>OX246744.1:36984310-37239310 GCA_945910005.1 Isoperla grammatica
AACGGACGCATCTAGGTGTAGGGGACGACTAATGAGTTCCAGCCTGAGTGAGCTCATTCAGTGGTAAAGGGAAAAAGAGAACTTTGAATATCATTAGAAAACACCCGCATTTCTGTGTCAAGCCAAGCACTTGATGGGTCAGGACTGGAGAGTTTCTATCGATGTCATTGAAAAAAAAATCGAAGAGTTTGTCTGTAAACTCTGCTCTTTGACCACGACTCTGTCATGCGTCAACCAGCTACGCTACGAGCTTTTTAGAAGTAACGTGTGTTGATATCAAGTATAATCAGCTACCACCTGTAACGATTGTCTACTGCTTTATATCCTGCGTCTGCGAGCTAACCACCAACCAAACAGAGATACGTTGCTTGGAAGTCAACCCTGATGTTCCTGATCCGCGTGGCTATGGACGGGAAACCACGGCAGAAGGAGATCTGAGCAACGAGTGGATGATTGGAACTCCAGTACCTTTGACCGTTATGGATCTCCTAGCCTGTAACTGTTGCCGTGTTTGCAAGATGCCGACGTATGAGTGTTTGACCAATCAACTGAAGTGTACACACGCGTGTAAGCTGAAGGACTGTTCAAATATCGGTACCCTGCATGAGAATTCCAGTAAATCAGAAGGATGATTAATCTGACAACTTTAATTTTCATTGATTTTGACTTAAATTTTGATAATTTGACGACTAGACAGTGACTGCTAAGACAGATATCATATCATACTATCATATCACGTATCTGAGCATGGTCATGCTCTTTTCTAAAATGTATTTTGTTGCAGTAGCACACCCATTCAAGAATAACCTGATGTCTGAGGACATTAATTAAGAATTCAGTAATAATCTTAATTAGTTTATAAGTTAAATGATAATTACATTCTCTTACGATAACAACATCATATTATTATTCGTTATTGTAATTGCAATTACAATTCTGCGTCTTAAGAGTACCCACAAGTAATATTTTAGTTACTAGACCTGGTTTGATGATACTTACCTATTGACCTTTGACCGCCATTTTAAATGAATACAGTTCAAGCAATGTGATAACAATAAGAACCATTCATTGTTACGTATTTATGAGTAAGTACGTTGATATAATGAATATTGGGCAATAAATCGAAGAAAATTTTAGAAAATACCCATTTTGAGAAAATTGACCCCAATCAAGGTCAAAAAGGTAAAGTGTGTAATTTAATTTTTTTTTTAGAAATATAATACATTTACCTTACTAAAAGTGTATTTTTGAACTTGCAAACATTTTTCATTATTTAATAAAAAATTATTAAAAAAATTACAAATTTGACCTTTGACCCTGATTTTGACATAGAAAGCTGGATTTGCCTTTTTTTTTTTTGAGATATTTTTTTTGAGATATTTTTTTTATTTTTGAGATATCATGTTTTTTTTAAAAGTGCTCGTTTTAAGCTTTCATTTGATATATGTCATTCTTTGACCCAAATTTTATACCGTCATTCTCGTTATGCAAAGGACTATTTGAAGTTGGCTTTATTTTATTATACACAACTTTCGCAAAAATCCAGTTACTAACTAACAAGGGTTGCAGATGTATGTTATTATATATTGATATTATAATTATAACTTAACATATTTACCTACTTCCTTTGGAAACTGCGAGCTATAAAAGTGACACGCGTACTCGAACCCCACTCACTGCATTATGACAAGTGCACGTTGCCTAGCGTTAGACAGCCTAGCATGGGACAACAGAGAGGGGTCGGTACAATGCAGATGACAATGAAGGTGTGATTGTTACACAGTGACTATTGGGGGAAACAGGGAACAGTAGTGCATCCAAGTGTCCAAATCAGAAACTGTTGATGATTGATTTGTGATTGATGGGATTGATGATAAGTAACGCAACTTTGGTGTTTTTATAAGAAAAAATTGTGTTCAAAACCTGATCGCCTATCCGCAAGCTTTACCCAATTTGTTTTTCGTAATTTGCGATAACCCGAAAATCTATATTTTAAGTAGAGTTGCTCAAATTTAAGTTTTCTCAACATGAGTGTTTCTCTATGCTGTTTTACATGGGAGTATGCCATTTCTTTTTACATCAACAATCACGCCTAGTTTGCTAAATTTACCACAAAATGTAAACCTCGAATAACGATGATGTTATAAATTCTCATGATCTTTCTAATGTTAAAGCGCCATACGTTGTGCCCTATCATTACCTTATTTATAATCAGGGGATCGAACCGAAAATATTTTAATTTCGGTTCGGTTTTTGGTTCGGGAGAATCATTTCGGTTCGGTTTTCGGTTCGGTTTGAGCAAATAAAAAATAGCGGTTTGGTTCAAACCGGTTTAAACCGGTTCGAACCGGTTCAGCAATATTCGTATTCGACATTTTAAAAGCGAGGAAATAGCACACAAAAAATCACTATTTTTTTTTTGTAATACTATATTATCGAATCTCTTACCTTCATGATCACGTTGCAGTCCTGTATCTAGCACGGCTCATTAATTTTGTGGTTGCGTTAAATTTAAAAAGTTACGGAATACATATTCTTTTTTCCTACCCATATCTACGAAACGGAAGCTGAAACGCGACTGACATAAAAGTAACAGTGCATGGTAATTTGCCACAAAAGTTTGTTTTACGTTCGAGGGTGGGGTTTGCACGTGTTCTGACTGCGGAGTCTCGTCTTAACCCTGTACATATCAGATTAGTGTCAACGGGCAAGACTCAATATAATATTTATGTAGGCATATTCGTCTCCAAGGTTCTTGATTTATAACTTCCAGGAAAGTGGAAACCAAAATGTTCTGTCGGTGCGTTTTGTGATCATCGCCGAACAAATCTTCCAATTGTTAACAATATGTCAACCAACTATCATGGTGCCGAAGGTTGTTACCATTGTGTATACTTTCCGTTCCTATTATTGCAAATATAAGAAACTCAGCCATGCATCGAGTATTGTCATCACCAACCTTTCAAAGGAAGACCTCCCAAATCCCAGTGGAACAAATCGCAGATCTTCCAAAAATAATTTTTTCCTTTGCATTTTTTGTTTTTGTATTTTTATTTATATTGCAATTTTGAGATTTTGATATACGGAGGCTTGTACCGAAAAGAACCGAAAAAACCGATAATCGAAACCTAAAAAATCGGTTTTCGTTTCGGTTTACGGTTTGACCACTTTTTCATAACGGTTTTCGGTTCGGTTTTCGGTTCGGGAAAAATAACGGTTTTTTCCGGTTTTCGGTTCGAGCCGGTTCGATCCCCTGTTTATAATGTATTTATTTACTAGGCCTGGTATTTGTAAGGAAGACAGAATTTATGTTTTTTCTAATAATATGTCTACAAAACTCACTGTTTATGTTACCTATCACCAATAGTAAGGTGCATGCTTCAAATAGTACGTAATAATGCTTTAAACTACTTTAAATGTGTTATTTTCGCTACGGCTATGCACGTATTTGTAGGCTTCCATCCTTCTTTGCACAGCCTGTGCGTGTCTCAAGCATGAGAATCAATGGTGTGCGGTCCATAGAAGCAAGGAAGGGAAACAGTTTCCCTTTTTAAGGCTTGAATATTGTATCTTGTCATGCAAAATAGCATTTACATGTAAGTATACTGTTACTCTACTATGATCTTAATACTTATAGATATTAATTAAGACATGGGTGACCAGTAATCGTCAACCTGTGAGTTTTTAGAATCATCATAGATTTTATTGTTTTATTGTGGATCGATCTTGCCGATTTTTCTCGTCACTCCACATAGTGTTCATTACGGAAAACACACGCTCGACGGCCGCATTCGTTCCGGACAAAGCGAGTCAACATTTAACAACTTCTTTTATATTTCCACACAAGATATATTACCTATAGACGGGTGCACACGTCTGATCTAAGTTGGCCAACTTATTTCCAAATAGCATTGCATGATAGGATTTCTAAAACCCACCAACTTTGTGGACAACTTTATTGGTTTAGTTACATTAACCAACACCTGCAATTATAATTATCTTAATTACATAATTTAAGAAGTGTAATTATTTAGGGAATATGAAAATTAAAAAAACTCAAAGTAATACTCAACAGGTAAGGTTGTTTTTGACGAAGTTGGTCTAATCGAGTTGGCCAACTCAGTTTAGTCGTGTGCATCCGTCTTGATGAAGTTATTCCACCCCATACATTAAAAAGAAAGGGGTGTGAAAAAGTACGCGTGAAGTTTGGAAAATCCAAAATTTATTTTTTTGCATTTTCGAAAAAGCGGGACAAAGGTTCCCTTCTTTCAAATCTCGCGAAACGTAAGTAAGTAAGTAAGTAAGTTTTATTTCCAGATCAATATAGCATATTATTACATTGTATACACTTTGTGATGACCCCTAAGTAGCAATTTACTTAACCTAAACAAATAAACTTTTAACAGTCGATTGCATAGAGAAATGTCGATAGGTCGAAAAAAGTTCCGAACTCTGCCGCTCTGCGCGCCACTACCCGTGGAGCCATCACAATGTTGGTAGTACGACTGTTTTACCGACATGATTGCCGGGTTGGTTGTAACAAATATTGGACTTGGAGCCCTTTTCACAGGCGTTGTTCGGCTTCCTTCCGAAGTTCCGCTCATCAGCTGTTGCAAGTGCATTTCTATAACCTACATTTCTAGGCTGGAGAAGACGCTCTTCCTCTCTGTTTGATCGTCTCTTGGTGGTTTGGACTTTGGCTGAATATTTGCCTTGGTTTTATGCTGTAAGTTTCTTTCAGGTAATAGTAACATCTGAATGTGACAAGTTTTGCGATAGATTGATAACGCTAGGCCTAAGCTAGGCTATTTTGTCACGCGTGTTGTTTTGGCGTCCTAGCCCTAGGCCAATGCCGTAAGGAATATATTAATATCTTTGGCCTAGGCCTAGGCTAAGCTAGTCCAGGCCTACCTAGATCTAGGCCTAGCCTAGCCACACGACGTGCAAAGGCGTAGGCCTAGGTCTAGGCCCTAACTCTTTCAAACACAGCGGTCCTGGGCATAAGCCTAGGCCTACGCCCAGACTTTTAGTGCAGCTAAAGGCTCGACGTACAAACTCTTACGGCCTAGGCCTACACTTTTGTACAACCAGTTTGTGGCTAGGCCTACTAGGGTCCAGCTTACCTGGCCTAGCCTATGTACAAAAGCCCACGCCTAGCGACTGACTCGGAAGTACAAAGGCGAAGGCTTACCCCCTTGGCCCAACACTAGGGCATAGGCCTAGCCTAGCCACAAGCTATACGTACAAATATCTAGGGTTAAGAGTAAAAGAACGTTTGGGCTGACGCGTCACACGCATCAGGCGTGTCAACCAATCAGATTGCAAGTTTGCCGCTTCAGCTGCGGTGCACGCAAAACGAACCCATGCAACAATGCAAAACGTGTTTATTTCCAGTGTTTTCGATTCGATTTCGAACATCTCTAGTTTAGAAATGGTTATAAATGAACCAATGTGATACCTAATTATAATTACAAATTTATTGAACAATGATAAATAATCAGGACTAGGCCTAGGTACATATTATAAATACACTACATAAAAAATACTACATATAAGTAGGGCCTAGTGTATTACTGGTTAGTTTAAAAAACAAATAAAACATTCTTTAATATTTGTAGGTAGTTACCAAGTGGCTAAAGGCAAAATTGGATTGGAAGTATGAAGGTCGTTTAAGTCCTTGTCTTATCTCAGTCACACGGCACATCATTCATACCAACAAATATTCAATTTCGTGGTTAGGTATTTGATTTAGCTTGATCAGACATCTGCTGGCTAAGAAAAATTGAGTTTTAAAATATCGCTGCACAAAACTAGTGGGCTTACAATGACGTCACTGTACGCGCATGCCTCGTGATAACCCGAGGGCCGGCTCGCGTTACGAAGCGCTCGGCTTCCAACTCCCAATCAGTCGATCACTTGCAGTTGACTTACAAGTGCATTTCTTCTTCGAGAGGATGTGGAACTCAATATAGGAGTACACTACCTTCCCATATGCATCTTCATTAATGTTCACCCCTACGAAATAGATAATTAGGGTAGTTATAAAATAACGTGATGGAAATCTGACGACAGCTGGTATTATTTTTCAAGTATTGGAGCGCTGCATTGCTGAACTAGATTCTCCTGCCAGATACACTTCGTCCCCAAGATCGCGCAAGTCTCGCGGGGGGCGTTCCACGTAAGTCAAAATACAGTACGTAACTACATAACCAATAAATTTGTATGTCACCTGCCTTGTCTGTAATCTCCGCATAGATACCTAGCTATTTCTACTTTAGTAATTAATCGAATGCTTCCCAACGTTATCAACAACAGTCATTGTTGACAATGTCTTGCTGAACAGAGATAGTTTGTTTTAGTTCTTTGTTCCTATTGGATAGGTCGGTAATTGTACACAATCAAATGCAATTGGCAAATGTACATAAGCTAGACACTGTAGTCTCTTGTCCTACAGATATTAAATTATTATGAATGTTAGCAGTACATTTGGAGTAAAAGCGATCGGTAGTTTTAAACACGAAAGTCCGGCCCGTGTGGAGTAGTCCGGTCCACGCGGAGTATCCGGTGAACGTAGAGTAGTCCGGTCCACGCGGAGTATCCGGTCAACATAGAATAGTCTGGCCCCCGCAGAGTATCCGGCGAACGTAGAGTAGTCTGACCCGCATAGAGTAGTCTGGCCCAAGCAGAGAAGTAGCGTAGCGTAGATTAGAGAAGTCGCAACTACGGGCTGGTCATTCAAAGGTCACCATTTGTGAAACCTTAGTGGCAACAACAAAAAGTTGTTTGTCCCAAAGCCCAAAATATTTTCCTTCTGTGAGGTGCAAATACTGAATACTCATTTCGACCTTTCGTATCTCGTGTGTAATACGATGCAGGCTAATAAAATCGGTTTCGGCAATGCACACGGATTATGACCTTCCAGTTCAAGTTCACCTACCTTGCAGAACACCCACTTTTGGTACGTTTAAATTGTGTTAAAATGGTTTTGAGTAGTCCCAAGAGAAAATCAAAATTTTTCATCCTTTGGAGCAGCGCTTTTCAAACTTAAAAGCCCGGGACCCGGGTCCCTTCCCCCCCCCCTTTCAACCCATTCCCCATTCCCAGGACCCCCTTTTCCTTTCATTTAAGACCTGGGCTAAACAATTAATGAAAGGAAAAGGGGGACCTGGGAATGGGGAACAATTAATCGTCTCAATTAGCCTCATTGCAAAAATATGAGACGTAAAACCCCAAATATCATCTAAACAATTAACTTGATTTTTTATATGTTGGTTTATATGGGTATCAATAGCAACTCTTGATATTTCTCAGGAAAATGTAGACGCACTAAATTATAAGCACGCGCACTGGTGGCAATTGGTACTTGTGTGTAGAAAAGAAAGGGACCAAGGAGTCAGAGACCCCCAATAAACGCTCGTTGGTCCAGTGGTTAGCATCCCTGCTTCCAATGCAGAAGGTCCCGGGTTCAAATCCCGCTTCAGGCAGAAGTTTTTTAACTTCTAATATGGATTCAATTCCATTACTTCTTGGCTTAGGATTAAGTAAACGGTGACTTTGGAGCCGTCCTAGCAACGAAGCACTCAATAAATTCAAAAGTTGTTCTGAATTGGCCTTGTTGATTCTGGCATCTGTCCGCAGGTGTTCGCACTGTCCAATCACTGATTCATCTGTTTCATATTTGAAATATCGATCTTTGATTGGTTTTCGCTCACTCGTCGATGGTGTTCGAAGCCTACAGGGTTGGTTTAGTCACTTTAAATTAAAGTCCCCCACTGCAAATCAGTTTAATTACTGAGTGGGTAGACTCTAAATGTGAATTTATTTTATTTTATTTTAAGACAATACAAAAATTTGGTCGGTTCTGTAATATAGAATAAAAACAATTAAAATATCATGAAAAATCAGTATCAAAATTATCTCCAAGTGGTGCTCATACTTGACTTTTCGGGTTCCGCGCTTAACTCCAAACAATATTTAGATGTTGTACTCGATGTACTACCGTAGAGACATTGGGTTTGAAATATAGGCAGAGTCCCAGCCGCTACCAGTTTGAATCTGCGCGCCCATCGGGATACCACCGCTAGATGGCGTTGATCGGCGCACTGATTGTTTCGCCCTCTGCAGTTGGTATAGGTTACTAGCTCGCGAGGCCGGCCTCTTCTGCTCCGTCAATAAGTTGACCCTAGCGCTCAGCGCGGGGGTATAGTGAACTACTTCAATACGCTACTACGCGCACAATTTGAAAACTGTTGGTTTTACGACGGGATTTATCATAATACTATTTCATGTATGAAGAATGCGCAGCGCGGAGAATAATTTAAAATACATCGAAAGTGAACAGTGAACACAAATTTAATTAATATAGCCACTGGGCTGATTTCGTATTGATGTTTTTATACCGTTATTGCTTTAAAACTGAGGTAAAATAGTACTGGGTGATATGTACAAAAAATGAAATCTTCGTGAACATGTTAGATGAACATAATATTTAGTTTAAGAGTTCAGCTTTTGAGGTGCAAGGTAATTTCCAATCCCCATCATGTTTTTCCAACCTTGTTTTACCGTAGTTTTGTTTTGTGTTTGTGACACAACACGGATTTTTTAAATTATTTCTTTAAATTTTAAACAGCTCGCATTAGATAAGGGCGTGCTGTAATATACGAGTAATGAGTGACGAAAGCCATGCACGAGTATTTTGTTATTGTGCCCACAAAATTAGCGATTTATATCACCCACTTACTTCGTACAATTTCTCCCTCCAATCACCAACATTAAAAACAATTAACAACACTGTAACACTAAAATTACATACTTTTTCATATTTCGTATTTCTCGGCATATATTTTTTTGACACACTTATCCTCACTTTTGAAGAAAATTGTGTATATTATTTCTATCCACTTGACAAAGAGTTCCAACGTGCCTGTTCAATCCCCAATACGTTTGGTGTTTTCAGTAACTAATAATACAAATAAATGTATCTACAAGAAGATAGAATAGAAGTATATCGTCAAATGCCGCTAAGCTTGGATCGGGATGTTGTACGTACACGTTATGGACCTACTTAATTGCATGGATTCTGCAATACCACTATATTACATTTTATTCTTGTAAAGACTTTAAGTTAATAAAACAAGACGAAATTAAACAAATTCGAGATCATATCTTTGGATAAGGTCAGTGTTTCCCAAACTGTGACCCACGACCTTATTTCTAATGGTTCGCAAAAATATTTTGAACAGCGAATATTTTGAAATTGTTTTTATTTAAACGTTGATCGAAAAAATAGATACAGGATAAGACGAATACATGCAATAAGTGTATACAAATTCTGGAATCGAGAATTGCGCCTTTCACAGCAGGGACATTATGGCAGGGATGCCGACTAACTTGAGAGCATTCAGACTGGTTCTCTATCAAGCGTTTTCAAAGCAACGCATTCGAAGGGTTATTACCCTGTTTTTCAACAAGTCAACTACCGAAGCAAAGGAAGTTGAATTTTATTGTATAGGTCTCTGTTTGCTTTGGTTGTTTTGCTGATCAGGAAAGAACTACATGGCGTGGCTAAAAATTAAGATTTTGGTTTGGTTTACGTGCTATACATGTGGAGTTTTGTGCATTCAATTTCGACGTAAATTATAAATCTAAATAAATATCAGAAGTAATAACTACAACAAATAAGCCCCCCCCCCCATGCTATAAACTATTATTTTGTAACGTTGGCATTGGAGTATGTAAAATAAAAAATAGGCGTGATGAAATAAGCTAGACGTGTAAAATATGCCTCTCATGTCACGTTTTGAAGATGGGAATATACATGGTAAAATATATGTTTAATTCTAATTTAAGAATATTAAACAATGCTTAAAACTAACGGCACATGCGACGAAACAAATGGCCAATATGTTGCAATGAACGTCTGCCAAGTGACGGGCACAACAACTTGCCCCTGCCCCTTGCTCGCTATTCGAGCTATTCCAGGAACCATTCAGCATTCTTCCTAGAAATATTCACGGTTGATTGCCCAGAAAGATTACAGCGCAGAATTCGTGGGCCAAAATAAAACACATCACGCACTGGATGTGGCATTATTATGACGAACTAACAACAGCAACAATATTATTTATTTTATATTATATACTGTTAGCGTTGAGTGAATATCTGTTTTATCTGTTATATCTGGGTATAGTGTGCAGGAAGTTATTGCATAACAAGTCTGCTCATGATGATAAGTATTCCCCTCCCCCCCCCCCCCCGCACAACACACACACACACACACTGGCAACAGCATCCGTGCTTGTGCAATCCACCTCACATCGCTATATTCAAGCTATATTTCATAGTTATTGTGATCGGCTTTGTATTCATAAATTATATATTGTAATTAATTAATAGTACATTTATTAATGATTCATTATTATGTCATTTAAATATTCAGAAAATCTAAAAGTTCTACGGACTTCGTTGCGAAACATAGTTTGAGGACTTCGATGTCAACTAAGTACGTGGAAGGCCAAGTTTTCGTCTGATCGCTAAAATTCAAGTTATCCCGTCCCATTGTTCACTAGTTACCAGGAATAATAGTATGTAGGCTAATCAAAAAATATATTCGATTGGTTAAAACAAACATTTTTATATATATTTGTGTTTCGTCTTCCGCGTTGGTCAAGATTACAGGTGTGATAACAAAGGTGCCCATCGCGCCCGCGAGGCGGGGGTGGGGGTGAGGTAGCGGAAAGAGCACGGGACCACACATTTATTTATTTATTAACGTAAGTTCTTACACTTTATATGAGTAAGAACGACTCGTATAGAGTGCCCCAATAGGCGGGAACTCTCTCCAGCCCGCATTACAGAGAACATAAGAACATAACAACAATAGATACATAATAAAGAGCTGCACTCAATGCTAATTTGACAAATAAGATGAAAAACAATTTTTGTTTACAAACAGCTTTTGGTGACAAGCTGTTAGCCGTAAACACATTGCAGAACAATAAGTAAGTAAGTAAATAAGTATGTATCTTCACAGATAACACTTTTTCTGTGGTGTTGTTATAACCGAAATAAAATTCTGCCCCTCATTGTCATTGTCACTCAATAATATACTTGTAACTTTGTTGAAAATGGATACAGGATTTTATAGTGAACTGTTATTTCCCATATCAAATATGTATACAATACTCAAAGTATTCCCTAATTGTCAGGGACGCTTGATGGAATGCAGACTCCGCAGCCACTCTCTAGTTGTAAAAAGTAACCTTGGCGTGACCTATGAACTCATCACTCGCCGACGAAGTCGGAATATATTTGGTTCACAGGCTCAAGCCCAAATATAAATATCATGCAGAAATAAATAAATATATATATATATGTGTGTCTGTGTGAGATAAATGTTCACTATAAAATACTGTATCCACTTTCAACAAAGTTATACAAGTATATTATTGAGGTACAATGAGGAGCAGAATTTCATTATGGTTAACCACAGGAAAAGTATTATCTGTGAAGGTACATACTTACATATTTACTTACTTACTTACTTACATGTTGATATGCAATGTGTTTACTAACAGCTTGTCACCAAAACCGTTTGCAAACAAAAACTGGATTGCAACGAATGTGTGGTCCCGGGCTCTTTTTACCTCACCCCATCCCCCGCCTCGCGGGCGCGAGGGACACTTTTGTTATCACACCTGTAATCTTGACCAACGCGGAAGACGAAACACAAAGATAAAAAAAATCTGGGTTTTAACCAATCGAATATGTTTTTTGATTAGCCTACATACCATTCCTGGCAACTAGTGAACAGTGGGATGGGATAACTTGAATTTTAGACTTAATTGACATCGAAGTCCTCAATCTATGTTTCGCAACGAAGTCCGTAGAACGTTTAGATTTTCTGAATATTTAAATGACATAATAATGAATCATTAATAAATGTACTATTAATTAATTACAATATATAATTTATGAATACATATTTAACCAATCGAATATATTTTTTGATTATCCTACATAGGATGGACAAGACATTAAATAAATAGATAAATAAATAAATAAATCACAATAACTATTAGGGCTGCCCAACGATATCGATAATTCGATACAATATCGATAATAGATAAATAATTCGATATCGATATAGAATTAATATATCGTACATATCGCGATATCGAACTAGTGCCTAATGAGCTAAATGATTAAAAAAACCGATTACGTATCACGTCACGCCAACCACACCATCGCTGTTTTGTGTGGATATTTTACAATTTGAATAGTACAACAAACAAATTGACACACGTAGTAAGACATTTCAAAGCTAAACTATTTCTTTACGTAACATTGTTTAAAGAATGACCTCTAGCTGGCCTGTAAATCCTAAAAACAGACGAGAAAAGTTTCGATATGGCGATATCGCCGATATCGATACGTCACTTGAAAACTTCGATATCGCGACGCGATATCGATATTTCTTCCCGCGATATCGATATGATTTTTTTTATCGTTGGGCAGCCCTAATAACTATGCATTATAGCTTGAATATGGCGACGTAAGGTGGATGTCACAAGCACGGATGCTGTTGCCAGTGTGAGTGTGTGTGTGTGTGTGTGTGTGTGTGTGTGTGTGTGTGTGTGTGTGTGTGTGTGTGTGTGTGTGTGTGTGTGTGTGTGTGTGTGTGTGTGTGTGTGTGTGTGTGTGTGTGTGTGTGTGTGTGTGTGTGTGTGTGTGTGTGTGTGTGTGTGTGTGTGTGTGTGTGTGTGTGTGTGTGTGTGTGTGTGTGTGTGTGTGTGTGTGTGTGTGTGTGTGTGTGTGTGTGTGTGTGTGTTTGTGTGGCGGGTCGGGGGGGGAGGGGGGGGGGGGATACGTGAGTACACTTGTTATCCAATAACTTCCTGCACACATTTATTTCTTTAGATAACTAGGACCAGGTTATCACAAACAGATATTCACTCAACGCTACCAGTCTATGGGTCGGGGGGGGAGGGGGGGGGGGGGGATACGTGAGTACACTTGTTATCCAATAACTTCCTGCACACATTTATTTCTTTAGATAACTAGGACCAGGTTATCACAAACAGATATTCACTCAACGCTACCAGTCTATATAATGGTAGTTATAAAATAAATAATATTCATATAGATTAATAACATGAACATAAACACGGTAGATTAAAAATAAAGTTTACACTATTCATCATAATGCCACATCCAGTGCGTGATGTGTTTTTTTTTGGCTCACGTCTTCTGCGCTGTAATCTCTTTGGGCAATCAAATTCAACTGTGAACATTTCTAAGAAGAATGCTGAATGGTTCCTTGAATAGCTCGAATCGCGAGCAAGGGGCAGGGGCGGGTTGTTTTGCCGGTCACTCGGCAGACGTTCATTGCAACATATTGGCCATTCGTCGCATATGTCGTTACTTTCAAGCCTTGTTTAATATTCTTAAATTTGTATTAAACATAGTTTTTACCATATATTCCCATCTTTCCCAACTTTCCAGAACCGTGACGCAATGTAAGATCAACATTCGCGACCCACCTAGCTAAATTGGGGGGGGGTTCTCTTTTGTTTATTATATTTATTACTTCTGACATTTTGTAAATTTATTATTAACATCGGAACTGAATGCTCAAAACGCTTATCTCTTTTTTCGATCTTCGTTTCAATAAAAGTAATTTCAAAATGTTCGCTGTTCCAAATATTTTCGCAAACCATTACAACTCAGCCGCGACCCACACTTTGGGAAGCACTGGCTAGACCTAAAGATACGATATCGAATTTTGTAATTTCGCCTTGTTTTATTGAAATACGTAAAATGTTTACAAGATGTAATATAGCTGTATCAGAACGCATGCAATTAAGTAGGTCCATAACGTGTACAACATCCCGATCCGATTATATCGGCATTTTGACGATAATGGTGGGTCGTTGTCGGCTTGTCCATCCCAGTGAAACGGTAAGACCACAAGGTAAAGTGCAAGCTGGCTGGCTACGGAACAGGTGGTGGAATGCAGATAACGCCAAAATTCCCGGAACGCGAGATCATTGACGAGACCGTCAGCTGTCGTGGTATTTGGACTCGCAATTTATTTACTCATCCTCCGCAATGTCATGTAAAAACCGTTTACTGAATAAATAATGGTTTCTGCAGCCAAAGCTGTTGCCAATAGACACAGAAACAGAATACAAAATGTATTACAAAACGAAAACGAGAATAATCAAATATCACTGCTTCCAGTGTACACTCTGTATCCATATCCTCTTTCCTAGCCTCTTCCTCTTTCTTCTAACTGAAACATAACTTGGGAAAATTATTGAACTAAAGTTCTTGTCTTTTTAACCGAAGCCCGGCGTTTTGTGGGTTCAAAGAAACTAGGATGTCGCCTGCTCTATTGTAAACCTTCCTAATTTGACAGTTAGGATGGGCCTCCCCGGAACACCGAAGTACAACATCCAATACATATTGGTCCGCTGCTAGTGAACCATCAGTAGTATCGTCACTTGTATGATTTGTCATGTCCACCTACAAATGCCAAGCTAATAGCTAGCTGCTTGAAATATTTGAGAAATGCTTTGTTTTGCCTGACCAGCTTATTGTACCGATGTGTCGGGATAACTTATCGACGCAGAACACACGTTTCGTTACAAGCTCTTGTGCCCCTCCTAAAGACTGAAATGTTTTATTTGGACTTCATTTATATTTTCGCAACAATATTGCTAATCGGAACGTAGCTTGGGTGCGTAACAGTCGCCTTCTAATGCCGAAGCTATGATAATCATTAATCGACCACGGCCAATTACTCTAAGATGTGCGGTCTAATAGCCGAGCCAGCCGTGAGGGGCACCTTTGTTATCACACCTGTAATCTTAACCAACGCCGAAAATGAAACACAATGATAAAAAGAATGTGGGTTTTAATCAATCGAACATATTTTTTGAGTAGCCCACATAGTATTCCTGGGCCCAGATTCACAAAGGTGCCTAAGTGCTAAGACGTCCTAGTTTAGGCAAATCTTAGTGATATAAATCACCAATATGTCGTTCTGCAATGTTATAAAGATAAAACAAAGTAAAATATGAACAATTTAACTTATAATATTTGATTTGTGAATGTGTATTAATACCTAGACATGATTCTTGATTTATCTAGCTAGGATTTGCCTAACTTAGGACAACTTAGAGTTACGCATCTTTGTGAATCCAGGCCCTGGCAACTAGTGAACAATGGGATAACTTGAATTTTAGCGATCAGTCGAAAACTAAGCCTTCCGCGTACTTAGTTGACTTCGAAGTCCTCAATCTGTGTTTCGCAACGAGGTCCGTAGAACGCTTACATTTTCTGAATATAAAAAGTAATCATTACATTATTATTTATGTAATATTATTAATTATACAAATTATTATTTATGAATAAAAGCCGATCACAATAACTATGAAATATAGCTTGAATATAGCGATGTGAGGTGGATTGCACAAGCACGGATGCTGTTGCCAGTGTGTGTGTGTGTTGTGCGGGGGGGGGGGGGGGGGGGAGGGGAATACTTATCATCATGAGCAGACTTGTTATGCAATAACTTCCTGCACACTATACCCAGATATAACAGATAAAACAGATATTCACTCAACGCTAACAGTATATAATTGTAGTTATAAAATAAATAATATTGTTGCTGTTGTTAGTTCGTCATAATAATGCCACATCCAGTGCGTGATGTGTTTTATTTTGGCCCACGTCTTCTGCGCTGTAATCTTTCTGGGCAATCAACCGTGAATATTTCTAGGAAGAATGCTGAATGGTTTCTGGAATAGCTCGAATAGCGAGCAAGGGGCAGGGGCGGGTTGTTGTGCCCGTCACTTGGCAGACGTTCATTGCAACATATTGGCCATTTGTTTCGTCGCATGTGCCGTTAGTTTTAAGCATTGTTTAATATTCTTAAATTAGAATTAAACATATATTTTACCATGTATATTCCCATCTTCAAAACGTGACATGAGAGGCATATTTTACACGTCTAGCTTATTTCATCACGCCTATTTTTTATTTTACATACTCCAATGCCAACGTTACAAAATAATAGTTTATAGCATGGAGGGGGGGCTTATTTGTTGTAGTTATTACTTCTGATATTTATTTAGATTTATAATTTACGTCGAAATTGAATGCACAAAACTCCACATGTATAGCACGTAAACCAAACCAAAATCTTAATTTTTAGCCACGCCATGTAGTTCTTTCCTGATCAGCAAAACAACCAAAGCAAACAGAGACCTATACAATAAAATTCAACTTCCTTTGCTTCGGTAGTTGACTTGTTGAAAAACAGGGTAATAACCCTTCGAATGCGTTGCTTTGAAAACGCTTGATAGAGAACCAGTCTGAATGCTCTCAAGTTAGTCGGCATCCCTGCCATAATGTCCCTGCTGTGAAAGGCGCAATTCTCGATTCCTGAATTTGTATACACTTTTTACATGTATTCGTCTTATCCTGTATCTATTTTTTCGATCTACGTTTAAATAAAAACAATTTCAAAATATTCGCTGTTCAAAATATTTTTGCGAACCATTAGAAATCAGCTCGTGGGTCACAGTTTGGGAATTACTGGCCTTATCCAAAGATATGATCTCGAATTTGTTTTATTTCGTCTTGTTTTATTAACTTAAAGTCTTTACAAGAATAAAATGTAATATAGTGGTATTGCAGAACGCATGCAATTAAGTAGGTCCATAACGTGTACGTACAACATCCCGATCCAAGCTTAGCGGCATTTGACGATATACTTCTATTCTATCTTCTTGTAGATACATTTATTTGTATTATTAGTGTAGTACTGAAAACACCAAACGTATTGGGGATTGAACAGGCACGTTGGAACTCTTTGTCAAGTGGATAGAAATAATATACACAATTTTCTTCAAAAGTGAGGATAAGTGTGTCAAAAAAACATATGCCGAGAAATACGAAATATGTAAAAGTATGTAATTTTAGTGTTACAGTGTTGTTTATTGTTTTTAATGTTAAGTGATTGGAGGGAGAAATTGTACGAAGTAAGTGGGTGATATAAATCGCTAATTTTGTGGGCACAATAACAAAATACTCGTGCATGGCTTCCGTCACTCATTACTCGTATATTACAGCACGCCCTTATCTAATGCGAGCTGTTTAAAATTTAAAGAAATAATTTAAAAAATCCGTGTTGTGTCACAAACACAAAACAAAACTACGGTAAAACAAGGTTGGAAAAACATGATGGGGATTGGAAATTACCTTGCACCTCAAAAGCTGAACTCTTAAACTAAATATTATGTTCATCTAGCATGTTCACGAAGGTTTTATTTTTTGTACATATCACCCAGTACTATTTTACCTCAGTTTTAAAGCAATAACGGTATAATAACATCAATACGAAATCAGCCCAGTGTCTATATTAATTCAATTTGTGTTCACTGTTCACTTTCGATGTATTTTAAATTATTCTCCGCGCTGCGCATCCTTCATACATGAAATAGTATTATGATAAATCCCGTCGTAAAACCAACAGTTTTCAAATTGTGCGCGTAGTCGCGTATTGAAGTAGTTCACTATACCCCCGCGCTGAGCGCTAGTGTCAACTTATTGACGGAACAGAAGAGGCCGGCCTCGCGAGCTAGTAACCTATACCAACTGCAGAGGGCGAAACAATCAGTGCGCCGATCAACGCCATCTAGCGGTGGTATCCCGATGGGCGCGCAGATTCAAACTGGTAGCGGCTGGGACTCTGCCTATATTTCAAACCCAATGGTAGAGATGTACTACTGTAGAGATGTACTACTGTAGAGGTGTACTACTGTAGAGATGTACTTCTGTAGAGATGTATTACTGTAGAGATGTACTACTGTAGAGATGTACTACTGTAGAGATGTACTACTGTAGAGATGTACTACTGTAGAGATGTACTACTGTAGAGATGTACTACTGTAGAGATGTACTACTGTAGAGATGTACTACCGTAGAGATGTACTACTGTAGAGATGTACTACTGTAGAGATGTACTACTGTAGAGATGTACTACTGTAGAGATGTACTACTGTAGAGATGTACTACTGTAGAGATGTACTACCGTAGAGATGTACTACTGTAGAGATGTACTACTGTAGAGATGTACTACTGTAGAGATGTACTACTGTAGAGATGTACTACCGTAGAGATGTACTACTGTAGAGATGTACTTCTGTAGAGATGTATTACTGTAGAGATGTACTACTGTAGAGATGTACTACTGTAGAGATGTACTACTGTAGAGATGTACTACTGTAGAGATGTACTACTGTAGAGATGTACTACCGTAGAGATGTACTACTGTAGAGATGTACTACTGTAGAGATGTACTACTGTAGAGATGTACTTCTGTAGAGATGTACTACTGTAGAGATGTACTACTGTAGAGATGTACTACCGTAGAGATGTACTACCGTAGAGATGTACTACTGTAGAGATGTACTACTGTAGAGATGTACTACTGTAGAGATGTACTACTGTAGAGATGTACTACTGTAGAGATGTACTACTGTAGAGATGTACTACTGTAGAGATGTACTACTGTAGAGATGTACTACCGTAGAGATGTACTACTGTAGAGATGTACTACCGTAGAGATGTACTACTGTAGAGATGTACTACCGTAGAGATGTACTACTGTAGAGATGTACTACTGTAGAGGTGTACTACTGTAGAGATGTACTACCGTAGAGATGTACTACTGTAGAGATGTACTACCGTAGAGATGTACTACTGTAGAGATGCACTACCGTAGAGGTGTACTACTGTAGAGATGTACTACTGTAGAGATGTACTACTGTAGAGATGTACTACTGTAGAGATGTACTACTGTAGAGATGTACTACTGTAGAGATGTACTACTGTAGGTAGAGATGTACTACTGTAGAGATGTACTACTGTAGAGATGTACTACTGTAGAGATGTACTACTGTAGAGATGTACTACTGTAGAGATGTACTACTGTAGAGATGTACTACTGTAGAGATGTACTACTGTAGAGATGTACTACTGTAGGTAGAGATGTACTACTGTAGAGATGTACTACTGTAGAGATGTACTACTGTAGAGATGTACTACTCGGAAAACGCGAGCTTACGAGTGGAGCTTTCAACGGTTGCCTATTACTTGGTATAATTAATTTATTGTTGCGAAGCTTTACTCTAATCAATTTAATAATTGGACATGGTTGACTGAGTGAACTACGTACGCACACATTGTACTTGGTTTACATCCCGCCGTGCAACGAGGGTATCGAGACAACGTTCATAAATATACCGCATTATTAGGCCCTAATATTAAAAACATTGTTGAAAATAATTTCAAATAAAAGATTTATTGTTGTCGTAACTATACGGCATGTTTATGACGGAGGATAATAATTATGTAACTTAATAAGGGGTCACAATACTGATATGCAACGAGGGTATCGAGATGTATTTCTATTATTATAAATGAACTTGTGCGTGCAAGCGGACATATGTATGTAAGAGTGATGCACGTTGGCCCCACGTGACGAGTGAAGCGAGGGCTATTCTGACGTGACTGACGAGACTTATGACGTGAAAACACAATATAGTAAAGTGCCGGAGATTTTGTTCAAATTTGACATATGGGTTAACCAGGGAAATTATAACTTGAGTACAGATGTAAATTCAAAAAGGGGAACTCTAACCTAAGTAAAGTCAAAATCGTGAAAATGTTTGTTTTTCAATACAGCTATCTGAACTGTAAATTTGACGAAGAGCACGCTCAGACTATCGCATTTAGCCTTGATGCCCCCCTTTGGGGGGGGGGGGGGGGCGTGTTTCTATTTCTTAACGGATCAAGCCCAAATTCGCTGTGCCTGACGACTGCACATGTACTTTCTCTTTCGGTGATCTAAATCTACAAATTCTGCTTCATTTGTGTACAGCGAGGCTAATCCTAATGATTTTAAAATGTTCAAAATATACCGTTGTTTGTTGGATTTTGTTGAAACTCAGGACGTGGGTTGATCAGTAATATACGTGATAATACAGCTCGAGTAAAAATGGGCCTCCAGATCGAGTGACGTCAAAATTTTGAAAATTTTGTTTTAAAATCCACTATGTCTATCTAAACTGTAAATTTGACGCTAAACAAGCTCACACTATCGTATAGGGGCTAAGTGAAATGAATCCGTTGTCTCTGTTGCCAGTGTACGAGCGTGCTGGCATAGATAAGCTCGCGTTATAATGACGTGGCCTAGTGACTATTGCGAAGACTGTTGATAATCATGGCTTGAGGAGGGCCTGGGGGGGGGGGTGAATGATTCCGTTGTCTCTGTTGCCAGTGTACGAGCGTGCTTGCATAGATAAGCTCGCGTTATAATGACGTGGCCTAGTGACTATTGCGAAGACTGTTGATAATCATGGCTTAAGGAGGGCCTGGGGGGGGGGGGGGGTGAATGAATCCGTTGTCTCTGTTGCCAGTGTACGAGCGTGCTTGCATAGATAAGCTCGCGTTATATAGACATGGCCTAGTGACTATTGCGAAGACTGTTGATAATCATGGCTTTAGGAGCGCCTGGGGGGGGGGGGGGGTGAATGAATCCGTTGTCTCTGTTGCCAGTGTACGAGCGTGCTTGCATAGATAAGCTCGCGTTATAATGACGTGGCCTAGTGACTATTGCGAAGACTGTTGATAATCATGGCTTTAGGAGGGCCTGGGGGGGGGGGGGGGTGAATGATTCCGTGGTCTCTGTTGCCAGTGTACGAGCGTGCTTGCATAGATAAGCTCGCGTTGTAATGACGTGGCCTAGTGACTATTGCGCAGACTGTTGATAATCATGGCTTTAGGAGGGCCGGGGGGGGGGGGGGGTGAATGAATTCGTTGTCTCTGCTGCCAGTGTACGAGCGTGCTAGCATAGATAAGCTCGCGTTATAATGACGTGGCCTAGTGACTATTGCGAAGACTGTTGATAATCATGGCTTTAGGAGGGGCTGGGGGGGGGGGGGGGGGGTGAATGAATCCGTTGTCTCTGTTGCCAGTGTGCGAGCGTGCTTGCATAGATAAGCTCGCGTTATAATGACGTGGCCTAGTGACTATTGCGAAGACTGTTGATAATCATGGCTTTAGGAGGGCCTGGGGGGGTGGGGGTGAATGAATCCGTTGTCTCTGTTGCCAGTGTACGAGCGTGCTTGCATAGATAAGCTCGCGTTATAATGACGTGGCCTAGTGACTATTGCGAAGACTGTTGATAATCATGGCTTTAGGAGGGCCTGGGGGGGGGGGGGGTGAATGAATCCATTGTCTCTGTTGCCAGTGTACGAGCGTGCTTGCATAGATAAGCTCGCGTTATAATGACGTGGCCTAGTGACTATTGCGAAGACTGTTGATAATCATGGCTTTAGGAGGGCCTGGGGGGAGGGGGGGGGGGGTGAATTTATCCGTTGTCTCTGTTGCCAGTGTACGAGCATGCTTTCATAGATAAGCTCGCGTTATAATGACGTGGCCTAGTGACTTTTGCGAAGACTGTTGATAATCATATGGCTATAGGAGGGCCTGGGGGGGGGGAGGGTGAATTTATCCGTTGTCTCTGTTGCCAGCGTACGAGCATGCTTTCATAGATAAGCTCGCGTTATAATGACGTGGCCTAGTGACTATTGCGAAGACTGTTGATAATCATGGCTTAAGGAGGGCCTGGGGGGGGGGGGGGGTGAATGAATCCGTTGTCTCTGTTGCCAGTGTACAAGCGTGCTTGCAAGGATAGGCTCGCGTTATAATGACGTGGCCTAGTGACTATTGCGAAGACTGTTGATAATCATGGCTTTAGGAGGGCCTGGGGGGGGGGGGGGGGTGAATGAATCCGTTGTCTCTGTTGCCAGTGTGCGAGCGTGCTTGCATTGATAAGCTCGCGTTATAATGACGTGGCCTAGTGACTATTGCGAAGACTGTTGATAATCATGGCTTTAGGAGGGCCTGGGGGGGGGGGGGGGGTGAATGAATCCGTTGTCTCTGTTGCCAGTGTGCGAGCGTGCTTGCATTGATAAGCTCGCGTAATAATGACGTGGCCTAGTGACTATTGCGAAGACTGTTGATAATCATGGCTTTAGGAGGGCCTGGGGGGGGGGGGTGAATGAATCCGTTGTCTCTGTTGCCAGTGTGCGAGCGTGCTTGCATTGATAAGCTCGCGTTATAATGACGTGGCCTAGTGACTATTGCGAAGACTGTTGATAATCATGGCTTAAGGAGGGCCTGGGGGGGGGGGGGGTGAATGAATCCGTTGTCTCTGTTGCCAGTGTACAAGCGTGCTTGCAAGGATAGGCTCGCGTTATAATGACGTGGCCTAGTGACTATTGCGAAGACTGTTGATAATCATGGCTTTAGGAGGGCCTGGGGGGGGGGGGGGGTGAATGAATCCGTTGTCTCTGTTGCCAGTGTGCGAGCGTGCTTGCATTGATAAGCTCGCGTTATAATGACGTGGCCTAGTGGCTATTGCGAAGACTGTTGATAATCATGGCTTAAGGAGGGCCTGGGGGGGGGGGGGGGTGAATGAATCCGTTGTCTCTGTTGCCAGTGTACAAGCGTGCTTGCAAGGATAGGCTCGCGTTATAATGACGTGGCCTAGTGACTATTGCGAAGACTGTTGATAATCATGGCTTTAGGAGGGCCTGGGGGGGGGGGGGGGGTGAATGAATCCGTTGTCTCTGTTGCCAGTGTGCGAGCGTGCTTGCATTGATAAGCTCGCGTTATAATGACGTGGCCTAGTGACTTTTGCGAAGACTGTTGATAATCATGGCTTTAGGAGGGCCTGGGGGGAGGGGGGGGGGGGGGTGAATTTATCCGTTGTCTCTGTTGCCAGTGTACGAGCATGCTTTCATAGATAAGCTCGCGTTATAATGACGTGGCTTAGTGACTTTTGCGAAGACTGTTGATAATCATGGCAATAGGTGGGCCTGGGGGGGGGGGGGGGGGTGAATTTATCCGTTGTCTCTGTTGCCAGTGTACGAGCATGCTTTCATAGATAAGCTCGCGTTATAATGACGTGGCCTAGTGACTATTGCGAAGACTGTTGATAATCATGGCTAAGTCTATGTCAGGGAAAGGTTGCGCCGAGGCAGGTAACTTCTCCGCCGCGCTCTTCCCCCACCATGCGGCTCGGCTACTCGACAAGCGTGAACGACTATTGACATTCCGCAGAGATGGCCCGTCAAGATAATGTTAATTGGTTTGAGTAAAAATTTAAAAACTCACATTTTTAATGTTTTGTAACTTTTATTGAATTATTTGGAATATTGAAGAAAAACTAACGTACCCTCGTTTTTTAATCACAAAAAACACCAGAAAATAAGCTAGTAAACACACGTAAATTAAACACGTCATGTTGTTTTTAGCTTTGGTGATAGATTATGTAATAATCTTTGTCGAAATAGTGAGTGAGTGAGTGAGTGGGTGAGTGAGTGAGTGAGTGAGTGAGTGAGTGAGTGAGTGAGTGAGTGGCAGAGTTGTGTTCAATGTTTGATAACAATGAAGGAGACGATAATGATCGATAGTTGTTTTATTGTGAATGGGTTTGCCATGTTATCTTTATTGTTATTTATTTTCAAGTTGGCTACTCTATGTATTTATAACGGTGTACATTTTAATAATGGTTGAATTTGCAGATGTTTAACAATGCCCTTGTGGTTCATGTGAATCTTTGCAATTTCATTTACTGACAAGTAATCTATTGTGTGTTGTTTATGGTATTAATATTAATAAGTATTTTCTAAATTGATGTGTTGATTTTAATTCACCATCATTATTTTTATTTATATATTTTTTTGTTGCTACATTTTTAATGGTATCTAATTTACATGCAATATAAAAGTGATTAGTGATTTTCAAAGTCATGATTTGACCTTTGATATGCGTTAAAGAGTCGAAAACTGATCATATTACAATATGAAGAGTTAATGTAAGTAAAAAACTTTTATCTCAGTTCAGTATAGGCCTATATTACATTGAATAACACTTCATCGTCACCGTCATTGTTATCAAACATTGAACACAACTCTGCCATTCATTCACTATTTCGACATAGATTATTACATAATCTATCGCCAAAGCCTAAAACAACATGTGTTTAATTTACGTGTGTTTACTAGCTTAATTTCTGGTGTTTTTTTGTGATTAAAAAACGAGGGTATGTTAGTTTTTCTTCAATATTCCTAATAATTCGATAAAAGTTACAAAGCAACAAAAATGTGAGTTTTTAAATTTTTACTCAAACCAATTACCATTATCTTGACTGGCCATCTCTGCGGACTGTCAATAGTCCTCCACCCTTGTCGAGTAGCCGAGCCGCATGGTGGGGGAAGAGCGCGGCGGAGAAGTTTACCTGCCTCGGCGCAACCTTTCCCTGACATAGGCGCGCCTGGGGGGGGGGGGGGGGGGGTTGAGTGAATCCGTTGTCTCTGTTGCCAGTGTACGAGCGTGCTTGCATAGATACGCTCGCGTTATAATGACGTGACCTAGTGACTATTGCGAAGACTGTTGATAATCATGGCTTTAGGAGGGCCTGGGGGGGGGGGGGGGGGGTTAATGAATCCGTTGTCTCTGTTGCCAGTGTACGAGCGTGCTTGCATAGATAAGCTCGCGTTATAATGACGTGACCTAGTGACTATTGCGAAAACTGTTGATAATCCTGGTTTTAGTGGGCCTGGGGGGGGGGGGGTTAATGAATCCGTTGTCTCTGTTGCCAGTGTACGAGCGTGCTTGCATAGATACGCTCGCGTTATAATGACGTGGCCTAGTGACTATTGCGAAAACTGTTGATAATCCTGGTTTTAGTGGGCCTGGGGGGGGGGGGGGGTTAATGAATCCGTTGTCTCTGCTACCAGTGTACGAGCGTGCTTGCATAGATAAGCTCGCGTTATAATGACGTGGCCTAGTGACTATTGCGAAGAATGTTGATAATCATGGCTCAAGTATTTAGAATGAGCGTTTGAAACTGTTCAATTGAGCACAACTCGGCCATTTGTGGTCTTAATTCGACGAACGTTGGACCGGCAGAGACTGGGTAAAGAAGGAAAGAAGCCAAGGGTGAAAAAACAATGTTAACGAGCACAACTAGGCCGCATGTGAACCACTTTCGACTAATTTTGAACCAGCAGACAACATAAAAACCGGCCCGCGGTGCTGCGAAGCGGCCAAGGCTGTGGCCCGGTCTTATATATATGTAGATATGTAGATAAATAGATAGATAGATAGATAGATGGATAGATAGATAGATAGATAGATAGATAGATAGATAGATAGATAGATAGATAGATAGATGGATAGACAGATAGATAGATAGATAGATAGATAGATGGATAGATAGATAGATAGATAGATAGATAGATAGATGGATAGATAGATAGATAGATAGATAGATAGATAGATAGATAGATAGATAGATAGATAGATAGATAGATAGATAGATAGATAGATAGATAGATAGATAGATAGATAGATAGATAGATAGATAGATAGATAGATAGATAGATAGATAGATAGATAGATAGATAGATAGATAGATAGATAGATAGATAGATAGATAGATAGATAGATAGATAGATAGATAGATAGATAGATAGATAGATAGATAGATAGATAGATAGATAGATAGATAGATAGATAGATAGATAGATAGATGGATAGATAGATAGATAGATAGATAGATAGATAGATCGATAGATATTTCATTTATTTTTTAGGACACATGATATTTATACAGTTACAAGATAGATAGATAGATAGATAGATAAATCGTTTGAAAAAATGTTTACCAAGAAAATCTAAAAAATCAGATATTATTATATAAACAAATATATATATACTCACTAAATTAATTTTTTACGGTAAAACACCACGTTATGTGGCAATATGTGTTTTTTTTGTTGTCGTCATGTTTCTATTCTTTTTATTGTTTTTATTTGTTTTTCTCTTGAAAATAAAAGGTTACAATCCTTTTGAAACTTTGGGCATTTTACATTCATATTTGTTGTTTATATAACGTGGTATTTTACCGAAACAAATTAATTTAATACAAATATTGATGGGAAATTTACGCCAATATAAAATACATATGTATTCCACATTATGGTTAATATTGGCTAGCATTTCATTCGGTCATTTGCAACCCAGTATCAAACCCATTGTGCCCAACCCGGCAACCGGGACAAGACCCGTGGTTTGTTACTGCTCTTTCTTATGAATGAATTTTTATTCCGGTAAATATTTCCGTTTTACAGATGTCTCAGTTCCATGTAAAAAACGTTTTGCAACAAAAGGTACAAAAAGTTATAATGAAAAAAAGGTAATATAAAATACAAAACATAATATTGAACACCTGAAAAAAGGAAATATTGATTGGAACAAGGAAACATTCATAAGAAAGACTATTCTATAGAGGACTCAAAACTAACATAGCGCTTCTTAGCAATTTCCTTTCAGCGCCATTGATTAATACTAACAATAAAACAACAATGAAAATTGACAGCAAAACCACTACTACTAGAAGTTTATTTTCTTTCCACTAGAATGCATCTTGTCTATTTTTAGTGCTCTTTGATTTACATCTGGGACAGTTTAAACACACTAAAGCAATTCAACTGACCGAAATCGGAAGTTCCGCAGGCTAGGCGAACATACAGCCTTAAACGTAAAGGAACCAAATACTAATACAAACATTTTTTATATTTTTATATGAAACATTCATCCAGTCTGTCGGTTTATCTCCCACTCTAACTCAAGTCCCCTTCTGTAATCAACATCTCGTTTGGTTTTAGGATGGCTGAGAACGATGACGCTCAGTTCGTTATAACCAAGTCTGGTGTCTTGGTGTTGAGTGAAGACCTGCCTGCTGGATCCAGCATTGTGTCGTTCTCCCAACATGAGACCGTCGTTCAGGTGTCTTGTGGTTATGACCACTCTGTAGTTGTCTGCGACTCTGGCCACGTCTACACCTTCTGGGTAACACAAGACACAGGACGGATGAAGAACGAAGGCTCGGTCGCTGAGCCGAGGCTTGTTGACACTCTCAGCACTGTTGGTATAACCCAGGCTGCTTGTGGAGATAGATACACCGTGTTCCTCACTGACAAGGGTGAGGTGTATTCGTGTGGGCTGAATGGCTACGGTCAGCTTGGCCTCGGTCACACCCGTAACACCCCCACACCCACCCTGGTTGCCGGTCTGCCGCCCATCAAGAAGGCTGCTGCTGAGTGGCACCACACGGTGGTTCTTGCAACAGGCGGTGATGTCTGGGTGTGTGGATGCAACAGCGAGGGCCGACTAGGCCTCGGTCATAAAAACCAGCTAACCTCATTCACTCGCGTGCCCAACCTCCCCGAGGCCATCGTTGACATATCGTGTGGCGGCGGGTATACAGCTCTTGTCTCAGCCTCTGGGGTTCTCTTGATGGCTGGGGATAATGGCTTTAGTCAACTTGGGCTTGGTCTAGTGTTTAGCGTGTCCAGGTTCACACAAGTATCTTTGCCGTCAACAGCCGTGGCTGCCGTGTCCTGCGGTTCATACCACACTGTGGCCCTGGGAGTCGATGGGACGACCTGGGCTTGGGGTCGTTATAATGAAGGTCAGTTGGGTACCGGTGACACAACCAAGAGATCCGCCCCCACTAGAATGATTGGCCTCGAGGACCAGACTGTCTCCCAGGTTGTCGCTGGATATGGCCGCACTGCTGTGTTGACACGGGCAGGGGACGTGTTTGTGTGTGGCCTAGGAACAAGTGGTGAACTGGGTCAGGGGAAGAATAACCTCTCGGTGGCGACTCTGTTGCCGAAGTCACCGGGGCTAATGGTTCAACAAGTGGCTTTTGCTGAAACATATTCACTACTGTTGGTCACGTCAATTGTCGCACCTTCAGCGCAGCGCGAAATAGGCATTAATGAAAAGGTGGGGGAAGACATAACGAAATGGGAACAGATAATAATGCAAACCCTGGAGTGTCCTGCTTGCTTCAAGGTCATGTGTGCACCGATACACCTGTGCGCTGAGGGGCACAGCTTATGTAACGCTTGCCGGTCTGACGACAGGACCACAGTTTGCCCGCTGTGTCGCGGACAGTTCTCCACTGTGAGGAATCTTACCTTGGAGAGATTGATGACCGACATCCGGCTACCGTGCACGGAATGCCTGCTGCGCATGCCCGCGTGCGAACTGAGGGGACACGGCGCGGTCTGTCCCCGCCGCGACTACGACTGTCCCCTGGCGTGCGGCAGTTGGAGGGGCCGGCCCGAAGCGATGCTGGGCCACGCCCTCTCGGCCCACGCGGACCGGACGTGGCCCGACCTGCCACGCACGTTTGTGCAGCGGCGTGGACTCTTGCTCACGGACGTGCTTGCGGCGCACGGCAGAGTGTTCACGCTACATCGTGGGTACGACGGGGAGGGGCGCACGTTCCGGGCGGCCGTCAGGTACGTGGGCGCGCCCGAGGACAGGCACGCGTTCAGGTTCAAACTCACGCTTCTCACAGAAGACATGAGCATTACATACTGTAGAAACTTGTGTTCCAACATCGAGAGCGTCGAGGACATGTTCAGTTCATCCAACTGTGTGAGCGTGAAGGGGGAATTTCTTGAAGTGTTACTCCAAAACGGCGATCTGCCATGTCGGGCGGCCATCTTGGAAGTGTGATGTGGGCTGTTGGTTTTTAACATGTATACCGTTACTGCACTTTGCACTCGATGAGTGCAGAGAAAAGATTAAACCACTAAACCCAGCCTACTTTATTTAAAGTATTTAAATCAGAGATTAGCTTGAGTTCTTACACCAATAAATGTCTGACACATGTTAAGTCATTTCTTGTGCATTATTAGATCCTGTAATAAAATGCTTACAGAAGGCCATGACAGAAGTTTGTTATCTTAAAAGAAATCCATGCATGCTCTGTCTTCAGATCAGTACAACAGTTGATATTCGATTAACCTGTCTAGTCTTTGTTTTGATTTCATGTTTATTTACAAGAACAAGCGAGCGTTGAAACAAAATAACAATACGTAGCAAACTTTAGAACATGAATCTTTGTATGAATTATGAACAAATGGCGTTGTTGAGTGTAAATACCTATCCTAATGGTAGGATATTTTGTAACTACTCTAATACTGATACTTACTAATTACTCAATTTTGAAATATAACAATATACAATATTTTCACTTGCTGAAAGTTTTTTTTTTTTTTTACAAAAAGTTGGTGACGCACTGATCAAGCTAATCTCCTATTTAAATACGTTGTTGAAACCGGGCCCAAGTGTTCAGTTACGTTCTTGGCTCTGTTTTTTGTGTCCGGGCCGAGGTGGGTGTTCATCAGTTAGGCAGCCTGACAAGCTGCCCACTAATATCCTTGTTGAACATTACTCGCATTGAACAACTATTTACTACCTTCTAGTAATCAACTCTATTGTTTGTATGTGTTGGTATAATCATTCATCTAGATGAAATGTAAACTGGAGTCTGTATTGACAAGGTGTGCGTGCATGTATTGCACAGGTTCATTGTTCTTATTGTGTTCTCATTAAATGTTAATTTAGATTATTTACCATATTTCTTTATCTTGAAAATAGAAATTGAATCATTCAATTGAAATCGTTCTGCTAGATTCAACGTATTCTTGAGACCATTGACCACGAGTGCACGTAGTGCATTATTCTTATTGTATTTGCGTTAGCCTAAGTGATATGTTGACTTTTTTGTGTGCAACTATGGTAATTTCTTTAGTTTTACAACTTATATTTTGAGCTTTCAATGATTTTTTTATAACATATTATGTTATTATCTTTTAACTGTGTTTACAGTGTGGGTATTGTGTTATTATTAATTTCTAAGTAGATTGTAGATTTTACAACCTAGCTAACTGAGTTTGGCCCAATATTGAATGTTTTCAATGCTTGTTGATTTGTATCTTATATTCATAATTTTGATACCTTAAAATATGTAACCTTCAAATAATGTTTTAAGCAAGTAAAGTGTACATGACACGAATGACATTGTTGCATTCTCCTTCACACCTCCTGCTTCATAAAGAGTCCCGTTCTTGCCATCCCGTTAACATGCTCTTGGGTTGTTCTCCTTGATGTGTAATTAATTGTAGCCCGGCCTGGCCTAGGCTGGTCTGTCTGGAAGAATTGTGATGGACATGTGTTTTGTCCTTTTTGATAGTAAAAAAGTAGACTGAAGTACGATGTGAACTACTAAGGTACTAAGGTGAGTACTAAGTGAAGTGGGCAAGTGGACCCTGAGAGCTATGCCGGCGGCCGGCTTCTGGTATAGGGCCACCCTAGCCGGCCAGACAGGTCGAGGGGGAGGAGCCAGACGAAATCTTCCCCTTTACCTTTTCTACACCTTTACGTTCTTCGTATCCTTTCTTCCGAACACCCCCCCCACCCGTCATATGCAGTGTTGAATTAATTATGATCGGGGGAGAATTGTGATTCGCCCCCCCGGAAATAAATTGACTACAAGCTATATAATCTATATATTACCTAATTTTGAAATGGTACAAAAATATTGCATTCAAGGTTTTTGTTATGGTTGTTTGCACCTGTAATGATAGGCAGACCCTGCGAAAAGAGAGTATGTGACAGCTCACGAGGACTCTTAATTTTTGCACCTGTAATGGTAGGCAGACCCTGCGAAAAGAGAGTATGTGACAGCTCACGAGGACTCTTCATGTTTGCACCTGTAATGATAGGCAGACCCTTCGAAAAGAGAGTATGTGACAGCTCACGGGGACTCTTAATGTTTGCACCTGTAATGATAGGAAGACCCTGCGAAAAGAGAGTATGTGACAGCTCACGGGGACTCTTCATGTTTGCACCTGTAATGATAGGCAGACCCTGCGAAAAGAGAGTATGTGACAGCTCACGGGGACTCTTCATGTTTGCACCTGTAATGATAGGCAGACCCTGCGAAAAGAGAGTATGTGACAGCTCACGGGGACTCTTAATGTTTGCACCTGTAATGATAGGCAGACCCTGCGATAAGAGAGTATGTGACAGCTCACGAGGACTCTTCATGTTTGCACCTGTAATGATAGGCAGACCCTGCGAAAAGAGAGTATGTGACAGCTCACGGGGACTCTTAATGTTTGCACCTGTAATGATAGGCAGACCCTGCGAAAGAGAGTATGTGACAGCTCACGAGGACTCTTAATTTTTGCACCTGTAATGGTAGGCAGACCCTGCGAAAAGAGAGTATGTGACAGCTCACGAGGACTCTTCATGTTTGCACCTGTAATGATAGGCAGACCCTGCGAAAAGAGAGTATGTGACAGCTCACGGGGACTCTTAATGTTTGCACCTGTAATGATAGGAAGACCCTGCGAAAAGAGAGTATGTGACAGCTCACGGGGACTCTTAATGTTTGCACCTGTAATGATAGGAAGACCCTGCGAAAAGAGAGTATGTGACAGCTCACGGGGACTCTTAATGTTTGCACCTGTAATGATAGGAAGACCCTGCGAAAAGAGAGTATGTGACAGCTCACGAGGTCTCTTAATGTTTGCACCTGTAATGATAGGCAGACCCTGTTAAAAGAGAGTATGGGACAGATCACGAGGTCTCTTAATGTTTGCACCTGTAATGATAGGCAGACCCTGCGAAAAGAGAGTATGTGACAGCTCACGAGGACTCTTAATGTTTGCACCTGTAATGATAGGCAGACCCTGCAAAAAGCGAGTATGTGACAGCTCACGAGGACTCTTACCGCACCTGTAATGATAGGCAGACCCTGCGAAAAGAGAGTATGTGACAGCTCACGAGGACTCTTACTGTTTGCACCTGTAATGATAGGCAGACCCTGCAAAAAGCGAGTATGTGACAGCTCACGAGGACTCTTACCGCACCTGTAATGATAGGCAGACCCTGCGAAAAGAGAGTGTGTGACAGCTCACGAGGACTCTTACTGTTTGCACCTGTAATGATAGGCAGACCCTGCGAAAAGAAAGTATGTGACAGCTCACGAGGACTCTTAATGTTTGCACCTGTAATGATAGGCAGACCCTGCGAAAAGAGAGTATGTGACAGCTCACGAGGTCTCTTAATGTTTGCACCTGTAATGATAGGCAGACCCTGCGAAAAGAGAGTATGTGACAGCTCACGAGGACTCTTATGTTTGCACCTGTAATGATAGGCAGACCCTGCGAAAAGAGAGTATGTGACAGCTCACGAGGACTCTTATGTTTGCACCTGTAATGATAGGCAGACCCTGCGAAAAGAGAGTATGTGACAGCTCACGAGGACTCTTATGTTTGCACCTGTAATGATAGGCAGACCCTGCGAAAAGAGAGTATGTGACAGCTCACGAGGTCTCTTAATGTTTGCACCTGTAATGATAGGCAGACCCTGCGAAAAGAGAGTATGTGACAGCTCACGAGGACTCTTATGTTTGCACCTGTAATGATAGGCAGACCCTGCGAAAAGAGAGTATGTGACAGCTCACGAGGACTCTTATGTTTGCACCTGTAATGATAGGCAGACCCTGCGAAAAGAGAGTATGTGACAGCTCACGAGGACTCTTAATGTTTGCACCTGTAATGATAGGCAGACCCTGCGAAAAGAACGTATGTGACAGCTCACGAGGTCTCTTAATGTTTGCACCTGTAATGATAGGCAGACCCTGCGAAAAGAGAGTATGTGACAGCTCACGAGGACTCTTATGTTTGCACCTGTAATGATAGGCAGACCCTGCGAAAAGAGAGTATGTGACAGCTCACGAGGACTCTTATGTTTGCACCTGTAATGATAGGCAGACCCTGCGAAAAGAGAGTATGTGACAGCTCACGAGGACTCTTAATGTTTGCACCTGTAATGATAGGCAGACCCTGCGAAAAGAGAGTATGTGACAGCTCACGAGGTCTCTTAATGTTTGCACCTGTAATGATAGGCATACCCTGCGAAAAGAGAGTATGTGACAGCTCACGAGGACTCTTATGTTTGCACCTGTAATGATAGGCAGACCCTGCGAAAAGAGAGTATGTGACAGCTCACGAGGACTCTTATGTTTGCACCTGTAATGATAGGCAGACCCTGCGAAAAGAGAGTATGTGACAGCTCACGAGGACTCTTATGTTTGCACCTGTAATGATAGGCAGACCCTGCGAAAAGAGAGTATGTGACAGCTCACGAGGACTCTTATGTTTGCACCTGTAATGATAGGCAGACCCTGCGAAAAGAGAGTATGTGACAGCTCACGAGGACTCTTGCTACGGCTTGGCCAGGAACTCGATATGTGAATGAATGGCGATTGCTGGTGCTCGAACATCAAACTCTGAGATAGCTGATGGCATTTACGGTATTGTATTTTGCCCCTCGACTCTTCACAATAAGTAATATAGGCAACCCAAGACAACCTTACACATGCTTTCGTCACAGGCGAGGTATTCGTAGCCAATCAGCGATCGGTATTTGCACGCGCTTGTCTCGGGTGGTTCGCTGATTGGCTACGAGTGCCTCACCTGTGAGGAAAGCATCTGTAAGGTAGTCTTGGGTTGCCTATAACATATCTTGGAAACAATTAATCCTCCAACTACCTTGTCATGTACAGACAGTTATAGACAGACACGAGATTAATTCGAGTGTGGACGATGCACATGTGTCAATATTGACAGCGTCTCGTGTGTGAGGGGGTGTGTCTAAGGAACAAACAAATATTAAAACAATACACATGAATTAAAAATCAGTTTTCAAATGTAAGGTTCATTGATGCAGAAAAGATCATAATCTACTAACCCTTGGACCAGTAACAGTAGTAGACGGAGTATGACGTCACAGCGGGTGAGACCGACATTGAATCGAGGCAGACCACGTGATCTGGGGACCAGATGCGCGGCAATTTAAAGCGTCTGCGTATGAACAGTACAAACAGTACATCGTTGTGTAAAGAAAAATGATCATTTTCAATGAGTGCAAATAAAAAATATGTTAACTAAGAATAACAGTACATTCACTTATCATTTCTGAGGAAAAACAAACAATAATAATATGAATACATCCTTTAAAAGGCCCTTATTTAGTAATTTGTTAGATAAAGTTATCAAGTTGCATTCAACTAGCATTTGCTTCTGATTATGAGGAGCACTATGCGTAATACTATGAAGAAGATAATTATATGTATTAGGCCTATTCGTAATTTATTTATTTATTTATTATTTATTTATCTAATACAGGATATACGTCCCAAATACATTAGATATAATAAAGATATGCCATATAGGTCTATGCTTATAAATAAACAGGTACACACATAATACACAATAGCAAGGTTAATCAAATTAACCGTAGTCAACACAGGGCAGGCAGTTATTAAGACAATAACAATTTAAAACGTAAACAGACAATGATTAAAACAATAACAATTTAAAACATACACAGACAATGACAACAACCAAATTAAAACAATCTCAGCTAAGCAGAATCTTGCTACATTTTAATTTTGTCTGAAATGAGGAATCAGCAAAGAGGTCTAAAATGTTCCACATGTCCGATTTCATAAGAGTGTTATACATAGATTGGATTCTGTTAAAAGTGGAGTGTTTAAAAACGTCAATTCTCGACTTAGGAGGGTAAAACAGACTAGTGTTCCGCGACCGCCTTACAGGTACATTAAAATGTATAAGTTTTAATAGGTCGGGGCTGTCTATTTCTGACTTGATTAATTTTTGTAGAAACATCAGGTCAGATACTGTCCGCTTTGCCTCCAGTGGCAATATACTGTAATCACTACATAATTTGTAATAGTCCTGTCTATGGTACGGAACAGATGTTTTAAAACATAAGAACCACTTTACAAGTCTCTGCTGTAATCTCTCAAGGTTATCGATTTTCGTAACGTGGTGCGGCGACCATACCACACTTCCATAGTCAACTATGGGACGAACAAGAGCAAGATAAAGCCTTCTAATTGTGCTCACAGAGAAATTCTTATTGCAGGATCGCTTAAAAAAACCTAACATTTTAAATGCTTTACCCATCATTACCTCAATATGTATATTATATGACAGATCAGAACTAAGGTTGATGCCAAGATCTTTGACATTTACCACTCTTTTCAGAAGCGAGTCTCTAACCCAATACGCGAACTCGATAGTATTCTTTTTATTAGTGTATGTTATGACAGTACACTTAGATGGGTTCAGCCTCATCCTCCAAATTCTACACCATTCTGCTAACGAGTCAATGTCTAACTGAAGATTTACACAATCTCTAAACATTTTAATAGGGAGAAAAATCTTTGCGTCATCTGCATACATGAGAATCGAAGAAAATTTCAAACATGAATGAATATCACACACATAAATATTAAAAAGCAGGGGTCCAAGGATGGAGCCCTGCGGGACCCCTGATGTGACGTCCACTGGATCAGATGCAACATTATCAATAACTACAGTTTGTTTTCGATTATGCAGATAACTTGTCAATAAGCTCAACAAGGAGCCAGAAACCCCTAACTTTGATAACTTGTAAATTAATAAATGATGACTCACAGTATCAAAGGCTTTCGAAAAATCTGTGTACACCGCATCCACTTGAGTAGAATTATTCAAATGCTCCCCTATACTATGCGTGAAGCTAGTAAGGTTCGATATGGTGGACCTCCTTGGCATGAACCCATGCTGCGAAGAGGGAATGTGTACATTAACGTGTCTCAACAAGTGCATGTGTACAAACCTTTCGAAAACCTTTGAAAAAACCGGAAGGAGTGAAATTGGCCTATAACTCTCAACGTCATCTCTGTCACCATTATTTTTAAAAACAGGCGTGATGTTAGCATGCTTCCACACATCGGGGAAAACACCATCCTTTAAAACACGATTAAAAACAATTTGCAGTGGCACTGCCAGGACACCAGCACACACTTTGATGATAGAAACCGGAATTTTATCTGAACCTGGAGATTTGCCAGAAACCAGATTCCTTAGCGCCTTAACAATTTCAATTTTAGTGATAGTGAACCCACTTAGACTAGAAGTACACATTGGATCAAAACTAGGCAGAGGTTCATCATTCAATTCTTTACATTGAAATACTGACATAAAAAAAGTAGAAAATAAATTACATGATGTTGTAGAGTCACTCGCGGTTACACCTTTATAGGAAACTGTCTTTGGAATTCTACCAGAACGAGTTTTACTTCTGTCATAGCTCAAAAAAGGGCTTGGGCGAAGAGGACGCGCTTAGAGATTCTTCAAGATTCTGCATGTAGGTCCTGTAAGTCTCCCGCTGCAACTTTTTGAACTCCCGCCTCTTAACACCGTACTCCACATTGTCCGATTGAAGCTTGGAGAGTTTCCATTTCCTGTGAGCTCTAGTTTTAGCTTGAAGAGAGCTGATTAGCGCAGCATTATACCAACGTGGGTATTTTGCCGGGTTAACTTTGACCACCGGTACAACATCACGTATTACCCCAAACAGTAGATGACAGAATAGCGCACAGCATTGGTTTACGTCAGCCCCGGTGCTGATAACGTCCCAAGGGCAACGCTTTAGTCTCACAATCAGGTCCGTCAGGTTGACCTTTGTCCAGTTGTATATCTCCCGAGTTGGAGTCTTGTAAACACCTACTGAAGCAGGAAGTTTTATTCGGCTGCATAAAGGAGTGTGATCAGTTGGTATGGGTGACTCAGTGGGGTTAACAACAACACTTTGTTCAGTATTACTAGATAGCACGAGGTCGAGCACATGTTCATGACAAGTAGGTGGTTCATTGTGCTGGACGAGATCGAACTCAGAGAGGATATTCATGAAGAGAATGTTTGGCTGAGAGAGAGACCCGAGGGTCGGAGAGAGAACACGAGAATTCGCTTTCGAGGCCCAGGAAATATCCGGAAGATTAAAGTCACCAAACAACAACATATGGTCGCTGGGCCGCATGGCTGATTGTACTAGTGACAATGATTCACAAAGTTCTTCTAAAGCCAGAACACCGGCAGTAGGCAGATAAACACATCCCAAGAAAACACTGGAATTAGCACTGCACGTAACCTCCGTCCACAAAATCTCGCAATTTCTTTCAAAGTCCCTCCTCACCCGGCTATTAAAGTTCGAGTTAATAGCAATCATAACTCCGCCCCCTGATTTTTTTGACGTACTTTGAACTGTACTACGATCCCGCCGGTATACAGTGTAGAAACTGTTAAGTATTTCCCCATCAAACACCTTGTCACTCAACCAGGTTTCAGTGACACATATCACATCGTACTCACTTTTGTCTGCAAAATGCATGTTAAAAGATTGCAGCTTGGACCCGGCAATACTACGCGCATTCATATAAAACACAGACAAGTCTTTGAGCAAAACTGGACCTGGATTAACAGATACGTCTCCAGCCAATAGCAAAATGCACATAGCGTTAAAAATGAAGGACGATGATGGCAACGTGAGGCCCACACGTGAACGCCGGCTTGTCATCGACGAGTGGCCCGTACACTCCGATAAGGGCCGAAGCCCCGCACATGTTGACGCAGAAAATGTGAAGTTCCTACTAGCGAAATAAGTGATCACACTTTCGGGTACATTGTTCCGAACACTGGCTCCAGAGTAAGACGTGTAAGTTGATATTAGCAGTACTCCGAGCAGCACCGCCAAGAAACGCATTTTCTTTCCGAGACCAGAAACAGCATGCACCGACAAATCAGGCCCCATTTAAGATAAATTACAAGCCCAACAATACTAGGGACAGCTTTGCACTGGTACGCACTCGTGCTCACAACAAGATAACGCACACTAAGTAAACTATTCACTTGAACTGCCGCGCAACATACCGGCCAGAGCGACAGGAGAACACGTCCGCACCGCTCAACGACTAGAGTGACTAGGACATTGCATTGAATTCTAAACACGGAGGTATAGCAGATGGATGTATGGAGGTATAGCAGCTGGATGTATGGAGGTATATCAGCTGGATGTATGGAGGTATAGCAGCTGGGTGTATGGAGGTATAGCAGCTGGATGTATGGAGGTATAGCAGCTAGATGTATGGAGGTATAGCAGCTGGGTGTATGGAGGTATAGCAGCTGGATGTATGGAGGTATAGCAGCTGCATGTATGGAGGTATAGCAGCTGGATGTATGGAGGTAAAGCAGCTGGATGTATGGAGGTATAGCAGCTGGATGTATGGAGGTATAGCAGCTGGATGTATGGAGGTATAGCAGGTGGGTGTATGGAGGTATAGCAGCTGGATGTATGGAGGTATAGCAGCTGCATGTATGGAGGTATAGCAGCTGGATGTATGGAGGTATAGCAGCTGGATGTATGGAGGTATAGCAGCTGGATGTATGGAGGTATAGCAGCTGCATGTATGGAGGTATAGCAGCTGCATGTATGGAGGTATACCAGCTGGATGTATGGAGGTATAGCAGCTGTATGTATGGAGGTATAGCAGCTGGATGTATGGAGGTATAGCAGCTGGTTGTATGGAGGTGTAGCAGCTGGATGTATGGAGGTATAGCAGCTAGATGTATGGAGGTATATAGCAGCTGCATGTATGGAGGTATAGCAGCTGCATGTATGGAGGTATAGCAGCTGGATGTATGGAGGTATAGCAGCTGCATGTATAGAGGTATAGCAGCTGGATGTATGGAGGTATAGCAGCTGGATGTATGGAGGTATAGCAGCTGGATGTATGGAGGTATAGCAGCTGGATGTATGGAGGTATAGCAGCTGAATGTATGGAGGTATAGCAGCTAGGTGTATGGAGGTATAACAGCTGGATGTATGGAGGTATAGCAGCTGGATGTATGGAGGTGTAGCAGCTGAATGTATGGAGGCATAACAGCTAGGTGTATGGAGGTATAACAGCTAGGTGTATGGAGGTATAGCAGCTGGATGTATGGAGGTATAGCAGCTGAATGTATGGAGGCATAGTAGCTAGGTGTTTGGAGGTATAGCAGCTGGATGTATGGAGGTATAGCAGCTGGATGTATGCAGGTATAGCAGCTGGATGTATGGAGGTATAGCAGCTGGATATATGGAGGTATAGCAGCTGGATGTATGGAGGTATAGCAGCTAGATGTATGGAGGTATAGCAGCTGGATGTATGGAGGTATAGCAGCTGGATGTATGAAGGTATAGCAGCTGGATGTATGGAGGTATCAGCTGGATGTATGGAGGTATAGCAGCTGGATGTATGGAGGTATAGCAGCTGGATGTATGGAGGTATAGCAGCTGGATGTATGGAGGTATAGCAGCTGGATGTATGGAGGTATAGCAGCTGGATGTATGGAGGTATAGCAGCTGGATGTATGGAGGTATAGCAGCTGGATGTATGGAGGTATAGCAGCTGGATGTATGGAGGTATAACAGCTGGATGTATGGAGGTATAGCAGCTGGATGTATGGAGGTATAGCAGCTGGATGTATGGAGGTATAGCAGCTGGATATATTGCTGAGCTGCTGCTGTGGTGAGGTATTCTATCTTATCGTGACGATGCCTATATTTGTGCCACGTACCTACCTACTGGCGGATAAAACTAACTTATCAGCTAGAGCTAGACTGATCAAGTACTAAGAATTTAGATTATAAATTTCCAAGATTTTGTTTTAAGATTGTTGTTATGCACCAGTGGAGTGGTGTTATTATTGATTGATTTGAAATAATCACATAAAACAATTAATAATAATTTATGATTCTGTTTTTTATGTTTTATTTTGTAAAATGCCACCAGTTTCAAGTGTTTGCCTAACAAAACTGAGCCTCTAACCCAAAACTCCGTTTATCTCGAAACTTGGCAACGTGGACGCATCAGGGGCTCATATTTGCCTCGCTTATCTCTTATCACTGAGCACCGCACCTACCTGCCAGTATATTGCGCAGTGTTGGGTGGTTCTATCTTCAGACAGTGAGAGACGAAGCAAAGGCAAGGGTAGCGGCCACACTAAAGTTATCTCACGGCTCAGAGAACATGGCATTTTCAGTCGCAAATAATTGTCAATAAACTAGTTGTGTCAGCTTATTACATATCTTGCTGAGTAGTCTGCCTATCTACCACAATACGGCCTGGCCATACGGCGCACTAACATACAACATACACGACCGTAAGTAATCTTGGCTGATTAGCATTAATGTTAACACTAGGAAAACGCTCTTGTGTGACGCGTTGATAAGCGAGCGCGTACATTTTAACGAACTTTCTGGAAAAAAGTTGTCAAAGTTTTTTAAAAACAACAATTAACAACAATAGAAGAAGGTGCGTTGCAAAGATTTTAGAATTGCTATATAGCTATTATACTTTCCAACATCGTTGAATGCAGTGCAATGTGCGTTGCCAAGATTTTTTGTCGTCATGTTTTCGACACGGTCCGCCACCGTTACTAACACTTATTTACAGCAATAGAAAGCTAATTTGTGCCTTTAATAAGTATCTGCTCGCGTTTAAAGTAAATTATTTGAGATCGGACGAAAATCTACTATAATATAGCCACCTCACATTTTTCCGTTACTCTACTCTATACTCTACATTTTGCAACCAACAAAATCTAAGAAATCATATAATATATATATATACACACACACAACACACACATATTGGCACAACATAGAGGTTGGACGGTTTTACCGTTAAAATGTTTTCTTACTTTATGTATATTAAAATTAAAAACAAGACGGGTTATTCCGCCTCGTCGTTGACACTTACTTGACGTTGACGTAACGTCAGGTAAGTGTAAACGACGAGGCGGAATAACCCGTCTTGTTTCTGATTTTAATAAATCGGGCCACGAATTTAATATAGTGATATGTAAGATATAGTGTTTTAATATAAACATATAATATTATAGTTTAAAAAAAACTATATGAATGTATGTATGTATGTATGTATGTATGTATGTATGTATGTGTGTGTGTATGTATGTATGTATGTATGTATGTATGTATGTATGTATGTATGTATGTATGTATGTATGTATGTATGTATGTATGTATGTATGTATGTATGTATGTATGTATATATGTATGTATGTATGTATGTATGTATGTATGTATGTATGTATGTATGTATGTATGTATGTATGTATGTATGTATGTATGTATGTATGTATGTATGTATGTATGTATGTATCTATGTATGTATGTATGTATCTATGTATGTATGTATGTATCTATGTATGTATGTATGTATGTATGTATGTATGTATGTATGTATGTATGTATGTATGTATGTATGTATGTATGTATGTATGTATGTATGTATGTATGTATGTATGTATGTATGTATGTATGTATGTATGTATGTATGTATGTATGTATGTATGTATGTATGTATGTATGTATGTATGTATGTATGTATGTATGTATGTATGTATGTATGTATGTATGTATGTATGTATGTATGTATGTATGAATGTACGTATGTATGTCAACAGAATGCAAGCGCCCGAGACCATTAGAACAGAACCCTTTCCACTGATATCTCTCAAGGGAGGGGAAGTGAGTCTGTCTCACTCGCACATCGGTTAGGGGTTTTTTATCACTTGAAAGCATCACCCATAGTCTAAAGTTGCAGGTAAACGTCTTCTTGCCACTGGTGACTTTCGCTGCAAGTATTGTCTATATTATCCGATATAAAAAATACCACAACAGTATAATTATAAAAGTAACATTATGTCACCGTAATGCAGTGGTCTGGTGGAGCGTATACGCCATGTAGACCGACTCCTCGCGACGGAAACGTTTAGTAGGCGCAGTTGATTTGATCGTGACACTGGTGATACGGAATAAAATCAAATATATTCAAATAAAAATGATACACACGACAGATAAAATGCAATATAATTATATCATACGCCCAATGATGCGTTAGTTTGGGGTTGTCTTGGTTCTGATTGCAGTGACAATCAATTTTATGTTTTTATATGACCTTCATGAAGAATGAGTTCTTTCTTGTTTTGCATAAATAGTATTGGGCGTTATAGACACCTTCCGCCCTTTCGAGGGAACTAAGAATGTGGCGAGCTATAATATACAACGCTTGTTCCAAAAATTATTTCGAAAAGTAGAAGTATCTTTATTATTTCTGCGACGTATCAACATGTGTTCTGCAAAACATACAAATGCAACGTAGACGACATTGCGATGCCTTCATCTGGGGACATTTCTTTAGCAGAAGATGGACACTTACTTCCACCAAGCTAGGGTGCCCAGACGTCCCGTTTTCGGCGGGACGGTACCAATTTTCAGCTGTGTGTCCCGTGTCCCGCCACACTTCCCGGCGGGACGCACCTTTGTCCCGATTTTTCGAAAATGCAAAATTTCAGATTTTGAATTTTTCAAACTTCGCGCTTACTACCTTGTATTCCTTTTTTTATCAATGAATGGACAGGTCCGCTGTCAGCCAGAGCACGCCCCCGCTCTCCTTCTGACATAATTGGAAATATTTGGAAGTGGCCATGTGTGTTTTCGGCGATGAACAATATGTGGAGTGACGAAAAATATCGTCTAGATCTGTCCACAATCAAAGCTATGATGATTTTGAAAACACACTTTGGTGAGGTTGTAATAGTCCTCTCAAATGAAGAGACCTATTTTTAGGAGTGAAAAGGAGTGAAATGTTGCAATACAACAATATTACTCTGTTAAAAACTAATTTATTGTGAAGTACACAATTATTAAAGTTACAACATATGAAATTACAAGATTATGTTATTTAGTGGCAGTTTGACTTTGACTTTGTTACGTTGGCCTTGGCCCTTGAGTTCTTTGTTTCTGGCTAAGTTATACATTTTGTTTATAAGTTTATAAGTTGATCGGTATTCGGTACGTTACGGTTTGTTGTAGTTCGAATCGTAGATGTAGTAGATGTAGTTGTAGATGTGGTTTTAGATGAAGATGATGATAAAGATGATGATGAAGATGAATGCCTAGGCTTGAGGCATGTTGAACCGGACCCGTGGACTAGGCTCCTGCCTTTGTCCTGGAGACGGTTTGTCGCTGGTCGGGACACACACGTCTGGTCACGGGTGGTGCTGTTGGTAGAGTGGTTGGGTTTCTTTTTGTCCTTCTCGAATGTTCTGAAATCTTCGGGTGTGAAGGGGGTGGGGTAACTGGTTTTGATTGGTTGGTCGCGTTGTTGCTAGGCAAAGTTGCGTAATACGTTCGAACACGCGTGAGCTGGCTACGCACTTGTTGCACTGGATATTTACTATTTCACAATCTTTGAAGATGAAACTTGTGGGGTCACTGTTCGATTTGAGGGTTCCTTTGTTTGAACACATACGCATCGCACACGTTCACTGTCCGTATAGTCCATTCTAAAAACATGTCTGGTTATATCATTTCTAAAAACATTAGTCAAAACTGCCGGAATGTGAATTGTCAAACTTGCCGAAAAACAAACAATAAACCTTAAATACCAATAATATGAATAACTAATGTCATGGAATGTCAGGTTGGCAATCTGTACTGCCACAAGGTGACATGTATTGGATTTCATGACCTGCTGCTGAAAAATGCCAACCTACTGGACCTTATTCCTGGCTCAGATAAGTATCAAAAGCGTAATACTAATGGGCAAGATGCGGTAAACCCGGTTGCGCCCACTGCCGGCACGTCAACGACTTGAAAGTTGCCTACGTGTCGTGCGTGATGGCTCCCTTACGGCGCCATTCATATCAATCAATATTCAATATAATAAATAATAATAGTATAACGTAGTGGAATAGTAGTAGACATACATATAACTGTTATTTTGCCCAACAATATAAAATATTCAAAACTGTAACAACATTTCTCTTATCGCGCCCTTCCTCCTCGCTAACCCCCCCCCCCCCCCCCCCCACAATCCCATCCTTAATATATATTCGTAATCGTCCCGCTTTTTCGGATTGTAGATCTGGGCACCCTACACCAAGCCATCATGCCGTATCAAGCCATCATGACTAGCACCACAGATAACTAATTAACTACGTAGTTAATTAGTTATCTGTGCCCATACCGCATTGATTTGCCCCTCCTTGGAAAATATCCTGGCGGCGCCCATGATTCGAACCCACGTCTTTGAATTCCGTATGTTTCCTACATGTACGAACAACGTACGTACCCCAAGTATAAAGAAGGAAACACATATCATTGTGAAGTGCGATCCATCTTGAACGATAGTCTTTGGCTTGACTTTATACAATGAAGCAAGAACGTATTTTATTTATAGCAGCACTGCTAATTACGCAAAAACTTCCAATCAAATTGCATCGTTATTATGAAAGTGTCATTTAAATTAGGGTTTGCATTTTAATTTTGTTATCATTTTACGACAGAAAGTAGATTTCTTGACTGGCGTAAGCGTTCCCCACGCCCCTCGGTGTCAGTTATCTTATCGCTCCAATGTGGCCAGGTGACTGCATGGTCTCGGATAACAGGGACCTTGTCCTTATCTGCCTTCATCTCGCATTGAACATTTCGAGTGTTTTGTTTTCTGTTGGCTGAAATCATTACATAGTTTTGTCCGATCAAGTCATTTTTTTTATAATAAAGCAATATGCACGGGTCTGTACTCTTCGTTAGACTTATAGCTAGGTTGGTGCTTTGGAAAGTACGTCTATCTCGTTTCTATTTTCCTCCATAACTGGCCTAACTTTGGTCTGATTATGGTTTAAAATATAAGATGTTCTGCACGCATTGAACATCTAATTCTTACTTTTAAAATAAAAACGAAACGTGAGAAATTTTCTAGAAGGGAAAACCAGAAAATAGTTTTTTTCCATGGTGTACACATGTCAGGCACCTTATCTACTGGCGGATAAAACTTATCAGCTAGACTGATTAAATACTATACGTATTTAGATTATAAATTTCTAAGTTTTTATTAAAAAACTGTTGCTATGCAATAGTGGTGGTGAAGTGTAATATTGCTTTAATAGACATAATCACATAAAATAATTCAGAATAATTAAAAATACTTTTTTAATGTTTTATTTTGTAAAAAGCCATCAATTTCATTTAAGTGTCTGCCTAAAAAAAAAAACTGAGCCTATAACGCAACACTCCGTTTATCTCGAAACTTGGCAACGAGGACACATCACGCTCATATTTGCCTCGCTTATCTCTTATCACTGAACACCGCACCTACCTGCCAGTCTATTGCGCAGTGTTGGTCGGGTTTATCTTCAGACAGTGAGAGACGAAGCAAAGGCAAGGGTAGCGGCCACACTATAGTTACAGTTTTATATTTGTTAATTTCGTTTAACTTGAAGTCGCAAATAATTGTCAATAATTTAGTTGTGTCAGCTTATTACATATCTCGCTGAGTAGTCTGCCTATCTACCCGACAATACGGCCTGGCCATACGGCGCACTAACATACAACATACACGACCGTAAGTAATCTTGGCTGATTCGCATTAATGTTAACACTAGGAAAACGCTCTTGTGTGACGCGTTGATAAGCGAGCGCGTACATATCAACGAACTTTCTGGTGAAAAGTTCTCAAAATTTTTTAAAAACAACAACTAACAACAATAGAAAAAGGCGCGTTGCAAATATTTTTGAAATTGCTATAGCTTTTATACTTTCCGACATTGTTGGATGCAGTGCAGTGTGCGTTGCTAAGATTTTACGTGGTCATGTTTTCGACACGGTCCGCCACTGTTACTAACACTAATTGACAGCAATCGAAAGCTAATTTCTGCCTCTAATACGTATCAGATTACATTTAAATTAGTGTATTTGTGACCGGACAAAAATTCACTATAAAGTAGCCACCTCACATTTTGCCGTTACTGTGTTTCAGAAATATATTATCGAGTAACCTTTGTGTAACTTTGCCAATACTTATCAGATCGCCATAAAATGAACATATTCGTGAGTGGAAAAATCTTTATAAAAATAAAGCTATCTCAGATTTAGCCGCTATTTTTTTTTCAGAAAAAAACTTGGCAGTAACTATGGTGTAACTTAGTACCTTTTCAAAAGATTTTCTCGCAAAACTATACATCTTCAATCCACATTGAGACTTGTAGATGGTCCAAATTTCAAGTTCATTGGACTTTCCGTTCGACCGCTATCGACAGACATTACAAAAAAAAAAACGAAGTGCCATAAAGGTCTAATGGAGACACTCGCTTCGCTCGCTTAATTAGTTTTTACATGTTTTTATTAATAACAATATCAATAATAATAATGTATTATTATAGTTATTATTCTAATTATTCTTATTTTTACTATTATTATTTTTATTATTATTAATATAAGTACTATTCTTATTCTAATTCTTCTTCTTCTTCTTCTTCTTCTTATTATTATTGTTATTATTATTATTATTATTATTATTATTATTATTATTATTATTATTATTATTATTGTTATTATTATTATTATTATTATTATTATTATTATTATTTTATTGAATGTATCACAATCATACAATCTCGGTCAAAACCGGAGTTAACATGTTATACGGACGTAATGTCAAGTATTTCCATGTGTCTACCTTATTTAACTTCACTAATCACATGCTACTAGTTTTAACAGTCATCAATTTCGATCAAAGCCGGTGTTTACATGTTATACGGACAATACAGATGCAATGTCAAGTATTTCCATGAGGTACCTTGTTCAACTTCAGTCGTTACTGTCTTATTAGTACTTATTATTATTATTATTATTATTATTATTATTATTATTATTATTATTATTATTATTATTATTATTATTATTATTATTATAATTATTATTATTATTATTATTATTATTATTATTATTATTATTATTATTATTATTATTATTATTATTATTATTATTATTATTATTATTATTATTATTATTATTATTATTATTATTATTATTATTATTATTATTATTATTATTATTATTATTATTACTATTATTTTTAAGTGGGTAATTTCTATTTTTTAATATTTTGTTCCGCTAAAACCATACTTTTTGTTATATAGACCCACTGATAAGCCGAAATTGGCTAAGTGGAGCAAAAAATGTATGTACGCTATTTGTTATTGTTTGTCGGATATTAAAATAATAATAATAAAACAAATTATTATTGTTACATCATCTGAATCTCGGCAACTCTCGCCGGATATGACTATTATATGTACGACGGGTCAAACTCACTAATCCGGGCGAAACCGCATTTCATTCCGACAACTTCCCGCCCTATGTTGCATGTCCCTAAAACAGCCACCTGCTGCAATCCTCTCACCAGCGAACCACGGAGACCTAACTTTTACCATCGATGAACTGAAGAATTTTTGAATTTTTGAATGATCTTCACGGCTTAATACCTTCCACACGCAACATCCGATCGGGATGAAATTTGAAACAGGTTGTTTCGTGGTAAAAGCCCACCGATTAAAGAAAATGTTCTATTCTAAAAAATCAATTATGGTTTTGCGTCGGCAACATCGAGTTAGGTGCACTTCGATGCTTGCAGTAAGAGTCGCGTAGTGGAAACGTCAGGTAAACGTCTTCTTGCCACTGGTGACTTGCGCTGCAAGTATTATCTATATTATCCGATATAAAAGATACCACAACAGTATAATTACAAAAGTAATATTATGTCACCGTAGTGCAGTGGTCTGGTGGAGCGTATACGCCATGTAGACCGACTCATCGCTACGGAAACGTTTAGTAGGCGCAGTTGATTTGATCGTGACACTGGTGATGCGGAATAAAATCAAATATATTCAAATAAAAATGATACATACAACATAATATAATGGGATATAATTATATCATACGCCCAATGATGCGTTAGTTTGGGGTTGTCTTGGTTCTGATTGCAGTAACAATCAATTTTATTGTATGACCTTCATGAAGAATGAGGTCTTTACTATTTTGCGTAAATAGTATTGGGCGCTATAGACACTCTCCGCACTTTCGAGGGAACTAAGAATGTGGCGAGTTATAATATACAACGCTTGTTCCAAAAATGATTTCGAAAAGTAGAAGTATCTTAATTATTTCTGCGACGTATCAACATGTGTTCTGCAGAACATACAAATGCAACGTAGACGACATTGCGATGCCTTCATCTGGGGACATTTCCTTAGCAGAAGATGGACACTTACTTCCACCAAGCCATCATGCCGTATCAAGCCATCATGACTAGCACATAAGAACGGTACATGCTCGTCAACAACAAGACCACAACTGACAACTGATATACCCTCAGTTGTTTCCAACTCACGGATAGCCGTAGCCTCGTTAGTACGCCCACGGCCCATACCGCATTGATTTGCCCCTCCTTGGAAAATATCCTGACGGTGCCCATGGTTCGAACCCACGTCATTGAATTCCGTATGTTTCCTACATGTACGAACAACGTACGTACCCCAAGTATAAAGAAGGAAACACATATCATTGTGAAGTGCGATCCATCTTGAACGATAGTCTTCGGCTTGACTTTAAACAATGAAGCAAGAACGTATTTTATTTATAGCAGCACTGCTAATTACGCAAAAAACTTCCAATCAAATTGCATCGTTATTATGAAAGTGTCATTTAAATTATTTGCATTTTAATTTTGTTATCATTTTACGACAGAAAGAATTTCTTGACAACCGTAAGCGTTCCCCGCCCCCCTCGGTGTCAGTTATCTTATCGCTCCAAAGTGGCCAGGTGACTGCATTGTCTCGGATAACAGGGACCTTGTCCTTATCTCCTCCCTTCATCTCGCATTGAACATTTCAAATGTTTTGTTTTCTGTTGGCTGAAATCATTGCATAGTTTTTTTTCCGATCAAGTACTGTTTTTTTTTTTTTTTTACAACGCTTATATTAACTTGCCTTGTTTGTCTAGACGTAATCTTTGAATCGATATTCCACCTACTTTTAAATGTCCGATCAAGCTGAAATTTTTTACACAGACGTATTCTTGATGACAATACCTGAATCAACTGTCATATTTACAAAATTGTCAATTAATTCATCATAATTAATTAATTAATGTTTTATATGGAAATCGATGAATCTTTGAATCGATATTTCACCTACTTTTAAATGTCCTATCAAGCTGAAATTTTGTACACAGACGTTTTGTAATGACAATACATGAATCAATTGTCATATTTACTAAATTGTCAATTAATTCATCATAATTAATTAATTCATGTTTTATATGGAAATCGATGTTTAACCCACTTTCTAACGTCAAATCGAATTGAAATGTTTCACACAGACGTATTCTTAATGACAATACACGAATCAATTGTCATAATTACTTAATCGTCAATTAATTCATCATAATTAATTAATTAATGTTTTATATGGAAATCGATGTACAGCCCACTTCCCAACGTCAAATCGAGTTGAAAGTTTTTACACAGACGTATTCTTAATGACTTCACACGAATCAATTGTCATATTAACTAAATAATCAATTAATTCATCATTATTAATTAATTGATGTTTTATATGGGAATCGATGTTTAACCCACTTCCCAACGTCAAATCGAGTTAAAAGTTTTCACTTAGACGTGTTTTTAATGACAATACACGAATTAATTGTCATATTAACTAAATAATCAATTAATTCATCATAATTAATTAATTAATTGATGTTTTATATGGAAATCGATATTTCACCCACTTTCCAACGTTGAATTGAGCTGAAATTTTTCACACAGACGTATTTTTAATGACAATACACGAATCAATTGTCATATTTACTAAATATTCAATTAATGCATCATAATTAATTAATGTTTTATATGGGAATCGATGTTTAACCCACTTCCGAACGTCGAATTGAGCTGAAAGTTTTCACACAGACGTATTTTTACTGACAATACACGTATCAATTGTCATATTTACTAAAAATAGTCAGTTAATTCATCATAATTAATTAATGTTTTATATAGGAATCGATATTTCACCCACTTCCTAACGTCGAATCGAGTTCAAAGTTTTCACACAGACGTATTCTTAATGACAATACATGAATCAATTGTCATATTAACTTAATAATCAATTAAGCCATCATAATTAATTAATTGATGTTTTATATTGGGATCGATAAAACACTCACTTTCGAACGTCGAATTGAGCTGAAAGTTTGCACACAGACGTATTCTTAATGACAATACATGAATTAATTGTCATATTTACTAAATAATCAATTAAACCATCATAATTAATTAATCAATCGATATTCGATATATATATTCGATTGCAAGATTCTTTAAGACTAAAAAGTATAAAATAATATTACATGAAAAAATATATTTTTTTTAAAACAACGCTTATATTTAAATGCACTAAAAAGTAAAAAATAAATTTTCGCCCAACAAATTTTTGCCTCACTCGGAAAATAAAACGTTGGGCGCTTTCCCTGCATAAACAGCAGAATACTGCAATCTATGTCAATACCGAAAGCACGCAACGCTTTTATTTTCCGAGTGAGGCAAAAATTTGTTGGGCGAAAATTTATTTTTTACTTTTTAGTGCATTTAAATTTAAGCGTTGTTTTTAAAAAATATATTTTTTTCATGTAATATTATTTAATCATATAGCAATCTGCTTGGGTCTGTACTCTTCGTTTGACTTATAGCTAGGTTGGTGCTTTGGACAAATACGTCTATCTCGTTTCTATTTGCCCCAATAACTGGCCAAACTTTGGTCTGATTATGGTTAAAAATATATTTTAATTCATATTTTTTGACTTTTTTCTCGCTAATTTAACTAACGGAATTTAATAGCGAAAAAGCAATAACATAGATAACGTTGTGCTTTATGTTCGTGTATTTTTTTATATCCACAGAGTAAAAATGTGAGAATGTTGCGATTGTTAAACTGTGCTCCTGCATTGACAGTGAAACGCCCGCAAATGCGGGTCTGGTGAATGCTCTTAATAATATGGATCAATCTGTTCTGCACGCATTGAACTTTTAAACTGACTCTTACCTCTCTTTTATTCTAACTTTTAAAATAAAAACGAAACGTGAGAAAATTTCCAGAAGGGAAAACCAGAAAACAGTTTTTTTCCATAGTGTACACTTGTCAGGCACCTTATCTACTGGCGGATAAAACTTATCAGCTAGACTGATTAAATACTACGAATTTAGATTATAAATTTCTAAGTTTTTATTTAAAAACTGTTGCTATGCAATAGTGGTGGTGTAGTGTAATATTGATTTAATTCAATTATAAACACAAACAATTAAGAATAATTAATTATTTTGTTTTTGTGTTTTATTTTGGTAAAATGCCACCGTTTTTAAGTGTCCGCCTAACAATAACGGGAGCCTATAACGCAAAATTCCGTTTATTTCGAAACTTGGCAAAGTGACACATCACGGGCTCATGTTTGCCTCGTTTATCTCTTATCACTGAACACCGCACCTACCTGCCAGCCTATTGCGTAGTGTTAGTCGGGTTTATCTTCAGACAGTGAGAGACGAAGCAAAGGCAAGGGTAGCGGCCACACTATAGTAACAGTTTTATATTTGCTAATTTCGTTTAATTTTGAGTCGTTAATAATTGTTAATAAACTAATTGTGTCAGCTTATTTCATATCTCGCTGAGAAGTCTGCCTATCTACCCAACAATACGGCCTGGCCATACGGCGCACTAACATACAACATACACGACCGTAAGTAATCTTGGCTGATTCGCATTAATGTTAACACTAGGGAAACGCTCTTGTGTGACGCGTTGATACGCGAGCGCGTACATATCAACGACCTTTCTGGTGAAAAGTTCTGAAAGTTTTTTAAAAACAACAAAACAAAAACAACTCTGTCGTCAGGATACTATGTCACTAAGCACAGTGACTTAGTGTCCTGAGGACAGAGCACATACGTTGCTCAGAAACGTTGACTAATATGACAATAATATAATAATAATAATAATATATATATCAATAAAATTAAAATAATTACGGGTTATTCCGCCACGTCCTACCTCCATATTGTGCCGACGTTTCAGGAACCTTATGGATCCTTACATCATTTTAATATATTTATATATATACACAACACACACATATTGGCACAATATGGAGGTATGACGGTTTTACCTATAAATTGTTTTCGTAATTTATATTTGGAACCAACAAAATCTAAGAAATCATATATATACACACACAACATACACATATTGTTGGCACAATATGGAGGTAGGAAGGTATTGGCTTTAAAATTCTTTCGTACTTTACATTTTGCAACCAACAAAATCTAAGAAATCATATGTATATATATATATATATATATATATAAATATATACTGTACCTTCTGCCCCTTTTTCCTCACTAGAACATATTTTATCTTGTTCTGAGTTCCAATCAGTGATGATTTCAGGCATATCTCGGGGGGGGCGGAGCCCCCCCGGCAGTTGTAAATGCCCCCCCCCCCTAGCAGATTGAATAAAAAACATGAAGTAATGTAAATTTGCAACAACAAAAATGCAAAATACAAGAAAATGAGGTATATTTTTCCACCTCATATAGGACTAGGAAATAAATCGATTTCCACGAAAAACTCATCTACATAAATGTTGCAACATTTAATTTTCTATTTAAACGATGTTAGGTAAAGGAAACAATGGCAAATAGGAATCACCTCATATTCAAAAACTGAAAGGATGGCATCAACAGAGACCGTAACCCCCTCCCCCCCTGCCTTTTGTTACGGCGTCAAAAAAAAAAAAAAAACATAAAATGAGTTACTAATTTAGCAACACTCCAAATTTTTATCAGCCCCCCCTAGGAAAAATGTCTGAAATCATCACTGGTTCCAATTTTATATATAGACACACATATTGGCACAGTATGGCGGTAGGACGGTTTTACCTTTAAAATTATTTCGTACTTTATTTTTTAAACCAACAAAATCTAAGAAATAATAAATATATACACACAACACACACATATTTGCACAATACTATATTTATAAATATATATAAATAAATATAGGTAAATTATCATTAAATGTTTCTTGAATTACATACTTAAATTGATTTAAAAGTTCATTAGCTTGATGAGTTTACCATTATTGCTTTATAGTACAAAATATTAATAAAATTATACCCAAAGACAAATAACAAATTCATCGGCCAAGCTTTAATTTATAAATACAGTGTGTTAATTTTGTTTCTCCCACCTCGAAATGTTTCAATAAGTTTATTTAATTTTGTAATTGTTGTTAATTTTTTAACTTATCAATTATTAAGTGATGTTAACATTTATATCCTGCCCAGGGACTGCTACCTTATCGTGGTGGGCAGGTTTGTGTGCTTTGTTGATCCCGAGAGCTATGCCGGCAGAAGCGTATGCTTCTGGTAGGGCCACCCTAGCCGGACTGGTCGAGGAGGAGAAGTCAGACGAAGTGCAGTCCACACCTTAATCCCCTTTCCTCCCCTTTCCCCTTTCTTCACGCGCCCTCCTACTTGCCCCTTTCCTCCAAAGAGCCCCCAATTTCATCTTCATTATCACCCACTAATTGTCTTGATTAGCCTAGTTGCAAAAATATAAGACGTTAAGCCCAAATAATCAATTTAACATTTAATTATACATTTAATAAACATTTAATAATTATAATAATAATAATAATAATAATAATAATAATAATAATAATAATAATAATAATAATAATAATAATAATAATAATAATAATAATAATAAAAATAAAAATCATAACAATAATAATAATAATAATAATAATAATAATAATAATAATAATAATAATAATAATAATAATAATAATAATAATAATAATAATAAAAATAATAATAATAATGATAATAATAATAGCATTTATTTGAGTTTCGAAGTCTCTTACATTGAACGTTTCCCGTGAAGTCGATAACAGTGAAATCCCGATGTAACGTTTTTCTAGAATATGCGCCACACAAAAGAAACAGAAAAAACTGATGAATACGTGAAAACGGTGAAAGCAACAATATACATGGACAAATTAAAAAAATTAGTGTTGGTATTTTATTCACTTTGCATCGAAGTGGGCAAGGAAATACAATATTTTAATGCCATAATAAATGTAATATGAATGGACTGAATGGTGGTGGATCAGTATACTTGCCCATTATCGACCAATAAACCACAGGATCTGTTTTGATTGACTTGTATTGTTGTTGCAGATAGTTGTCTTCCGAGATATACCCTTGTCACGGCAGATCCCGCTAGGAAGCCCGAGACGAGGTATGTAGGGCCTACAGGTCCAAGACAATCTACTAACGTGATCAGTTAATGGACACACAGGATCTGTTTTGATTGACTTGTATTGTTGTTGCAGATAGTTGTCTTCCGAGATATACCCTTGTAACAGCAGATCCCGCTAGGAAGCCCGAGACGAGGTATGTAGGGCCTACAGGTCCAAGACAATCTACTAACATGATCAGTTAATGGACACACAGGATCTGTTTTGATTGACTTGTATTGTTGTTGCAGATAGTTGTCTTCCGAGATATACCCTTGTAACAGCAGATCCCGCTAGGAAGCCCGAGACGAGGTATGTAGAGCCTACAGGTCCAAGACAATCTACTAACGTGATCAGTTAATGGACACACAGGATCTGTTTTGATTGACTTGTATTGTTGTTGCAGATAGTTGTCTTCCGAGATATACCCTTGTCACAGCAGATCCCGCTTGGAAGCCCGAGACGAGGTATGTAGGGCCTACAGGTCCAAGACAATCTACTAACGTGATCAGTTAATGGACACACAGGATCTGTTTTGATTGACTTGTATTGTTGTTGCAGATAGTTGTCTTCCGAGGTATACCCTTGTCACAGCACATCCCGCTAGGAAGCCCGAGACGAGGTATGTAGGGGCTACAGGTCCAAGACAATCTACTAACGTGATCAGTAAATGGACACACAGGATCTGTTTTGATTGACTTGTATTGTTGTTGCAGATAGTTGTCTTCCGAGATATACCCTTGTCACAGCACATCCCGCTAGGAAGCCCGAGACGAGGTATGTAGGGCCTACAGGTTCAAGACAATCTACTAACGTGATCAGTAAATGGACACACAGGATCTGTTTTGATTGACTTGTATTGTTGTTGCAGATAGTTGTCTTCCGAGATATACCCTTGTAACAGCAGATCCCGCTAGGAAGCCCGAGACGAGGTATGTAGGGCCCACAGGTCCAAGACAATCTACTAACGTGATCAGTTAAGTGTATAAGTCATAAGCCAAGGCTAGTTCATTACGGAAATGAATAGCTTGCACTATTTGAGAAAATTACAACCCTGATTTTAGCGATGACTGCTGTCGAAGCAATTTGGTTGCCTCAGTAGATAATTGGCACAGTTGTGATAAACACGGAAAGTGTATTGAATTCCATGAGTCAGATTAGCAAGAGGACTTATCTCGGTTTGGTGGTCTAAAGAATGATATGATGGGTACTTGAACGTCGAAATCCTCAGCAAATTGTCATGTTTTAATTAATTCTCAAGAATGCACCTCAAAAACGTAAATCTGAGTAATTAACATGCTGTGGTTTGGTAAGCCCTAAACACTTAATGATAAATATATCTTACAATATAATCAGTATGACAGTAAAACTTATTCAAAAGTAATTTAATGAAATAACATTTGCATTCATACTATTTCAATTTTTCAAATGATAAATACATTTATCATTCAGTTATAAGGCCTTACCCTCCAGTAACAGCGGCAGGCTAGCCCGTCAGTTAGCATGTGGTTTGTCTGGTGCGCAGGGTGTTTGGGAGGGGGCGTGAAGACCTTGTCGTTGCTATGAATAGCTTACTGCATAGTACACTAAGTGTAGCAACAAAGACTGGTAAATAACAGAATGGTCGGTGCCTGTAACAGCGGCAGGCTAGCCTGTCAGTTAGCATGTGGTTTGTCTGGTGCGCAGGGTGTTTGGGAGGGGGCGTGAAGACCTTGTCGTTGCCATGAATAGCTTACTGCATAGTACACTAAGTGTAGCAACAAAGACTGGTCAATAACATAATGGTCGGTGCCCGTAACAGCGGCAGGCTAGCCCGTCAGTTAGCATGTGGTTTGTCTGGTGCGCAGGGTGTTTGGGAGGGGGCGTGAAGACCTTGTCGTAGCTATGAATAGCTTACTGCATAGTACACTAAGTGTAGCAACAAAGCCTGGTAGATAACAGAATGGTCGGTGTCCGTAACAGCGGCAGGCTAGCCCGTCAGTTAGCATGTGGTTTGTCTGGTGCGCAGGGTGTTTGGGAGGGGGCGTGAAGACCTTGTCGTAGCTATGAATAGCTTACTGCATAGTACACTGTGTAGCAACAAAGACTGGTAGACAACAGAATGGTCGGTGCCCGTAACAGTGGCAGGCTAGGCCGTCAGTTAGCATGTAGTTTGTCTGGTGCGCAGGGTGTTTAGGAGGGGGCGTGAAGACCCTGTCAGAGCTGTGAATAGCTAACTGCATAGTACACTAAGTGTAGCAACAAAGACTGGTAGATAACAGAATGGTCGGTGCCCGTAACAGCGGCAGGCTAGCCCGTCAGTTAGCATGTGGTTTGTCTGGTGTGCAGGGTGTTTGGGAGGGGGCGTGAAGACCTTGTCGTAGCTATGAATAGCTTATTGAATGGTAGTGTGTGTGTGTTTGGATGTATAGTTGTCCCAAGACTACCTGTTACATGCTTTCGTCACAAACGACTTGTTCGTAGCCAATCAGCGATCGGTTTTGACCCAGATGTGTCTCAGGCGGTCCGCTGGCTGGCTACGACTGCCCCGGATGTGAGGAAAGCAGGTGTAAAGTAATCGTGGGTCCACTGTATGTATGTGTTGAATGTATTGTAGGAATGTGTGAAAGAACGCCAGGATTCTGTTGATGTTCCTTCTATGAGCGCGTATGAAAGGGGCCGTAGATAATGATCTGAGATCAGTATGCGAATACTTACATTGGGGCTAGTATATAGACAAACTGTTCATCAGAATGATCATTTTGAAATTGTGATTGCATCAGTTGTTTAACGTCACAAAACTGCTAAGCATCAGTGCATTGCAAATAAATAATAAACATTATATTTAAAAATGAAGTATGTCTCCGTAAGATGTGCAAAATTGCTTCCTGGAGTGTTTTTGATTTTTGATTAATAAAATAATGAAAAATTCTCATTGAATTTTTTTTATTTCTATCTCTGCATAATATCCATAGTTATTTGTAGCTGTCTCGATATTAAACAATTAGAAAAAAGATGGTTTTGTAAAATGCGTGTGTAAGTATTGAAGCCGCCACAACGTTGGCTAGTGGCTGCGCTGGTCACTCACTCCTCCCACCCCCGTCTCCATCAGTTAGTTGTAGTTTGCAATTCTTCACGTGATTCCCTCTTGTTAAATAATTGATATTTTCTAATTTATATGAAAGAAAATATTTAGCCTAAATGAACATTTTTTTTCTCCTATGCCGAAAGTTGAATTTTTAATCATTTTTCTTCCTAGCTATCCAATAAATATGTGCTTCCTTCTCTGGCCCGCTCAGGTTATTTGGCAGGGCGTCAATGTCAGATTTAAGTGCGGCACAGCTGAGAAAATGTGCTCTGTCCTGAAAACCCAATGTACATAATTTGCAAGTTGCTGGTTCCTTTATGAATAGAAATTGTTAAAATCTCATTTTTCAAATCATGAATCAAATGGTTAATTTATTATTATTATTATTTTATTGTTGCAATACTTACAAACTCGGTCAAAACAAGCATAAACATGTTGTACGGACATAAGTGTCAAGTATTTCCATGTGTTTACCTTATTAAAATCTACTTAGAACTAATTAAATATATCATTGTCCATATTATTTTTCCGAACCAAACTGTGGATGCTATGTACGGTCGTGGCCGATTTGTATTTATCCCAGCATTCGCTCCTCGTACGGTGGAAAACAACGAAAACCACCATCAGGATGGAGAACTTCTTGAAGTCTTCATTCTTCTTAGTTCAAAATTTTTCGCACTATCCTACACGTGTTCAAAATTATTGCATTTTGCATCTCGATGTATATGTTCGGTTGGAGACCAATTAGTTTTGTACTGTCATGGAGTTTACGCGGAACAATTCCATTTGCTGATATAATTAAAACGGTACAACAGTTACATTATTCTGCTTCCACAATCTTTTTATTTCAGTAGATAACTTCTTATATCTGCTTATCTTTTCCCGCCAAGTTGTCTCTACATTGTGGCATTAAGGGACAGCAACATCAATTAAAATCGTTTCTTGTGTCTTTTTGTCAATAAATATTATATCCGGTCTATTGTGATGAATGGTTTGGTCTGTTATAACTGCCCGGTAGTTATTATTATTATTATTTTTATTATTATTATTATTATTATTATTATTATTATTATTATTATTATTATTATTATTATTATTATTATTATTATTATTATTATTATTATTATTATTATTATTATTATTATTATTATTATTTTTATTATTATTATTATTATTATTATTATTTTATTGTTGCAATACATACAAACTCGGTCAAAACCGGCATAAACATGTTGTACGGACACAAATGTCAAGTATTTCCATGTGTTTACCTTATTAAAATCTAAGAACTACTTTATATCATTGCCGTGCACATTATTTTTTCCAAACCGAACTGTGGATGCTATGTACGGTCGTGGCCGATTTGTACTCATCCCAGCATTCGCTCTTTGTACGGTGGAAACCACGAAATTCACCACCGGGATGGAGAACTTCTTGAAGTCTTCATTCTTCTTAGTTCAAAAATTTTCGCACTATCCTACACGTGTTCAAAATAATTGCTTTTTGCATCTCGATGTATATGTTCGGTTGGAGACCAATTAGTTTGATACTGTCATGGAGGTTTCGTGGAACAATGCCATTTGCTGATATAATTAACGGTATAACAGTTACATTATTATTATTATTATTATTATTATTATTATTTTTTTTTTTTTTTTTAAATATTATTATAAGATCTTTATTGCCAACAGGACCGAGGTCCCACGTTTGCAATACAATAAAATAATGTAATCAAATGTCAATTTGATTTATTTCTCGATATTTGGGTTTTAAATCCCATATTTTTGCAACTGAGCTAATTGAAACGATGAATGAATGAAATATGAAAGTATGGATAAATGAAGATATTTGAGTTTTTTTATTTATCTGGGAATCATCAACCCACTCTAACTCAAGTCTTCTTTTGTGTCCAACATCTCGTTTTGTTGCAGGATGGCTGAGAACGATGACGCTCGGTTCGTTATAACCAAGCCTGGTGTCCTGGTGTTGGGTGAAGACCTGCCTGCTGGATCAAGCATTGTGTCGTTCTCCCAAGATGAGACCATCGTTCAGGTTTCTTGCGGTTATGGCTTCTCTGCAGTTGTCTGCGAGTCTGGCCGCGTCTACACCTTCTCTGTAACACAAGACACAGGACGGATGAAGAACGAAGGCTCGGTCGCTGAGCCGAGGCTTGTTGACACTCTCAGCTCTGTTAGGATAACCCAGGCTGCTTGTGGACGTGGACACACCGTGTTCCTCACTGACAAGGGTGAGGTGTATTCGTGTGGGTGGAATGTCTGGGGTCAGCTTGGCCTCGGTCACACCTGTGAAACCCCCACACCCGCCCTGGTTGCCGGTCTACCGCCCATCAAGAAGGTTGCTGCTGGGGAGATCCACACGGTGGTTCTTGCAACAGATGGTGACGTCTGGGTGTGTGGATTCAACGGCGACGGCCGACTAGGACTTGGTCGTACAAACGAGTTAACCTCATTCACCCGTGTGCCCAACCTCCCCGAGGCCATCGTTGACATATCGTGTGCCGCGGGCCATGCAGCTCTTGTCTCGGCCTCTGGGGTCCTCTTGATGGCTGAGTATGATGACAGTGGTCAACTTGGGCTTGGTGCAGTCAGAAGCTATGTGTCCAGCTTTACACGAGTATCGGTGCCTTCAACAGCCGTGGCTGCCGTGTCCTGCGGTTACTACCACATTGTGGCCCTCGGAGTCGATGGGACGACCTGGGCTTGGGGTTTTAATGGTGAAGGTCAGTTGGGTACCGGTGACACAACCTACAGAGCCGCCCCCACTAGAATGATTGGCCTCGAGGGCCAGACTGTCTCCCAGGTTATCGCTGGATCTCACCACACTGCGGTGTTGACACGGGCAGGGGACGTGTTTGTGTGTGGCCGAGGAATATGTGGTGAACTGGGTCAGGGGAAGAATAACCTCTCGGTGGCGACTCTGTTGCCGATGTCATCGGGGCTGGTGGTTCAACAGGTGGCTTTTGCTGGAACATATTTATTACTGTTGGTCACGTCAATCGTCGCACCTTCAGCGCAGTGCGAGATAGGGATTGATGAAAAGTTGCAGGAAGACATAACGGACTTGGAGCGGATTATAATGCGAACTTTGGAGTGCCCGGTGTGTTACAAGGTCATGTCCGCACCGATACACCACTGCACCAAGGGGCACAGCCTGTGTAACGCTTGCCGGTCTGACGACAGGATCACAGTTTGTCCGCTGTGTCGCGGACAGTTCTCTGCTGGGAGGAATCTTACCTTGGAGGGTCTGAGTACCGACATCCGGCTACCGTGCACGGAATGCCTGCTGCGCATGCCCGCGTGCGAGCTGGGGGGACACGGCGCGGTCTGTCCCCGCCGCGACTACGACTGTCCCCTGGCGTGCGGCGGTTGGAGGGGCCGGCCCGAAGCGATGCTGGGCCACGCCCTCTCGGCCCACGCGGACCGGACGTGGCCCGACCTGCCACGCACGTTTGTGCAGCGGCGCGGACTCTTGCTCACGGACGTGCTCGCGGCGCACGGCAGAGTGTTCACGCTACATCGCGAGTACGACGGGGAGGGGCGCACGTTCCGGGCGGCCGTCAGGTACGTGGGCGCGCCCGAGGACAGGCACGCGTTCAGGTTCGAACTCACGCTTCACACCGAAGACATGAGCAATACTTACCGCAGGAACCTGTGTTCCGATATCGAGAGCGTCGAAGACATGTTTCGTTCTTCCAACTGTGTGAGCGTGAAGGGGGAATTTCTTGACGCGTTTCTCCAAAACGGCGATCTGACGTGTCGGGCGGCCATCTTGCAAGTGTGATTCGGGCGGTTCGGTTTCAACATGTAAACCGTTACACCACGTTGCACTCGACGAGTGCAGAGAAAATACTAAACCCAGCTATGTATAGTTGGCCCAACACTACCTTACACATGCTTTCGTCATAGGCAACTTGTTCGTAGCCAATCAGTAGAGATCCTTGTATTTCGCAATGCGCGACAGCTCGAAATCACTTGACTCGTGCAGCAATTGAAATATGTTGGCATGACAGTCTGTTGTGAGTCCAAAAATAGTCTTTTTGAATCGCGAAATAAAACGAAATCCCGTGTATACGCGAAATAGCATAAGTTTACTGTTATAAAAACGAAAAAGACTGAAGCTGTTGAATTGACGCAAAATCGACAAATTTCTATCAAAAACGTAATTTTCAACATTTTCTGCAATGACTGCAGTGACCCTTCCACCCCTGCCAAACTGGCTCACAACAGATTTTTCTTGTAGCTTGTGCGTCGACTGCATTCCGCATTCCTAGCGACAGCTTTCTTTTTTTCTTCTTTTCTTTCGCGACAATGTAGGCATGCCACATATGTTAGAATACTAGATACAAATTAGATTTGGTAAATTAAAATTGAAACACCGCCAAAAAGCTGAAATTACTGCTCAACAGCGAAATTTGGATTTACAAAACGAAATACGCTAAAAAATAAAACCATTTACAAGGATCTCTACCAATCAGCGATCGGTATTTGCACGGTTGTGTCTGGGGCAGTTTGCTGGTTGGCTATGAGGGCTTCGTCTGTGACGAAAGCATATGTGAGGTTCTTGGGCCAAGTATACAAGTAAGTGTTCAGTTACGTTCTTGGCTCTGTTTGTTGTGTCCGGGCCGAGGTGGGTGTTCATCAGTTAGGCAGCCTGACAAGCTGTCCACTAATATCCTTGTTGACATTGCTCGCATTAAACAACTATTTACTACTTTCAAATAATCACCTCAATTGTTTTGTATATGTTGGTATAATCATTCATCTAGATGAAATGTATACTGGAGTCTGTGTTGACAAGGTGTGCGTGCATGTATTGCACAGGTGCATTGTTCTTATTGTGTTCTCTTTAAGTATGTGCAATGTTAATTTATAGATTATTTACCATATTTTGTTATCTTGACAGTTAATAGAAATTGAATACATTCAATCGAAATCATTCTGCAAGATTCAACCTATTCTTAAGACCATAAACCACGAGTGCACGTATTGCATTATTCTCATTGTATTTGCGTTAGCCCAAGTGATGTGTTGACTTTTTTCTTTGCAAGTATGGACATTTCTTTACTTTTACAACTTATATTTTAAGCTTTTAATGCTTTTTAAAAACATATGTCATTATCTTGGAACTGTATTTACGAAGTGTGTTTGCATTGAATGTGCTATTATTAATTTCTATGTAGATTGTAGATTTTACAACTTAGTTAATCGAGTTGGGTTGGGTCCAATATTCAATGCTTTCAATGCTTGTTGATTTATATTTTATATTAATAATTTGTATACCTTAAATGTAACCTTCAAATAATGTTTTTAGCAAGTAAAGTGTACTTGACACAAATAACATTGTTGCAATCTCCTTCACACCACCTGTTTCATAAAGAATCCCGTTCTTGCCATCCCGTTAACATGCACTTGGGTTGTTCTCCTTGAAGGGTTTGAATTGTAGCCCGGCCTGGCCTAGGCTGGTCTGTCTGGGAGAATTGTGATGTACATGTTTTTATGTCCTTTTTGCTAATAAAACAAATGACTGAAGTACGAGGTGAACTACTAAGGTACTAAGGTGAGTACTAAGTGAAGTGGGCAAGTGGACCCTGAGAGCTATGCCGGCGGCCGGCTTCTGGTATAGGGCCACCCTAGCCGGCCGGACAGGTCGAGGGGGAGGAGCCAGACCAAATTCTCCCCTTGCCCTTTTCATCCTCTTTACGTCCTACTATCCCAATCTTTTTCAGCTCTGATCCCAGGGGGGGGGGGGGGGGGGCGGAATTGTCATTCATTTTTTTTTTAATTGACAGTTTCGCTTGGAACAAGCAATACAACCTTATCAAATATACATATTATATCTGTAAAACGACATTGTTTTCACCATTAGTCATCTATAATAATTAATAACTCGGGCAGAAAGTGAGATCTAATTAATGCATTAATAATAATGGTCACTTGCATGACGTCGTCCTGAGATAGATAGATAGATGTGGTGGAGGGTTGGCAATATGCAAGACCACAAATTAGGCCGTGTTCACTGTATTTCGTTCCGCCCCCTGTCGCATAGTTATATTCTCCCGGTAGCGAGGAGACTCCGGCCACTGTTCACTCAGCTCTCACAATACCTGACAACTTGTAACACTCAACCCCCTGATGAGAACCCAAAAGCCGCCAGCTATCACGGTAATATGTCGTGGATGTGTGAATCTTTCATGTATATTACACAAGCGTCATTTGGTCGACGAGTTAACGGAAAACCACACAACCAAAACCTATGTTTCGCCAATGGAGATCCTTCTTGAAACATGCCTGTTGGGAGCATCGTGCAACATAGCTGATTAGTGATAATCAATGTCGGTTATGTTTCATATTCATAAGGTTATCATGTGTGTAAGAGCAAATAGAAGGACGCATGCACTTAGATGATAATAATAATATTAATAATAATAATAATAATAATAATTATATAATAATAATACTTATGCCTTTATTTACAACAGAATACAAATGATTCCACCAGTGAAAATATAATAAAACCTGAAAATAAGTACATGGTATAAGCATTAGTTACAAAGATAAAAGTGATTTTCAGACATCATTAATTAATAAATTATACACAAAAATTGCCAACAACGCAGCCCTATAAATATAGACCTACCGAGTCATAGATAAAAGTAACGAAATCTCCTAAAACAGGTACCTATCGAATAAATCAAGTAAAATACTGGAGTTATTTATTAAAGAGTTAAAATCAGTGAGATTTATAGAATGTCGGATGGCTTCTAGTTGGTCTAGGTGGTAGAGAGAAGTTACAAATACAAATACACAAAAATTTTATATAAATACAAATACAAAGAAGTCAATACGAGGACATTTCTGTTATTTATTGAACAATCTTTTACGTGTTATTTTTTGCGATATAGGCAGATATTGTGGGGAAAGAAGCTGTTAGTACCTTTGGCGTGTTGTTATTTGTTGGAGATTAAACCACACTTTTTGTATTTTGTAAATGTGTTCATTGCAAGTTAATGTCATCAGTAGCGCATCCTGGAATTCGAAAAGGTGGAATTTAATCAGTGAAATAGAGAAAACGACCCATGAGTACAGTGGAGAGCTCTCGGACAACGAAGCAGAATACCCGGGGAAAACCGGTTCTGAGCGATGACCATATTTTGTACAGCCCTTGGGAATGCATTGCATTCATGTCAATATTCAAAGCTAGAAGATCGTTAAATCAGATTGCGGGCTTTTGTATTCTGTTAAATACCCCGTGCTAGTTTTATTATTTTTGCTTCTGGGTTTACGTAATTTTCAATTATCACAATCGTTTTTTAAATACATTTATGCATATTGTCATCTTTTAATCGTCTTTGTAGTAGGATTTTGAAGGAACGTATTATGTAATTCATGTATGCAGTATACAAATAGTTTGATTTGCATTCATCTAATAATAACGCTACAAGAAAAACTAAAAAGTTTCAAGCTCGTGGTGTTCTGATCTATATTAGGGAATAAGTTTCCGAAACGTTAATTCAAATAAAACATGAATTTATATAATTGGAATTTAGCTTTTACAGTTGTTAGTGTAGCCAATTATGAAATTCTAGGAAATGAGTGAATAGAATGTAGCGCGAACGAGTCGGCCCGACTACCCCCTAACGAGGAGTTTACAAACCAGGTAAATATAAGCTCGGCGAGCGTTCGTCGGTCGGATCGACTCCTTCGTTGTCTGAGTGGTCTCCACTGTAGGGTTCTTCGAGGGGCTGGCGCCTGATTTTTTGTTCTCGTCGTGGTAGTTTTAGTGGGAATCTGTGCGATTTAGAGCGGCCAACTAAAAAAAATTGCAAAATTGCCATCAATACATTTTGTCTTGAGCCCCACCAATAAAAGGAACTTCAACACTTGTTTGTTTAGCCACAATTACTGATAATAAATGATAAATGCGTGCATTTTTAAAGGAAACCAATAGCTTTGGTAGGCCTATACAAAAAAACACTGTTTTCATTGAAAGGTAAAGGTCACAATTTCATTTTTTGTTGTTTTTTTTACAGAGGGGTTGTCCCCCCCCCATCCCCGTCCTCTTGGATAAACCACTGGATATATATTTCAACAATAGTTATACAACCCACAACGTATTCATCGTTACAGTCTATGTGTTTCTTACCTTTAGACGATGAGGGGTCTGGTCTTACTTTGGTGTCACTATTTGTTTAAAGAACACACAATGAGAAATAACCGGACAATAATATGATAATTGCGAAAAGGCCGCCGGACGTTTGGTAAGTGGTAACCCAACATATTCGTCATCACATTCAGATCCCTTAGATGTTAGTGACGACGATCCAGAACCACTTGCCTTCCCACATTGGTGCGATTACCACCGGGTATGCATTGCAGTATGATCAACAAGCAATTATTATGTTATCAGACAATACATTTAAACGTAACCTAATCTTATACACACATTAATGTTTCTTTGTTTGTTTGTCTCGTATCCATTCATCCGATTGCGATAAAACTTTGGTGGGTTGTGCGCGCGCACACGAAGGTTTCCGAATGAGTACAACCCCCCCCCCCCCCTAACCCCCCCCCCCCCCCCCCCCGCCCTGAGACACCAACATGCAATACAACATTCTTTAATGGGTAAAGTACTCCAATCATGTCACTTCATTACACGGGACGAATGTACTATGGCGCACAACAAAGCATTGCAAGCGCTTCATCGTACACTGAATGATTTGAAAGGAAATGAACAGTTCATCGGTGACGCATTTGTTGCATTGTCTGGTTCGACAAACTCTTCCAGTTATACCGGTGAGTGTATTAGCTACACTAATAAACTTAACGGTTATTTCAACAGCTGCTCTTGAATTAAATGCATGCATGTCTCAAATCAACAGTTTTATGGCGAAACATACAGAAATAAGAAATTGACTTAAGACTATTTATTTGTGCATAACTACAACATGATGCATCCGCTGAACGTTTAGCAAAACAATTATTGGATATTGACTACGGGAAAATGGCAATCGATGAATCCACGCAATGTACCACATTGCTAACAAGCTTCTGTACAATCACAACAACCACAGACGAATTGATGCACAACGTTTTCCCGAATATGTAAGTACTATTGCACGCATCCCAATGATTCTAACAGATATGCATTCGAATTCAAACGTCTGCGGTCTCCGGTGTGACTCGCATTTGTAATGACAATCAACAAAGCACAGGGACAATCGCTACAACTGCGTAGACTAAATATGGGAAACCCATGGCTCTCACACGGACAGCTGCATGCTATGTGGCCTGCTCTCGCACGGACAGCTGCATGTTATGTGGCCTGCTCTCGCACGGACAGCTGCATGTTATGTGGCCTGCTCTCGCACAGACAGCTGCATGTTATGTAGCCTGCTCTCACACGGACAGCTGCATGTTATGTGGCCTGCTCTTGCACGGACAGCTGCATGTTATGTGGCCTGCTCTCGCACGGACAGCTGCATGTTATGTGGCCTGCTCTCGCACGGACAGCTGCATGTTATGTGGCCTGCTCTCGCACGGACAGCTGCATGTTATGTGACCTGCTCTTGCACGGACAGCTGCATGTTATGTGGCCTGCTCTCGCACGGACAGCTGCATGTTATGTGGCCTGCTCTTGCACGGACAGCTGCATGTTATGTGGCCTGCTCTCGCACGGACAGCTGCATGTTATGTGACCTGCTCTCGCACGGACAGCTGCATGTTATGTGGCCTGCTCTCGCACGGACAGCTGCATGTTATGTGGCCTGCTCTCGCACGGACAGCTGCATGTTATGTGGCCTGCTCTCGCACGGAGAGCTGCATGTTATGTGGCCTGCTCTCGCACGGACAGCTGCATGTTATGTGACCTGCTCTTGCACGGACAGCTGCATTTTATGTGGCCTGCTCTCGCACGGACAGCTGCATGTTATGTAGCCTGCTCTCGCACGGACAGCTGCATGTTATGTGGCCTGCTCTCGCACGGACAGCTGCATGTTATGTGACCTGCTCTCGCACGGACAGCTGCATGTTATGTGGCCTGCTCTCGCACGGACAGCTGCATGTTATGTGGCCTGCTCTCGCACGGACAGCTGCATGTTATGTGGCCTGCTCTCGCACGGACAGCTGCATGTTATGTGGCCTGCTCTCGCACGGAGAGCTGCATGTTATGTGGCCTGCTCACGCGTCGGAAAACCTTCTGCCGGGTACTCGCTAGTCAAGTATATCTTTAGCACTAATACGCCGTCCCGTATCGGAATCATAATATGTTATAGTGTTGAAATACATGAAGAAATCTAAAATCTATTAATATACAGCATTGTTTGAAATATTATCAGTCTACACTATAATCCAAAATAAGTAAGAACAGAAAATAATATGGATCTTTCTGTTCTGCACGCATTGAACATCTAATTCTAACTTTTAAACTAAAAACGAAACGTGAGTTATTTCCAGAAGGGAACGCCAGAAAAAAGTTGTTCCATGGTGTACACCGTAGCCTCGTGTCCCTCTCTACACATCCTGGGCTCACTCGCCGACGTGAATAAGGCCATTCGCCACAATAAGCGAGTGGACGAACTTTAGTTCTTTATGAAGTTAGTTCTACTGCTAATGTGTAATATACTTGGTACATTACCATTTAAAGAGTCCACATTACGTGAATCAGGCCATTCGCCACAATAAGCGAGTGGACGAACTTTAGTTCTTTATGAAGCTAGTTCTACTGCTAATGTGTAATATACTCGGAACATTGCCATTTAAAGAGTCCACATTACGTGAATAAGGCCATTCGCCACAATAAGCGAGTGGACGAACTCTAGTTCTTTATGAAGTTAGTTCTACTGCTAATGTGTAATATACTCGCAACATTGCCATTTAAAGAGTCAGCATTACGTGAATAAGGGCACTCGCCACAATAAGCGAGTGGACGAACTTTAGTTCTTTATGAAGTTAGTTCTACTGCTAATGTGTTATATACTCGCAACATTGCCATTTAAAGAGTCCACATTACGTGAATAAGGCCATTCGCCACAATAAGCGAGTGGACGAACTCTAGTTCTTTATGAAGTTAGTTCTACTGCTAATGTGTAATTTATTCGGAACATTGTGCCGCGACATACATGTGAACGAGCCGCTCCGTCGTCTCATAAGAGCGATTGAGCCCTGATGGCCACAACCCACTTTACGTGGAAGTAAGGCTATTTGTGAAGGGTTTAAACTTTAAAAAATTGTTTCACCTTATTTTTTTAATCATGTATGATCGTGACTGGGACTTCTATGATCATTGAGTTCAGCCATTATTTTTTATTAAAAATAATATAAAAATAAAATATGCAACGCTATAATGGTTCAAGCAAATACCTTACAACAACCGATAGGTTGATGTATACTTATGTATTTGGTTCAAGCACGGTGTGTCTTTGAATTCTTGGTAAATGGTAATCTAAGCATATGGGTATAGAATACAAAGCACATTGCTTGCAACCTTATATCGTAATGGTGCGTATAAAATTTGATTCATACTTACTTTACAAAAAAACCATGTGAACCTAAGTACATGTATGAATAAATAAATAGATAAGTTGCATTTTACTCTCACAAAATCAGTACATCAGTTAGATTTACCAAGAGTATGGTAACATAACCTGCTGCCTAATGATAGCTATGCAATAATTTTTTTTCGTATGAAGGAGCATTTGGAACAAAAATCCGACAGCACAGACAGCATTATAGACACAAGAATTGTCTATTGTAAACCAACATTTACTTTCAACATATTATCTCTGCACTATTTTGTGACCAAGAGTTTGCTAACATTTCGTTTTAAATGATAGCTATAAAATAGTTTGTTTCAGTATAAAGCTATGTTTGTATAAATAATCTTACAAGACAGCTTAACAGGCTCACTAATTTTGTACGATAATCAGTTTTTCTTTTCTCCAACAGTATATGTCTGCACTACACTGTAACTGTAACCCGTTGTAGGTATATGTTGTTATGTACCACGGCAGTACCAGGCTGGACGAACGATCATCGTCACGATTACCCCTGTAATCGTGACATGGGCGTAGCGATACGCTCCCAGCCCTGCCGTGCCACTAACGGGGATCGTGTGGTGGGATTGTTCACAATGCAGTTCATTCAAAGAAATACCATGATTCATCAACAAGGAATTACGTTTATTCAATGACGGGAATTATGCAACATTACACAACCTAGTCCTGTGAACATGAGGCCTGGGCTATAACACGTATACATACCGTCAAGACCCGTCAATCAATCCCAGACTCACCCGAGTCGTAGCCCCGGCTTCCCTCCCCGAGGTGGTTGGTGACTGGCTTCCCGGCTCCGGCTTCCCTCGACGTCGTTAATCACTCTTCCCTCGTCGTACCGTGATCCTCACTTCTTCCTCTCTTCATCGGCGTCCCAGCAAGAGTCCCCCCCCCCCCCCTCCCGTGGCCACCCACATTGGTTATAAACCCCTTCCTCATGACGTCACGTCTCTCTACGTCATCGCCTGCCACGGCGAGGAATTGCCGACAACAATAACATCGTAACAATAATGAGTCAATAATTGAACAGATAATGTTTTGGACAAAACCGCCGACCTTCGTACATTATGTGATGAATCCCGACGCTTGTCCCAATCATCTGTTTACTAAAGGCTGGTCCACACAGATTTTGAAGACATAATGCATAAGGTTTTAAGACGTTGTTTTAAAAACAACAATGAAAACAACGTCTTAAAACTAAAACTTTGTGTGAACGCCAGTACGTGTTTCCTATGATCCAACTTTACGACTACGCGTTAAACCTTAAATCGTATGTCTTAAAAATCTGTGTGGACCAGCCTTTAACTAACTAGGCCCGCCGACCATGCACAATTATTGCATAGCCAACTGACCCAGTTGCAATACTCAAAACATTACGACACCAGTTGTCCATACAACTCCATGGAATCTCACCGATCAGAAAGGGCTCAAATCCATGAAACCCAGCCTTACATGACAATATAGATGGGAAGACAAATAAATAAACTGAGACAGTTCGGCCATCTAGTGGTCTTGATCACTCAGCGTGAGTAGGAACCGAAAAATTAACTTAACTTAAAACTAGGGTAGGGTATTATTTAATAATAATAAATAGGGTATTATTTATTTATTTGTCTTCTCATCTATATGTTTCTCAAAGCGACCTATCTACTTTCTCAGGTGAGTTGTCGTCCTTCTGTACCTTTTCCCTCACTAGAACATGTTGATCTTGTTCTGAGTTCCAATTAACTCAGCCATTTTGGCCTCTCTAGGTATACACTATTATCTACTAAAAATTTTGTTTGAATTTCTCAAACACCAACAATGGCAGTTGAATGGAATGACATTCATTAGATGAGCGTAGCGAAGCGGAGTGAATCTCTCCATACAACTCGGTCGGCGCTTTGTCTGTGTGTATGTCTGTATGTCTGTATGTATGTCTGTATGTGCGCTAAATTTTGTTCGTCGCGCACAGGTCAAACGGCTTGACGTATTTGGCTGACATTTTCGGGCAACGTTTGTGAGCACTAAACTCGATGCTGTTAACATAACCAGCAAAATTCGTCAAGATGCCAACCTACAAAAAATTAATTACTGAAAAATAAAATTTGTTTATTTATTTAATTAAATGAAAACTTACACACGGATTTTAATTATGTTTAACTTGTAGATTAACATCAACAATACCAACACTTGACAAAAGTTTAAAAATTGTTAGTTTATCCGCCATGTTATAAAAAAATATTGTTTATTTACGACAGTACTATGTTCATTTTTACAGTGTTCCACCGATATGATTCGCATTTGCGGACTATTGCAGTTAGATGCACATAGTATGCACCAAACATAGCGTACGTAACCATTCCTATGCAATATAATTTGAAATTTCGATAGCTGTCATAGAATGGCTACAATGACGTAAGATGCCAACCTACAAAAAATTAACAACTGAAACACATGTTTTGTTATTTATTTAATTAAATTAAAACTTACGCACCGATATAACAAATTTTTTATATGTGAGTCCACATCAATAGTACCAACACACGACAACAGTTTCAAAATTGTAGCTTTCACCACCATGTTATAAACAAATATTGTTTATTTACGGAACTAATTTTCTTCGTTTTTACAGTGTTCCACCGATATGATTCGCATTTGCGGACCATTGAAGTTAGATGCACATAGTATGCTGCCGAAATGGCTTAAGCAGTCAGACCTTTCTCACTATGTATTTGGAATTGTGATAGCTATCATAGAATGGCTACAATGACGTGTTATATTTAATGACCTTCACGGCAAACATGCAAATGTTAACAACAAACTTGGTCGACAATTTAAAAAGCTATTATTATAGTTTAAATGCGAGTTATTGTATAATTAAACAATATTAAATTTTAGATATATTCTGTATCTACATTATGGAACTTTTTATACACTGATAGGTTTAATAGTTTATGAATTAGAGCCTATTGAGTTGACCACGGTCGAATGAAAGTATGCGTAAATCCATCAACTTGAAGGTTTTAATTTCTTTAAAGAAAACTTCTAAACGGATTTAAATTATATTTCGTGCATTTATTAACAACATATCAAGAAATAATATGCTTAAGTAATAAGGTTGTAACTTGATCCGCCATATTGTAAAAAAATCATATGTTTATGATAAAGGTATTTTTTTTTTTAAAAAGAGGAATATGATATGCAAATGATTTATTTGATTTGATACATTGAAAAAATCGCTCATCTGTCAACGCGGAGCGTTTTCCTAGTAATAAGTAATTATCTTTGTGAAACGACGTATTAGCTCTAAGGACGTAAGCCATTGTGTTTGATTTACTTTCATCGAAACCATCAATCTGCTAATTATCAGACTATGTTATGTTAAATAATATTTAACTAAGGCTTTTTTTTAGTTATGAAAAATGTAGGCCTACTGTTCTATCAACCAATTTGCATTGGGGGGGGGGGGGGGGGGGACTTACGAAAACTGATACCGTAAAGTACTGACATAAGTAGGTAATTAATTATTTACTTTCATACTGCAAGCGTTTTTATTTGTCAAACTTGGTAGGAACCATTGTTCTGAAAGAACCTCATAAAGTGAATGTATTTATTTAATTTTCATAATTTCCTTACATAATTGGAAAGATACAGTCACAGGTAACATAAAAAAGTGATTTTTGTTAGATTTCGTTTAAAAAGAATATTTTATGTTCACTCCGTAAATACCAAACAATTAATAATGGGCTGTCAATTTGAATTAATATTCCATGCGCTTTAAAAGATGTTTTTCAGAATTGATCAAGGAAGCCGTGATACGCTCTATCTAAGGGTCCTAGCTGAATTCTGAAAAAGGTCTATTCTCTGTATTGAAATTACCGCCAGGGAGCGATGTCCACGTAGAACGTAGATTGCCGCTACAGCGTGGTAGTAGTTGTATTGGCTGAGCGACCGATGCCGGATGACCAGTAGTACCTCCGCCTTCTGCTAGATGTCATCGCTATCAGCGAGCTTTAGTCTCGACTTAGGCCGGGATGGATGACACTTGGGGTCGATAAAAGCAGGTATCGTTTAGGTTGGTATGTCGGTAAAAGAAGTTCATGTCACCCATCTCAGGCGGATGTAAACAATCTTTCTGCGGAGTCGGGAGTACAGTAATAGAACAGCGTATTACCATATATGGGATGGGTTACAGTAACACCTATCCCATATAAGGTATTGTAAATAATAGAAATGGAGGGGGGATACCTTAGAGAGACGAAATGAACGAAATAAAGATAATTTTATAAATAAATAGGAATAAATAATGATATTTGTACCATATATAAATTTTCTGAGATAAATAAACAAAGTTGAGAACATCTAGGTTATGTTGTGGCGATAAACGTTACCTAGTATTAGTAAAATTAATGACATGTAATATATCCCGATCACATTGTGGGAGGGGTCAACATTACGCAATAAATCTAATCTAATCTTATCTAAATCGATGACAACTACATAATCTAGGTTATGTTATTTGGCGTTCAACCAAGGTTCAACCTTATTTCTTGTTCCATCGCCCCAAATTCGCCTAGAAATAAACGTTCTATGTAAGCCTACGAAAAACTGGCCCTACCCTAGGCTAAGGAGGGTTACTTCAGGACATGTAGGTTATGGTTTTGGGTCTACAAGCTTGTTTCTTGTTGTTCTATCGCCCGAAGTTCACCTAGGAATAAACGTTCTATGTAGGCCTACGAAAAACTTATGCCCTAGGCTAAGGAGGGTCACTTCAGGAAATGTAGGTTATGTTATTGCGTGAATGTTCTCTTGTTGTTCTATCACCCCAAGTTCACCTAGGAATAAACGTTCTATGTAGACCTACGAAAAACTTATGCCCTAGGCTAAGGAGGGTCACTTCAGGACATGTAGGTTATGTTTTTGCGTGAATGTTCTCTTGTTGTTCTATCACCGATAGTTACAGTAGGCCTTGAGTCCTTGTAAAACTGATGGCCTGGCTAAAGAGGGCAACTTCCACAATACCTATGTTTTTAATTTTGTGAATACGAAGTTGTCTCGTGTTGTTCTATCACCCATAGTACCTACAAGGTTCATAGGCGTAAACGTCCTATCTAGGCAATTACGAAAAACTGATGGTCTAGGCTAAAGAGGGCCACTTCCAGAATATCTAGGTTATATTTTTGTCCTATACAAAATTGTTTCGTATTGTGATACCATTACGAGAATACGATAAGCGGACAGATTCATAACAAGTAGGTAATACAGAGTTGTCTCATAATATTGTTCCATTGCTGGAGCATTTATAGTTATCTCGCGTGTACAATGATCGACAATAGCCAACCAATGTATCTTGTAACCCGTAGGCGTTATGTTTTTCTTAGGATATAGGCTACTATAATAATGTCTGTTATACAATAATAATGATAACATAAATACTTGACATTATAGCTGTATTGTCCGAATGATATGTCAACACCCCCTTCGACCAAGATTGATGACTACTTAAACTAGTTACAAATGTTGTTAAACAAGGTAGACACATGGAAATACTTGACACTACGTCCGTATAACATGTTATTAACGCATGTTTTGACCGAAATTTATGTCATACATTCATTCAATAACATAACAACGAACCCCAGAAACGTTCTGAGACGTCCCGTACGAAATACTCCTTGTGAGCGTGACCCCCTGCTTTGAAATCCCGCCACGCTGTAATTGGCTGACACGCTGGGCAACAGCACACGAACCAATGAGAGCGCTTTGTTTTGACGCGAAATTCAAGTACGATCATTACCGGAATTGTTTTAAAGCTTTGAAGGGTCGATTTTAACGTATTCAGCGACGTAGAAATTAATGTCTCACTAATTATCAATGGCATTTTTAATCTGTAATCTGTTATAACATGATGATAGCATAATATACAGGTATTTACAGACAATAATTGTTCAAAGTATTTTTGGACAATTGACTCTGTATTCATATTAGCATTGTATTATGTCGTTCATGTTGCCAGAAATGTATCATGGCCGTTCTCTTCTTATTTTCAGGATTTTGTTTAGATAAAAGATAATAATTATGATATTGATGTGTTTCAAAAAAAGCGATTTTTTCAACAAGTTTTCTTATCATTATCAATCGCTATAATATGGATGGATAGCAAGGAATGGAATAGCATGTTCAAGATTTCAAAATTACAAAGATGAAACTCTTTTGTAACTGTTTGTTCTACATTTCTTACAAATTTAAAACAAAATTACAAATAAGTTAGTAAATAAATAAATAAATAAATAAATAAATAAATAAATAAATAAATAAATAAATAAATAAATAAATAAATAAATAAATAAATAAATAAATAAATAAATAAATAAATAAATAAATAAATAAATAAATAAATAAATAAATAAATAAATAAATAAATAAATAAATAAATAAATAAATAAATAAATAAATAAATAAATAAATAAATAAATAAATAAATAAATAAATAAATAAATAAATAAATAAATAAATAAATAAATAAATGAATAAATAAATAAATAAATAAACCACTGTTGATGTAATGGAATTGTATTTTAGCCTATCAGAAATGAGTGCAATCAGGATCAAAACATATTTTTTTCGGCACGGGTCCTGCTTTGAGTTGGCTCAGGAAGGAGATTCTTATCTGACATTTTAACTAGCTGACAATTTAGGCCTACTAAACAAACTGTAGGTATATTCATTCGTTCATTATTATATTCAACACTTCACGGCAGCTGTTTCACTATCGCGACTAAGTAACTAACTAACAAAGATGAAAGGGTTTTACTGTACTTTTAAACCATAAACGTTATGATAACCCAGTGGTTCCCAAACTTTTTAGCCAGTGTACCCCCTGAGTAGTTTGGCTCCAGCAACGTACCCCTACCTTCTAAAAACTAGAACAGTATAAATGAGATACCTTTATTTTTATGTTGCTCCTCACTAATGGGAAGGGTGTGCTTGTTTACTGGAACAAAGGGTTTTTAAAATCTGGCGTGATTGATGACAATTTTATTCGTAGATCTCTCTCAGCATTTAAACGATTTCTGTATTAAGTTTTAAGCATTGCTAAGGTTGAAAAGGACGTTTCACAAAGAAACGTAGTGCAAAAAGGCATTAAGAAAGTGACATCATTGTTGGAAAGTATAGCGTATGTTCTTCTCTCAAATGTATCGAAAAGTCGATCAATGGCATATGAAATAAATATTTTTCACAAACTAATAGCTTATAACAAATTAGCATGGTTTATACAAGAAATAAATATTTTTCCCAAATTAGTAGCTTATAATAAATTAGCAAGGTTTATACGAGACAGTAAAAAGCAATTTTCGGTTATCCTGAAATCTTTCGCGTACCCCCAGGGGTACGCGTACCACAGTTTGGGAACCACTGCGATAACCTATTATCAACACAATTAGATCGAGCCCAAAGGAGAATTTCCGTTGGACTTTTGAGCGATATTTATTTATTTAATTTATATTTATTGATTGATGCAATTGACTTTCTCTTTTTCGTCGAAATGAACCAAAAATCTGCAGTGTTTTAGGATGTTTCCGTTTATACCATTTCGCAATACTCGGGGAGTAAGTCGAGCGAGCGTGGAGCAGACATCTCTGCTCGATCTTGTCTTGAAATATCGAGTTTTGCTCAGCCCTTAACAGTAGTGTAGTAATGAAAGCAATCCACATTGTAAATAATGTAGTTATTAGTTCTCATGATTCATGAACCTCATCCTCTGGCATCTAGAAGACGTTTGTTCACATTACCAAATGGTAAATGCCAACGAGCATTAACGAAAAATGTATTATCTTTGATTGATGTTCTATAGGCAAATATAGACATATGGTATTGTATTGTGATAATAAGGAATGGATATGGGTATGGTAAAATTATTGCAATAAAGTAAAATGTCATGTGTACCTTTCATTATTTGTACCATTCTGCTTGTTGTGGACAAATGACATGTCACTTAATGCAATACATTTTCAATTGTCATCATAGGCTAAGTTGAATATTTACTTGTTTTATTAACACATGTTTACCATTTAAGTAACAATTCATTCAATTTGTTTTTACATCAGAAAATATGAAAATTGAAAACGCTATCTGATATGATCTGTACTTCTTCGAGCATATAAAGACTGCATGGGCTGTAGTTAATAATAATAATAATAATAATAATAATGCCTTTATTTGCAAACAGGATATCAAAATCCCACTAGTGCAAACATAATACAATACAATATTACACTCAGGAGACAGGAGTAAGTATACAACAAACAATTACAATAATAAAAAATAGATACAACAGTTACAATAAAACATAATACATAAGACATAAGCAAGTATACCTAAACAACAGCAATAAAATTACATAATTAAAAGTCAAAATAAATAAAAAATAAAATAAAAAATAACACTTTGACTACAACGCCTGGATTATTGGATCTGTAACACTTCAAAAATGTATTTTGTCTTGTTTGGGCACCTTAATTTCTTTGCCGTTTGCCACCATGCAGAGTTCACACTGAATTGAAGTGTACTATTGAATTGAAATGTACTATCGCCGATCGGCAACCCCTCTACATTGTGTAACAAGATCTTTTAAAGTTGTTTTAAGGTTTTGCATCATTAACCTATGAATATTGGGTTGGTTTACAAATGATTTTAGTTCCTCAAGATAATGTAAGCATTCTCCTACAGATTGATTAGTATTGTCACTTGTCTTTTCTTGACTCACATCTGGTGTAGTAAACATAACTATCGATTCACTATTAGGAACTTCGTTACTTAGACTGATAGTTGTATCCTGAACAACATTCCGCATCCCTAATGAATGTACTTTATTTTTTTTGGTATTTACAGTTCTTTGGTGTTTACAGTTTTCAAACGTTAATGCATGATTATGAGATGATATGTATTCTACATTTACCCCCTGTTCACTAACAGCTACTAACATTCGAGCTGGGCAATGTAATGAAGGTATTTGGCCCTTACTCCACTTTTGAGATGTTAATCTATAGTGCTCATTTGACTGTCTATGAGTTTTATTTTGGGCATCAAACTGACATGTGAAGTAATGATGTTCTATGTCATTGCATGTTTTGTGTGATGCCTTGGTAAAAGAGGAGAATTTTGACACCTCCTCATTTTCTTTCCACTTTTGAAAGGCATCCATGTCTACAAACTGCAAATTATCTATTTGTATTTCATAATCATGATCATCTTTTAAATGTTTTACCATTGCAGTCCTATGGTAAAATTTGAGAGAGCAACTGGGAAAAATACAGACTGTTTTACTAACATGACTGCTTTGGCCGCAAGTCTTTAAATGCCTGCTGAAGGTTTGTCGTGTTTGGTAAATATTGTCACATGCAGCACAAGTACGAGGATACGTGTTAGCGACAGGACCACCACCATTGACATGCATTGAAAGCTTTGAGGCATGCATCACATTACTATGTTTAATAGCTTGGACACCCTGAGTAGTATCCTGGCATAGGTGATACATGTTTTTTACCGCTGTCCCCTCCTCTTCTATCTTCTTCTGCAATCTTGGGTGTCTTCTTTTCTTCTGTTCCTTGACGGGAGGTGTTGCTAGAGTCGTCTTCTTTTTCATGTCTTCGACGGGAGGTGTTGCTACAGTTGTCTTGTTTCCTCATGGGGGCGCGACACTCGACGTTGAGCCAATGGGGGGAACTGCTCCTAAAAGAACGAAAAATTGAATATTTTATTTAGGCTAGGCCTACATTACATCTTCCTCGACAATAGGCAACACGCGTACGATTTTTTTTTGTTAAACCAAACACTTAGTTTAATAGTATCAGATACAAAAAGTATATTAATGCAAGTCCCAAGTAAAAAAGAAATTTTTAAATAGGTTTAATGTGGTCGCATTTATTGAAGTTAAACAGTGTGTTCGGAAATTCAACCAGCAGTTGGCAACCAGCAACCTGGTTGCGCACGGTTTTAAGCCTAAACCAACCAGACTTTACGAACACCATACTCAACCAGTTGTTTAGATATCGGCGGCAATTTGAAAATAGTCTTTCAAATAGTCCTCGAGCCAAGTTCTAGGCCTAAACCTAGGCCTAATAGAAGTATTGAATTGTATTATATTTATTTGCATAATGTCGAACCCTCATGCACACGATATGCTTGGGGCACAGCTTGGGGCATTAGTCATTTCTTATGACTAACTGAGAAATAAGTATAGGCCTAGCCCTCGACTATATGCCTAGGCCTACAAAATATATTATAAAGTAAGAAACTGCAGGCCTAGGGCCTACTTTAGGCCTAATACGGATAAGGTTCACGGTCCAAAACTTTTTAGTGAAACCGTTTTGTCGAGTTTCGTTTGATGTACTGGTACGACAAGATTTATCATACCTTTTACAACACGGCGTTTTCACTAAAATATTTAAAGTTCTTGGAATATATAGTCACAGCTCAGATAACTAAATCATTCCGTTATCTGTTGTCCTAGGCCCTAGGGCCTAGGCTAGGCTAAGTTGACGAGGCCAAGATCTATAAAAATAAATGAAAATAGAATAAAATGCATTAAATACAGTTTAAATTAAGGAAGAAGCAAGAAAGCTAGATCTATCTTTGAATAGTCTTCTCGTTCAGTTCTAATAAAAGGTACAGAGTGTCGTTTTTACCCACAGCACGTTTGAAATTGCTTTTTAAATTTTGAATCGGTGCGCATTTTGGTGGATGCCAACCACGCAGCACCTATTTTCTTGGTTGCCGTGGGCTCGGCACGGCACGGCTTGGTTGCCATCCAAGTTGCGGCCACGCCCACTCAACCATGGACTTTACGAACACGTTTTGCATCTGGATGTGCTCAACCGGCAGCCAGGATGCTTTATCGAACACACTGTAAACCCGGGGATCTGAAACGCGTACAGGTGGCTGTGACGCAATGATTCTGTAGACGTGGCGTAACAGACCAATCGCTGAGGCGGTGAGCGTAGGCCTACACAGTACAAAACCATGACGTCAAATCCACTTTTTGAGGGATAGACTGATCCGTTTTTCAAAATTCGAAGACACATAGTTATTCAATAAGAGACAAGGTATTTAAAAATTGATTAAAATTTCCATAAGCGTGTTCCCTATTATTCGGGTACTTGACAGCGGAAGAGATAACCCATTGCTAAATGAACGTCATAAATTAGCAGAGGCGAAAACAGGACAAAACTAAAATAACTTGTGGTCATTTATTTATTGGTATAGTTATTACTGTTATTTACTAGGCCTACATTACTAATGGTCAACTATGAGTAGGTAGGGGCAAGTGAATTAATACTGCAGCATTACATCTAGGTATAATCGAAAATGTTTCACAAGGAAATAGAACATCCATTCTACCGGCAAAATCCAATTGAATTCCATTGAGTGGAGAGTCGTCTTCTTCTTCACGTGAGCATGTAGACCTCCTGCTGCGACTGACGTCTTGGCCTTCTTACTCGCGTGTCGTGGTCGTGGGTGCGGGGTGCCTCACTTCTGCAGTTTCCTCATGGGGACGTGACACTCGACGTTGAGTCAATGGGGGGAACTGCTCCTCCTGGAAAAAGAAAATTGAACATTTCATTTACATTTTCTTTGCAAATGTATTGGAATTAGGGTACTTGACAGTGGTAGGTAACCAAGTACAAAATGGGCAAATCATGTTAGCAGAGGCCAAAACAGTACGGAACTAAAGTCCCTTATTTCCTTGTGGTCATCTATGGGTAGGGGCTTACAGTAATCTGCGTCATTAGACCTAATAGACAATTCGTGAATATAAGCCTACATTTGAGACGATCGAAGGTTTATTCGTACGGCTCCGCACTGTTTTCTTCTTGTGGTGAACAGTAACCCACTCAGCATGGCATGATGGTAGCGTAGGCAGGCAAGGTGTCACTTCCGAAAGCTCTTGCGTTTCCTGTCTCTTGCTCGATGTTCTTGCTCATTAATTAATTGCTAATTTAATTGCTTGTTTGGATCAAGGTTTACTGGGCAGTAAGATTCTTTCGGCCAATAGGCCTATTAACACCTTACAACTATTGCCACAGATTAATTACGCTAGTTTGTCTTTGTCAGTCGTGGTTTCATTGGTGTACCTAGGCCTAGGCCTAGGGCCCGGAGCCAAGCTGAACTTCAGCCTGAAAAGGATTAAAGGTAAGGGCTAGATAACAGCGCTGGCTGGGACTCTTGTGACCTATGCCTAGGCTAGCAACATAATATGGACGTACAACGTAAGGCTAGGCTAGGCATGGACTCGAAACTTCAAAGGTTAGGCCTAGCTAGGCCTAGGTCTACTAGGGTCTAGCCTACCAGCCTAGCCATAGGCCTAGGCCTAGCGTTGTTTGACGTACAAAGACGTAGGGCTAGGCCTAGCCTTTGCCAGCCTTGCAACAAACTAGGAAGGGCTAGGCCTAGGCCTCCCTAGGGTCTAACCTACTAGCCTAGCCATCGCCCTAGGATTGATTGACGTACAAAGAAGCAGGGCTAGTCCTAGGCCTAGCCTTTGCCTAGCTCTTGCTAGCCTTGCTACATACTTGAAAGGGCTAGGCCTACTAGGGTCTGGCCTAGCCTACTAGCTTAGCCATATGGGATTGATAGACGTACAAAGACGTAGGGCTAGGCCTAGCCTTAACAAGCCGTAGCTGTTACTAGCCTTGCCACAAACTTGGAAGGGCTAGGCCTAGACCTACTAGGGTCTGGCCTACTAGTCATGTCACAGACACGGAAGTGCACAGGGCTAGGCATAGGTTACTAGCCTAGCCATACACTACGTTTATCTAGCGGACTGGGTTCGGACTGACTTCAGTACGCAGTGAGTTCGGAACCCGCTTAGCAAGCATACTTTACTCCGGACTCCTTTTAAGCCCTATCCCTAGTTCTATTAAACCGGACTTAATCGCCTTAACAGAACTGAAATAAGCTCGAGCTGAGGTTTTTATCAGTCAAACTCGGTGCGCACTAAACTCGGCTCTCACCGCCAAGTGCGAGCCCAGTCCGCTTGATAAACGTATTGATAGACTTGAAAGTATAAAGACGAATGCTAGGCCTTGATACGGCCTAGCCCACGGTCTGGCAATATTCTTCCTTGCTAAGATCTGGCACTCCGGCACACTCGTTTCCGCCCGCCCCGCGCTTGACGTCAGCCTCATACATGATCGCTGTAGAGCTGGCGCTTCGTGCGTGTTGCAATGCTAGGCTAGTCACCTGGTTCTACATTTATTGGCCAGATTTACATTGCATTACTTTTTTTCCCACAGACAATTATAAACAATGTTTGATATTAGTAGACAGCACCATTCGACAGTAGTAAATGTTGCCCAAATATTAGCCGTGTTTTGGTAACATCACAGTGATTTGTTTACACACCTAATACAGATCTTTGCATGACTTACATTTAATATGACTGAATGTAATAATATCTCTAGGCCCTACAGCGGTATTAAGCAAGTCATACGCATTATCTAGATGATAACTTCAGTAATATAACCTAGTTTGTAATCAATCAGCCAGCGTACGCCAGCTTTGTGTACACGTAATTTGTGATGTAATATTGTCACACTTGTATTTTATGTTGCCGTTATACTGGGTGGTGTGATAAATATATTTTGTTTATAATTCACCCATTCAGGTACCAAAGTAACTTTCAGTGGGGGATGTAATTTCATTTATGTGCTTTGTTGCAATGCACGTATATACTACTAGCTATGTATGGGCCAGTGCACTCAGTCCCCCAGCTATTAATAACCACTGTATTATATAACTCAACATTAAGATCATACACAAGGGCGCTGGCAACACGACTCCATTAGTTCGCATTACTACCGCATGAGTGTGTTTTGCAACATTTAACCTCGAATACAGATTACAGATGACATAGAGTTACAATAATTTGTAATACTAATCTGTCCGTAGAGAAATCTATGGGACTGCACTGGCTCGCAAACACGCGGCCCCCTGAATCCCACCCGTTGGCAACGAGACTTAGGTTGGAATTCATAGTCGGCCCCTACACCTAGGGGCGCCCATTGTTACCAAGGTAACAGTTGTTTGCATGTTATTTCCCATAAACAAAACAAATCCATAGCAACAATGGGTGCCCCTAGGTGTAGGGGCCGACTATGAATTCCAACTTTAACTCAGGACATTCGTCAACAATAATGTCTGTCGTTGCGGAATTACTGCTGCTGTGGGGTTGTATTGTGTATTGTTAAGGAGGGACAACACTGAAATTCTAAATAAAATCTCGTTTTTTGCATTTTTTTTTTTTTTAGAATCAATTATTATGTTGTGTTCTAAACCTAAGATTTCACACACAATACTTACATTTCATTATTGATATCTGTTTTTGAAGTTTGTTTGAACTCGATTACTTTGATCATTTCACAACTTACTAAACTTTGACAGTCATTTCTGGGATAACTTTTTTTTTACATTTTTCAGAAGGTGGACATTTTAGTGTCTACAATATTTAAGCAATCAAAGTGAAACTTTCTGTGAATATTCTTTAATAATAAAGGAAGGTCCCAACGGATGGAATAATTATTACCTTTGGTAGAATAAAAATAAAAAAATCCTAAACTTTAATGTGCAATGGAAATCGAAGAATCTAAATAATTGTTATAAGTAAAAATTAATTTGTTCCTGTATTTTAAGTCTGAAAAAATAATCCATCCGTGTGTAGGCCTACCTCAAATGGTTATTAAGCTTCACAAAAAAAAAATATATATATCAATTATGGTGTTTGGTGCTCATGTGAAAATGTCCCAGCTAATTCATTGTTGAATCAACAATATGAAATTAATAACAATGCCATTTTTAATTTTTTTTAAATTTTTTTTGTTTCTAATAATATCTCAGCCATTGATTAAGAGCCGCATGCATAGACGGTTTTCAGGCGCGGCAGCAGAGGGTCAGGAGTAACCGAATAACTTTTAAAGTTATCACTTGATTGGCTTGGAAAAAATCAAGCACATACAAAAATGTATGTTCTACTAGCGGCCTTAGTAGTTTTACGATTGGTTCGCAATCAACTCGGTAAAAAAATAAAAACTTTGGAACATTTCGTTACACACTTCTCCCTTACAATAAGTGATAGAAAAATTTCATTACAGCCGATAGTAGCGTTTACCATTCTGAACCCAATGGTGAGACTTGATGTTTGTTAAAACACATACTCTCCCATAAAATACGTTACTAAATTTGATAAAATGCCACAAAATAGCTCCCAACTAGGCCAGAAACGAGATCTGAGCGTAGCACCGAGTTCCGCGTTTTGGCGCTAGATCGCTACCTGAAAATGCCGGTAATTGCAGTAGGCTTGGGCCGCTGGGCTCTCTCATGAGTGGTGAAGAGGGGGATGAATGTTGGCCATCGAGGGCTAATGACCTCGGCGACAGACAGGACAGGTGACACCTGACATTCTTGCGGCAGACTTGAGTTCGGTACAATGCGTTGCCGTTATGCATGTATTTGTGCAGAGGCTACTGTGTCCAGCTGAAAATAAAACTGCTACAGTGTGTGCGTGTGAGTGAGTCAAGTTTTCTAGAGTCTAGGCCTTTGGCATAAAATATTATGCCTATTATAATATATAATATTATGTTATCATAATATACGTTCCATTGTATACAAGATATTAAATTTGTAGACGCGGTTTGGGGGGGGGCGGGTTGAGGGGGGGGGTAGATGTCACGATCTTCTTTTCTTCACTACAGAACGAAACCAAAATAAAATGTATGTGACGGCAGCTGGGGGGGGGGGGGGGGGGGGGGGGGGTTCTGGATGGGTTCTGCCGGTACCAAGCCAACGAAATACTGACTATGTGTTTTCGTTTTCGAGAACGTATGCAACCGGATTGGAGATAGAGTAAACAGTCAACAAAAAACAATAAAAACTTAGATAAATTACCAGGATGTGTGTATAATCCATACACATCTTCCCGGAATTACCTCGGGTGGCGTGAGGCTATGGGCGGAAAGATTTTTGGGGGGGGGGGGGGGGGTTTAAATAGAAGAAGGAATATAGGCCTAACTACATTTGTTGTTATTTATCATAAATATTATACCCGGCCTTCAAATGTATAACACGATTATGAACACTTTTTGAGGTGTCATGGCGTAGTCCTAACCATGTATTGCAAATAATACGTATCGGAAAGTAATTACTTACATAAGGGCGCTTTGAAAGGCGAATATTATTCGCGTTTTTTAGTTCTTTAATATTGAAGAGTCCAATCATTTTCTTAATATGATGTAACCAATACAATTTATTTAGGGGAGATGGCATCTACCTTCGATCACTGAATATTATTATTATTTTTTTAACTTTTAAATTTTAACTAGAAATTGATTTATGTCTATGGTACTGGTGTACATATGTGTGACATTGTACTTTGGAGCTGTAATAGTAACGAAGCACGTAATAAAAGTACAAATTTTCCCGTGAGTCCCCCGCTGTAATTGTAATTATTTTTTTATTTATTCATTAATTTTATTCATCTATTTACTTATTTATTCACTTATTCATGTATTCACTTATTCATTTATTCACTTATTCATTCATTTATGTATGTATTTATTTATTTACTTATTTATCTATTAATTATTTATTTATTTATTTATTTATTTATTTATTTATTTATTTATTTATTTATTTATTTATTTATTTATTTATTTATTTATTTATTTATTTATTTATTTATTTATTTATTTATTTATTTATTTATTTATTTATTTATTTATTTATTTATTTATTTATTTATTTATTTATTTATTTATTCATCTTTTTATCTATTTATCTATTAATCTATTTATCTATCTATTTATTTATTTATTTATTTATTTATTTATTTATTTATTTATTTACTTATTTACTTATTTACTTATTTACTTATTTATTTATTTATTTATTTATTTATTTACTTATTTATTTTTTTATTTATTTATTTATTTATTTATTTATTTATTTATTTATTAATAAATAAGACTAAAATGTTTTACCGATCTTGCCCCGTGGTCATCTAGGGTTGGCTAAAAAATTGGATAACAAAAGTTGGGAAGTTGAAAGAAACCGCGTGTGTCGTCTATGTAGTGAAATGTATGTCATTATAATGGTTTTTTATTTACAATTATATTAGATACTGGTCCACTCGTATGCTCACTTGAGCAAAGGGTAAACTGTAAACGATTGAAAAATGTCAACACTGTCAACAATGTCAACATCAAACACTCGCGCGTCAATCTGTTTCGTTGTGTTCTTTTTGTCAAGACATTGAATATGTCCGTAGTCGTAGGCTGTATAGATATTACTAGCCAACAATGAGATATCAATAATTCAATTAGTAGTATAATGTGTTAGAGGTCCACGGGCGATGCATTATGAATAACGCCAAGCCTGGAGTATTTGCTGTTGTTATGAGAACACTGTAACGAAAGTGTTGTCAAATGTCTGGGATAGTGCCGGATTCTTTATTTACGCTACCAAAGTGGACAAAACGCGTTCTAAAATCATTATTGTATTGTGTTTTAAATTTAAAAGCTGGTTGTGTGTAATGGGATGCACTTCAGTTTATAGCATTATTTCTATTAGTGTTGTTATTTATAGTCATGTATGTCACGTATCTCCGCACATACCATTATGAAACGTGATGCTTTGTGGACTTGTAAATCTTTCTAAACATGAACAATTTATATTATTATTGATTGATTATTGTCTTATTTTTTACTGTTCCTTTGCATACGTATATTTATTTTCGATTCTCTGGTACGTGGGACGTACTACTAGAGCTGTATTTGCATTTTATGTTACCTTGCAATTCAAGTTGTAGCTTACCTGTCGTGTAACCGTAAGTTTTGTCGGATTTATAACATTGAATGATAAATTGATTAATCGATTTGTAAATATTATTATTGTGAAGTGAAAATTAACTATATCATACATGAGTGTAGGCTACAATATATAGTGTATATATATATGGTACTACAAATTGTCTGTCTTTAACTCTCTTGTTTGTTTTTTACATGCAAATTCTAATTGTTACATTTCTATATTGGGAACTGTATTTCAATGTATTTTTTTAAATGTGTATGCGCAAATATTACGATTTGGTAGACCTACGAAAATCTATGTAAATGACAATTGCGTCCAATTGACGATATAAATTATAAACTAGCACTTATAATACCTTTTAGTTTTATTCATATGTATGCATACCTAAGCTTATTTCCGCTCATTCTTCCACGGATTGCTGATTATGATAAGTTTGACATTTATGTTCCTTGTGTAATTGTGGGTGGCAAGTTATAGATATAACTTGACATATTCGTACAGAAGTGACTCAGTACCAGCTCATTAGACTTATTGTAACGGTCACTGGTTCGTCGTCGTGGTTTTGGATCGTCTATTGAATCCGCATATTGAGAGACGAGCGAGTAGAGGTTTTGTCTCGTAGCGGGCGGCGCGGCTTCCGTGAGGACCATCGGTGGTCAACCGGTCTCCTCAAATCATAACACACCCCCTCCCCTACCCCTCCGCCCGACAGTCACAATAACGCCTGGGGTGGAAGGTAAAAGTTGTCTACCTGCCACTCGCTCGGTTCTGCATTCAGTTCGAAAAATGACCGCAAAAATCGACAGCGCTCGTCTATGCATGCGGCTCTTAATGCACACACACAAGCACATCTAATTCTTATGGAAACTTTAGAAGTTAGAAATTTCAGTGTTGTCCCTCCTTAATTAATTAGTAGTGTATACTTGGATGGAGAGGCTAAAGTGGCTGAGTTTATCACTAGAACATATTTATCTTGTTAATTAGTTCTACATTGTTAATTTTATGTTTGGATGGTCACAGCTATTGGCATAAAATGCTGTAATGCCCATTGGCTAATAAATAAATAGAGCACATGTTTTAACAAGAGACAAATACTGCTTGGCCTCACAGATGTCTAAATATTACTTATTATTAATAGCAAATATCAATTTTAGTTCTATTTTCCAGTAGGCCTACCAAGTCATGTTTTGCTATCTCTACCAAACTAACGTGGAACAAAATAACCATACACACTTGACAAGATCTCGTAACAAACTAGCCATACCTGAACACAAATCTGCGTTATTTGAAAAAGGTGTCTATAACTTAGGTTTAAGGTTTTATATTGTCTACCAGAAAATGTGTGTAATATACATAACTAGCTGTAAGAGGATTCGTCTTAGGGTAAAAGCTATTTTACTAAACAAATGTCTTTACGATTGGAATGAATTTTTTAACTTAGACATAAACCCAGCTGTTGCTTAATTGTGTAAATATGATTTATCTTTGCTCAGTATTTTATTGTCATGTAGCAAGATCACGCGCCGACCCACCCTTGTCCTTACCACCCTGGTACGGGACTCGAACCCACGTTCTGGTCAACTGTCTCAAGGTTTTACTGGGGACGTAACACTCTCGACATACGTGAACTCGTACATGCGGGATCTTTGGCAAGACTGAGGAGAACAGGGAATCTAGGTTATGTTGAATCACAAGACCCTTGGTTCGAATCTTGAGGAACCATATTTATTATTACTTACATTTATCCTATATACGTGGCTTTAGCGTGGCGAACCTGACTATGGTCATAATCAGCCTGATGGGCACATTCCATCTGATCTAACGACGGCCAGCGCTCCATACCTCATAACCGCATTTCCAGCTGGCAACCGTCAACCCGTTGGTCCTCCAATCGCCTGTCCGTATCCGCGTCTTCGTCCTCAGATCCTTCCGTCCTCTGCCACGTCCATATCGTACTCTTCCGCTCGACTCCTTCGCCTAGGCCGCTAGGACATGCTTCCCCCGTTCCACCACTTCTTCCCTCGCGGGGTCAGCCCCCCCACGGCGGCCACGGCCTCCTTGACTCACGAACCTACCGGACAACCATCTTGCGCGGCTCCTTCGGTGAGACTCCCGTCCGTCGCGTGGCGCAAAACTCGCCTCGCTCCGGCCTCTGCTGACTTAGCAGTCACGATTGAAATAATGACGAAAACGCTGACAAACGCTGTGGCAATAGTAGGTGTTGCACACAAGTAGAATGACACACAGAGCTTACATAAACCACGGATTCCAATAAATAGTAAAAGATGGACAAGTTCATCCTTTTACATCACATCCCCCCGCCTCGGATAAAATCGTCTCTGATTTTGACCGTGGTTTATGATAGGTTGACACGCGACAAACAAACGCAGCATGTTACCAGCCGGAGGATTCTAGCTAACCAAAAATACCATAGTCAATGTTCCTCACACCTCCGCCACAAATACACACTAAAGTGAAGCTACTAGAGACATGACCTGCAAAACCATTCGCCTAGGTACCTTACAAAAGTGAGAACAATAAAATGTGCCTAGAGGTCATGCTCCGCAACAAGGTTACATTAATAAAAATTTAAAAAATGCAAAAACTCAAAATCAAAACAATAAACAAAACCATTCTCTGAAATACATTTTGTTTTAACCAAGATAAAAATTTAAAATGGTGGTTTTGAGAAAGTAAAATTATGGTCCCTCTTGACAACAGTGGGCATCCAGGAGCGAACAATTCTTCGCTTGGAGCCCGGCCGCCGATAAACAGGTCCCACAGCAGGGTCGGCTGACACTGACAGTTGACACGCGCAGGCGTCCTGAAATGTAACTGCAACACACAAGCAGATCAACGGCAGTTACCTGTACACAATGAGAGCGCCGGCCACCTACCAGTGGCCTTCCATACGATAGCCTTTGCATCGCCAACTGGCAACCTCCTGTCACTTGCTACACACCCTACTTTCAACGAAACCAGTGAACTTTAAACGGCCATTGTTGCCAAAAACACAAAGTAATTTCAAATACTCCTTGCCAAAATAACACCTGATTTTAAACAAATTTTGACGGTTATAATTTAAACTGGAAGCTCACATCAATCGAAATCCACAACCTCCATTCACCCTCCAAAAACACGTGAATATCTTTCCTCGCTTAGGCAGTCCCAACCTTCTACCAATGTAGAATTCGCTCGCCGGCTGCCCAGGGAAACCAAACAATGCATTCAAGTCTGTAACAATCTTACTAAAAAGAATGTAACAAACTTCTCGTAGTAGCGTTCAAAAAACCTTCCAATAACCATCCTGCTAAAGTTCGAACGCAACTAATAAACTCCCATCACCCGAGAATCACAGACCAAAACAAGGACCGGTGCTTGCCCGACATGTGCGTCACAACTCGCAGAGCAAATCATCCCTCTGAAATTACCAGGAGTGGCCAAACGTACCTTAAACCTAATACTTAACCTAACAAAATAATAAAATTAACCATCATCTATGAATAAGTAAGGTTGAAGACCATAATCCTATACTATAATAAAACTTTAATACACTCGTAAGACACCCCCGCTAAGAGCAAGGTGCAAAACACCTAGCACCTGTCTAGTGTATGATCCTCGCGTGAATGGAGTATATCGTGCCTCGAACTCGACGCTCGACGGACCCAAAGCGCGGATACAGCAAATTCCTCTCTAAGCTGGGCGAAATAATCACGACAGAAAATATCAAAGATATACATTAGTTACTTGTACCTACAAAAGCTACTCGAAAAGTCATAAACCCACAGAGAGAACACACACTCAAGCCATGCACACAATCTACACATGCTTACACCTACATCAGCGACAAAACACATGGGCCCCCAAAGGCCCCCACAGTCGCCCTTCAATGACGAAAACACATGGACCCTCAAAGGCCCCCACAGTCGCCCTTCAATGACGAAAACACATGGACCTCCAAAGGCCCCCACAGTCGCCCTTCAATGACGAAAACACAATGGACCTCCAAAGGCCCCCACAGTCGCCCTTCAATGACGAAAAACACATTGGACCTCGAAAGGCCCCCACAGTCGCCCTTCAATGACGAAAACACAATGGACCTCCAAAGGCCCCCACAGCCGCACATATACATGAAAACATGTACACATTGTATACATGCACCTGTCATACATACCTACATTCATACATTCGATACAACCAACAAAATGCATCTACAGGTGTTTCATAACTCGGTCACAGAAGACAAAAGTGCAGAGCTTGCGAAGTAATAAACTGGCCGCAATGTTAAATCGGAACAGCTCTTAAAACGAGCACCTCACTCATCGTCGCAGGCGAAAACTGCTGACGCGAGCACGGTCGTGGTCAGTTACAAAATACAATCACATTCCAAGCAATGTAAACAACGAAGAACACACGCTTACTAAGCCATACGTTATTCACCGGCAAAAGCGGGACTCGAACCCAGTACAGCGAATGTTTTCCGGCCCGAAAAAAAAACTCACGACAAATCCAACAGATGCTCCAAACAACAAAAAAACAACGCAGAAATAAACAAAAGTCACAGCACTACACCTCGTAGACCGGAGTTCGAATTGAAACAGCGATGAAACCATGCGACGTTGACACTTGAAATAACACAGCAATCAACAATAAATCCCCCAGCGCAGAGAGGCTAAGCGCGACAAAACTAAACTCAAGCCTAGATAAAAAACAACACAGAGCCTAGAAGTTCGCCACGGCTGATAATGACGTCATCGGCACGTAATCCGAACACCGAACTGCCTGCGTACACAAAAGCCACGAAGCAAATACACGCTAACAAACTATATAGTCAGATTCGCGAAGCCAGTACCACGTCAAAATGAAATAACTACAATTTTGATAAAATGAAAACTGTTTTCCCCTGCTGCCTAAAAGAACTTGATAACAAATTGTATCAAGACCCACGCCTCCACCAAATTTGTCATGTAGCAAGATCACGCGCCGACCCACCCTTGTCCTTACCACCCTGGTACGGGACTCGAACCCACGTTCTGGTCGGCTGTCTCAAGGTTTTACTGGGGACGTAACACTCTCGACATACGTGAACTCGTACATGCGGGATCTTTGGCAAGACTGAGGAGAACAGGGAATCTAAGTTATGTTGAATCACAAGACCCTTGGTTCGAATCTTGAGGAACCATATTTATTATTACTTACATTTATCCTATATACGTGGCTTTAGCGTGGCGAACCTGACTATGGTCATAATCAGCCTGATGGGCACATTCCATCTGATCTAACGACGGCCAGCGCTCCATACCTCATAACCGCATTTCCAGCTGGCAACCGTCAACCCGTTGGTCCTCCAATCGCCTGTCCGTATCCGCGTCTTCGTCCTCAGATCCTTCCGTCCTCTGCCACGTCCATATCGTACTCTTCCGCTCGACTCCTTCGCCTAGGCCGTTAGGACATGCTTCCCCCGTTCCACCACTTCTTCCCTCGCGGGGTCAGCCCCCCCACGGCGGCCACGGCCTCCTTGACTCACGAACCTACCGGACAACCATCTTGCGCGGCTCCTTCGGTGAGACTCCCGTCCGTCGCGTGGCGCAAAACTCGCCTCGCTCCGGCCTCTGCTGACTTAGCAGTCACGATTGAAATAATGACGAAAACGCTGACAAACGCTGTGGCAATAGTAGGTGTTGCACACAAGTAGAATGACACACAGAGCTTACATAAACCACGGATTCCAATAAATAGTAAAAGATGGACAAGTTCATCCTTTTACATCACAATATAAGATTAACCACTGACATTGTAACCACTGACTATGACTGACCATGTAAAATATCACATTCGTACAAATCATGTCAAACATGTACATGTGATCCATTTACAATAAATAAATTAATATGAATATACCCAGTAATTTTCCGGACCCGGTCCTGGTCCCCGGGTTACCAGGGTAGAAAAGAAACGGATTATTTACGATGTGGACAAATGACAGGCGTAGTTACGAAACAGTGTGTTATGAAAGCATGGCAGGGCCTTATTAAAATTTCCAGTGGGACCATTTTGAGGATTGGTGGGAGTGTGGAACTCAATACAGGAGTACACTACCTTCCCATATGCATCTTCATTAATTGTTAATGCTAATGTTGTTAAAAGTGTTATTACTCTAATTAATGTAACAGGTGTGCCTACCCATAGGAAACACGAGTAGGTGTAGTTACTAAACTGTAATGTGGTGACAGTGCATTGAGAGTTCATTTAATCCGGCACTGGGGTCATCCTGAGTGTTGTCGGGAGTGGTGAACGCAATGATTACCGGAAGTTATGCATCTACTTTAGTAATGTTCACCCCAAGGAAACAGATAATAAAGGTAGTTATGAAATAATGTGATGGAAATCTGACGACAGCTGGTATTATTTTTCAGGTGTTGGCGCGCTGTATTGCTGAACTAGATTCTACGGCCAGATACGCTAATCGTCCCCAAGATCACCCAAGTATCGCGTGGGGCGTTCCACGTAAGTCACAATACAGTACGTAACTACCTAATCAATAGGCCTACATTTGTATGTCACCTGCCTTGTCTCTGTAATCAGAGCATAGATTACCCAGCTATTTCTACTTAAGTTATTCATCGAATGCTTCCCAACGTTATCAACAACAGTCATTGTTGACAATGTCTTGCTGAACAGAGATAGTTTGTTTTAGTTCTTTGTTCCTATTGGATAGGTCGGTAATTGTACACAATCAAATGCAATTGGCAAATGTACATAAGCTAGACACTGTAGTCTCTTGTCCTAGATATTAAATTATTATGAATGTTAGCAGTACACTTGGAGTAAAAGCGATCGGTAGTTTTAAACACGAAAATCCGGCCCGCATAGAGTAGTCTGGCCTGTGCACACTAGTCCGGCCCGCATAGAGTAGTCTGGCCTGTTTAGAATAGTCCTGCCCACATAGAGTAGTCCGGCCCGTGTAGAGTAGTCCGGCCCGCATAGAGTAGTCCGGCCCTCATAGAGTAGTCCGGCCCACATAGAGTAGTCCGGCCCACATAGAGTAGTCCGGCCCGCATAGAGTAGTCCGGCCCGCATAGAGTAGTCCGGCCCTCATAGAGTAGTCCGGCCCACATAGAGTAATCCGGCCCGCATAGAGTAGTCCGGCCCGCATAGAGTAGTCTGGCCCGTACAAAGTAGTCCGGCCCGCATAGAGTAGTCCGGCCCGCATAGAGTAGTCTGGCCCGTGCAGAGTGGTCTGGCCCACATAGAGTAGTCTGGCCCATGCAGAGTAGTCTGGCCCATGCAGAGTAGTCCGGCCCACATAGAGTAGTCCGGCCCTCATAGAGTAGTCTGGCCCGTGCAGAGTAGTCCAACCCACATATAGTCTGGCCCGTGCAGAGTAGTCCGGCCCACATAGAGTAGTCCGGCCCTCATAGAGTAGTCTGGCCCGCATAGAGTAGTCTGGCCTGCATAGAGTAGTCCAGCCTGCATAGAGTAGTCTGGCCTGCATAGAGTAGTTTGGCCTGCATAGAGTAGTCCAGCCTGCATAGAGTAGTCTGGCCCGCGTAGAGTAGTCCAGCCTGCACAGAGTAGTCTGGCCTGCATAGAGTAGTCTGGCCTGCATAGAGTAGTCCGGCCCGCATAGAGTAGTCTGGCCTGCATAGAGTAGTCCAGCCTGCATAGAGTAGTCTGGCCCGCATAGAGTAGTCCGGCCCGCGTAGAGTAGTCCGGCCCTCATAGAGTAGTCTGGCCCACATAGAGTAGTCCGGCCCGCGTAGAGTAGTCCGGCCCTCATAGAGTAGTCCGGGTTGCCGAGTAGTCCAACCCGCATAGAGTAGTCCGGCCTGCATAGAGTAGTCCTGCTCGCATAGAGTAGTCTGGCCCACATAGAGTAGTCCGGTCCGCGTAGAGTAGTCTGGCACACATAGAGTAGTCCGGCCCTCATAGAGTAGTCCGGCCCGCGTAGAGTAGTTCGACTAGCATAGAGTAGTCTGGCCCGTATAGAGTAGTCCGGCCCGCATTGAGTAGTCCGGCCCGCATAGAGTTGTCTGGCCCACATAGAGTAGTCCGGCCCTCATAGAGTAGTCCGGCCCGCGTAGAGTAGTTCGACTAGCATGGAGTAGTCCGAGTATCATGGAGTAGTCCTGTTGTTCGTATTCCTTGCCAAATACTACAAAATTAACTTTCTGCTTTCAATTGAACTAGCTTTTAGGGGCCAATTTACACTTCAGTCGGGCCTGGGCTGAGCCCGGGCTTTGATTAGCTTGGGCTCGGGCTGGGCTTCTATATTTAGGCCTGTGCAGACCTTAACAACGTATACTGGTACAAAGTACATACCAAGATCTATGCCACTAGACCACCTATTATGCAGTCCGGCCATGCCCATTCTGGATTCCCATACTATACCCTAAACTAGGCTAGATCTAGGCCCGTGTATACACCATACCATGAGCTAGATATAGACCCATTAAGCCCTAATGGGAATACACTAGATTCTAGGCCCGTATGTTCTAGGTATCAACAGGGAATCAAACATTTTTCATTGTAACGAGGATGAATTCTTTAGGCCATACTCATTTATAGAAATGCGTTTAACTTATTTTATCCCCCCCCCCCCCCCCCCCACACACACACTTGATGCTAACATTTGCCTCCCCCCTCCCCCCCCCCCAACAGCGAAAGGGAATAAAATAATATTTCATTATAAAAACCTGATTCATATAGGCCAACATTTAGGTGACTTCGTGTGTTAATTTTATTTTATTCCCCACCTCCTCCCACAACAACACCAGGGAATAACATAAAAATTCATTATAACAGTCCTGAATCATGTAGGCCATAAGCATTTAGAAAGACTTAGTTGTGCATTTAACAGTTAACTTATTACAGCACCATTAGACAGCACCAGACAGCAGACACCAGACAGCACCATTCGACAGTAGTAAATGTGGTATTAATATTATCCGTGTTTTAGTAGCACCGCAGTGATTTGTTTACACAAATACAAATCTTGCGTGGCTTACATATAGTATGAAGGAATGTAATAATATCTCTACAGCTTTATTAAGCAAGCCATACGCATTATCTAGATGATTAGGCCTACTTATCAATCAGGAATATGACTTTGTTCGTAACCAATCAGCCATTGTAGGGCTACGCCAGCTTTGTGTACACGTAATTTGTGATGAAATATTGTCACATTTGTATGTTATGTGGCCGTCAAACTGGGTGGTATGACAAATTTTGTTTATTATCCACCCATTCAGGTAGGCTACAAGAAGTAACTTTCAGTGGGGGACATAATTTCATTTAATGTGCTTTGTTGCAATGCACGTATACTACTAGCTACGTATGGGCCAGTGCATTTAGTCCCCAAGCTAATAATACACACCGTATTATACAGTTTACAGATGTCATAGAGTTACAATAATTTGTAATTATAGAATATGTCCATATAGAAATCTATGGGACCTTATTCTTTCCTGCCCCACACAAAACACGGTTAAAATAATTGGTAATGCATTGAAATAATATTGTGAGTTGGCCGTTACGCAGTTTCGAGATTCTAACATTTTACCAACAGGAAGACCGGCACTAATACAAATACCACTCAAGACCAGCCGTTGTCTTGATTAATCCATTAAACAGCGGTGTTGTGTTATTCTCGGCATTGATGTTTTGTTGAGCGTCTATTTCCTAAGACCGGTGGGAAACTCCTCCACACTGGCTCGCAAATACGCGGCCCCCTGAATCCCACCTGTTGGCAACGAGACTAACTCGGGACATTCAACAACAATAATGTTTGTAGTGTGTATTGTTGATTAATTAGTAGTGTATGCTTGGATGGAGAGGCCTAAGTGGCTGAGTTAATCACTAGAACATGTTAATCTTGTTGATTAATTATATATTGTTGATTTTAAGTTTGGATGGTGACGGTTATTGGCATAAAATGCTGTAGTTGTCTATTTGCTAATAAATAAATAGAACACATGTTTTAACAAGAGACAAACACTGCTTGGCTTCACATATGTTTAGATATTTACTAATTAATAGAAGCAAATATCGGTTTAAGTTCTATTTTCCAGTAAGCCTACTTAGTTATGTTTTGTTATCTCTTGATGTTTTAAAGGTTTAGTATATTTTTAGTTTTCTTGTATCAAATCATGTTAGTGAAATGTTATATTCTCTTGTGTATTTAGAGTTAATAATAATAATAGCATTTATTTGAGTTTCGAAGTGTATTACATGAAACGTTTCGCGTGACGTCGATTACTGTGAAATCCCGATGTATTGTTTTTCTAGAATCTGTGCCAAAAAAAACTGTTAAATACATACGGGAAAACGGTGAAAGCGATAATATGCATGTCCAAACTAAAAATAAAATACAAATAAAGTAGGCCTAATGGTATATTGGGCCTATACAATTTGCATTGAAATTGGCAAGGAATGTCAACATTTTAATGCCATAATGAATGTAATATGAATGGACTGAATGGTGGTGGATGAGTATACATTTCCCATTATCAACCAATGGACACACGGGATCTGTTTTGATTGACTTGTATTGTTGTTGCAGATAGTTGTATTCCGAGATATAGGCCTACCCTAGTCAGCACAGATCCCGCTAGGAAGCCCGAGACGAGGTATGTAGGGCCTACAGGTCCAAACAATCTACTTACCTTCTCTTGCATTCATTGTGATCAGTTAAGTGTAAACTCGCCCCAAGACTACCTTACACATGCTTTTGTCTCGGGCGAGCAGCTCATAGACAACCAGCGAACCGCCCGAGACAAGCCCACGCAAATACTGATCACTGATCGACTACGAGTGGGGGCGGATTCCTCGCCTGTGACGAAAGCATGAGGAAGGTTGCTGTACGGCCACGTTATAAGTCGTAAAAGCGTAGCAACAAAGACAGGTAGATAACAGAATGGTTGGTGCCCGTAACAGCGACAAGCTAGCCCGTCAGTTAGCATGTGGTTTGTCTGGTGCGCAGGGTGTTTGGGAGGGGGCGTGAAGACCTTGTCGTAGCTCTATGAATAGCTTACTGCATAGTACACCAAGTGTAGCACCAAAGACTGGTAGATAACATAATGGTCGGTTCCCGTAACAGCGGCAGGCTAGCCTGTCAGTTAGCATGTGTTTTGTCTGGTGCGCAGGGTGTTTGGGAGGGGGCGTGAAGACCTTGTCGTAGCTCTATGAATAGCTTACTGCATAGTACACTAAGTGTAGCAACAAAGACTGGTAGATAACAGAATGGTCGGTGCCCGTAACAGTGGCAGGCTAGCCCGTCAGTTAGCATGTGGTTTGTCTAGTGTGCAGGGTGTTTGGGAGGGGGCGTGAAGACCTTGTCGTAGCTATGAATAGCTTACTGCATAGTACACTAAGTGTAGCAACAAAGACGGGTAGATAACAGAATGGTCGGTGCCCGTATCAGTGGCAGGCTAGCCCGTCAGTTAGCATGTGGTTTGTCTGGTGCGCAGGGTGTTTGGGAGGGGGCGTGAAGACCTTGTCGTAGCTATGAATAGCTTACTGCATAGTACACTAAGTGTAGCAACAAAGACTGGTAGATAACAGAATGGTCGGTGCCCGTAACAGCGGCAGGCTAGCCCGTCAGTTAGCATGTGGTTTGTCTGGTGTGCAGTGTGTTTGGGAGGGGGAGTGAAGACCTTGTCGTAGCTATGAATAGCTTACTGCATAGTACACTAAGTGTAGCAACAAAGACTGGTAGATAACAGAATGGTCGGTGCCCGTAACAGTGGCAGGCTAGCCCGTCAGTTAGCATGTGGTTTGTCTGGTGCGCAGGGTGTTTGGGAGGGGGCGTGAAGACCTTGTCATAGCTATGAATAGCTTACTGCATAGTACACTAAGTGTAGCAACAAAGACTGGTAGATAACAGAATGGTCGGTGCCCGTAACAGTGGCAGGCTAGCCCGTCAGTTAGCATGTGGTTTGTCTGGTGCGCAGGGTGTTTGGGAGGGGGCGTGAAGACCTTGTCGTAGCTATGAATAGCTTACTGCATAGTACACTAAGTGTAGCAACAAAGACTGGTAGATAACAGAATGGTCGGTGCCCGTAACAGCGGCAGGCTAGCCCGTCAGTTAGCATGAGGTTTGTCTGGTGCGCAGGGTGTTTGGGAGGGGGCGTGAAGACCTTGTCGTAGCTATGAATAGCTAACTGCATAGTACACTAAGTGTAGCAACAAAGACTGGTAGATAACAGAATGGTCGGTGCCCGTAACAGCGGCAGGCTAGCCTGTCAGTTAGCATGTGGTTTGCTGGTGCGCAGGGTGTTTGGGAGGGGGCGTGAAGACCTTGTCGTAGCTATGAATAGCTTACTGCATAGTACACTAAGTGTAGCAACAAAGACTGGTAGATAACACAATGGTCGGTGCCCGTAACAGCGGCAGGCTAGCCCGTCAGTTAGCATGTGGTTTGTCTGGTGCGCAGGGTGTATGGGAGGAGCGTGAAGACCTTGTCGTAGCTATGAATAGCTTACTGCATAGTACACTAAGTGTAGCAACAAAGACTGGTAGATAACAGAATGGTCGGTGCCCGTAACAGCGGCAGGCTAGCCCGTCAGTTAGCATGTGGTTTGTCCAGTGCGCAGGGTGTTTGGGAGGGGGCGTGAAGACCTTGTCGTAGCTATGAATAGCTTACTGCATAGTACACTAAGTGAAGCAACAAAGACTGGTAGATAACAGAATGGTCGGTGCCCGTAACAGCGGCAGGCTAGCCCGTCAGTTAGCATGTGGTATGTCTGGTGCGCAGGGTGTTTGGGAGGGGGCGTGAAGACCTTGTCGTTGCTATGAATAGCTTATTGCATAGTGCACTTTTTCTTAATTATTTTAATGGTCGTTTAAATTTTTTAATCATTTTGGGCCGGAACACTCAATGAGAAACATGGTCAAACGATGAGTAGAGATATAGTTAATACGTGAAATAATATTGTACATAATATGAGGATACTGCAGAGACTCCATGAATATTAAATGTTATGACGATGAATAGGGCTATGATATATATGTACAAACATATTTATATATATTTTGTGGTTTAATCAGTTGTCGTCATTATTGTAGTTTATACTGATGGCCACTCACCTAATTACTATCAAAAAATGTAAAATTCTCCACCTCTCATTAAAGTTTAGTTAAAAGTTGGTGCAACATATGTATTCCCATGCTTACGAGATAGACGCGGCTAAGCTACCAAATCATTTCGTAATTCTCTAGTTCCTACTATCTAATTGAAACAGGCCCATTAGGGATAATTTAGGCCCTTTCATTGGTTACCTGGAACGGTGGGGTGGGGGAACAGGCGTGTGCACTCTACTCAGCGGAAGACTGCATTTAGGAATGTGTGAAAGAACGCCAGGATTCTGTTGTTCCTTCAATTAGCGCGTATGAAAGGGGCCATAGATAATGATCTGAGATCGGTATGCGAACACTTACATTGGGGCGTGTACAGGCATATTGTTCATCAGAATTGTCATTTTAAAATTGTGATTGCATCAGTTGTTTACAGTCACAAAACTGCTAAGTAATCAGTGCATTGCAAATAAATAATTAATACTATATTAAAAAAATGAAGTATGTCTCCGAAAGATGTGAATGTTGCTTCATGGAGTGTTTTTGACATAACAAAATAATGACAAATTCCATTGGAAATTTTGTATTGTTTTTATTATTATCTACCCGATAATAATAATGTTGGAAACGGGGTCAAGAAATATATATATGTCTGCCTCATATCCATAGTAATTTATTTTTGCGGTTCTCTTGAATGTTTCAAAAGTTACCCTTGAAACATTAAGAAAATACATGGTTTCATGAAATGCGTGTGAGTATTGAAGCCCGCCACAACGTTGGCTAGTGGCTGCGCTGGTCACTCACCCCTCCCACCCCCGTCTCATCAGTTAGTTGTAGTTTGCAGTGCTTCACGTGATTCCCTCTTTTGTGAAATAATTGTTTTTTAATTTATGCAAATTAAATGATTTACCCTAAATGAATACAAATAGCAAAAATCACATTTTTCAAATCATGAATCAAATGGTTAATTTATCATTATTATTATTATTATTATTATTATTATTATTATTATTATTATTATTATTATTATTATTATTATAATTATTATTTTATTGAATGTATCACAATCATACAATCTCGGTCAAAACCAGCATTAACATGTTATACGGACTTAATGTCAAGTATTTTCATGAGGTACCTTGTTCAACTTCAGTCGTTACTGTCTTATTAGTACTAGTTCATAGTATACACTGTATATTTTTGTATATTATATTATTATTATTATAATAATTATTATTATTATTATTTTTATTATTATTATTATTATTATTATTATTATTATTATTATTATTATTATTATTATTATTATTATTGTTATTTTTATTATTATTATTATTATAATAATTGTTATTTTTATTATTATTATTATTATTATTATTATTATTATTATTATTGTTATTTCCTTTCTTCTCTTCTCTCATTTGCACCATCGGGCTCCTCTTGAGCCAAGACGATGCGAGAGTGCACCCTAGCGTGGCGGCCGAAAGATGGTGGTGACAATGTAGCTCATAGGCTGAGGACCTTCCGCACGATATTAGTTGTGCCGAGGATTGCAGCCTTCTGCATGACACGCACGTGCTTGTCCTTCAGGTGGAGCTTCTCTTTCGCAGCTGACCACTCTTCGGTGACCAGACCGTTGACGGAGACGACGACAGGAACTATCTCAACGGACCTCAGCTTGTATATGTCCTTGAGTTCGACGGCGAGTGGTTATTTATTATTATTGGTATTATTATTATTATTATTATTATTATTATTATTATTATTAAATGAATATTGACAATAGTACTGAGATCCCTCGAGTGCAAAACAATAAAATAATGTAATTAAATGTAAATTTGATTGATTGTCATTTGGGTTTTAATCCCATATTTTTGCAACTTGGCTAATCGAAACGATGCGTGGCTGAAATATTAAGTTATAAATAAATAAAGATATTTGAGTTTGTTATTTGTCTGGGAACCATCCCCCCACTCTAACTCAAGTCCCCTTGTGTGTCCAACATCTCGTTTGGTTGCAGGATGGCTGAGAACGATGACGCTCGGTTCGTTATAACCAAGCCTGGTGTCCTGGTGTTTGGTGGAGGCCTGCCTGCTGGATCGAGCATTGTGTCGTTCTCCCAAGACGAGACCGTCGTTCAGGTGTCTTGCGGTCTTCACCACTCTGCAGTTGTCTGCGAGTCTGGCCGCGTCTACACCTTCTGTGTAACACAAGACACAGATGATGACACAGATGATGACACGGATGATGACACAGATGACACAGATGACACAGATGATGACACAAGAATGATGATGAACGAAGGCTCGGTCGTTGAGCCGAGGCTTGTTGACACTCTCAGCACTGTTAGTATAACCCAGGCTGCTTGTGGATATCAACACACCGTGTTCCTCACTGACAAGGGTGAGGTGTATTCATGTGGACTGAATGGCAAAGGTCAGCTTGGCCTCGGTCACACCCGTAACACCCCCACACCTACCCTGGTTGCCGGTCTGCCGCGCATCAACAAGGTTGCTGCTGGGTGGCGCAACACGGTAGTTCTTGCAACAGGCGGTGATGTCTGGGTGTGTGGATACAACTACTGGGGCCAACTAGGCCTTGGTCATACAAACCAGCTATCCTCATTCACTCGCGTGCCCAACCTCCCCGAGGCCATCGTTGACATATCGTGTGGCTCGGCCCATATAGCTCTTGTCTCGGCTTCTGGGGTCCTCTTGATGGCTGGGTGTAATGCGTTTAGTGAACTTGGGCTTGATGCAGTGGATAGCGTGTCCAGCTTCACACTAGTATCAGTGCCGTCAACAGCCGTGTCTGCCGTGTCCTGCGGTCATTTGCACACTGTGGCCCTCGGAGTCGATGGGAAGACCTGGGCTTGGGGTTGTAATGTTGCAGGACAGGTGGGTACCGGTTACACAAGCAGCAGCAACAGATCCGCCCCCACTAGAATGATTGGCCTCGAGTGCCAGACTGTCTCCCAGTTTATCGCTGGTCATTACCACACTGCGGTGTTGACACGGGCAGGGGACGTGTTTGCGTGTGGCCGAGGAACAAGTGGTGAACTGGGTCAGGGGAAGAATAACCTCTCGGTGGCGGCTCGGTTGCTTCAGTCACCGGGGCTGTTGGTGCAACAGGTGGCTTTTGCTGGAACATATTCACTACTGTTGGTCACCTCTGTCGTCGCACCTTCAGCGCAGCGTGGAAAAGGAATTGATGAAAAGGTGGGACAAGACATAATGGACTGGGAGCAGATCATAATGCGGACCCTGGAGTGTCCCGTGTGCTACAAGGTCATGTGCGCACCGATACACCTGTGCACCGAGGGGCACAGCCTGTGTAACGCGTGCTGGTCTGACGACAGGATCACAGTTTGCCCGCTGTGTCGCGGACAGTTCTCTGCTGGGAGGAATCTTCTCGTGGAGGGTCTGAGTACTGACATCCGGCTACCGTGCACGGAATGCCTGGTGCGCATGCCCGCGTGCGAGCTGAGGGGACACGGCGCGGTCTGTCCCCGCCGCGACTAGACTGTCCCCTGGCGTGCGGCGGTTGGAAGGGCCGGCCCGAAGCGATGCTGGGCCACACCCTCTCGGTCCACGCGGACCGGACGTGGCCCGACCTGCCACGCACGTTTGTGCAGCGGCGCGGACTCTTGCTCACGGACGTGCTCGCGGCGCACGGCCGAGTGTTCACGCTACATCGCGGGTACGACGGGGAGGGGCGCACGTTCCGGGCGGCCGTCAGGTACGTGGGCGCGCCCGAGGACAGGCACGTGTTCAGGTTCGAACTCACGCTTCTCACCAAAGACATGCGCAATACTTACCACAGGAAGGTTTGGTCCGACATCGAGAGCGTCGAAGACATGTTCAGTTCATCCAACTGTGTTAGCGTGAAGGTTGAATGTCTCGACGCATTTCTCCAAAACGGCGATCTGACGTGTCGGGCGGCCATCTTGAAAGTGTGATCCTGGCGGTTGGGTTTCAATATGTATACTGTACACCACGTTGCACTCGACGATTGCAGAGAAAAGACTAGATTCAGCTATGCGTAGTTGGCCCAACAATACCTTACACATGCTTTTGTCACAGGCGTTGGGTTCGTAGCCAATCAGCAAACGGTATATGCGCGGTTGTGTCTCGGGTGGTTTGCTGGTTGGCTATGAGTGCCTCGCCTGTGAAAAGCATATGTAAGGTTCTTGGGCCAAGTATACCAGTAAGTGTTCAGTTACGTTCTTGGGTCTGTTGCAGGCCAAGGTGGGTGTTCATCAGTTAGGCAGCCTGACAAGCTGCCCACTAATACCCTTGTTGAACATTATTCGCATTGAACAACTATTTACTACTTTCAAGTTGTCACCTCAATTGTTTGTATATGTTGGTATAATCATTCATCTAGATGAAATGTAAACTGGAGTCTGTGTTGACAAGGTGTGCGTGCATGTATTGCACAGGTGCATTGTTCTTATTGTGTCCTCATAAAGTATGTGAAATGTTATTTTAGGTTATTTACCATATTTCTTCATCTTGACAACAGAAATTGAATGCATTCAATTGAAATTATTCTGCAAGATTCAATTTATTTTTGAGACCATTGACCAAGAGTGCGCGTATTGCATTATTCTCATTGTATTTGCGTTAGCCTAAGTGATATGTTGACTTTTTATTGTGTGCATCTATGGTGATTTCTTACTTTTACAACTTATATGTTAAGCTTTCGATGCTTTTTTAAAAACATACATTTTCTTTTAACTGTGTTTACAAAGTGTATGTGCATTGTGTTATTATTAATTTGTATGTAGATTGTAGATTTTACAGCTAAGCTAACTGAGTTGGGCCCAATATTGAATGTTTTCAATGCTTGTTGATTTATATTTTATATCAATAATTATGAGACCTTAAATGTTACCTTAAAATATGTTTTGAGCAAGTAAAGTGTACATGACACAAATGACATTGTTGCATTCTCCTTCACACCACCTATTTCATAAAGAATCCCGCTAGCATACCATTAACATGCTCTTGAAACATACTGGCAGACATGGGCAAAATTCTCAAACAAAATGTATTTGAAATACAAAATACAGATACTCCAATGTTGGGTATTTGAAATACAAAATACAAGATACTTTTATATCATGTGTTTGAATTACAAAATACAAATTTATTTTACAAAATACTTTTGAAAATAAAAAATACGTTTGCAAACTTGCATGATAAGTTGAATTTTACTAAAGTGTAGGGCCAAGACTAATGTGCAAATTTTGAAATGACTGAAATCGGAAAGGTAACTGCATTATCAATCAATAGATTATAATAATAAATGTTTGAAGTGAAAGGTGTAGGTTTAATTATTATTGTTTGTCTAACAACACAAATCTAACATAGACAAAAACAAACATTCTACATAGAATTGGCCTCAGGCCAGCCAAGACTGATTGGTATAAGGAATAGTAGGACTGTAGGACTCAAGTAAAAGTAAACGTATGTATAAAAAATAGCAGGTAGGCTACGCCTAGATTTTAATGTAAAAAGGTTTTAGTAGCCTACTACTTGAATGTGCTTCCCTGCTTAAAATTCCAGTTGAATACGGTTGGATACATTCCACTTGAATACTGTTGAATACTGTTGAATCCAGTTCATGTTAAACTCAACTGGATTCAAGCGTATTATGGCCCACTTTTACGTATTCAACTGGAACTGTATTCAATGGGAAGCAAGTGGATTCAACAGGAACTGTAACCAACGGGATGCAACTGTAATCGTATTCAAATGGAACCAACAGTATTCAACTGGATTCGTATTCAAAGGGAATCAACTGGAAACAGTAACCAACTGTATTCAAATGGAATCAACTGGAACCGTAACCAACTGTATTAAAGTGGAATCAACTGGAACAGTAATCAACTGTATTCAAATGGAACCGTATCCAACCGTATTCAAGTGGAATCAACTGTAACAGTAACCAACTGTATTCAGCTGGGTACGTATCCAATGGGAATCAACTGTAATCAACTGGAACCGTAACCAGCTGTATTTAGCAGGGTACGTATCCAATGGGAATCAACTGTAATCAACTGGAACCGTAACAAACTGTATTCAGCTGGGTACGTATCCAATGGGAATCAACTGTAATCAACTGGAACCGTAACCAGCTGTATTAAGCACGGTACGTTTTCAATGGGAATCAACTGTAATCAACTGGAACCGTAACAAACTGTATTCAGCTGGGTACGTATCCAATGGGAATCAACTGTACTCAACTAGAACCGTAACCAGCTGTATTTAGCAGGGTACGTATTCAACGGGAATCAACTGTAATCAACTGGAACCGTAACCAGCTGTATTTAGCAGGGTACGTATTCAATGGGAATCAACTGTAATCAACTGGAACCGTAACAAACTGTTTTCAGCTGGGTACGCATCCAATGGGAATCAACTGTAATCAACTGGAACCGTAACAAACTGTTTTCAGCTGGGTACGTATCCAATGGGAATCAACTGTAATCAACTGGAACCGTAACAAACTGTATTCAGCTGGGTACGTAATACGTATCCAATGGGAATCAACTGCAATCAACTGGAACCGTAACAAATTGTATTTAGCAGGGTACGTATCCAATGGGAATCAACTGTAATCAACTGGAACCGTAACAAACTGTATTCAGCTGGGTACGTATCCAATGGGAATCAACTGTAATCAACTCGAACCGTAACCAGCTGTATTTAGCAGGGTACGTATTCAATGGGAATCAACTGTAATCAACTGGAACCGTAACCAACTGTATTCAAGTGGAATCAACTGGAACAGTAACCAACTGTATTAAAATGAAACCGTATCCAACTGTATTCAAGTGGAATCAACTGGAACAGTAACCAACTGTATTCAAATGGAACCGTATCCAACTGTATTCAAGTGGAATCAACTGGAACCGTAACCAACTGTATTCAAGTGGTATCAACTGGAACAGTAACCAACTGTATTAAAATGAAACTGTATCAAACCGTATTCAAGTGGAATCAACTGGAACAGTAACCAACTGTATTCAAATGGAACCGTATCCAACCGTATTCAAGTGGAATCAACTGGAACCGTAACCAACCGTATTGAAATGGAACTGTATCCAGCCGTATTCAAGTGGCATCAACTGGAACTGTAACAAACTGTATTAAAATGAAACCGTATCCAACGTTATTCAAGTGGAATCAACTGGAACAGTAACCAACTGTATTCAAATGGTACCGTATCCAACTGTATTCAAGTGGAATCAACTGGAACCAAAACCAACTGTATTCAAGTGGAATCAACTTGAACAGAAACCAACTGTATTCAAATGGAACCGTATCCAACCGTATTCAAGTGGAATCAACTGGAACCGTAACCAACCGTATTGAAATGGAACTGTATCCAGCCGTATTCAAGTGGCATCAACTGGAACTGTAACAAACTGTATTAAAATGAAACCGTATCCAACCTTATTCAAGTAGAATCAACTGGAACTGTAACCAACCGTATTCAAGTGTAATCTACTGGAACCCTAACCAGCAGTATTCAACTGGAATCAACAGGATTTGTATAAAATGGAACAACAGGAACTGGAAATGTAATATCTTGTGCTGTAGGCCTACCTAGGGTACATCTTAGTAAATAATCAACGACAATAAGTATGGATATACGATTTATTATGATAACATGAGAGATACAAAAGTGACGACTATCATGTCCATGACGAAAACTGGAAGTGCTTTACTCCTGTCTCGACAAGACACAGCTTGCTAGATATGATTGTAGTTGTTGTTATCTTCAATTACTACACCTCGTTTTTTCAGAGATTGAACCAAATACATGATACAAATACACACATAACACAACTTTTGTTACTCAACGTTAATAACACCGTGTTTGTTAGTTTAAGCTCCTTTAAGCTACATTGGCTTAACTTATTGTAAGTAGCCAGCAGCAACACATTCACTTCCGCTCCAGTGTCTATTTTGAATGACACACATTTACTTCCTAACCACAATTTGTGATACCATGCTGATCGAGATAGACCTTTACTAATACCTACCGACCCAATTTAAGCAAGGTCATCTTGCGAATTCACTTCACTTTGTTCCACTGCATGCATAGCCGACATTTTACATACCTTTGCGAAATGATTTTTTCCTTTACACTTCATGCACACTTTACCGTAAGCTGGGCACTTTCTCGGCTTGTGGCGGTATCCACATCTCTTGCAATCAAAGGACCCGTTCTTGCTTTCTTCACCACTTGCGCTGGAACTTGCGTTCGTATAGACCTTGTTCGACTGCTTCTTATATTGTCCTTTGCTGTATTGTTGACCTTTGACGTTCCAGACTGCATCTACTGCTTCTTGGGACCTCACTGTAGTGTTGGTTTCTCGAAGGGACTGTACTTGCTGCTTACTTGCTTCTGCGGCTCTGGATATTTGAACACACCGGTCCAAAGCAATGTCTCCTTCTGACAACAGTTTCTCTTGTAGTAGAGGTTTGCTCCTTAGGCCTTGGCCTATTATTAACAGGTCTCGGATGATGATGTCACGTAACTGTCCTAGCTCACACGTGGATGCGCGATCTTTTAGCTCGGTAGGCCTAATGAATTCATCGACACTCGTATCCTGTTGTTGAGCCACCCTGAAGAAATTATTTCTTTCAATTGCCAAGTTTTTGTGAGGTTAACAATAACCCGCAAAATTGTCAATCACATGTTTCAGCGCTTTTTTCTGGTCATCGTTCTCGAAAGTTAGAGTGTTAAACACGCGAACTGCGTCATATTCTAGGCCTATCAGATTTAGGAATATTTGTAATTTAACGGCTTCTGGCTTCTTAATTTTCTCGGACGCTGCCATCATTGGGTTTGAAATATAGGCTAGGTCTTCAAACCCAATGCTGCCATGTATAGCCTAGGCCTAGGTCTATCTCAAACTGCTGGATCCAGTCTGTCCAGCTAGGCCTATGTGCTAGGCTAACTGTTTAGCTTCCACATTGAGAGCTGGTGGTACGCTCTCGACAAAACGTGGTCTGCTACTTGTGAGGTTATGTTGTGACACCTTACTTGTAACTCTCTTAACTGTTCACTTCTAACACCATGTAATAGGCCTATCTTATGCTGTATCGAGGATACATCTTAGTAAATACTCAACGATAGTAGGTCTAAGACGCCTCTTTTCTACCTTCTAACACACGTTTTTCCGTGGCGTAGGCCTAGGCTTACGCTCTCGACAAAACGTGGTCTGCTACTTGTGAGGTTATGTTGTAGCACCTTACTTGTAACTCTCTAAATATTCACTTCTGACACTATGTTGTATCTTGTGCTGTATCTAGGATACATCTTAGTATATAATTAACGACAATGTATTGATAAAGATATGATTTATTATGATAACTTGAGAGAAACAAAAGGTCTAGGCCTATCACGCCCATGACGGAAACCGGAAGTGCTTTCCTCCCATCTCGACAAGACACAGCTTGCTAGATATGGTTGTTGTTGTTATCCACTACAGAAACCAATAGGATTCATATAAAAAGGAACCTAATGGATTCCAACCGGATTCAACAGAAGCTGGAACCAACTTTATATTATTATTGTATTAATTATTTATATTAATTTTATTTTATTTTTTTAATTTTTATTATAATTATAATTAATATTTTATAATGTATTATAATAATAATTTTTTAAAATTATTATATTAATTATTATTTATATCATGAGAATCCCATTGAATACATATCCAGATAAATACAGTTGGTTACGGTTCTAATAGATTCCCATAGAATAAATACCAAGTTAAATACAGTTGGTCACGGTTGCAGTTGATTACAGTTGATTCCCATTGAATACATACACAGTTCAATAATACAGCTGGTAATGGTTCCAGTTGATTACAGTTCATTCCCATTGAATACACACAGTTAAATACAGTTGGTTACGGCTCCAGTTGATAACAGTTGATTCCCATTGAACACGTACCCAGCTGAATACAGTTTGTTATGGTTCCAGTTGATTACAGTTGATTCTCATTGAATACGTACCCTGCTAAATACAACTGGTTACAGTTCCAGTTGATAACAGTTGATTCCCATTGAATACGTACCCAGCTAAATACAGTTTATTACTGTTCCAGTTGATTACAGTTGATTCCCATTGAATACATACCTAGCTGAAAACAGTTTGTTACGGTTCCAGTTGATTACAGTTGATTCCCATTGGATGCGTACCCAGCTGAAAACAGTTTGTTACGGTTCCAGTTGATTACAGTTGATTCCCATTGAATACGTACCCTACTAAATACAGCTGGTTACGGTTCCAGTTGATTACAGTTGATTCCCGTTGAATACGTACCCTGCTAAATACAGCTGGTTACGGTTCCAGTTGAGTACAGTTGATTCCCATTGGATACGTACCCAGCTGAAAACAGTTTGTTACAGTTCCAGTTGATTACAGTTGATTCCCATTGGATACGTACCCAGCTGAAAACAGTTTGTTACGGTTCCAGTTGATTACAGTTGATTCCCATTGGATGCGTACCCAGCTGAAAACAGTTATTTACGGTTCCAGTTGATTACAGTTGATTCCCATTGAATACGTACCCTACTAAATACAGCTGGTTACGGTTCCAGTTGATTACAGTTGATTCCCGTTGAATACGTACCCTACTAAATACAGCTGGTTACGGTTCCAGTTGATTACAGTTGATTCCCGTTGAATACGTACCCTACTAAATACAGCTGGTTATACGGTTCCAGTTGATTACAGTTGATTCCCGTTGAATACGTACCCTGCTAAATACAGCTGGTTACGGTTCCAGTTGAGTACAGTTGATTCCCATTGGATACGTACCCAGCTGAATACAGTTTGTTACGGTTCCAGTTGATTACAGTTGATTCCCATTGGATACGTACCGAGCTGAAAACAGTTTGTTACGGTTCCAGTTGATTACAGTTGATTCCCATTGGATACGTACCCAGCTGAATACAGTTTGTTACGGTTCCAGTTGATTACAGTTGATTCCCATTGGATACGTACCCTGCTAAATACAGCTGGTTACGGTTCCAGTTGAGTACAGTTGATTCCCATTGGATACGTACCCAGCTGAAAACAGTTTGTTACAGTTCCAGTGGATTACAGTTGATTCCCATTGGATACGTACCCAGCTGAAAACAGTTTGTTACGGTTCCAGTTGATTACAGTTGATTCCCATTGGATGCGTACCCAGCTGAAAACAGTTTGTTACGGTTCCAGTTGATTACAGTTGATTCCCATTGAATACGTACCCTACTAAAAACAGCTGGTTACGGTTCCAGTTGATTACAGTTGATTCCCGTTGAATACGTACCCTGCTAAATACAGCTGGTTACGGTTCCAGTTGAGTACAGTTGATTCCCATTGGATACGTACCCAGCTGAATACAGTTTGTTACGGTTTCCAGTTGATTACAGCTGATTCCCATTGGATACGTACCCAGCTGAAAACAATTATTTACGGTTCCAGTTGATTACAGTTGATTCCCATTGGATACGTACCCAGCTGAATACAGTTTGTTATGGTTCCAGTTGATTACAGTTGATTCCCATTGGATACGTACCCAGCTGAAAACAGTTTGTTACGGTTCCAGTTGATTACAGTTGATTCCCATTAGATACGTACCTAGCTGAAGACAGTTGGTTACAGTTCCAGTTGATTACAGTTGATTCCCATTGGATACGTATCCAGCTGAATACAGTTTGTTACGGTTCCAGTTGATTACAGTTGATTCCCATTGAATACGTACCCTGCTAAATACAGCTGGTTACGGTTCCAGTTGATTACAGTTGATTCCTGTTGGTATACATACGACTTCCAGTTGGAAACAGCTAGCACAGTTGAATACGTTTGCATCCAGTTGAATACGTCTTATGTATCCAACCGTATTCAACTGGAATTTTAAGCAGGGTTACATAACATACAATACATACATCATTTGCTTTAAACAAAACTAGTTTCCAAACGTTGAATGTGATAGCAAGTGTATTTGAAGATTGTTTATCACATAATTGCAAAAGAAAAGCCTTTTTCAATTAAAAAATCCCACGTTTAGTAATGGTAGGCAGGAGGCCCTACGTGTTTACATAACACTTGCTTTAAACAAAACTAGTGTCCAAACATTGAATATGATAGCAAGGGTGTTTGAGGATTGTTTATCACACAATTACAAAAGAAAAGCCTTTCTCAACAAAAAAATCCCACGTTTAGTAATGGTAGGCAGGAAGCCCTACGTTTTTACATAACACTTGCCTTAAACAAAACTAGTGTCCAAACATTGAATGTGATAGCAAGGGTGTTTAAAGATTGTTTATCACACAATTACAAAAGAAAAGCCTATTTCAACAAAAAAAAACACACGGCTAGTAATGGTGGCCTACTATTTGTACTATGAGCGGAGAGACTTTAACTAACCTCGTCATAACTCTGTGCGTTGTATAGTGTAGAGTGTGTAGCCCTGGAGTGAGCGTAAAACACACGTTAGTAATGGTGGCCTACTATTTGTACTATGAGCGGAGAGACTTTAACTAACCTCTACATAACTCTATGCGTTGTATAGTGTAGAGTGTGTAGCCCTGGAGTGAGCGTAAAACACACGTTTAGTAATGGTGGCCTTCTCTTTGTACTATGAGCGGAAAGACTTTAACTAACCACGTCATAACTCTATGCGTTGTATAGTGTAGAGTGTGTAGCCCTGGAGTGAGCGTAAAACACACGTTTACTAATGGTGGCCTACTATTTGTACTATGAGCGGAGAGACTTTAACTTACCTCGTCATAACTCTATGCGTTGTATAGTGTAGAGTGTGTAGCCCTGGAGTGAGCGTAAAACACACGTTTAGTAATGGTGGCCTACTATTTGTACTATGAGCGGAGAGACTTTAACTAACCTCGTCATAACTCTATGCGTTGTATAGTGTAGAGTGTGTAGCCCTGGAGTGAGCGTAAAACACATGTTTAGTAATGGTGGCCTTCTATTTGTACTATGAGCGGAGAGACTTTAACTAACCTCGTCATAACTCTATGCGTTGTATAGTGTAGAGTGTGTAGCCCTGGAGTGAGCGTAAAACACACGTTTAGTAATGGTGGCCTACCATTTGTACTATGAGCGGAGAGACTTTAACTAACCTCGTCATAACTCTATGCGTTGTAAAGTGTAGAGTGTGTAGCCCTGGAGTGAGCGTAAAACACACGTTTAGTAATGGTGGCCTTCTATTTGTACTATGAGCGGAGAGACTTTAACTAACCTCGTCATAACTCTATGCGTTGTATAGTGTAGAGTGTGTAGCCCTGGAGTGAGCGTAAACACACGTTTAGAAATGGTGGCCTACTATTTGTACTATGAGCGGAGAGACTTTAACTAACCTCGTCATAACTCTATGCGTTGTATAGTGTAGAGTGTGTAGCCCTGGAGTGAGCGTAAAACACACGTTTAGTAATGGTGGCCTACTATTTGTACTATGAGCGGAGTGACTTTAACTAACCTCGTCATAACTCTATGCGTTGTATAGTGTAGAGTGTGTAGCCCTGGAGTGAGCGTAAAACACACGTTTAGTAATGGTGGCCTACTATTTGTACTATGAGCGGAGAGACTTTAACTAACCTCGTCATAACTCTATGCGTTGTATAGTGTAGAGTGTGTAGCTCTGGAGTGAGCGTAAAACACACGTTTAGTAATGGTGGCCTACCATTTGCACTATGAGCGGAGAGACTTTAACTAACCTCGTCATAACTCTATGCGTTGTATAGTGTAGAGTGTGTAGCCCTGGAGTTAGCGTTAATCACACGTTTAGTAATGGTGGCCGACCATTTGTACTATGAGCGGAGAGACCTTAACTAACCTCGTCATAACTCTATGCGTTGTATAGTGTAGAGTGTGTAGCCCCGGAGTGAGCGTTAATCACACGTTTAGTAATGGTGGCCTACCATTTGCACTATGAGCGGAGAGACTTTAACTAACCTCGTCATAACTCTATGCGTTGTATAGTGTAGAGTGTGTAGCCCCGGAGTGAGCGTAAAACACACGTTTAGTAATGGTGGCCTACTATTTGTACTATGAGCGGAGAGACCTTAACTAACCTCGTCATAACTCTATGCGTTGTATAGTGTAGAGTGTGTAGCCCCGGAGTGAGCGTTAATCACACGTTTAGTAATGGTGGCCTACTATTTGTACTATGAGCGGAGAGACTTTAACTAACCTCGTCATAACTCTATGCGTTGTATAGTGTAGAGTGTGTAGCCCCGGAGTGAGCGTAAATCACACGTTTAGTAATGGTGGCCTACCATTTGTACTATGAGCGGAGAGACCTTAACTAACCTCGTCATAACTCTATGCGTTGTATAGTGTAGAGTGTGTTGCCCTGGAGTGAGCGTTAAACACACGTTTAGTAATGGTGGCCTACTATTGGTACTATGAGCGGAGAGACCTTAACTAACCTCGTCATAACTCTATGCGTTGTATAGTGTAGAGTGTGTAGCCCCGGAGTGAGCGTAAAACACACGTTTAGTAATGGTGGCCTACCATTTGTACTATGAGCGGAGAGACCTTAACTAACCTCGTCATAACTCTATGCGTTGTATGGTGTAGAGTGTGTTGCCCTGGAGTGAGCGTTAAACACACGTTTAGTAATGGTGGCCTACTATTGGTACTATGAGCGGAGAGACTTTAACTAACCTCGTCATAACTCTATGCGTTGTATAGTGTAGAGTGTGTAGCCCCGGAGTGAGCGTAAAACACACGTTTACTAATGGTGGCCTACTATTTGTACTATGAGCGGAGAGACTTTAACTAACCTCGTCATAACTATGCGTTGTATAGTGTAGAGTGTGTAGCCCTGGAGTGAGCGTAAAACACACGTTTAGTAATGGTGGCCTACCATTTGTACTATGAGCGGAGAGACTTGAACTAACCCCGTCTTAACTCTATGCGTTGTATAGTGTAGAGTGTGTAGCCCTGGAGTGAGCGTAAAACACACGTTTAGTAATGGTGGCCGACTATTTGTACTATGAGCGGAGAGACTTTAACTAACCTCGTCATAACTCTACGCGTTGTATAGTGTAGAGTGTGTAGCCCCGGAGTGAGCGTAAATCACACGTTTAGTAATGGTGGCCTTCCATTTGTACTATGAGCGGAGAGACTTGAACTAACCCCGTCTTAACTCTATGCGTTGTATAGTGAAGAGTGTGTAGCCCTGGAGTGAGCGTAAATCACACGTTTAGTAATGGTGGCCTACCATTTGTACAATGAGCGGAGAGACTTTAACTAACCTTGTCATAACTCTACGCGTTGTATAGTGTAGAGTGTGTAGCCCTGGTGTGAGCGTTAATCACACGTTTAGTAATGGTGGCCTACCATTTGTACTATGAGCGGAGAGACTTGAACTATCCTCGTCATAACTCTATGCGTTGTATAGTGTAGAGTGTGTAGCCCTGGAGTGAGCGTATAAAACACACGTTTAGTAATGGTGGCCGACCATTTTGTACTATGAGCGGAGAGACTTTAACTAACCTCGTCATAACTCTATGCGTTTTATATTGTAGAGTGTGTAGCCCTGGAGTGAGCGTAAAACACACGTTTAGTAATGGTGGCCGACCATTTGTACTATGAGCGGAGAGACTTTAACTAACCTCGTCATAACTCTATGCGTTGTATAGTGTAGAGTGTGTAGCCCTGTAGTGAGCGTAAATCACACGTTTAGTAATGGTGGCCTACCATTTGTACTATGAGCGGAGAGACTTAAACTTACCTCGTCATAACTCTATGCGTTGTATAGTGTAGAGTGTGTAAGTTAGCCCTGGAGTGAGCGTAAAACACACGTTTAGTAATGGTGGCCTACCATTTGTACTATGAGCGGAGAGACTTTAACTAACCTCGTCATAACTCTATGCGTTGTATAGTGTAGAGTGTGTAGCTCTGCAGTGAGCGTGAAACACACGTTTAGTAATGGTGGCCGACCATTTGTTTTATGAGCGGAGAGACTGTAACTAACCCTGTCATATCTCTATGACTTGTATAGTGTAGAGTGTGTAGCTCTGCAGTGAGCGTAAAACACACGTTTAGTAATGGTGACCTACTATTTGTACTATGAGCGGAGAGACTTTAACTAACCTCGTCATAGCTCTATGCGTTGTATAGTGTAGAGTGTGTAGCCCTGGAGTGAGCGTAAAACACACGTTTAGTAATGATGGCCTACTATTTGTACTATGAGCGGAGAGACTTTAACTAACCTCGTCATAGCTCTATGCGTTGTATAGTGTAGAGTGTGTAGCCCTGGAGTGAGCGTAAAACACACGTTTAGTAATGGTGGCCTACCATTTGTACTATGAGCGGAGAGACTTAAACTAACCTCGTCATAACTCTATGCGTTGTATAGTGTAGAGTGTGTAGCCCTGGAGTGAACGTAAAACACACGTTTAGTAATGGTGGCTTACTATTTGTACTATGAGCGGAGAGACTTTAACTAACCTCGTCATAACTCTATGCGTTGTATAGTGTAGAGTGTGTAGCCCTGGAGTGAGCGTTAATCACACGTTTAGTTTTGGTGGCCTACCATTTGTACTATGAGCGGAGAGACTTTAACTAACCTCGTCATAACTCTATGCGTTGTATAGTGTAGAGTGTGTAGCCCTGGAGTGAGCGTAAAACACACGTTTAGTAATGGTGGCCGACCATTTGTACTATGAGCGGAGAGACTTTAACTAACCTCGTCATAACTCTATGCGTTGTATAGTGTAGAGTGTGTAGCCCTGGAGTGAGCGTAAAACACACGTTTAGTAATGGTGGCCTACTATTTGTACTATGAGCGGAGAGACTTTAACTAACCTCGTCATAACTCTATGCGTTGTATAGTGTAGAGTGTGTAGCCCTGGAGTGAGCGTAAAACACACGTTTAGTAATGGTGGCCTACCATTTGTACTATGAGCGGAGAGACTTTAACTAACCTCGTCATAACTCTATGCGTTGTATAGTGTAGAGTGTGTAGCCCTGGAGTGAGCGTAAAACACACGTTTAGTAATGGTGGCCGACCATTTGTACTATGAGCGGAGAGACTTTAACTAACCTCGTCATAACTCTATGCGTTGTATAGTGTAGAGTGTGTAGCCCTGGAGTGAGCGTAAAACACACGTTTAGTAATGGTGGCCGACCATTTGTACTATGAGCGGAGAGACTTTAACTAACCTCGTCATAACTCTATGCGTTGTATAGTGTAGAGTGTGTAGCCCTGGAGTGAGCGTAAAACACACGTTTAGTAATGGTGGCCTACCATTTGTACTATGAGCGGAGAGACTTTAACTAACCTCGTCATAACTCTATGCGTTGTATAGTGTAGAGTGTGTAGCCCTGGAGTGAGCGTAAAACACACGTTTAGTAATGGTGGCCGACCATTTGTACTATGAGCGGAGAGACTTTAACTAACCTCGTCATAACTCTATGCGTTGTATAGTGTAGAGTGTGTAGCCCTGGAGTGAGCGTAAAACACACGTTTAGTAATGGTGGCCGACCATTTGTACTATGAGCGGAGAGACTTTAACTAACCTCGTCATAACTCTATGCGTTGTATAGTGTAGAGTGTGTAGCCCTGGAGTGAGCGTAAAACACACGTTTTGTAATGGTGGCCGACCATTTGTACTATGAGCGGAGAGACTTAAACTAACCTGGTCATAACTCTATGCGTTGTATAGCGTAAATTTTCTTCATTGTTTGTATAAATACTGCTTCCAAGAACTGAGGCGACAGAGGTTATGTTTGTTCAATTTATTAGCGAACAACGGAAATATTCTTGAAATAATTATTACTACGTAATTACAACTCATCTCGTTGCAAACTAATTTTTATGTTTGCTTTGCTGTTGTATCTGCAGTAAAAAACATACGTGTTTACTTAACATAACATAACTACGTGTTTACATAACACTTGCCTTACACAATACTAGTTTCGTGATAGCAAGGGGCTTTGAAAATTGTTACTCACTCTTACAAAAGAAAGGCATTTTTTAATGAAAAAAAACAACACACTTTTAGTAATTGTTGGCCCAATGTGTTAACACGTAGTTTTTCAAACATCGAATCTGATAGTATTTTATTTTGTATTTGAAGTTTTTTGAAAATTACAAAAATACTCGATTATAGAGTATTTGAAATACAAAATACAGATACATTTGGTGTGAGTATTTCAAATACGTATTTGAAAATACAAGTATTTCGATACTGCCCATGTCTGCATACTGGTTAATTTTGTTAATTATTACCATCGATCTCTTCTAAACGATTTATAGGAGAAGGGGGCGGGGCAGATGAAGCCCAACTGAAGACAGAGAGGAAGTATGTTTTTAGTAGAAGTAAATTGAAAGTACATAAAGCTTTCTGTGTGTCACAAAAGTAAGTGTTAAGAGAGCTGAAACAAGCCGAAACAAAGCAGAGAAGAGACACGTTTATCAAAACTCCGCCATTTCTCAATATGTCAGCAAGAAATTGGGTACTTTGCTTTCAAATTGCTTGTAAATATATTTTTTTTAAATAGTATTTTTATTATTATTTTTCTATCAGAACATTTCACAGTGTATTCGTATAAGTGGTAATATGGTAGAGGTGGTTTTGAAAAATTTGCCCCCCCCCCCAGATCATATTTGATACAGTATTACATATATACAGAACAGTCATAGGCGCGGTAAAGCGTGAGCTCGTAACGAGCACAAAATAACGTTTTTGTCGTCGTTTCTTTTTAAAACGTAAGTAACGTAAGACAATACGATGAAATGCTTACCTCGTATTGGTTTAAATACAACACACGCCATTGTATTTCTATTGAAAAACGAAATATCTAAGAACTGACCATGCAAATTACACACTAACAATGATTGTTCTGTATTTATTAGTTGTGGTTCTGTTATCATAGTCAACTGTCATGATAAGTAAAACAATCAACGCAAATAATAAGTAGGCTTACAGTTATATTAAAGTTAGTCAATTAGGTAATGCACAGTATATTCTACACAATAGCATACGAGTTAATATACCAATAATATAAAGTTAACAAACAATATTAAATTTTCAAATAGTATCAATATGTTTACACGAAAATTAACGTGATGATACATAAAAAAATGATTACCTTCTCAAAATAATATTTATTATGTTTGTATTTTTAACATGTACTGTATTTTCTTGTTTTGTTGTTTGTTTGGTCCTCCTTTTACAAATCGTACACAACACACCACGAACAAATTGCTCAGTCAAATACCTTACTAGCAAGGTATTTGACTCTCTGCTCTAAGATTTGACTCAGCCGCTCATTACTGCACTCGTACGCGCAAGCGCCCACGTCACGACCACAGCTCAGCTATTGGCTCAGCCCGGCAGAGTCACGTGACACTGGTCAGGCGGCAGCGGAGATGTTGTGGACGGGTGTAGTGACGTCATGCGCCCTCTACCTCATCTCTGCTCTAAGAGGTCAATATGTAAGTATCGTCAAACTAGATATAGTTACTAAAATATTACTTGTGGGTACTCTAAAGACGTACAATTTTGATTGCAATTACAATAACGAATATGTAATAATATTTTGTCGTAATCGTAAGAGAATATAATTATCAAATAACTTATAAACTATTTAAGTTTATTACTGAATTTCTATCAAATGTCCTCAGCAGTCAGGGTATTCTTGAAGCGGTGAGATATCGAAACAAAATTCATTTATAGAAAAGAGCATGACCATGCTCAGATACGTGATATGATAGTATGATATGCTATCTACCTGAATAGTCACTGTCGAGTCGTCAAATTAATCAAAACTAAAGTCAAAATCAATCATAATTAAAGTCGTCAGATTAATCACCATCATCCTTCTGACACACTGGAATATTTGCCCCCATATTTGTACAATCGTTCAGCTTACAAGAGTGGGTACACTTCAGTTGATGGGCCAAACACTCACAGGTCGGCATCTTGCAAACACGGTAACAGTTACAGAATAGGAGATCCATAACGGTCAGAGGTGCTGGAGTTCCAACCATCCGCTCGATGCTCGGATCTTGTTCTGCCGTGGTTTTCCATCCATCAAGTCACATGGATCAGGAACATCAGGGTGAAACAGGGTGTGAAACAACCCAGAAGAAAATATCAATCTGTTCCCAAGCATGTTCTAGTGAGACAAAAGGGCACAGAAGGTTGCCACTTACCTGAGAAAGTAGATCGGTCGCTTTGAGAAACATATAGATGAGAAGACAAATAAATAAACTGAGACGTATCGGCCAACTAGTTGTCTTGATCACTCAGCGTGAGTAGGTAACATAAAAAGGAAAGCTAAAACTAGGGTGGGGTATTATTTATGTATTTGTCGTCTCATCTATATGTTGCTCAAAGCGACCTATCTACTTTATCAGGTAAGCTGTCGTCCTTCTGTACCTTTTCCATCACTACAACATGTTGATCTTGTTCTGAGTTCGAATTAACTCGATTAATTAATTAACCAAATTCAAGTTCACACTATTATCTATTAAAAATGTTTAAATCGCTCAAACACCAACAATGACAGTGAAATGGAACGACATACATAATAAATAATTATCTTTGTGAGACGACGTATTAGCTCTAAGGACGTAAGCCATTGTGTTTGATTTACTTTCATCGAATCCATCAATCTGCTAATTAACAGACTATGTTATATTAAATAATATTTAACTAAGGCATTTCTTCAGTTATGAAAAAATGTAGGCCTACTGTTCTATCAACCAATTTGCATTGGGGGGGGGGGGGGGGGCTACTTACGAAAACTGATACCGTAAAGTACTGACATAAGTAGGTAATAAATTATCTACTTTCAATATGCAAGCGTTTTTATTTGTCAAAGTAGGTAGGAACCATTGTTCTGAAAGAACCTCATAAAGTGAACTTATTTATTTATTCAATGTCTATCCTTTTCAGTTATCAAAACTGATTTACAAAAGAGGACCTTAAATAAAACTAAGCTATGCAAACAATTAATAATGCCATGCGCTTTAATCTCTGTTTTGAAATTACCGCGAGGGAGCGATGGCCACGTAGTACGTAGATTGCCGTTACAGCGTGGTCCGTCGTTGTCTGGTTATGTCTGCTGCATGAGTACAGACATGTGGTAGTTAAGTGCCGACTCCTACGGGGGGTCATAACTTAAGAATGAATTAAGGTATGGTCGATTTATTGTTTAGAGTAAGGAGGTGGTCCGTCGTTGTCTAGTTATGTCTGCTGCATGAGTACAGACATGTGGTAGTTAAGTGCCGACTCCTACGGGGGGTCATAACTTAAGAATGAATTAAGGTATGGTCGATTTATTGTTTAGAGTAAGGAGGCCACTAGGTGGCTGGATGTACTATTTGGTTAAGGATAATTTGTTGGTTTTCAGGGCCACGGGGGGGGGGGGGGGGGATTAGCTGCGCCTCGGTCTTTTAGCCGGGCTACAGCAGTATGCTATGCCAATTGAGGCTATTGGTCTGTTGTAACGGTCTCCTGGGAGAGCCGTTATTTCAGAGAGTTTCTTTATGTAGGGTAGTTTTGATTGTTGGGCTTTAGTAAAGAACGATGAGGCAAGTTTCTGGAGGTACGGGGTAACCTTCAGTATGCCCAGGGCCTCATGAAGTTCTATGGTGGGCGTGTACCGGTGTGCGCCGGTTATTAGCTTTAGCGCCCGGTTCTGGACCGTTTGGAGACTGAGTAATGGAGTTTTGAAAGCGCTGGCCCACACCGGGGCTGCGTATGTAAATGTCGATCTAAGCAGGGATTTGTAGAGGACCATTTTCGTGCGTTGTGCCATGCCGCTTGCACGGAGTAGCGGCGACAGGCTTGCCAACTTGGCTTTAGTCTTCATTGTTACTGACTTGACGTGTTGGCTCCAAGTAAGGCGACGATCGAGTACGACTCCCAGGCAGGTGCTAGTTTTATTCCAGGTGACCGGCTTGCCATCGATGGTGAGTGGCGGTTCCTGCTTATTCTTAAGGATGAAGGGGTTGGCGTGTCTGGGCCTGGGGTGACGCGTGAAGATGGTTGCCGTGGTTTTGTCGGCATTAAGGGTGATTCTCCACTGGTGGTACCATGGTACGACTCTGTTTATGTATTTGGTGAGGCTGTGTAGCGCAAGAGCAGGGTGGCTACCTTGCGCCATTGCTGTGAAGTCATCCGCGAAGATGCTGGTCATGACTTGTTCTGTTGGAGTCGGTAGCGGGATGTCATGGGTGTATATGCCATATAGTGAGGGCCCAAGGACGGAGCCTTGTGGCACTCCTGCCTGTATGGGGCGGGTGGTTGAAGTGGCTCCCGTGACATGGACGCTGAATGAGCGTTCAGTAAGGTAGGATTGTATAGTGCCGATAAGGTACGGCGGCATACCTAGCCTGTACATCTTGATTAAGAGACCCTCGTGCCAGACACGGTCAAAGGCTTTCGCCACGTCCAGGAAAACTGCTGTTGTGACCTTGCTAGTGTTGAAGCCGTCGGTGATGTAGTCCGTTACGCGTGTGAGCGCATGGACGGTGGAGTGATGTGCTCTGAAGCCAAACTGGCAGTCTGGATGCACTTTGGTTGCCTCCATGACTTTGTGGAGTCTAGCTATGAGCACTCGCTCATACAGCTTAGCTAGCGTGCTTAATAGGCTGATCGGCCGGTAGCTTGTTGGGTCAGTTGGTGGCTTGTCTGGTTTCCTGAACGTGACAACCTTTGCGTGCTTCCATGGTGTGGGAAAGTGCTGGAGCTTGAGGGCTGCATTGAAGATGGAAACGAGGAGTTCAACGGCCTGTACTGGAAGTTCTCTAACAGCGATCATGGTAATGCTATCGTGCCCAGGAGCTTTATTCCGCGGCAGTTTGGAAACTATGAGCGCTAGTTCTCGGATGGTGCATTCATCCTCGGCATCAAGGGTACCAGCTGGAGGGTGGTTGGTCTGGCATGTAGCAAGTTCCCGCAGTAGTCTGGTGGTGTCGGCTGTAGGTGGGTTCGGAACAAACTGATCTTGGAGTGCATCTGCCAGTGCTTCTGCTCTGCCATGCGGAGTGTGTACACGCCCGTTCGGGGTGGTGAGGGGGTGATCGAATGTCGGTTTCCGTTGCAGAGCTTTGGCTAACCTCCATAGCTTGGGTGTTGTTTGCGTGAGAGGGGCTGTGGTAGCTTCCCATAGTGCAGCTCGATGTTCGTTTAATTCGCGTCTGAGTGTTGCGCTCATTTTGTTGTAAATAATATGTAGATCTGGGGTTCTGTGCCGCTGCCAGAGTCTGCGGGCTGCATTTTTAAGTTGCACTGATCTGGCAAGTCCTGGTGGTAGGTCGTACAGCGTGGTCTTGTTTCTGGTTGATGTTGGCACCGCTTGTTGCAGCCCGGTCTGGATTGATGTGGTGAGATTAGTGGTGAGTAGGTCTAATTCCTCGACTGCATTCATTTGTACCGGTGGTTCTGGAAGATGGTTGACTACTGTGGTTCGGAACTTGACCCAGTCTGCCTTATGGAAGTTGTAGCGGGGCTGTTGCACAGCGTGCACCGCATCCATATCGAGTTTAATGATGATAGGGTTGTGGTCTGATGTTAATGCAGCATCCGTTTTAATCGTGTAATTTGTTGGTATATTGATAAGAAGAGCTATGTCTAGTACGTCCGCCCTCAGTCTGGCCAGGTGCGGGTAGTGAGTTGGGTGCGTTGGTCCAGCAACCTCGTAGTTGTGTGTTCTCGAATGTCTTCGCATGGCGTTCCCGGCAGCATTGCTTGTGCGCGAGTTCCAGTCTGGATGTTTCGCATTGAGGTCTCCTGCTATTACTCGCATGTGCTGTGTGTCTGCGAGGGCCGTTAGGTCGCTTTCGAGGAGGATGGTCGTGGTCTTCGGCGGTCGATATGCTGACACCAGTTGTATTGTTCCTAATACTGTATGAACTCCGACTCCGATAGCCTCGATCGATTTAACAGTCGGGAGGGCTATGGGCTCGTGTTTTATATGGGACGCCACTAGGATGGCAACCCCTCCTCCTCTCGGTGGCTGCGTCCGGTTGGCCTGGGCCGGTGTCAGTGGGCGGTCTAGTCGATACACTATGTGGTTGGCTATGGTGAATCTGTCTGAGGGCAGCAGGTGCGTTTCGCTGAGCAACATCACATCTATGTGATTTTGTTGAATGTAGTGGAGGATTTCTTCACGTTTAGCTCTAAAGCCGCCGTTCGCATTCCAGGCGACAGTTTTTAGCGGGTGCGGCCTAAGGTTGTGCGCCATTTTGAGTTGTTGCTGTTAAGGAAATACGTGCTACGCTGAGCAGGGTTTGGATTAATTGTATAATGATTGGGGATGAGTTCAGTGCTATGATGGTGTTTGCTAACTGTTCAATTATTTCCCATTGCTGGGCTGCGGCTTGGGTAGGAAATTGGGTGTGTTGCATCGGCGGGGGTTTGTGCGGATGAGGGTGCCGCTGGGGGCGTGAGTGTTGGCCCATCAGCGGGGGAAATTCAGATTGTTGTAATAGGTAGGCTGATTGGCTGTCAGGATGGTTGCTGGTAGTGGCAGCTAGGTTACTGTTGGGGGGGGAGGGGTGGGAGATTTTCTCCTGTAGGAGGGAAGGGGGGTATGGCCTGTTATGTTGGCGGACGGATGGGACCGGTCGTTGCTGGTTTGGTTGGTACTGTAGCTGGTTTGGGAGGTTGGATGAGTTGCGCAAGGATGGCTGCTGGCGCGTAAGCACTCGCTGGCTCTGTTGTGGCTGTTCGGGATAGGCGGTTTCATTTGCAAATTGATTTTCCGGCGTCTGGTAGTGGTCACGTCCTTGATTTTCACTGTATTGTTGGATGGTTGGGGCTTGGTCCTCGTAAATTTGGCTGTTTTGGTCAGTCTGCGTGTTGTTTTGGCGTCCGCCGGCTAATTGTCCGCTGGGGATGTGTCCACCGACTTCGCGTCCGCTGGCTTCATGTCCGCCGGATACATGTCCGCCGGTTAAACGTCCGCCCGCTTCATGTCCGCGGTCGACGCGGAGGGGTTGCGCAGTGCCCTCCTCGCATCTCCTGCTCGCCTGATACCTGGATAAATCTTCGCCTGCCGTTGCCGTCGCGTAATCAACGCCCTGACGTCGCGGCGCCGGGGGATATGTTCTCAGGGGGGGTCTATTTATTTCCCAATTATTTCCTCGTCCTGACTGATGGGCGGGGGTGGGAGGGGGTCTCCCCCTCCGACTTTGGTTTATTTGCGCGCGCTCATAGCGGGGGCATTTTGAGTAGTTGGCCGGGTGGGGGCCGCCGCAGTGGCAGCACTTGGCCGGTACTTCCTTGTTCTTGGGGCATGTAGTACTGAGGTGGGGCTCCGCGCATTTAAAGCAGCGGGGGGGGGGCAGTGCAAAACAGGCTGGAGTGGCCAAAGCCTTGGCAGCGGTAACACATGCGTACCTGCGTACCCTGGCGGTAGTGTTCAATGCTTACCCGTGTGTAACACACGTACTGGATGTCCCCGGGGGGTTTTTGGCTTGCCCCCAACTTGGATGTGACAACAAATAGTGGCAGTTTTCGTTTGGTGCCGTCCCTGCTGAGCATCTGTCTGACGTCATGGGGGGCATATCCCTGTGCCCCCAGGTCCTGCATGATGTCATCTTCGGCTGTAGAGATGTGTAGTCCCCTGATGACAAAGCGGGTCTGCCGGTCCCCGGCCCCCGCATAGGTGTGAAATGGATGATTTGCTGCCTGAAGTGTCTCAAGACAGGCGGCGCGGTCTTCTATAGTGGTTGTTTTAATAGCCACCGACCCTTCGGCCCTGACTATGAATTCGAACTTGTTGTTACACGTCCTTGTGATGACGTCACGGAGTGCACGAAAGTCTGTTACGTTATGCACGACGACTGGTGGTAAGCTTGGCTTGGACTGCGGTGGTGGGGGGGGGGCTCTTGCTCCATGGAGTGGTTGGATTTAGCTTCGTAGTCATCAATAGATTGGGCTTCATCGTCTTCGCTGTTCTGTTCGAGGTCTGATAGTACGTCAAACAGGTTACGCGTGGTGACTGACTGTTGGGCGGGGGAGACGTGGATGCTTCCTAGTGTTGCATTTTCTAGGTTTCTGCGCTTGCGCCTCTTTGGTGTTAAGAAGCTATGCGAAGGCGGGTCGTCGGTTCGAGTTGGTTTCGTTTTGAGTGGCGGTGGGGGGGGGGGGGTGGGGGAGGGGGTTCTGTTAGTTGCTCTCGGGGGGGCTCTGGGGTGGCCATAGTGGCAGATGAGTCTATTTGATTGGGGGGAGGGGGGGGGGGGAGATGAATGGTTGTTGTAGGTAGACAATAGGGGTAGTAGGTTCCCTAGGGAATTGAACTAGGCCTACTAATAACTATTGTGATACAATGGATGAGTCGGCACTTTTAGTAACTACCATGTGGGCTAGCCCAGGGGGTATTTCCCCTTAGACCAACCCTGTCTGTACTCACTGTGTGACCTCCTCGTCTGGGAATGATTGTTCCTTCCTTCCCGGGGGATGATGGTCCCCTATGGTATGCTGGATGTGTCTCCTGGGCGGTGGGTGTCCCCTGCTAGTGGGGGGCGGTTCCCGCCGCGGACTGGAAATTTCCACTGTTATTGTTATTCACTGAATGCACTTTGATCGTCGCTTGGGATCGTCGGAACAGGTCCGGCACCTTTTGCTACCCGATACAGGGTGGTAGTAGTTGTTTTGGCTGAGTGAGCGATGCCGATCAGTCAGTAGTACCTCCGCCTTCCGCTAGATGTCATTGCTATCAGCGAGCTTTACCCTATCTAGCGGAAGGCGGAGGAGGCTGACCAGCAGGAAATTCTCGTTTTGACAGCAATCGATAGGTTGAAATAATTTTGTTTCGATCGATCGATATGTAACATTCGTTTCGTTTCGTTTCGTCACTTCCGATAGCTCTTGTGTTTCCTGTCTCTTGCTCGATGTTCTTGCTCATTAAATCATCTTAGTATCCTTGGCTCATTAATTAATTGCTAATTTAATTGCTTGTTTGGATCAAGGTTTACTGGGCTGTAAGATTCTTTCGGCCAATAGGCCTATTAACACCTTACAACTATTGCCACAGATTAATTACGCTAGTTTGTCTTTGTCAGTCGTGGTTTCGGTGTAGGCCTAGGCCTAGGCCCAGGAGCCAAGCTGAACGTCAGCCTGAAAAGGATTAAAGGTAAGGGCTAGGCCTAGATAACAGCGCTGGCTGGGACTCTTGTGACCTGTGCCTAGGCTAGCAACATATAGACGTACAACGTAGGGCTAGGCATGGACTCGAAACTTCAAAGGTTAGGCCTAGCTAGGCCTAGGTCTACTAGGGTCTCCCTAGCCTACCAGCCTAGCCATAGGCCTAGGCCTAGCGTTGTTTGACGTTCAAAGACGTAGGGCTAGGCCTAGCCTTTGCTAGCCTTGCAACAAACTAGGAAGGGCTAGGCCTAGGCCTCCCTAGGGTCTAACCTACTAGCCTAGCCATCGCCCTTGGATTGATTGACGTACAAAGAAGCAGGGCTAGTCCTAGGCCTAGCCTTTGCCTAGCTCTTGCTAGCCTTGCTACATACTTGAAAGGGCTAGGCCTACTAGGGTCTGGCCTAGCCTACTAGCTTAGCCATATGGGATTGATAGACGTACAAAGATGTAGGGCTAGGCCTAGCCTTAACAAGCCGTAGCTGTTACTAGCCTTGCCACAAACTTGGAAGGGCTAGGCCTAGACCTACTAGGGTCTGGCCTACTAGTCATGTCACAGACACGGAAGTGCACAGGGCTAGGCATAGGTTACTAGCCTTGCCATACACTACGTTTATCTAGCGGACTGGGTTCGGACTGACTTCAGTACGCAGTGAGTTCGGAACCCGCTTAGCAAGCATACTTTACTCCGGACTCCTTTTAAGCCCTATCCCTAGTTCTATTAAACCGGACTTAATCGCCTTAACAGAACTGAAATAAGCTCGAGCTGAGGTTTTTATCAGTCGAACTCGGTGTGCACTAAACTCGGCTCGCACCGCCAAGTGCGAGCCCAGTCCGCTTGATAAACGTAGTGATATACTTGAAAGTATGAAGCAAATGCTAGGCCTTGATAGGGCCGACAATATTCTTCCTTGCTCAGATCTGGCACTCCGGCGCACTCGTTTCCGTCCGCCCCACGCTTGACGTCAGCCTCATACATGATCGCTGTAGGGCTGGCGCTTCGTGCGTGTTGCAATGCTAGGCTAGTCACCTGGTTCTACATTTATTGGCCAGATTTACATTGCATTACTTTTTTTCCCACAAACAATAAACAATGTTTGATATTAGTAGACAGCACCATTCGACAGTAGTAAATGTTGCCCAAATATTAGCCGTGTTTTGGTAACATCACAGTGATTTGTTTACACACCTATACAGATCTTTGCATGACTTACATTTAATATGACTGAATGTAATTATATCTCTAGACCCTACAGCGGTATTAAGCAAGTCATACGCATTATCTAGATGATAACTTCAGTAATATAACCTAGTTTGTAATCAATCAGCCAGCGTACGCCAGCTTTGTGTACACGTAATTTGTGAAGTAATATTGTCACACTTGTATTTTATGTTGCCGTTATACTGGGTAGTGTGATAAATAAATTTTGTTTATAATTCACCCATTCAGGTACCAAAGTAACTTTCAGTGGGGGATGTAATTTCATTTATGTGCATTGTTGCAATGCACGTATACTACTAGCTATGTATGTGCCAGTGCACTCAGTCCCCAGCTATTAAAAACCACTGTATTATATAACTCAACATTAGAATTATACACAAGGGCGCTGGCAACACGACTCCATTAGTTGGCATTACTACCGCATGAGTGTGTTTTGCAACATTTAACCTCGAATACAGATTACAGATGTCATAGAGTTACAATAATTTGTAATACTAATCTGTCCGTAGAGAAATCTATGGGACCCCTTTCTTTACTATTTCTGTTTTTACCTTCACACAAAACACGGTTTAAATAATTGGTAATGGGCTGAAACAATATTGTGAGTTGGCCGCTATGCAGTTTCGAGATTGTTACATTTACCAACACGAAGACCGGCACTAACACAAATACCACTCAAAGCCAGCCGTCGTCTTGATTAATCCGTTAAACAGCTGAGTTGTGTTATTCTCTGCATTGATGTTTTGTTGAGCGTCTAGTTCTTAAGACCGGTGGGAAACTCCTCCGCACTGGCTCGCAAATACGCGGCCCCCTGAATACCACCCGTTGGCAACGAGACTAACTCGGGACATTCGGTAACAATAATGTCTGTCGTTGCAGGGTTACTGCTGCTCTACTACTAGGGTCATAGTGTGTATTGTCAATTCATTGGTTGTGTATACTTGGATGGAGAGGCCAAAGTGGCTGAGTTTATCACTAGAACATATTTATCTTGTTAATTAGTTCTACATTGTTGATTTTATGTTTGGATGGTCACGGCTATTGGCATAAAATGCTGTAATGTCCATTGGCTAATAAATAAATAGAGCACATGTTTTAACAAGAGACAAATACTGCTTGGCCTCACAAATGTCTAAATATTACTTATTATTAATAGCAAATATCAATTTTAGTTCTATTTTCCAGTAGGCCTACCAAGTCATGTTTTGCTATCTCTACCAAACTAACGTGGAACAAAATAACCATACACACTTGACAAGATCTCGTAACAAACTAGCTATAGGCCTACCTGAACACAAATCTGCGTTATTTGAGAAAGGTGTCCATAACATTGGTTTAAGGTTTTATATTGTCTTCCAGAAAATGTGTGTAATATACATAACTAGCTGTAAGAGGATTCGTTTTAGGGTAAAAGCTATTTTACTAAACAATCGTCTTTACGATTGGAATGAATTTTTTAACTTAGACATAAACCCAGCTGTTGCTTAATTGTGTAAATATGATTTATCTTTGCTCAGTATTATATAAGATTAACCACTGACATTGTAACCACTGACTATGACTGACCATGTAAAATATCACATTTGTACAATTCATGTCAAACATGTTTGTGATCCATTTACAATAAATAAGTTAATATGAATATACCCAGTAATTTTCCGGACCCGGTCCTGGTCCCCGGGTTACCGGGGTAGAGAAGAAACAGATTATTTACGATGTGGACAAATGACAGGCGTAGTTACGAAACAGTGTGTTATGAAAGCATGGCAGGGCCTTATTAAAATTTCCAGTGGGACCATTTTGAGGATTGGCGGGAGTGTGGAACTCAATACAGGAGTACACTACCTTCCCATATGCATCTCTATTAATGTAATGTTAATGCTAATGTTATTATAAGTGTTTTTACTCTCATTAATGTAACAGGTGTACCTACCCATAGACAACACGAGTAGGTGTAGTTACTAAGTAATGTGGTGACAGTGCATTGAGAGTTCATTTAATCCGGCACTGGGGTCATCCCGAGTGTTGTCGGGAGTGGTGAACGCAATGATTACTGGAAGTTATGCATCTACTTTAGTAATGTTCACCCCAAGGAAACAGATAATAAAGGTAGTTATGAAATAATGTGATGGAAATCTGACAACAGCTGGCATTATTTTTCAGGTGTTGGCGCGCTGTGTTGCTGAACTAGATTCTACGGCCAGATACCATAATCGTCCCCAAGATCGCGCAAGTCTCGGGGTTCCACGTAAGTCACAATACAATACGTAACTACCTAACTAATAGGCCTACATTTGTATGTCACCTGCCTTGTCTTTGTGCTCGCCGCATAGATTACCCAGCTATTTCTACTTTAGTTATTCATCGAATGCTTCCCAACGTTATCAACAACAGTCATTGTTGACAATGTCTTGCTGAGCAGAGATAGTTTGTTTTAGTTCTTTGTTCCTATTGGATAGGTCGGTAATTGTACACAATCAAATGCAATTGGCAAATGTACATAAGCTAGACACTCTCGTCCAGGGGTGCCCAACTTAATTTAAAAGTGGGCCACATAGCATAATTATTAAGGTTGCCCATCGACATCGATTAATCGATCGATGTCGATGCAAATTTCCAACATCGATTTTTTTTTCATAAATCAAATAGTTTTTTAGGCTACACAAAATAATAAAAAATAATAACAAAATCTGTACTCCGCTCGTCGACAATGTTACAACACAACATCAACTTACCAGAAGGTTTTGCGGTTTTGATAGTTTTTCTTTAGTTTTTACATTGTTTAAGGAACTTTTTTCCGATGTTGATTATTTCACGTTTGATGTCGATGTCGAAAAATTTCCGACATCGCGATGTGACATCGATGTTTTGATTTCGATGTCGATGTTGTAATTTAACATCGATGGGCAACCTTAATAATTATTCAATGTTGGAGAGCTACATCTGCTTATCTTTAAATATATATATTATATATATACATGTATATGTATGTATACGTATATAGTCTGGTTATTTTATATCTAATTCCCCGTCAGCAAATGGTGTTCCCCCCGCTGCTAGTAAATGTGGACTGTGCAACACGAAAACTAATGCAGACAGACGCTTGATTCTCATTTACCTTCTTTTTATACATACTTTGCTTAAAAACAAGATTTACTTTTTCAATTCAAATTAATCCTTCATTTTATTACACTCGATTTTTTGCTTCGAGTCATGACGCCTTTGCAAGATTACAACTAAAAGGGTGAAACATATTTGCGGGGACACATGTATTACCAGTGGCATTTGTTATCTGTGCCAGTAGAGTCCTCGCCAATTAGTAAGTCGGATGTCGCCACGGAAAACAATAATGCCCCCCACCCCCCCGCCACTCCGCGGCATCCAAGAAACTAGGCTTGAGCGAGAACAAAACTTAAAGTAGAAAAAAAAGAATTATGACAATTTTTCGCTGCGAAGTCTAAAATATAGTTATACACATATCCACCGAATAAATTTCAAAACAATGTAATTCAAATAAAATTGAGTTTTCTTCGTTGGTTTAGTTGTGAGACTAGAATGTAAATGGGAGGTGTGGGCCCGATAAAAAAAGGGCTTGGCGGGCCGTATGTTGGGCACCCCTGCAGTGTAGTCTCTTGTCCTAGATATAAAATTATTTTAAATGTTAGCAGTACATTTGGAATAAAAGCGATCGGTAGTTTTAAACACGAAAGTCCGGCTCGTGTGGAGTCGTCCGGTCCACGCGGAGTATCCGGTCAACATAGAATAGTCCGGCCTGCATAGACTAGTCCGGCCCGCATAGAGTAGTCCGGCCCGTGCAGAGAAGTCCGGCCCATGCAGAGTAGTCCGGCCCATGCAGAGTAGTCTGGCCCGTGCAGAGTAGTCCGGCCCGTGCAGAGTAGTCCGGCCCGTGCAGAGTAGTCCGGCCCATGCAGAGTAGTCCGGCCCATGCAGAGTTGTCCGGCCCATGCAGAGTAGTCTGGCCCGTGTAGAGTAGTCCGGCCCGTGCAGAGTAGTCCCCCGCAGAGTAGTCTGGCCCGTGCAGAGTAGTCCGGCCCGTGCAGAGTAGTAGCGTAGCGTAGATTAGAGAAGTCGCAACTACGGGCTGGTCATTCAAAGGTCACCATTTGTGAAACCTTAGTGGCAACAACAAAAAGTTATTTGACCCAAAGCCCAAAATATTTTCCTTCTGTGAGGTGCAAATACTGAATACTTATTTCGACCTTTCGTATCTCGTGTGTAATACGATGCAGGCTGCTACAATCGGTTTCGGCAATGCACACGGTTTATAACCTTCCAGTTCAAGCTCACCTACCTTGCAGGACACCCACTTTCGGTACGTTTAAATTGTGTTAAAATGGTTTTGAGTAGTCCCAAGAGAAAATCAAAATTTTCCATCCTTTGGAGCAGCGCATTTCAAACTTAAAAGCCCGGGACCCGGGTCCCTTCCCCCCCCCTTCCTTTCCTCCCATTCCCCATTCCGAGGTCCCCCTTTTCCTTTCACTAAAGACCTGGGCTAAACAATTAATGAAAGGAAAAGGGGGACCTGGGAATGGGGAACAATTAATCGTCTCGATTATCCTCATTGCAAAAATATGAGACATAAAACCGCAAATATCATCTAAACAATTAACGTGATTTTTATATGTTGGTTTATAAGGGTATATCAATAGCAACTCTTGATATTTCCCAGGAAAATGTAGACGCACCAAGCTATAAGCACTCGCACTGGCGGCAATTGGTACTTGTGTGTAGAAAGGGACCAAGGAGTCAGAGACCCCCAATAAACGTGCCGCAGGCTGAAAGACAATACAAAAATTTGGTTGGTTCTGTAATAAAGAATAAAAACAATTAAAATATCATGAAAAATCAGTATCAAAATTATCTCTAAGTGGTGCTCATACTCGACTTTTCGGGTTACCGCGCTTAACTCAAAAGAATATTTAAATGTTGTACTCGATGTACTACTGTAGAGATGTACTACTCGAAAGACGCGAGCTTACTAGTGGAGTTTACTTGGTATAATTAATTTATTGCGAAGCTTTACTCTAATCAATTTAATAATTGGACATGGTTGACTGAGTGAACTACGTACGCACACATTGTACTTGGTTTACATCCCGCCGTGCAACGAGGGTATCGAGACAACGTTCATCAATATACTGCATTATTATTCATATTAAAACTATAGTTGAAAATAAATTCAAATAATAGATTTATTGTTGTCAGCTATACGGCATGTTTATGACGGAGGATAATAATTATGTAACTTTATAAGGGGTCACAATACAGATACGTAACGAGGGTATCGAGATGTGTTGCTATATTATAAATGAACTTGTGCGCGCAAGCGGACATATTTAAGAGTGATGCACGTTGGTCCCACGTGATGAGTGAAGCGAGGGCTATTCTGACGTCGCTGACGAGACATATGACGTGAAAACACAATACAGATACGTAACGAGGGTATCGAGATGTGTTGCTATTATTATAAATGAACTTGTGCGCGCAAGCGGACATATGTAAGAGTGATGCACGTTGGTCCCACGTGATGAGTGAAGCGAGGGCTATTCTGACGTCGCTGACGAGACATATGACGTGAAAACACAATACAGATACGTAACGAGGGTATCGAGATGTGTTGCTATTATTATAAATGAACTTGTGCGCGCAAGCGGACATATGTAAGAGTGATGCACGTTGGTCCCACGTGATGAGTGAAGCGAGGGCTATTCTGATGTCGCTGACGAGACATATGACGTGAAAACACAATACAGATACGTAACGAGGGTATCGAGATGTGTTGCTATTATTATAAATGAACTTGTGCACGCAAGCGGACATATGTAAGAGTGATGCACGTTGGTCCCACGTGATGAGTGAAGCGAGGGCTATTCTGACGTCGCTGACGAGACATATGACGTGAAAACACAATACAGATACGTAACGAGGGTATCGAGATGTGTTGCTATTATTATAAATGAACTTGTGCGCGCAAGCGGACATATTTAAGAGTGATGCACGTTGGTCCTACGTGATGAGTGAAGCGAGGGCTATTCTGTCGTCGCTGATGAGACATATGAGGTGAAAACACAATATAGATACGCAACGAGGGTATCGAGATGTGTTGCTATTATTATAAATGAACTTGTGCGCGCAAGCGGACATATTTAAGAGTGATGCACGTTAACCCCACGTGATGAGTGAAGCAAGGGCTATTCTGTCGTCGCTGATGAGACATATGAGGTGAAAACACAATATAGATACGCAACGAGGGTATCGAGATGTGTGGCTATTATTATAAATGAACTTGTGCGCGCAAGCGGACATATATAAGAGTGATGCACGTTGGTCCCACGTGATGAGTGAAGCGAGGGCTATTCTGACGTCGCTGACGAGACATATGACGTGAAAACACAATACAGATACGCAACGAGGGTATCGAGATGTGTTGCTATTATTATAAATGAACTTGTGCGCGCAAGCGGACATATGTAAGAGTGATGCACGCTGGCCCCACGTGATGAGTGAAGCGAGGGCTATTCTGACGTCGCTGACGAGACATTTGAGGTGAAAACACAATATAGATACGCAACGAGGGTATCGAGATGTGTTGCTATTATTATAAATGAACTTGTGCGCGCAAGCGGACATATTTAAGAGTGATGCACGTTGGTCCCACGTGATGAGTGAAGCGAGGGCTATTATGACGTCGCTGACGAGACATATGACGTGAAAACACAATACAGATACGCAACGAGGGTATCGAGATGTGTTGCTATTATTATAAATGAACTTGTGCGCGCAAGCGGACATATGTAAGAGTGATGCACGTGGGTCATTCCGGGCGAAAACATCCAATTTAAATAAAAGTGGTTGCTCATGGATTTTTAATATTTTTAATTTTTTTATTGGTTATTGCTGGTCAAGCCCTGAGTACAAAACTAGTCTTACTTTTTTTTAAAGATGAACCGTTCTCAAGTTTTAAATCATCAGACTTTGGCCGAAAGTCCAAATTTGGCTTCGTTCGGCGTTTGCGGAAACCACTCCCATTTGTTAACCGCTCAAGATATCAAAACCAAATAAATTGTAGAATGTTCAGAAATGTTTGCACCTTTTGGTGAAATGATTAGTTTATGCTTTTGATATAACAGTCAAGCCCAATGTTGGGTTAAAATGAACTATAAATTTTGATAATTTGGGGGATTTTGAATTTTATTTTCACCAACAAGGGGTCAAAAAAACAAAAAAACAAAAACACTTCTAATTACCTCTACATCTCAATATTACTATTACATTACAATTTTTTTGTTTTTCAAGTCCCTTCATGCTAGAAAAAAATCATGAAATGCAAGAAAAAAACAAAATATCCTCTTTTTGACCCCCCTTTATACCAAAAGGGGGACTAGATAAAAATTCAACAAAGTACAGATTGGAAAAGTATTGGCAGATTTACAACTGCAGAAAGTTTTATTCTGTTTTTTTTAATCAGGGTAGAAGATATGAATTTTTTAGTTTCTTCAATATTGGCAATATATCAATTTCAGCACTAGTTAGTATGGGCCTACAACTGCATGGAATTACTATTGTTGGGATACAATTCTTATTAGTATATTACTGTCAATTCTATACTTTGAACAAAGAAAGTAACCTTGTTGGTTTAGCACATATTGATAATTTCTAAGCTATTTGATGGGGGGGGGGGGGGGAAACCCTCCCCAAATCCATTGTGTTGGTCCCATTGGTGCATTAAGTTGCAATGAGGAAATAACATGCAAAATATTATAATGTTGAACCCAAAATGTAACATCTTTGGTTAAAGTAGGGCCTAATAGACTAGTTGGGTTCACTGAGGTGAAATAAATTAATTTTGTAACCTAATCCTAAGGTTGTGGATATTCTTCGATACCCGTTCTAACTTACTGCTTGTTCTCGTACACACAAGCAATGTACAGTACTTAGGCATTAATCTTGATGTGCAGTTTTGGTAATGCCATGACTTTGCTTTTGATATTAACATAGTTATGGATGTGAATCATCAGAAATAACTCAAGAGGAAGAAATACCCGCTGCACATTACGAGAATGTAGTGGCTAAAACAAACACACGGGAAAACCACTGTTTCATACTTTTTGTCCACATCCAAAACTGTGTAATTAATCAAAGATGAAGTCACAGCATGGCCAAATCCTGCACATCAAGATTAATGACTAGAGACGTTGCATGTGTGTACGAGAACAAGCGGTACGTTTGTACGGTAATCGACGAATATCCACAAAATTTGTAATAGGCTCCAACATTAATTTCTTTCACCACAATGAACCCAGCTTGTCAATTAGCCTTACTTTAACCAAAGGTGATACATTTTGGGTTCATCATTCAAATATCTTGCTTGGTCTTTGCCCATTGCAATTAAATACAGCAAAGGAATGAGCATATACCCTCCCTGCATCAAATAGCTTAGAAATTATCAATATGCTAAACCAGCAAGGCTACTAAAAGGTATGTTGTTCAAAGTATAGAATTGACAGTAGTATACTAATAAGAATTGTATCCCAACATTAGTAATTTCATGCAGTTGTAGGCCCATATACTAACTAATGCTGAAATCGATATATTGCCAATATTGATGAAATTCAAAAATTAATATCTTCTACCCTGATTAAAAAAACAGAATAAAACTTTCTGCAGTTGTAGATCTACCAATACTTGTTCCGATCTGTACTTTGTTGAATTTTTACCTAGTCCCCCTTTTGGTATAAAGGGGGGGTCAAAAAGAGCATATTTTGGTTTTTCTTGCATTTCATGATTTTTTCCTAGTATGAAGGGACTTAAAAAACAAAACAATTGTAACATAATAGTAATATTGAGATGTAGAGGTATTTAAAAGTGTGTTTGGTCTTTTGGTTTTTTGACCCCTTGTTGGTAAAAAAAAAATTCAAAATCCCCAAATTTATCAAAATTTATAGTTCATTTTAACCCAACATTGGGTTTGACTGTTATACCAAAAGCATAAACTAATCATTTCACCCAAAGGTGCAAACATTTCTGAACATTTTACAATTTATTTGGTTTTGATATCTTGAGCGGTTAACAAATGGGAGTGGTTTCCGCAAACGTCGAACGAAGCCAAATTTGGACTTTCGGCCAAAGTTTGATGATTTATAACTTGAGAACGGTTCATCTTTAAAAAAAAGTAAGACTAGTTTTGTACTCAGGGCTGGACCAGCTATAACCAATAAAAAAATTAAAAATATTAAAAATCCATGAGCAACCACCTCCGGATGATTCCGCCCGGAATGACCCACGTTGGTCCCACGTGATGAGTGAAGCGAGGGCTATTCTGACGTCGCTGACGAGACATATGACGTGAAAACACAATACAGATACGCAACGAGGGTATCGAAATGTGTTGCTATTATTATAAATGAACTTGTGCGCGCAAGCGGACATATGTAAGAGTGATGCACGCTGGTCCCACGTGATGAGTGAAGCGAGGGCTATTCTGACGTCGCTGACGAGACATATGACGTGAAAACACAATACAGATACGTAACGAGGGTATCGAGATGTGTTGCTATTATTATAAATGAACTTGTGCGCGCAAGCGGACATATTTAAGAGTGATGCACGCTGGTCCCACGTGATGAGTGAAGCGAGGGCTATTCTGACGTCGCTGATGAGACATATGACGTGAAAACACAATACAGATACGTAACGAGGGTATCGAGATGTGTTGCTATTATTATAAATGAACTTGTGCGCGCAAGCGGACATATGTAAGAGTGATGCGCGTTGGTCCCACGTGATGAGTGAAGCGAGGGCTATTCTGACGTCGCTGATGAGACATATGACGTGAAAACACAATACAGATACGCAACGAGGGTATCGAGATGTGTTGCTATTATTATAAATGAACTTGTGCGCGCAAGCGGACATATTTAAGAGTGATGCACGTTGGTCCCACGTGATGAGTGAAGCGAGGGCTATTCTGACGTCGCTGACGAGACATATGACGTGAAAACACAATACAGATACGTAACGAGGGTATCGAGATGTGTTGCTATTATTATAAATGAACTTGTGCGCGCAAGCGGACATATTTAAGAGTGATGCACGTTGGTCCTACGTGATGAGTGAAGCGAGGGCTATTCTGTCGTCGCTGATGAGACATATGAGGTGAAAACACAATATAGATACGCAACGAGGGTATCGAGATGTGTTGCTATTATTATAAATGAACTTGTGCGCGCAAGCGGACATATTTAAGAGTGATGCACGTTAACCCCACGTGATGAGTGAAGCAAGGGCTATTCTGTCGTCGCTGATGAGACATATGAGGTGAAAACACAATATAGATACGCAACGAGGGTATCGAGATGTGTGGCTATTATTATAAATGAACTTGTGCGCGCAAGCGGACATATATAAGAGTGATGCACGTTGGTCCCACGTGATGAGTGAAGCGAGGGCTATTCTGACGTCGCTGACGAGACATATGACGTGAAAACACAATACAGATACGCAACGAGGGTATCGAGATGTGTTGCTATTATTATAAATGAACTTGTGCGCGCAAGCGGACATATGTAAGAGTGATGCACGTTGGCCCCACGTGATGAGTGAAGCGAGGGCTATTCTGACGTCGCTGACGAGACATATGACGTGAAAACACAATACAGATACGCAACGAGGGTATCGAGATGTGTTGCTATTATTATAAATGAACTTGTGCGCGCAAGCGGACATATTTAAGAGTGATGCACGTTAACCCCACGTGATGAGTGAAGCAAGGGCTATTCTGTCGTCGCTGATGAGACATATGAGGTGAAAACACAATATAGATACGCAACGAGGGTATCGAGATGTGTGGCTATTATTATAAATGAACTTGTGCGCGCAAGCGGACATATGTAAGAGTGATGCACGTTGGCCCCACGTGATGAGTGAAGCGAGGGCTATTCTGACGTCGCTGACGAGACATATGACGTGAAAACACAATACAGATACGTAACGAGGGTATCGAGATGTGTTGCTATTATTATAAATGAACTTGTGCGCGCAAGCGGACATATTTAAGAGTGATGCACGTTGGTCCCACGTGATGAGTGAAGCGAGGGCTATTCTGACGTCGCTGACGAGACATATGAGGTGAAAACACAATATAGATACGCAACGAGGGTATCGAGATGTGTTGCTATTATTATAAATGAACTTGTGCGCGCAAGCGGACATATTTAAGAGTGATGCACGTTGGTCCCACGTGATGAGTGAAGCGAGGGCTATTATGACGTCGCTGACGAGACATATGACGTGAAAACACAATACAGATACGCAACGAGGGTATCGAGATGTGTTGCTATTATTATAAATGAACTTGTGCGCGCAAGCGGACATATGTAAGAGTGATGCACGTTGGTCCCACGTGATGAGTGAAGCGAGGGCTATTCTGACGTCGCTGACGAGACATATGACGTGAAAACACAATACAGATACGCAACGAGGGTATCGAAATGTGTTGCTATTATTATAAATGAACTTGTGCGCGCAAGCGGACATATGTAAGAGTGATGCACGCTGGTCCCACGTGATGAGTGAAGCGAGGGCTATTCTGACGTCGCTGACGAGACATATGACGTGAAAACACAATACAGATACGCAACGAGGGTATCGAGATGTGTTGCTATTATTATAAATGAACTTGTGCGCGCAAGCGGACATATGTAAGAGTGATGCACGCTGGTCCCACGTGATGAGTGAAGCGAGGGCTATTCTGACGTCGCTGACGAGACATATGACGTGAAAACACAATACAGATACGTAACGAGGGTATCGAGATGTGTTGCTATTATTATAAATGAACTTGTGCGCGCAAGCGGACATATTTAAGAGTGATGCACGTTGGTCCCACGTGATGAGTGAAGCGAGGGCTATTCTGACGTCGCTGACGAGACATATGACGTGAAAACACAATACAGATACGCAACGAGGGTATCGAGATGTGTTGCTATTATTATAAATGAACTTGTGCGCGCAAGCGGACATATTTAAGAGTGATGCACGTTGGTCCCACGTGATGAGTGAAGCGAGGGCTATTCTGACGTCGCTGATGAGACATATGACGTGAAAACACAATACAGATACGTAACGAGGGTATCGAGATGTGTTGCTATTATTATAAATGAACTTGTGCGCGCAAGCGGACATATGTAAGAGTGATGCGCGTTGGTCCCACGTGATGAGTGAAGCGAGGGCTATTCTGACGTCGCTGATGAGACATATGACGTGAAAACACAATACAGATACGCAACGAGGGTATCGAGATGTGTTGCTATTATTATAAATGAACTTGTGCGCGCAAGCGGACATATTTAAGAGTGATGCACGTTAACCCCACGTGATGAGTGAAGCAAGGGCTATTCTGACGTCGCTGACGAGACATATGACGTGAAAACACAATACAGATACGCAACGAGGGTATCGAGATGTGTTGCTATTATTATAAATGAACTTGTGCGCGCAAGCGGACATATTTAAGAGTGATGCACGTTGGTCCCACGTGATGAGTGAAGCGAGGGCTATTCTGACGTCGCTGACGAGACATATGACGTGAAAACACAATACAGATACGCAACGAGGGTATCGAGATGTGTTGCTATTATTATAAATGAACTTGTGCGCGCAAGCGGACATATTTAAGAGTGATGCACGTTGGTCCCACGTGATGAGTGAAGCGAGGGCTATTCTGACGTCGCTGATGAGACATATGACGTGAAAACACAATACAGATACGTAACGAGGGTATCGAGATGTGTTGCTATTATTATAAATGAACTTGTGCGCGCAAGCGGACATATGTAAGAGTGATGCGCGTTGGTCCCACGTGATGAGTGAAGCGAGGGCTATTCTGACGTCGCTGATGAGACATATGACGTGAAAACACAATACAGATACGCAACGAGGGTATCGAGATGTGTTGCTATTATTATAAATGAACTTGTGCACGCAAGCGGACATATGTAAGAGTGATGCACGCTGGTCCCACGTGATGAGTGAAGCGAGGGCTATTCTGACGTCGCTGTCGAGACATATGACGTGAAAACACAATACAGATACGTAACGAGGGTATCGAGATGTGTTGCTATTATTATAAATGAACTTGTGCGCGCAAGCGGACATATGTAAGAGTGATGCACGCTGGCCCCACGTGATGAGTGAAGCGAGGGCTATTCTGACGTCGCTGACGAGACATGACGTTGTGTCGCTATCGGCAAATGCAGAAATTAAAAATATTAAGATTTGAATTGGGCGCCAGACACTAGGTCAGAAGTAGATCACAAGGGACTCTTATCTTTTATTATAATCATAATTACATTTTATAATTAAATTTACTTACTTTAAATGAAGAAGTCTGGAATGTCAGGCAGTTGGGGGAATCAGGGTAACATCAACAAACAAATTTAAAAATCAAGGTGAATTTACTAATTTATGGCATTTTACAAGTGAAATGAAAATTTGAATGTTTACAATTGTGTTGTTAATGGATCCAATTATTATTATTAGTCTATTGATAGTTCATATTGTATTTAATTGAATTATTGGTACCAAAATATTCGTTCGTAAAAAGGCCTTTAAATATTTAAGTTCACTGCACACGGTTCATTTGTTAATATTGAATTTGATTTGAATTTGGAATATTATCGCACATTTACGTGATGATGTTCTTGAAGGTCTAGAAGGTCATGGAACTTCGTCGAAGTCCACTGAAGCTTGAGCGGCGAAGATGGGCCCCAGTCCGCGGACGTAGTCGACTAAGTTGAAAATTTTAACTTCATTTAAAGAAAATAGTTGACAACTCGTAAAGTAGATGACGTTGTAACCAATCTTGAAGATGATGATGATTGCTAATAGAGAGCACGGGTGCAGTCTATTTTTGAAAATAGCACTAATTTTAAATTTTCATTATGGTATTATGCATTAATTGATTCATTATTAATTAACATGTTTGTTAAAAAATATTTATCTGGGTAAAATTTAATAAAGTAAATTATTGAATTACTAAACATCAATAACTAGCCAGTTTGAATATAGTGAATGCGCATCAGGAGGGCTATTCTGTTACAACGTGAATACACAATATAGAAAAGTGCCAGAGATTTTGTTCAAATTCGACACATGGGTTAACCAGGGCAAGTATAACTCAAGTAGGGATTGTGAATACAAAAAAGGGGGGGAAGGGCTCTAACCCAAGTAAAGTGAAAATTGTTTTTCACTTCAGCTATCTGAACTGTAAATTTGACAACGAACACGCTCACACTATCGCATTTTTGCTTTATGCCCCCTTAACCCTTTTTTTGGGGGGGGGGGCTGGGTGGGGGGTTTTTATTTCTTAACTGATCAAGTCCAAATTCGGTGCCTGTCGACTGCACATGTAGGCCTACTGTCTCTTTCCGTGATCTAAATCTACAAATTCTACATCGTTTGCGTACAGCTAGGCTAATCGTAATGATTTTAAAATATCCAAAATATACCGTTGTTTGTTGGATTTCGTTGAAACTCAGGACGTGGGTTCATCAGTGATATGTGATAATACAACTCGAGTCAAAAGGGGAGCACTTCGGGGTGAAGTCAAAACTTTCGAAAATTTTGTTTTCTCCACTATGTCCGTCTAAACTGTAAATTTGACGCTAAACACGCTCACCCTATCGTATAAGGGCTAAGAGCCCCCCCTTTATCCTGGCTTGGTGGTTAAGGGGGGCGGGGTCGTGCCTTTATTTTTAACGTCTCAAGCCTAAATTCGGTGTGCCTGTCGACATGCATGTGTGCTATCTACTTCCGTGAACTAAATTAACAATTTCTACACTGTTTGCGTACAGCGAGGCTAATCGTGATGAATTTACAATATCCAAAATGGGGAGTTAAAGTTAAAATAATCGAGCAAGAAAACGCAAAATCGTTGCTATAATTTATCGAAGGCATTATTTTAAAAATATAATTTAAACCATGATATGCCAAGAGCCTATTTGAGGAAGCTAGATCTTGTTATCATTTAATGCGTAAGAATAAATTTGGTGCGACGAAATTATGTTCAGATTTAACAGATACCACGTATGCATCATGAAATATAGTACATCATTGTTAGTTGAATTAGTGTAATTGTGTTATGTGTCTACAAGATTTGTAATAATGTCATTAGGTGGGCCTGGGGGGGGGGGGTGAATGAACCCGTTGTCTCTGTTGCCAGTGTACGAGCGTGCTTGCATAGATAAGCTTGCGTTATAATGACGTGGCCTAGTGACTATTGCGAAGACTGTTGATAATCATGGCTTTAGTATTTAGAATGAGCTTTTGAAACCGTTTGATTGAGCACAACTGGGCCATTTGTGGACCCAATTTGACGAATATTGGACAGGCAGAGACCGCGTAAAGAAGGGAAGAAACCAAGGGCGAAACAACCATGTTAACCAGCACAACTAGGCCACATGTGGACCGATTTCGACTAATTTTGGACCGGCAGACAACATAAAAACCGGCCCAGTGTTGCGTAGCGGCCAAGGCCGTGGCGCGGTCTTGTATATATACCCTCCGCCCCCAGGTCCTCCTAATGACATTATTACAAATCTCGTTGACATATACATAAAGGAAGGGTAAGTCAGTGAGGCACTGCCTTTAGTAAATTATTTGCAGCAACAAGCCCCAGAGAATTGCAATATGTACACATATGTCCGCGAAAACTTGAGAATAAATATAAAAATATATATATATATATATATATATGGGTAGTACAAAAACATTTGTACTAACATAATATATATAAAAAGAAATATATATATATATATATAAATAATAATAACCAACAAAATCTAAGTAATCATATGTATATATATAATCTTAAAATAAATTTTTTACGGTAAAATACCACGTTTTGTTCCGTTGCGTTATGTGTGGGGGTTTCTAGTTGTTTATTTTATTCTAGCAAACCCGGCATGCGTTGCAATGCCACTGAAAAAAATAAAGTGTTAATGTTTTAATTCTGTTGGATAACATTAATCGGATGAATGGTATAGGAATGAGGTGTCATTCCACAGATTCTACCGTAATTAATTACCATCATCATTTCTCAAAATCACAGCATACAGCTTGACATTATTATTTAAAATCAAATTTGATGTATATTTAATTCGTTTTTTGAAGTATACCAGTAACCAGTTTATGAAAGGTTTTTCCTCTCTCCAGAACTATTTGTTTTTTGCTAGATACAAGGTATTGCCTCTTAACCCTCGATATGTTGTCATGTTTCTATTCCCTGTATCGCTTTTAGTTGTGTTGTCCCTTGAATATGAAAGGTGTTATCCTTTTGAAACGTTGGGAATTTTAAATTCATATTTGTTGTTTATATAACGCGGTATTTTACCAAAATAAATTAATTTAATACAAATATGGACCATAACAATTTATGCTAATATAAAATGCATATGTAAGCCATATTGTGGTTATTATTGGCTAGCATTTCACTTGGTCTCCCACGACCCAGTATCGAACCCTGCCCACCCAGCAACCGGGTCGCAACCCATGGTTTGGGAAACGCTGTTTTACTGCTCTTTCTTATGAATAGTTTTTTATTCCAGTAAATATTTCCGTTTTGCAGATGTCAAAGTTACGTGTGAATAACGTTTAGCAACAAAAGATACAAAAAGTAGTAATGAAATAAAGGTGATATAAAATACGAAAGGTAATAATGAACACCTGAAAAATGGAAATATTGATTGGAACAAGAAAACGTTCATAAGAAAGTACAGGATGATATATTTTGATTTACATTTGGGACAACTTTAACACACTTTAAAGCAATTTAACTGACCGAAATCGGGAGTTTCCCAGGCTAGGCGAACATACAGCCTTAAACGTAAAAGAACCAAATATAATAAATACATAATTTTTTATTTTTTTATGTTAAACGTTCATCCAGTTTGTTGGTTTATCCCCCACTTTAACTTAAGTCCTCTTCTGTGTCCAACATCTCGTTTGGTTGCAGGATGGCTGAGAACGATGACGCTCAGTTCGTTATAACCAAGCCTGGTGTCCTGGTGTTGGGTGGAGGCCTGTCTGCTGGATCGAGCATTGTGTCGTTCTCCCACGACGAGACCGTCATTCAGATGTCTTGCGGTTATTACCACTCTGCAGTTGTCTGCGAGTCTGGCCGCGTCTACACTTTCTGTGTAACACAGGATTCAGAACGGATGAAGAACGAAGGCTCGGTTGCTGAGCCGAAAGTTGTTGACACTCTCAGCACTGTTGGTATAACCCAGGCTGCTTGTGGAGAGAGACACAACATGTTCCTCACTGACAAGGGTGAGGTGTATTCGTGTGGGTGGAATGGCTACGGTCAGCTTGGCCTCGGTCACACCCGTCACACCCCCACACCCGCCCTGGTTGCCGGTCTGCCGCCCATCAAGAAGGTTGCTGCTGGGTGGGACCACACGGTGGTTCTTGCAACAGGCGGTGAGGTCTGGGTGTGTGGATACAACTACTACGGCCAACTAGGACTCGGTCATAGAAACCATCTTACCTCATTCACTCGCGTGCCCAACCTCCCCGAGGCCATCGTTGACATATCGTGTGGGGGAGCCCATACAGCTCTTGTCTCGGCCTCTGGGGTCCTCTTGATGGCTGGGTCTAATTACAGTGCTCAACTTGGGCTGGGTGCAGTGGATAGCGTGTTCAGCTTCACACGAGTATCGGTGCCGTCAACAGCCGTGGCTGCCGTGTCCTGCGGTTACAACCACACTGTGGCCCTGGGAGTCGATGGGACGACCTGGGCTTGGGGTCGTAATGATGACGGTCAGTTGGGTACCGGTGACACAACCAAGAGATCCGCCCCCACTAGAATGATTGGCCTCGAGGACCAGACTGTCTCCCAGGTTATCGCTGGATGTGACCACACTGCGATGTTGACACGAGCAGGGGACGTGTTTGTGTGTGGCCGAGGAACAAGTGGCGAACTGGGTCATGGGAAGAATAACCTCTCGGAGGCGACTCTGTTGCCGAAGTCACCGGGGCTGGTGGTTCAACAGGTGGCTTTTACTGGAACATATTCACTACTGTTGGTCACGTCAATCGTCGCACCTCGAGCGCAGCGCAGGAAAGGGATTGATGAAAAGGTGGGGGAAGACATAACGGAATGGGAGCAGATCATAATGCGAACCCTGGAGTGTCCCGTGTGCTTCAAGGTCATGTGCGCACCGATACATCAGTGCACTGAGGGACACAGCTTATGTAACGCTTGCCGGTCTGACGACAGGACCACATTTTGTCCGCTGTGTCGCGGATTGTTTATCAAAACCAAATGTATCGCCTTGGAAAGCCTGAGTGCTGACATCCGGCTACCGTGCACGGAATGCCTGCTGCGCATGCCCGCGAGCGAGCTGGGGGGACACGGCGCGGTCTGTCCCCGCCGCGATTACGACTGCCCCCTGGCGTGCGGCGGTTGGAGGGGCCGGCCCGAAGCGATGCTGGGCCACGCCCTCTCGGCCCACGCGGACCGGACGTGGCCCGACCTGCCACGCACGTTTGTTCAGCGGCGCGGACTCTTGCTCACGGACGTGCTCGCGGCGCACGGCAGAGTGTTCACGCTACATCGCGGGTACGACGGGGAGGGGCGCACGTTCCGGGCGGCCGTCAGGTACGTGGGCGCGCCCGAGGACAGGCACGCGTTCAGGTTCGAACTCACACTTCTCACGGAAGACATGCGCCTTACTTACTGCAGGAATCTGTGTTCCGACGTTGAGAGCGTCGAAGACATGTTCAGTTCATCCAACTGTGTGAGCGTGAAAGGGGAATGTCTTGACATGTTTCTCCAAAACGGCGATCTGACGTGTCGGGCGGCCATCTTGGAAGTGTGATCCGGGCGGTTGGGTTTCAACATGTATACCGTTATACCACGTTGCACTTGACTAGTGCCGAGAAAAAAATACACACAGCTATGTATAGTTGGCCCAACACTTCCTTACAGATGCTTTCGTCACAGGCGACGGGTTCGTAGCCAATCAGTGAACGGTATTTTCGCGGTTGTAGCTCGGGCGGCTCGCTGGTTGGCTATAAGTGCCTCGCCTGTGACGAAAGCATATGTAAGGTTCTTGGGTCAAGTATACCAGTTAGTGTCAAGTTATGTTCTTGGCTCTGTTTTGTCTCCGGCCCGAGGTGGGTGTTCATCAGTTAGGCAGCCTGACAAGCTGCCCACTAATATCCTTGTTGAACATTGCTCGCATTGAACAACTATCTACTACTTTCAAGTAATCACCTGCATTGTTTGTATATATTGGTATAATCATTCATCTAGATGAAATGTAAACTGGAGTCTGTGTTGACAAGGTGTGCTTGCATGTATTGCACAGTTGCATTGTTCTTATAAGTGTTCTTATTTAGTATGTGAAATGTTTATTTTAGGTTATTTACCATATTTCTTTATCTTGACAGTTAATAGAAATTGAATGCATTCAATTGAAATCATTCTGCTAGTTTCAACGTATTTTTGAGACCATTGACCAAGAGTGCACGTATTGCATTATTCTCATTGTATTTGCGTTAGCCTAAGTAATATGTTGACCTTTTTTGTGTGCAACTATGGAAATTTCTTTACTTTTACAAGTTATATTTGAAGCTTTCAATGCTTTTTTTTTTAAACATTGGTTATAATCTTTTAACTGTGTTTACGAAGTGTGTGTATTGAATTATTATTTGTATGTAAATAGTAGATTTTACAATTTCGCTAAAAGAGTTGGGCCCAATATTGAATGTTTTCAATGCTTGTTGATTTATATTTAATATTAATAATTTTGATACCTTAAATGTAACCTTCAAATAATGCTCTGAGCAAGTAAAGTGTACATGACACGAATTACATTGTTGCATTCTCCTTCACACCACCTGTTTCATAAAGAATTCCGTTGTTGTCATCCCGTCAACATGCTCTTGGGGTTCTCTTTGAAATTTATTCATTTATTTATTTATTTAGTGTCTATCCTATTCAGTTATAAAAACTGATTTACAAAGGAGGACCTTAAATAAAACTAAGCTATACAAACAATTAATAGTAATGAAATCATAAATAACAATAACAACAAAAACAAAACAAACTACTGAACTATATAAAATATAATCAAGAACAAGAAAAAATAATTGAGAAATGAAATAAAATCAAATGAAGTGGAAATTCAACATATTAAAAAATAAAAATAGAAGTATGCAAATAAGAAAGAATATGAAGATACAAAAAAAATGTGGGAAAAAAAATATATAGTTATATATAAAAGTGAAAGAAAAGAAAGAAGAAAGAAGGAAAAAAGATAAAAGAAAGAAGAAAAAAAGAAAAAACTGATTTGTTAACGGTCCCAGCTCAAACGAAATGAGATAATTGCAGCCCGGCCTGGCCTAGGCTGGTCTGTCTGAAGAATTGTGATGTACATGTTTTTATGTCCTTTTTTAAATAAATAAAGTTGACTGAAGTACGAGGTGAACTACCAAGGTACTAAGGTGAGTACTTAGTGAAGTGGGCAAGTGGACCCTGAGAGCTATGCCGGCGGCCGGCTTCTGGTATAGGGCCACCCTAGCCGGCCGGACAGGTCGAGGGGGAGGAGCCAGACGAAATTCTCCCCTTGCCCTTTTCATCCTCTTTACGTCCTACTATCCCTATCTTTTTCAGCTCTGATCCCAGGGGGGGGGGGGGGGGGGGGGGGCGGAATTGTCATTCATTTTTTTTTTTAATTGACAGTTTCGCTTGGAACAAGCAATACAACCTTATCAAATATACATATTATATCTGTAAAACGACATTGTTTTCACCATTAGTCATCTATAATAATTAATAACTCGGGCAGAAAGTGAGATCTAATTAATGCATTAATAATAATGGTCACTTGCATGACGTCGTCCTGAGATAGATAGATAGATATGTGGTGGAGGGTTGGCAATATGCAAGACCACAAATTAGGCCGTGTTCACTGTATTTCGTTCCGCCCCCTGTCGCATAGTTATATTCTCCCGGTAGCGAGGAGACTCCGGCCACTGTTCACTCAGCTCTCACAATAACTGACAACTTGTAACACTCAACCCCCTGATGAGAACCCAAAAGCCGCCAGCTATCACGGTAATATGTCGTGGATGTGTGAATCTTTCATGTATATTACACAAGCGTCATTTGGTCGACGAGTTAACGGAAAACCACACAACCAAAACCTATGTTTCGCCAATGGAGATCCTTCTTGAAACATGCCTGTTGGGAGCATCGTGCAACATAGCTGATTAGTGATAATCAATGTCGGTTATGTTTCATATTCATAAGGTTATCATGTGTGTAAGAGCAAATAGAAGGACGCATGCACTTAGATGATAATAATAATATTAATAATAATAATAATAATAATAATAATAATAATAATACTTATGCCTTTATTTACAACAGAATACAAATGATTCCACCAGTGAAAATATAATAAAACCTGAAAATAAGTACATGGTATAAGCATTAGTTACAAAGATAAAAGTGATTTTCAGACATCATTAATTATTAAATTATACACAAAAATTGCCAACAACGCAGCCCTATAAATATAGACCTACCGAGTCATAGATAAAAGTAACGAAATCTCCTAAAACAGGTACCTATCGAATAAATCAAGTAAAATACTGGAGTTATTTATTAAAGAGTTAAAATCAGTGAGATTTATAGAATGTCGGATGGCTTCTAGTTGGTCTAGGTGGTAGAGAGAAGTTACAAATACAAATACACACAAATTTTATATAAATACAAATACAAAGAAGTCAATACGAGGACATTTCTGTTATTTATTGAACAATCTTTTACGTGTTATTTTTTGCGATATAGGCAGATATTGTGGGGAAAGAAGCTGTTAGTACCTTTGGCGTGTTGTTATTTGTTGGAGATTAAACCACACTTTTTGTATTTTGTAAATGTGTTCATTGCAAGTTAATGTCATCAGTAGCGCATCCTGGAATTCGAAAAGGTGGAATTTAATCAGTGAAATAGAGAAAACGACCCATGAGTACAGTGGAGAGCTCTCGGACAACGAAGCAGAATACCCGGGGAAAACCGGTTCTGAGCGATGACCATATTTTGTACAGCCCTTGGGAATGCATTGCATTCATGTCAATATTCAAAGCTAGAAGATCGTTAAATCAGATTGCGGGCTTTTGTATTCTGTTAAATACCCCGTGCTAGTTTTATTATTTTTGCTTCCGGGTTTACGTAATTTTCAATTATCACAATCGTTTTTTAAATACATTTATGCATATTGTCATCTTTTAATCGTCTTTGTAGTAGGATTTTGAAGGAACGTATTATGTAATTCATGTATGCAGTATACAAATAGTTTGATTTGCATTCATCTAATAATAACGCTACAAGAAAAACTAAAAAGTTTCAAGCTCGTGGTGTTCTGATCTATATTAGGGAATAAGTTTCCGAAACGTTAATTCAAATAAAACATGAATTTATATAATTGGAATTCAGCTTTTACAGTTGTTAGTGTAGCCAATTATGAAATTCTAGGAAATGAGTGAATGGAATGTAGCGCGAAGGAGTCGGCCCGACTACCCCCTAACGAGGAGTTTACAAACCAGGTAAATATAAGCTCGGCGAGCGTTCGTCGGTCGGATCGACTGCTTCGTTGTCTGAGTGGTCTCCACTGTAGGGTTCTTCGAGGGGCTGGCGCCTGATTTTTTGTTCTCGTCGTGGTAGTTTTAGTGGGAATCTGTGCGATTATGAGCGGCCAACTAAAAAAAATTGCAAAATTGCCATCAATACATTTTGTCTTGAGCCCCACCAATAAAAGGAACTTCAACACTTGTTTGTTTAGCCACAATTACTGATAATTAATGATAAATGCGTGCATTTTTAAAGGAAACCAATAGCTTTGGTAGGCCTATACAAAAAAACACTGTTTTCATTGAAAGGTAAAGGTCACAATTTCATTTTTTGTTGTTTTTTTTACAGAGGGGTTGTCCCCCCCCCCCCCCCATCCCCGTCCTCTTGGATAAACCACTGGATATATATTTCAACAATAGTTATACAACGTATTCATCGTTACAGTCTATGTGTTTCTAACCTTTAGACGATGAGGGGTTTGGTCTTACTTTGGTGTCACTATTTGTTTAAAGAACACACAATGAGAAATAACCGGACAATATGATAATTGCGAAAAGGCCGCCGGACGTTTGGTAAGTGGTAACCCAACATATTCGTCATCACATTCAGATCCCTTAGATGTTAGTGACGACGATCCAGAACCACTTGCCTTCCCACATTGGTGCGATTACCACCGGGTATGCATTGCAGTATGATCAACAAGCAATTATTATGTTATCAGACAATACATTTAAACGTAACCTAATCTTATACACACATTAATGTTTCTTTGTTTGTTTGTCTCGTATCCATTCATCCGATTGCGATAAAACTTTGATGGGTTGTGCGCGCGCACACGAAGGTTTCCGAATGAGTACAACCCCCCCCCCCCCCTAACCACCCCCCCCCCCCCCCGCCCTGAGACACCAACATGCAATATCAACAACATTCTTTAATGGGTAAAGTACTCCAATCATGTCACCTCATTACACGGGACGAATGTACTATGGCGCACAACAAAGCATTGCAAGCGCTTCATCGTACACTGAATGATTTGAAAGGAAATGAACAGTTCATCGGTGGCGCACTTGTTGCATTGTCTGGTTCGACAAACTCTTCCAGTTATACCGGTGAGTGTATTAGCTACACTAATAAACTCAACGGTTATTTCAACAGCTGCTCTTGAATTAAATGCATGCATGTCTCAAATCAACAGTTTTATGGCGAAACATACAGAAATAAGAAATTGACTTAAGACTATTTATTTGTGCATAACTACAACATGATGCATCCGCTGAACGTTTAGCAAAACAATTATTGGATATTGACTACGGGAAAATGGCAATCGATGAATCCACGCAATGTACCACATTGCTAACAAGCTTCTGTACAATCACAACAACCACAGACGAATTGATGCACAACGTTTTCCCAAATATGTAAGTACTATTGCACGCATCCCAATGATTCTAACAGATATGCATTCGAATTCAAACGTCTGCGGTCTCCGGTGTGACTCGCATTTGTAATGACAATCAACAAAGCACAGGGACAATCGCTACGACTGTGTTGAACAAATATGGAAAACCCATGGCTCTCGCACGGACAGTTGCATGTTATGTGGCCTGCTCTCGCACGGACAGCTGCATGTTATGTGGCCTGCTCTCGCACGGAAAGCTGTATGTTATGTGGCCTGCTCTCGCACGGACAGCTGTATGTTATGTGGCCTGCTCTCGCACGGACAGCTGCATGTTATGTGGCCTGCTCTCGCACGGACAGCTGCATGTTATGTGGCCTGCTCTCGCACGGACAGTTGCATGTTATGTGGCCTGCTCTCGCACGGACAGCTGCATGTTATGTGGCCTGCTCTCGCACGGACAGCTGCATGTTATGTGGCATGCTCTCGCACGGACAGCTGCATGTTATGTGGCCTGCTCTCGCACGGACAGCTGCATGTTATGTGGCCTGCTCTCGCACGGACAGCTGCATGTTATGTGGCCTGCTCTCGCACGGACACCTGCATGTTATGTGGCCTGCTCTCGCACGGACAGCTGCATGTTATGTGGCCTGCTCGCAGCTGCATGTTATGTGGCCTGCTCTCGCACGGACAGCTGCATGTTACGTGGCCTGCTCTCGCACGGACAGCTGCATGTTATGTGGCCTGCTCGCAGCTGCATGTTATGTGGCCTGCTCTCGCACGGACAGCTGCATGTTATGTGGCCTGCTCTCGCACGGACAGTTGCATGTTATGTGGCCTGCTCTCGCACGGACAGCTGCATGTTATGTGGCCTGCTCTCGCACGGACAGCTGCATGTTATGTGGCCTGCTCTCGCACGGACAGCTGCATGTTATGTGGCCTGCTCTCGCACGGACAGTTGCATGTTATGTGGCCTGCTCTCGCACTGACAGCTGCATGTTATGTGGCCTGCTCTCGCACGGACAGCTGCATGTTATGTGGCCTGCTCTCGCACGGACAGCTGCATGTTATGTGGCATGCTCTCGCACGGACAGCTGCATGTTATGTGGCCTGCTCTCGCACGGACAGCTGCATGTTATGTGCCCTGCTCTCGCACGGACAGTTGCATGTTATGTGGCCTGCTCTCGCACGGACAGCTGCGTGTTATGTGGCCTGCTCTCGCACGGACAGCTGCATGTTATGTGGCCTGCTCTCGCACGGACAGCTGCATGTTATGTGGCCTGCTCTCGCACGGACAGCTGCATGTTATGTGGCCTGCTCTCGCACGGACAGCTGCATGTTATGTGGCCTGCTCTCGCACGGACAGCTGCATGTTATGTGGCCTGCTCTCGCACGGACAGCTGCATGTTATGTGGCCTGCTCACAGCTGTTGTTATGTTGCCTGCTCTCGCACTGACAACTGCATGTTATGTGGCCTGCTCTCGCATGGACAGCTGCATGTTACGTGGCCTGCTCTCGCACGGACAGCTGCATGTTATGTGGCCTGCTCTCGCAGGGACAGCTGCATGCTACGTGGCCTGCTCTCGCACGGACAACTGCATGTTCTGTGGCCTGCTCTTGCACGGACAGCTGCATGTTATGTGACCTGCTCTCGCACGGACAGCTGCATGTTATGTGGCCTGCTCTCGCACGGACAGCTGCATGTTATGTGGCCTGCTCTCGCACGGACAGCTGCATGTTACGTGGCCTGCTCTCGCACGGACAGCTGCATGTTATGTGGCCTGCTCTCGCACGGACAGCTGCATGTTATGTGGCCTGCTCTCGCACGGACAGCTGCATGTTATGTGGCCTGCTCTCGCATGGACAGCTGCATGTTATGTGGCCTGCTCTCGCACGGACAGCTGCATGTAATGTGGCCTGCTCTCGCACGGACAGCTGCATGTTATGTGGCCTTCTCTCGCACGGACAGCTGCATGTTATGTGGACTGCTCTCGCACGGACAGCTGCATGTTATGTGGCCTGCTCTCACACGGACAGCTGCATGTTATGTGGCCTGCTCTCGCACGGACAGCTGCTTGTGATGTGGCCTGCTCTCGCACGGACAGCTGCATGTTTGGGGCCTGCTCTCGCACAGACAGCTGCATGTTATGTGGCCTGCTCTCACACGGACAGCTGCGTGTTATGTGGCCTGCTCTCGCACGGACAGCTGCATGTTATGTGGCCTGCTCTCGCACAGACAGCTGCATGTTTGGGGCCTGCTCTCGCACAGACAGCTGCATGTTATGTGGCCTGCTCTCACACGGACAGCTGCGTGTTATGTGGCCTGCTCTCGCACGGACAGCTGCATGTTATGTGGCCTGCTCTCGCACAGACAGCTGCATGTAATGTGGCCCGCTCTCGCACGGACAGCTGCATGTTATGTGGCCTGCTCTCGCACGGACAGCTGCGTGTTATGTGGCCTGCTCTCGCACGGACAGCTGCATGTTATGTGGCCTGCTCTCGCACTGACAGCTGTATGTTATGTGGCCTGCTCTCGCACTGACAGCTGTATGTTATGTGGCCTGCTCTCGCACTGATAGCTGTATGTTATGTGGCCTGCTCACAGCTGCGTGTTATGTGGCCTGCTCTCGCACTGACAGCTGTATGTTATGTGGCCTGCTCTCGCACTGACAGCTGTATGTTATGTGGCCTGCTCTCGCACTGACAGCTGCGTGTTATGTGGCCTGCTCTCGCACTGACAGCTGCATGTTATGTGGCCTGCTCTCGCACGGACAGCTGCGTGTTATGTGGCCTGCTCTCGCACGGACAGCCTCATGTTATGTGGCCTGCTCACAGCTGCTTGTTATGTGGCCTGCTCTCGCAAGGACAGCTGTATGTTATGTGGCCTGCTTGCCGCACTGACAGCTGTATGTTATGTGGCCTGCTCTCGCACGGACAGCTGCATGTTATGTGGCCTGCTCTTGCACGGACAGCTGCATGTTATGTGGCCTGCTCTCGCCCGGACAGCTGCATGTTATGTGGCCTGCTCACAGCTGCTTGTTATGTGGCCTGCTCTCACACGGACAGCTGCATGTTATGTGGCCTGCTCTCGCACGGACAGCTGCATGTTATGTGGCCTGCTCTCGCACGGACAGCTGCATGTTATGTGGCCTGCTCTCGCACGGACAGCTGCATGTTATGTGGCCTGCTCACAGCTGCTTGTTATGTGGCCTGCTCTCGCACGGACAGCTGCATGTTTTGTGGCCTGCTCACAGCTGCTTGTTATGTGGCCTGCTCTCGCACGGACAGCTGTATGTTATGTGGCCTTCTCTCGCACGGACAGCTGTATGTTATGTGGCCTGCTCTCGCATGGACAGCTGCATGTTATGTGGCCTGCTCTCGCACGGACAGCTGCATGTTATGTGGCCTGCTCTCGCACGGACAGCTACATGTTATGTGGCCTGCTCTCGCACGGACAGCTGCATGTTATGTGGCCTGCTCTCGCACGGACAGCTGTATGTTATGTGGCCTGCTCTCGCACGGACAGCTGCATGTTATGTGGCCTGCTCACAGCTGCTTGTTATGTGGCCTGCTCTCACACGGACAGCTGCATGTTATGTGGCCTGCTCTCGCACGGACAGCTGCTTGTTATGTGGCCTGCTCTCACACGGACAGCTGCATGTTATGTGGCCTGCTCTCGCACGGACAGCTGTGTGTTACGTGGCCTGCTCTCGCACGGACAGCTGCTTGTTATGTGGCCTGCTCTCACACGGACAGCTGCATGTTATGTGGCCTGCTCTCACACGGACAGCTGCATGTTATGTGGCCTGGTCTCGCACGGACAGCTGCATGTTATGTGGCCTGCTCTCGCACAGACAGCTGCATGTTATGTGGCCTGCTCTCGCGTCGGAAAACCTTCTGATATATTCATGTACGCACTAGACGCAAAAACAAAAATATTGTATATCTTAAAGCAATTAAACAAACAGAATTAAAACACGAACACTTTATTTTCTTGAGTGGGATTGCAACGCATGCCGGGTACCGTCTAGTAAAGTATATTTAAGGCACTAATACGCCGTCCCCTGTCGAAATCATGGTATTATGTTGAAATACGTGAAAGAATAAAATAAAATGTAGTAATAATATACAGTACTATAGGCTATAGGTGACCCGGCGATCTCCGTACTGCCAAAGAATCAATAAATGTAGTGTTAACTTATTAGTTGAAATCAATTCAGTTATTTATTAAGATAAAATGAATACTTAAAATGAAATAAGTCCAATAAATGTACAAACATCTAATGGCATGTATTATAATCACATTGAAATGAATGTAGTTCACGTGGTAGCAAGGCATTTTCTTTATTGAGGGATCGACATGATTTACGTAGCAATGTTATTATTATTGAGTCTATATCTGCAACAGGACCGAGGTCCCACAAGTGCAAATTTAATATATACTTTATGATGATTGATGAATGATAATGAGGAAGGGAGGAGGGGAAGCCTGGTACCGGCACGTAGCCTTCTCCGGTCGAAAAGTACCTAGGGGACCATCGGCTACGTCCCACCCAAAAGGACGGTGTAACTTTTACCAGTCATATAGGTTCCTCCACTAACCTGGACTGCCGAGCAGTTGACGAGAAGAACGAAGCTGTTACACAAGCGTTCGAGCCCTCCAATCTGCTCTAACCAACGGTAACAAGTGTTTCGGAGGAGACTGGTCACCCATCCACCTCCTGACCTAGCGTGAGGTTGCTTAACTTCGGTGTTCGTACGGGAACCGGCTAGGCGACCGCGGCTAAACCGTTGGCTTGCACTTCTTTCTGTTGAACTATTTGCTGTATGGGTTTCACTCGGGTCGATTCCCTTTATTGAAGTGACGTGGAGCGGTCCTTAGTTGAAGTAAATAACGTAATGCTGCCACCACTCACTCAATTGGCTGTGGGAGTGAGACCACAAAACAAGTAATTAAGGAAAGCAATATAAAGGAGGCGTAAATATAGGTTCTTAAGCTACATGAAGTCACACTCAAAACCTGTAATGTTGCCCGACATGATTCAGTGGACTTAAAAGTACATGTTAATTTGCTAGCTCAGTCGATCATTACGAATCTCATCAATTAATTATATATTATCAGAAATGGGATGTGGTTAGTATGGAAATGGGGTTAAAATTATAACAAATAAATTTACTCTACTTTAGATATAATTAAAGAAAAACACATCTTACAATGAATGTAGAACACTTCTTCCTAAGGGCCCATTGCTAACTGCTTATTACTAAAGAATAAATTGAACAATTTTCATGGGAATTTAAACACATTGTGATTATGAGGTAAAAAATATTGAAATTAAAAAAATGTATGTTCAATCAAAAAGTTCAACCATGGAAATTAAAAGATTTAGTACTCATCCATTGACTTTGTTGCTGTTGCCGAGGTTGTTGTTGTTGTTGTTGTTGTTGTCGTCGTCGTTGTTGTTGTTGTTGTTGTTGTTGTTGTTGTTGTTGTTATTGATGATCCGGAAATATTCGAGGTGTTGTCCACGTGCGTTTGACAGCTGTCAGGGGTGCTCCTTTTACTTTCAAAATGGCGTCCAAAATGGCGTCTCCTTCCAACGGAATCACGGTAATGACGTCACGATTTTCTAGAAGGTTCCAGCGTCATGAGGGCTATGTCCTTTTTACTCGCACAGTTCGGCAATACTTTTATGTTTTAAAAATCAATTCTATACGTGCGTAATTTGCACAATTTGAGAACACTTAGCTCACGCCCGTCACAAGACAACTGTTTAGAATGTCCATTTCACTTGCAAGCCGTCAACGTGTCCACGAACTGCCGCGAACTGTCAAATAAGTTTTATATTTGAAAAATATTGAAATATTTATGTGGTCGTCATTTAGCACTTTTACAGTTTCACTCGTGGCTCGTGCCAGTGGCAATCGAGCCGTTTGACCATCCGCCCTCTCCCTCTCCACAGGTACATTGTGACGTAGCTGTCCACTTCCCCTCACGGCTTGTATCTTGTAAGAGTGTCCGACACATAGCACCCTTTAACATGGCCTTCTAGAAGCTCCTCTAGATTTCTTACCCCGTTCGCACCATGCAGGCCTTCGGGCACTTTCTCCTGCAACCCCTCATATTTAAAACCTGGTCCACCTCACTGTGTTGGACTCTACCACTCCTGAATAGAGGTGCCTCTTCGTCTGCGTGCCCACTGAAGCGTTATTAATTCGCTCTTCTGCGCAGTATTTTTAACAACAACCACGTACTGGTCCCATATGCGTTCTCATAATATTTTACAAAATACATAAGAAATTTTGAGTATGCAATGCAGGCCTTACCCTGACAACTTAAATATGGAAAACATTGTAATTAATCACATTATAATCAATGAAAACACTTTATATTAATTATTAATTAACATTCATAATCATAACAGTGGTTTGGACGGACAATGGGACTGGCTGTAGTGTCACAATTACCCCCCTATGGCTTTTTGAAAATTGGAACAATTTTTTAAAATCATACCTTTACTCGTATATCGATCATGGAAACTATTTACTGTACCTTATAGTTAACTATGATTATGATTCATGGATCACACTCCCACACCATAATGAGTAACGTCTCGTCCACTAATCACTACTCCCAGGCACATCCACAACGTTAACTCACCTAACTACAATTGCAAATCTAATCAAAGTATAAAAAACACAAAAACGGAAACGAAAATACAAAACACAAACATATCAACCAATGATTATCTTTATAATATCCAATGTAATCCCAAGTACTAAACACTGTCAAGTCTTGACCTGACACTACGCCACTGAACTCGCAACTCTCTCAGCTGATACGACATCCCTCGCTCGTGCAATAGAACCGGTTTGACTGCATGCTTGAAGAGCACGTGCGTCGACCTCGTGGTCGTTCTCCTGACAGAAAACCACCCCCCGCGCAACCTCGTTCGCGCATCGCACTCTCACTGGTCCCCGCAACCTTGACTACCAGCTGATCGCTTCTTTCAAACCTGTTTCGCATTCTTAGTACATAGACACAAATTTAAAAACGACAATACACTGATACATTATACATACACAAGCAAGAAGACAATTTAACCCAGTGACACAATAATGAATGATTGGGAATGATAGCAAAATAACCTTGACAACTTACTTCATTATCTACGACGACCATCTTCTCATAACGTTCTGACTCTAAAATACCCAACGGCGTGGCAGACTACTGCGAACGAATATACGCATGTAAGGCTAAAACACGGCATTCCCCCACTTCATCAATGACACACAATTGTTAGCGGCAGATTACTTCGGAAGAATTCAGACCGAGACATGAAAATAAAAATGCGATATCCCTTCAATTCATCAATAACTCACGACGTGGTAACTAATTCACTTGAAAATTCACACAATCATATCCAAAATTTTCATTAATTCGTAACATCCCACGCATTTCCTAACTCATTCATTAACTCATTAATGTTCCACTCAAGTAAATGATTCTCGCGTACGCACATACAATCAAATCAAGCACAATCGCATAAATCAAATCGACATTAATATAACTAATCATACATAAGCAACATGGCAATTTAATCTATTAATACAATAGTGAATACTTACGAATGATCTAACAAAATAACTTGACAACTCTGTATGCAATCGCGGACAATCATCAACAAAAGACTCCAGATTACAATTATTATTTAAGTACCCCCCTTAAATGTCAATGACTCGAACTTCGACCTCCCATAACTAACAAAATATAAATTTTGTTTAATTGCTCCAACACGGGAGCATCTCAACTGGCCGACTTCTCAACTCATCGAAGTCTCAACTTGTCGAAAACTCAATTGACCGACTTCTCAATTGACCGAGGTCTCAACTAGTCGACCTTTTCTCGTCTGTCTCAACTGACCGATTTCTTAACTCATCGAAGTCTCAATTGGTCGAAGTCTTAACTGATCGAAGTCTCAACTGATCGAAGTCTCAACTGATCGACTTTCTACTTGAGTCTTAACTGATCGAATTCTCAATGGTTCGATGTCTCAATTGACCGACTTTATAAGAATGGATTATCTCAACTGCTCGCATCCTCAACTAGTCGAATTCTCAATTGATCGACCTTGTAATTTTAATTTCTCGCAATTGATCGAGTCTCAATTGGTCGACATCTCAACTGTCCGACTTATACAGAACGGATTATCTCAACTAGCCGAATTCTCAACTGATCGAAGTCTCAATTGGCCGACTTTTACACATTGGATTTCTCGTCTTTGAACGAGTCTCAATTGGTCGAAGTCTTAACTGATCGACTTTTATTAAACGGATTATCTTAATTGACCGAATTCTCAACTGATCGACTTTGCACGTTCGTCTCAATTCATGGAAGTCTCAACTGGCCGACTTCTCAACTGACCGAATTCTCAACTTATGCACCGCCTCTGAAGGCTGGACATGAATCTGGTTGGCTTCTACTACCGCCGTACCCTTCATCGTGCTCTCGGCAAGCACTGACAAACACACCCAGCATAAACTCCTTCCTGATAGGAGGACACATTTGCCGTCTGATTGACAGTAGGCGTCTCTTAGGGTTCATGTATGTGTATCGCGTACGATAAGTCACAACTAGTCGAAGTCTCAACTGCTCGAAGTCTCAACTGGTCGACTTTCTACTTGAGTCTTAACTGATCGAATTCTCAATTGTTCGATGTCTCAATTGACCGACTTTATAAGAATGGATTATCTCAACTGCTCGAATTCTCAACTAGTCGAATTCTCAATTGATCGACTTTATAATTTTAATTTTTCGCAATTGATGGAGTCTCAATTGGTCGACATCTCAACTGTCCGACTTATACAGAACGGATTATCTCAACTAGCCGAATTCTCAACTGGTCGAAGTCTCAACTGATCGACTTTTACTAAACGGATTATCTTAACTGACCGAATTTTCAACTGATTGACTTTGCAAATTTGTCTCAATTCATCGAAGTCTTAACTGGCCGACTTCTCAACTGACCGAATTCTCTACTGTTCGAAGTCTTAACTGATCGACTTCTCAACCGGTCGACTGTTCTGTAACGAGCGTCACACGCCAAAAGTCGACCAATTGAGACTAAAAGTCGGTCAGTTGAGACTTCGAACGGTTGAGAATTCGGCCAGTTGGGACGTAGTCGTTGGCTCCAACACCAACAACGACCATGAAATGGAACGACATACATAATAAATAATTATCTTTGTGAAACGACGTATTAGCTCTAAGGACGTAAGCCATTGTGTTTGATTTACTTTCATCGAATCAATCAATCTGCTAATTAACAGACAATGTTATATTATATAATGTATAACCAAGGCATTTTTTTCAGTTAAGAAAAAATGTAGACCTGCTGCTCTATCAACCAATTTGCATTGGGGGGGGGGGGGGGGGGGGGGAGGGTACTTAAGAAAACTGATACCGCAAGGTACTGAGACTGACATAAGTAGGTAAGTAATTATTTACTTTCAATATGCAAGCGTTTTTATTTGTCAAAGTAGGTAGGAAACACTGTTCTGAAAAAAACTCATAAAGTGAATAGGATGTCAATGTGAATTAATATTCCATGCGCTTTAATTCTCCGTTTTCGAAATTACCGCGAGGGAGCGATGGTAGAAGTCGCTTATCGACCGATGCCGGTTGGCCAGTAGTACCTCCGCCTTCCGCTAGATGTCATCGCTATCAGCGAGCGACCCCATCTAGCGGAAGGCGGAGGAGGCTGTCAAGCAGAAAATTCTCGTTTTGACAGCAATCGATAGGTTGAAATAATTTTGTATCGATCGATCGATATGTAACATTCGTTTCGTTTCGTCACTTCCGAAAACTCTTGCGTTTCCTTCCTGGCTCCTGCTCGATGTTCTTGCCTATGAATTAATTGCTAATTTAATTGCTTGTTTGGATCAAGGTTAACTGGGCCGTAAGTTTCTTTCGGCCAATAGGCCTAATAACACCTTACAACTATAGCCATCTAGATTAATTACGCTAGGCCTAGGCCTAGTTGGTCTTTGTCAGTCCTGGTTTCACCGTGTAGGCCTAGGGCCTAGATTGGTGTAGACCTAGGCCTAGAAGCCAAGCTGAACAGCTCAAGGATTATGAAGGGCTTACATAACGGCGCTGCCAGGGACTCTTGTGACTTAGGCCTAGGGCAGGCAAGCAACATGATGGACGTACAACGTAAGGCTAGGCGTACCTAGGCCTACCCTAGCTAGGCATGGACTCAAAACTTCGAAGGCTGGGCCATTGGTCTACTAGGCCTAGCCTAGGCCTAGGGTCTAGCCTACTAGTCTAGCCATAGGCTAGGATTGATTGACGTACAAAGACGTAGGGCTAGTTCTAGGCCTAGCCTTTGCCTAGCTCTTGCTGGGCATAGCCTTGCTACATACTTGCAAAGGCTAGGCCTATGCCTACTAGGGTCTAGCCTACTAGGGCTAGGCTTAGTCTTTACCTAGCTCTTGCCAGCCCTGCCACAAACTTGGAAGGCAGAGGCTACTAGGGTCTAGGCTACTAGGGTCTAGCCATAGGATTGATTGACGTACAAAGACGTAGGGCTAGGCCTAGCCTTTGCCTAGCTCTTGCTAGCCTTGCTACATACTTGTAAGGGCTAGGCCTACTAGGGTCTGGCCTAGTCTACTAGCCTAGCCGTGGGATTGATAGACGTACAAAGACGTAGGGCTAGGCCTAGCCTTTGCCTAGCTCATTAGCCTTGGCACAAACTAGGAAGGGCTAGACCTACTAGGGTCTGGCCAAATAGTCTTGTCACAGACACGGAAGTGCATAGGGCTAGGCATAGCTTACTAGCCTAGCCATACACTACGTTTATCTAGCGGACTGGGTTCGGAATGACCAGTTCGCAGTGAGTTCGGAACCCCGTTTAGCAAGCATACTTCAATCCGCACTCCTATTAAACCCTATGCCTAGTTCTATCAAACCAGACTAGATTGGCTTCTTAACGGAACTGATAAAAGCTCGAGCTGAGGTCTTTGTCAGTTAAACTTTGTAACTACTCAGGCCTATCGGGATAGAAACTTGGTAGAGGTATATGAAAATTTAGTATTTATGTTAAATACTTATAGTTCTTTATTGGTGTTCACACGGATGTAAATAACCTTACAACAACACAGAGGACCGAACCCGTAGGCTGCCCACCACTAACTGCCCTTCCCTCGTGGCCGTGGGCTCCTCCAACCCCCACCGGGCACCCACGGTGTCTTGTCCGCTCTCTAGCGGCACCGCTGTAAGGCAAGGTGACACTGACCAATGGGATGTCACAACTTGGCGCGCACTAAACTCGGCTCGCACCGCCAAGTGCAAACCCAGTCCGCTTGATGAACGTATTGATAGACTTGAAAGTATAAAGACGAACGCTAGGCCTTGATACGGCCTAGCCCACGGTCTGACAATATTCTTCCTTGCTCAGATCTGGCACTCCGGCACACTCGTTTCCGTCCGCCCCGCGCTTGACGTCAGCCTCATACATGATTGCTGTAGGGCTGGCGCTTCGTGCGTGTTGAAATGCTAGGGTAGTCACCTGGTTCTACATTTATTGGCCAAATTTACATTGCATTTGAATTTTGTGTTTAGACAATTAGAAACGATGCATGATATTAGTAGACAGACAGCACCATTCAACAGTAGTAAGTGTGGTTTAAATATTAGGCCTAGCCGTGTTTTGGTAACATCGCAGTGATTTGTTTTCACACACAATACAAATCTTTGTGTGATTTACATAAAATATGAATGAATGTAATAATAACACTACAACGATATTAAACAAGTCATATGCATTATCTAACTTATTACTTCAATAATATAATCTTGTTCGTAATCAATCAGCCAGCGTACGGCGGCTTTGTGTCCTCGAATATGTGATGTTATATTGTCACGTTTGTATTTTATGTGGCCGTCATACTAGCTGGTATGACATATTTTGTTTATTATCCACCCATTCAGGTACAAGAAGTAACTTTCGGTGGGGGACGTAATTTCATTTAATGTGCTTTGTTGCAATGCACGTATACTACTAGCTGTGTATGGGCCAGTGCACTCAGTCCCCCAGCTATTAATAACCACTGTATTATGTAACTTTACATTAAAATCATACACAAGGGCGCTGGCAACACGACTCCATTAGTTCGCATTACTACCGCATGAGTGTGTTTTGCAACATTTAACCTCGAATACAGATATCATAGAGTTACAATAATTTGTAATAGTAATCTGTTCGTAGAGAAATCTATGGGACCTTTTTCTTTACTATTTCTGTTTCACCTTCACACTAAACACGGTTTAAATAATTGGTAATGCGTTGAAACCATATTGTGAGGTGGCCTCTACGCAGTTTCGAGATTGTCACATTTTACCAACACGAAGACCGGCACTAATACAATTACCACTCAAGGCCAGCCGTCGTCTTGATTAATCCATTAAACAGCGGTGTTGTGTTATTCTCGGCATTGATGTTTTGTTGAGCGTCTATTTCCTAAGACCGGTGGGAAACTCCTCCGCACTGGCTCGCAAATACGCGGCCCCCTGAATCCCACCCGTTGGCAACGAGACTAACTGGGGACATTCGACAACAATAATGTCTGTCGTTGCGGGGTTACTGCTGCTGTGGGATCATAGTGTGAATTGTTAATTAATTAGTAGTGTATACTTGGATGGAGAGGCCAAAGTGGCTGAGTTAATCACCAGAACATGTTTATCTTGTTAAATAAATAAATATATTGTTGATTTTTATGTTCAGATGGCGTCGTCTATGTCCATTTGCTGATAGATAAATAGAGGACATGTTTTAACAATGAGACAAATACTGCTTGGCCTCACACATGTCTAGATATTTACTAATTTATAATAGCAAATATCAATTTTAGTTCTATTTTCCAGTAAGCCTACCTAGTCGTGTTTTGTTATCTATTGATGTTTTAAATGTTAATATTTTCAGTTTTCTTGTATCAAATCATGCCAGTGAAATATTTTATTCTCTTGTGTATTAAAGGACATCACAACACTGTGATTGTCCGGCGTTATAAAATGCGTTATTTTTTTTAATGATTTATGGCGAAAACTAGAAGTCTCTAGCTTGTACCAGAAATTTACAATAAATTATTGAAATGACCCAAGTTTTGGTGGTGCGCGCGCACCCGATAATCGTGACGTCACGCTTGCGCATTTTTCAAGTCGAAGCAGACGCCAAATTATGAGCCAGCGCCGTGAAAAACTCTCGCTGTAGCTGAAGATATGGTGTTCAGAGCAAAACAAATGATATTGTGTTCTGCGATCTTTTCTCTTCAATAACATTGTTAAAAAAATATTTTTGTTGTAACAGAAAACATAGTTTTAATTAATTTTCCAAATGCCTTCAATTTCACTAAATTAGCGTGTTTTTAACAACATTGAAAGCGGATAAGATAAACGAAATGTTAAGATATTTTCATACTGACATATAGCTACATGCATGCAGAAAAATAAAAAAAATACGGCATGTATATTGAGGAAAACGTGTGCACGTGTGCGTTTAATATATTTAGATGCATTTTCGGTCAACTGGGCGGCGGTACAAGCGATCGTCAGAACGAGTCACGCCCGCGGCTGACTGTTGTCTGAATACTACTCATCCAACAAACAAACGTAAACTTCACCCCAACCGCTGTAGCTCGTGATGGATCATAACTGGCGCACACCTGACTAGTATGAGACACAGGGACGTGGGTTTATATCCCGTATGCATGTGTTAAATGTTATCGGTCATCATCACCTATTATACACTCATCCTCTAGTGTATCTCTATAATAAATCCTCTAATGAAAGTGTAAAAAAATAATAATAATAATAATAATAAAAGTAATAATAATAATAATAAAAATAATAGTAATAATAACAATAACAATAATAATAGTAATAATAATAATTATTATTATTTTTAATAATATTACTATTAATAATAATAATAATAATAATAATAATAATAATAATAATAATAATAATAATAATAATTAATATATTGTTACCATAGTAATAAATAATATTAAATTACTACTAACAAATCCGCATAATAAGAATAATAATGGTTTCTGTGGTGTTACCCGTGGGCTAAGTTTCAAACGAGTAGTAAAAAGGTTAATGTTTTCTGAAAAGCCGCAACGAGATTTCTGTCATACAGCGGTAGGCTGCTGCGCGAATCAACAACAAAACACGCCTGGATATACCACACAAATACTTGCACATTTTGAAAAGAATTATATGTGACATATTTTTTTTATTTTTCTGCATGCATGTGGCTACATGTCAGTATGAAAATATCTTAACATTTCGTTTATCTTATCCGCTTTCAATGTTGTTAAAAACACGCTTATTTAGTGAAATTGAAGGCATTTGGAAAATTAATCAAAACTATATTTTCTGTTCAACAAAAATATTTTCTTTAACAATAATATTAAAGAGAAAAGGTCGCAGAACACGATGATATCATTTGTTTTTCTCTGACCACCATATCTTCAGCTACAGCGAGAGTTTTTCACGGCGCTGGCTCATAGTTTGGCGTCTGCTTCGACTTGAAAAATGCGCAAGCGTGACGTCACGAATATCGGGTGCGCGCGCATCACCAAAACTTGGGTGATTTCAATAATTTATTATAAATTTCTGGTGCAAGCTAGAGACTTCTAGTTTTCGCCATAAATCTTTAAAAAAAATAACGCATTATATAACGCCGGAAAATCACAGTGTTGTGATGCCCTTTAAGAGTAAATAATAATAATAGCATTTATTTGAGTTTTGAAGTCTATTACATGAAACGTTAGGCCTATGGCGATGTCGATTACAGTGAAATTCCAATGTATCGTTTTTCTGGAATCTTTGCCAAAAACATACTTTTGAATACATACGTGAAAATAGTGAAAGCGATTACATACATGGGCAAATTAAAAAAATAAAAGTGTTTGTATATTATGCACTTTGAATTGATATAGGCTAGGAAATACAATATTTTGATGCCATAATGAATGTCTTGTGAATGGCCTGAATAGTGGTGTGTGGATAGTCCTAACTTGCCCATTATTGACCAATGGACACACAGGATCTGTTTTCATTGACTTGTATTGTTGTTGCAGATAGTGGTCTTCCGAGATATACCCTTGTCACAGCAGATCCCGCTAGGAAGCCCGAGACGAGGTATGTAGGGCCTACAGGTCCAAGACAATCTACTAACCTTCTCTTGCATTCATTGTGATCAGTTAAGTATAAACTTGCCCCAAGACTACCTTACACATGCTTTCGTCTCGGGCGAGCAGCTCGTAGACAACCAGCGAACCGCCCGAGACAAGCCCACGCAAATACCGATCACTGATCGACTACGAGTGGGGGCGGATTCCTTCCCTGTGATGAAAGCATGAGGAAGGTTGCTTTACGGCCACGTTATAAGTCCTAAGCCATGGCTAGTTCATCACGGAAAAGAAAGCTCTCACTATTTGAGAAAATTACAGGTCCAGATTTTTGCGGAGACTACCGTTCAAGAAACTGGGTTGCGTTTTTGCGTCAATAGATAATTAGGCCTACCATGATTGGGCTGGGTGCAGATAGGTTAATTGAATTCCAGCTTCATTATAATTTAACACAGCGCAAACAACGCTGTTCATGCGTGTGTAAAGCCGTGTCCACACAAATGACTAGTGATTATTGACTATTGACTACAACCCCACTGTGGTTATTTCTTAGTCAAGCCACAAAACCAACAAGACTCGTTTTATTGGTTGCAGGTGAAAGTTCTGTGCACTGATTGGCTGTGACTAAGACTTGACTAAGGAATTGAGATATTTTCAATTCGTTAGTCAATAGTCAATAGTCAAAAGTCAAGTTGTGTGAACGTCAGCACGTTTTGCTTATGGCTCAAATCGCTTAATCAATAGTCATTGGTAATTTGTGTAAACCGGCAACTGACTGCAAATACATTTCCAATTAATGGGGAGGCGTAACAAGTGCACAGAGTACTTGCGAGCGATCCCGCCAACAGTCACTGAATATTGAATAGGCCTACTCACAACTTTCAACAACGCCAATTTCTAAGTTGTTTGAAATGCTACTTGACTTCTTTGGAATCAATGGACATTTTCCCAATAATAATTAGTGCACTGGCTTCTAGAGAGGTTTTCGGTTAATTCTTGCAGGCAAAGCTCAGTGGCCGGAACGCTTGAAGCGCTGCAGTGTAGTCGCTTGTTGTACGCCGCCCCATTATACGGAGTGGCTATTTGCACCCCGTTGGGTGAGCGCAACATTTAATATGCTATTTTTACCCAAGTTCTGCTCATGCGCGGGTGTGTCCAGCATTTAAAATGCTATTTGCACCCAAGTTATTTTCACCCAAGTTGGGTGTGTCCAACATTTAAAATGCTATTTGCACCCAATTTGTTTACACCTAAGATGGGTGTGCCCAACGATTTATATGCTATTTGCACACAAGTTGGGTGTGTCGAACACTTAAAATGCTATTTGCACCCAAGTTGTTTTCACCCAAGTTGGGTGTGTCGAACACTTAAAATGCTATTTGCACCCAAGTTGTTTTCACCCAAGTTGGGTGTGTCCAACACTTAAAATGCTATTTGCACCCAAGTTGTTTTTACAGTTTTTGGGGTTCACTTGGGTGCAAATGGCATTTAAATGTTGGGCACACCCAACTTACGTGAAAACAACATAGGTACAAATAGCATTTTAAGTGTTCGACACACCCAACTTGGGTAAAAATAACTTCGGGTGCAAATAGCATATTAAGTATTGGACACACCCAACTTGGGTGAAAACAACTTGGGTGCAAATAGCACTTTAAGTGTTGGATACACCCAACTTGGGTGAAAACAACTTGGGTGCAAATAGCATTTTATATGTTGGACACACCACACTTGGGTGAAAACAACTTTGGTGCAAATAGCATTTTATATGTTGGACACACCACACTTGGGTGAAAACAACTTGGGTGCAAATAGCATTTTAAATACTGGACACACCACACTTGGGTGAAAACAACTTGGGTGCAAATAGCATTTTAAATGTTGTGCTCACCCAACTTGGGTGCAAATAGAGGCGGCCCCCATTATACCCCCCCCCCCCCCCCCCCCCCTGGACAGATATACATTATATAAATAATCATCTAGATAACTATTCTGTATCAACTTTATTAACAAACCATGGTTATATATATCTTATCTAAGATGATATTTCTGCTTGTATCTGTTATGTTGGTTGATTCCCCCATATATATAAACATGATCTTGGCTTTGCTTTAAACTAGGAATGTCAAACAATATGAAATTCCATATTGATAATCGCAATAACAATAAAAAATTATCACAATAATATTGGTGCAAAAAAATATTGTCTGGATAATGCATTTTCAATTTTTATCGTGATATATTGCCGCGATATTATGAAAATAACACTACTTCTACTTTTAAACATTACGTCATATGTGGGGCGGGGAGGGAGGGTAGTGGCGAATAGTTTTTCTGCGGCTACATCGAAGGAGGGCACTCGACAGCTGGTCGGTGGTCGCTCGGCTAACGTTAAGCAGGCGCCAAATTCAAATATGACTATTGCCGCGATTATCAGGATATCGCACAGACTTTATTATCGTACGATCATCGCGATATGGCTAGCCATGTCGCGATAATATCGATATACGATATTTATCGATATGCGATTATCGTTGACATTCCTACTTAAAACCCATAGGAAACTCGGGGTAGATTACGATAACCAGAAGTTGCCGTATCCGACTGTAGCTTCGAAATTCAACTGTTTTTTTTACATGAAATAAAAATCTGGAGTGAATATTTAATATATTTTGTCCATCATACTTGTGTCTGAGGGTAATTATTGATAATATGATATCCATATAAGATTATTATTTTTTAAGTCGGATCAGTCTTAGATCAGTCTTCCCCAGATCTTCTGCAATTAGTCATTACTCATTACACATTAGTGGCAATGTCAATCAATGAATAGTTCAATTTAGGCTACGTGGTACTTGTATATCGGATCAGTTGGCAATATATTAGTTTAATACAGACCAATGGAAATAAGGTAGGGCTTCATTTTCAGCTACTGTCTGTTACTAGTGTATTTTATATACATGTCAAAGTAGGCATAACTTCTTATATCAAGTCATAATATAATACATTCACTTTGTAGCAGCGAATGACATGATTATTGCTCATATTAATATTAAATAGGCCTACATTGAAACTAATCCAATATGTCCACAACACTTCGATCAATGCAATTACTATGGTTATCTGAAATCATCTAGATAACATGGGTGTCTGTATATCTAGATAATGTTCAATTTCATTGATACTGTTATCTTTATCTTTATCTAGGTGACACTTTCATTTGATTATCTTATCGTTACCTATCTACCTGGCTCAACACTGCCCCCATAATAGGTGTTTATTTTGTTTTATCATACGATGACGTGTATGTACGCAAAACCTCCCCCAACGATCGTTGTAGTAAATCGCTTTCTAGCGTAAGCTTTATTTAAAACCATTCATGGGAAATGAAAGTCAACATCTTTTACTTGTGTTGTGATAAACACTACATCTACATAACATATGTATACTAGGCCAGTGGTTCCCAACCTTTATCACCTCACGGACCGGCAATATGATATATGTATGCGTAAGGACCGGCGTGCTACAAGGGGTCTGGTGTGTAGCCCCAGACACCGGAGGCGAAACTTCTTCGGGTGTACTTACACCTCAAAACGGCCTTTACAGCTATCCGAGCAAATTTATTTTATTTATTTATTTATTTATTTATTTATTTGAAATATATCGTTAACAGGGCAAAGCCCCACCAGTAACGTATAATAAAAATAAAGTACATGTTCAACATACATGTACACAAGAAATATCGTCGTCAAGAAATATACACAATATCACAAATACACAAATACAAATACATACTAATTTTACCAAAATCAACCAAAAAAACATGACAGTGAACCTGCCAAAGTCAACCTTAAAATTAAAACATAAACACTAACACAAATTTACACACATTCCCGCATTACATTCTTGAACGAACAAAATAAGAGAAGAGACAACTGGAAGAATGTGAACACAGAAAACATCGCTCAAATCACCGTTAATAATATATTAATAAATTACTAATTTTCTATTGTAAAAACTTTGTATGTGTTAATTATTATGATGTTATACTGTTTATTTAACTTAGGATTGCGCGTTTATAATCGTGGTTGTTTCTAGTCTCGGGTCGTTCCTTGCAATCAATGCTCTCAACTATCTGTGTCGGTAGAAGTGGGTGTTTGTATAGTTGGTATTAATTGATTATAAGCAAGTGTCCCCTTTTAAAAAATATTAATAATGTCTAGAACAAATTTTTTGAATTTTAACATGTTTCTAAAATATAATCATAATTACAATTGTAGCAGACACTGTGCGGACTGGTGCCGGTCTGCGGACCACCGGTTGGGAACCACTGTACTAGGCTACGTATACATATACGTGTATATATATATATATATATATATATATATATGTGTCACACGCAGAAACTTATTGACCCGGAATAATGTTAAAACCACACACACAATTATAAAATGAAACTGCAGTTGGCCTCGGTCTGAGGAAAGAGTAGGAACGGATTACTCCGAAAATTCACCGGTTTTTTAAAGTAAGTGACCTTGGTTTCGTTTAATAATTCTGTGTGTGGTTTTATATATACCTATATATATATTGTTATTCTGTAGGTTTTCGCGGACTGAAAAAGATGTAGTAATAGGTTCTCGACTTGCTGTCCACGCTACTTGCTCTCTAGAGACTGGTTGCTGGCCCAGAAATGGGCCATTGTCATTGTCTCGACGTTTTGGCAAAATCGCATTTGCCATCTTCAGGATGATCCGTTGGTTTCAGAGGCTGAGAACCGAATGGTTTCTTCTCCGGTGTGTCCATTGTTTTATACCTAGCCTGGTGTGTTGTTATTGGTTTGCTAGGAGACCGATTCGCAGCTAGCCAATGGCGTGACGGCGTGTGTGTTGAGCGGTGGCGACGACAGCGCTTAGAGTGCGGCCTTGTCCAACTACAGCGCACCCGGCCGCCCGGGCCGATGTGCTTCTCTCTCGCAGTCCCGTCGCTCGGCCCGTCGGTCTTTAGATCTTGTTGGGACGCGCTCGGCTTCTCGTGATCGGACCTGTGTATGCCGCTACGTTGGGCGCGATCCTGTCGGTGTGTTTCTTTCTTCGTTTGTCACCTGGCTTCGGCGGTGGTACTGCATCTGGGGGTAGGTTTATAGGTGTTACTTGCCGCGCCGCCAAGATGCTCTTCCATACTGCGGGGAGCGTGAGTGAGTCGTCTCGTTTGTTCATTGAGTGTTCTCGTTTGACAATCTCAATGGCTTCTCGGATGGTCCTTGTGCGATAGTGTTCATATATATATATAGTAAATATATATTTTCTTTTTCAATAAAATTACATTAATTTTCATTGATGATTGGAAGCACTTGTATGAATACTTGCCGAACCCATATATCCCATTTAAATTATTTTCAGGAATCATGTCAGGAAGCTGTTTTTGGGGCATTTGACGCATATGTGCCTTGAAAAATGTTTGCCCCCAGCGGCTGGGGCTTTGCCCCACACCCCGGTTTGTGCGGACTAAATTTGTCCCGGTTTGTTACCTTCGAAATATGGTCACCTTATTTTTTGTGCATGTCCACTTAAGGGTAAAGGGTAGTCTCTACGTCAAAAACCGCAGAAAATGTTCATTATTAAATAATATCTCAAGATTGCAACAAGACAGCGAAAATCTAAATCAGCAGCGAACTTTGCTTTGGTAAGCCCTACAGATTGAATAAAATATTATAACCATTAGAGTAGTATTTTGATTATAATTCGATAATTAGTAATAAAATTAATTATTTATAAAAAAACATACTGATTATAATATAAGTCACGACTAAGCGCATTCAATGTGTAGGGCTTACTAAACCACAGTGCGCTGTTGATTAAGATTTTTGATTTCGAAGCCCATTCTTGTGATATAAATTAAAAATGATAATTTGTTGCGGTTTTTGACGTAGGTGTATCCTTCCCTGTTAAGAATGTCACGGCTCGCCACTAGCAGAGACTCTATGAATATTAAATAAATAAATAATTAATAAATGAATAAATCAGACGAAATTATTTTTTGACAGCTTGTTGTTTGTCTATCGATTCATTTGTTTCATTGTTGTCTTTTGGTGTTGCTAGTGCCCTATAGCTATTATACTTTCTGACATTGTTAAATGCAGTGCAATGTGCGTTGCCAAGAATTTTTGTTGTCATATTTTCAACACGGTCCGCCACCGTTACTTATGGTGAATTCACGACCTTGCGTTGCACTAAGCAACTTCGAACTTCGAAGTCCTAGCAGCCAATCATGAGCATCATCAGTGCGCGACTGTGCGATGCTGCAAACATTGATTCTAGTTCAACTCTCCAATGCAATTATGCAAAGCAAAGCCTTCTTGATCCTCGCGGCATGTATGATCCGGGATACTCAGTTTAAAGCACAGCCTTCTCAAACGTCGGTTCAATCCGCGCAAGGTCCACTTGATCGGAGATCTAGTAGACCTTGAATCCGCGGTTTGACCCGTCGAGAAGGCTGTGGTTTAAAGCAAGGTCGTGAACAGATGATGAAGTCCACGCAACGCAACAAAGTCCAACGCTCAGCTCAGCGCAACGCAAGGTCGTGAACTTGCTGACAGCAATAGAAATGTAATTTTTGTCTCTAATTCATATCAGATCGCGTTTAAATTAGCATATTCGTGACCTTACGAAACTTACTATAACCTCACATTTTGCTGTTACTGTGTTTCGATAAAATCTTTGTAACAAAACGCAGGGTATTACTACATAAACATGAATGAAACACAGAGAGAAATGAATTTACCTTGGGGTAGGGCGCCAATGTTGCTGAGCTAGGGTAGAGAACGAGACCAGCTGGTGAACTAAATTAGGGAACTTGTGACACTGTAGGTAGGTGAAAGTACGAGCATGATATTCGGTTCAAAACAGGTGAAATGTATTGACAAATGACATTGAAATGATAGGTTACAACAAGATTCCCAATACAACTTTCTAGGTTTCGGATAGCTAGTCCTAGACCTTCAGACTACGTTGCAGTCGCGTGGCGTCGTTATGAAGGAATGTTTATTGTGCGTCGCACAATCCGTGTCGTACTCACATGAAGATTGTAGCGATGTTACCGTTAATAGATGAGATGATGCTGTAGTAGATAGATATGTAGTTGTAGATATATCAAGATGAAGATAGGTGTTGTGATTATTCCATGGTGTTGGATGGTAGACCCAGGGCTGGATAGCCTAGCGTCGCGTCCCCTCGTCTCTGGCCTCGAAAACACGTCTTGCTCGGTTGGTGGTAGATGGTCAAGTCCATAAATTGTAATCTACCTACTTGGTAGCGCTTACTGGGGAGGAAATCTAATTTAATTGAGGATTCGGGCCAATAAACAAGTATAAATAATTAAGAATATTCCTCTTTATTTGTGAGGTATAATAAAAATTAGGTTCAGGATTAACTATAATTGGCAATTGCATTAAAACAAACAAAACTACATACACTAATACATGTTAAAACCATACACTAAAACATGATAAACCATACATAATATTATAACTCGAAAAATATAATGTTTACATCAAATTTAGATCTGAATTCCAATTAGTGCGCGGCTTGCTGCGTTCACTTTTTATATTTACACCGTGATACGTTCACCCAGTTCTGTACATTTGCACCGTCCTCCGGCTGTGGTGGTGGTGGTGGTGATGATGAGGGGACCCTGTTGTCTATTGATGTTGAAGCGGTGTCTGTCGTCCGCGTGAATAGGGTTGGTAATCACAGGTTCGTCCTATATTGTCCGTAGGTAAACCGGTTGTTCACAACGTCACTTTTTGTTTTGTTACTATATATATGAATTAATTAATCCTGACGGTTCTCGTTTAAAAATATAAAAATTACATAACACAGTCACACCACCGCACTCTTCACGATTCCCACTGTTTGTTCAAATATGTGTTTAGGTTAAATTATTACTTTATAATATATTATGATATATATATATCTGGCTCCTGTTTCCAACTTAAGTTAGGTCAGGGGGTGGCCATAGCCACCAGGATTCTAGGGCACTTCAAGAGCTCCTAACACCGGCTTGCCAGGCCTGTCATGTCCTCTTCAAGTTCACTCTCTTTTCTTCCCACCAGCTCACGCCATCCACTTCTGTCTTCCCACAGTCTTTTTGCTTGCACTTCTTGCCAACTTCCACCTCTATCTTCTACATCATTTCTTATTTGATCTTGCCACCTCTCTCTCGGTCTACCAACTCTTCATTTAACTTGGTCTCCGCTTTCAAATTCTGTCTTTGGGATTCTGTTCTCTCCCATTCTTCTGACATGTCCATACCACCTCAACCTTTCTCGTCCTATTTTATATAACAGCTTTTCAACTCTAACTTTTATCCTGATTTTCTGGCTTCTAATTTTGTCTAGCTTTGATATTCCGGCTATGGCTCTTACAAACTTCATTGAGGCTGCCTGGATCCTACTTGCATCTCTCTCTCCTAGTGTCCAGGTCACTGAACCATATGTAAGGATGGGTAAATAGTATACCTTATATAGAAGCACCTTACATTCTCTAGGGAAATCCTCATTCCACAGTAACTTTCTTACTTGCTGATAAAAAGATTCTGCTTGCGCCACCCTTTTACCAATCTCACTTCCCATCTTTGCCTCCTTAGTGATAATGCTTCCTAGGTATGCAAACTCTTGTGTCTCCTCCAGTTCCTCTTCTCCAATTTTTATTTTGTCTCTTATTGTTCTACTCGTTCCTTTCTTTCTTGATCTTTCCATCACCATAGTTTTACTTTTATTTATACTGATTTTTAGTCCAAATTCCTCTGTTATGAGTTTCCATTTCATCACTTTCCTCTGAACCCCTTCAGCTGTATCTCCCCATACCAGAATATCATCAGCATAAATCATTGTTCTTGTACCTGGTCCTTTTACCCCTGGTTCCACCTTATTTAATATTTCGTCCATGACGATTGAAAACAGTAATGGGGATAATACACTACCCTGTCTTAAGCCAGAGTTAGTCTTGAACCATTCTGTATTTCCATGTTTTGTTTGTACACAACTTGTACATTGTCGATACATGCTCCTTATTCTGTCACTCATGTTGTTGCTAACACCCTTATTGTTTAGGCACTCCCATACTTTTTCTTGGGGCATGCGATCATATGCTTTTTCTAGGTCTAAAAACACCATGTGTACATTTTGTCCTGCCTCCCACCTAGTTTCCATTATTTGCCTAACTGCAAATATCAAGTCCGTGGTTGACCTTCCACTCCGGAAACCATACTGTTCTTCCCTTAGTTGTGGTTCTACCGATTCTTTTAATCTTACTTGTAATATTCTTTCGTATATCTTAGCTCCTTGACTCATTATAGTGTGATGCCTCTATAGTTTGCGACTTCCTTCCTGTTGCCTTTTTTATAGAGTGGGACAATCACTCCTTTCCGCCAGTCTTCAGGAACTGATGATGATGATGATGATGATGATGTTAACATAAAATTGTTCACTTATCAATTAGGACATAAAGGTTAATTGTTCACTGTTTGGTTATATTACTGGCGTGTGCGTTAGCTACCGTTGTTAACTGGAGGTTCGGCCAGTTGCACAGTAACGGCGCCCGTGTTCAAAGAGGTGGGTTTAGTTCCCGGCCGTCTTCTCTCATGTCCCAACAACCACTGCCTCTCCAACCCCATCTCCCACACCTCGAGGTGCCATGTCAAGAGTGCGCCATTTTGGGCCCTGTTGCCAGATGGTTTGGCTTTACATTCATTTTTCTAAATATATTTACAATTAACTTATTAACATTAACATTATTAACTTATGTCTCACCGTACCACCCGGGGCAGGGTTGGAGATTGGCGCAGGCTGATTGGGGAAGGTTCCAGGAACTAAGTGAGGAAGCCTTGTTAAAGGTGGACTTTACTTGTTCTCGTGACCCCAACGTCCTTGTCAGTGAAGTCAGCAGATGTATGCTTGACGCAGCATCCGCCAGTATACCCGTGACTAGCTGTAGGCCACGTCGACATCCTGTCCCGTGGTGGAACAAGCAATGCGAAGTTGCAATTAAAGCCAAAAAAGCGGCATTTAAGCGTTTTAACATCTATCCGACGGCATGTAATTTAGAAATACTTCGACGCAAAAGGGCTCAGGCCAGACATACTGTCAAGCACAGTAAAAGGCGTTCCTGGAGTGAGTATGTGTCCACAATGAATCATTGTACTTCTTCCACCACTGTGTGGAAGAAGATCAAGGCAATAACTGGCCGTCAAGTGAATACCATCCCCGCCATTCGGGATAATGGCCAGCTTGTCACCACTCCATTGGATGTGGCATCGGTGCTAGGCACTCACTTTGCTTCTGTCAGTAGTAATTCCCGGTACGATGTGGATTTTCTCAATCGAAAGAAACGGTGTGAGTCGACGAAACTGAATTTTCGTTCGGAAAACACAGAACCGTATAATCGAGCCTTCACATTGTGGGAGCTCCAATCAGCCGTAAAGTGTCTCCGACCCACGTCTATGGGTGGGGACAGGCTGCACAACGACATGTTTGTTCACTTGACGGACTCGTCGCTAGAGGTTGTTTTATTGTTTTTTAATTTTTTATGGTTGTCTGACACTTTTCCTGATGAATGGCGTAGTGCCATTTTGATTCCGCTCCTTAAGCCTGGTAAAGACAAATCCATGCCGGTATCGTATCGACCCATCTCTTTAACTAGTTGCTTTTGTAAATTATTTGAGAAGATGATAAACAAACGTCTCATGTGGGTCCTTGAAACACGAGGATTGTTGGCGAACGTCCAGTGTGGCTTTCGTCAGCGTCGCAGTACCATCGACCACTTGGTGCGTTTGGAAACTTACATACAGGAAGGATTCGTGGCAAAACAACACGTCGTAGGTGTTCTCTTTGACATTGAAAAGGCTTACGACACCACTTGGCGGTTTGCCATAATGCAACAACTTCACACGTGGGGCTTCCGAGGGCATATGCCCAAGTTCCTCGAGAATTTCTTAAAAGACAGGCATTTCAAAGTGCGGGTTAACAACGTGCTTTCCGCTCCCTTTGATTTGCAAACGGGTGTGCCGCAGGGTTCTGTCCTCTCGGTATCCTTGTTTGCAATAGGTATCAATAGCGTTATTGCATGCATACCAAAAGCATTAATGTCGTGTTTATTTGTTGATGACCTTGGGGTTTTCTACAGATCTGTGAATCTCTCGATTGCAGAACGACAAGTGCAAAAAGGTTTAAATAATATCAGTGAATGGGCTCGAGCTCGGGGAACTAGATTCTCTCCCGAAAAGACCCAGTGCATTCGCTTTTGTCGCCTTCGAGGACTTCATAATGATCCAAAACTGACCTTCAACGATGTTGAGCTTCAGTTCAGGCCCCATGTCCGTCTTCTCGGTATGGAGCTTGACGTGAAGCTCAACTGGCATCATCATATTGTCCAATTGAGAAAACGTTGCATGTTAGCCCTCAACATTTTAAAAGTTCTGAGCAACACTAAATGGGGTGCAGATCGCACCTGTCTGCTACGCGTGTATGGAGCTTTAATTAAATCCAAAATGGATTACGGTTGTTTTGTATACTCTTCCGCTCGTGATACGACTCTTAAATTGCTCGATACCGTCCATCATAGTGGTCTTCGCCTTGCGCTAGGCGCATTTCGAACAAGCCCCGTCGTAAGCCTCTATGCTGAAGCAGGAGAGTCCTCTTTGGCAGAGCGACGAAACCACTTGATGGGCGCGTACGTTATGAAGATCAGAGCTATACCAAATCATCCATCACATCAGATTCTTTTCAACGACAGATTTGTCAGACATTTTGATAGCAAACCGTTGGCTACATTACCAACGGGCTTGCGTGTTTTACATTTATTTACATTTTTAGAATTTGATATGCCAAATCTTTTCAACTCGGTTTTTGGTACTAATCCACCTTGGATTATACCGGAACCGGTTATGAGATTTGATCTTTGTCGTTTTGATAAATTTTCTACTTCGGATTTAAAATTCAAAATTCACTTTCTGGAAATTTGCCATGAACACCGTGGGTTTACCTTGGTGTTCACAGATGGCTCCAAAATTGACAACAAGGTAGGATGTAGCTTTTATTGCTCCGCCTTAACTGAACAATTCAGGTTACACGACATGTGTTCAGTTTTCACCGCAGAGTTGGTCGCCATTCGCGAAGCTCTGAAATATATATCACGTTCTCCAAAGGGTAAGTTTTTAATTTGTTCGGATAGCATGAGTGGACTTCAAGCAATTTGTATCATGTATTCCGTCCATCACTTGGTCCAAGACATTCAGTTTTATCTGGAGAAACTCAATTCGAGGAATTATACTATCGAATTTTGCTGGGTACCTGGACACGTGGGAATCGAAGGAAACGAATTGGCCGATCAGGCTGCGAAGGCAGCCTGTCAACATCGCCATGTTGACTTCGATATCGTCCCTGTTCCAGATGTCAAAAGTGCGTTCAAACAAGTCATTTTAGATAAACGACAAGCTGCTTGGGACCAAGTGCAACTGAACAAGTTGCACAGTGTGATGCCTAAATTAATCAATAAAGTGCGGCCTCCATCTTCCCGTCTTTCTCGCCGGGAAGAGGTTGTGTTGGCACGGGCTCGCATTGGCCACACTCGTTTGACTCATGGCTATCTCCTCACTAGAGAAAAGGTTGTCCCAAAATGTGACACTTGTGACGTTACTCTGACTGTACGTCACATATTGTCGGAATGTACCAAACATGATGTGTTGAAAACACAATTAAAGCTTTCCCCGTTGTATGAAGAACTTTTGTCATACGAGAATTGTGATAAACTTTTAAAATTTCTTGTCCGCACACAGTTTTTCCAACAATTTTAAAAAATACATTACAACCACTTATAAATATAAATAATAAAAATCAAATTCATATAAAATTAAAACATAAATACTACTTTCCTAGTAACTTAATTACTTAGCTTGCAAAACACCATCTTGGTGGCGCAAAATGACCTAACTGGTTGAAGCGCCCTTAAACCCAATAAATTCAAATAAATTCAAATTTATTCACTAGGGGCGTGGCCAATAAGACCCACGCTGTTTCAGATAGGAAGGCAACTACATCATAAAAGCCAATAAAAATAACCATGCTAATCCTTCTACCGCCAAAAGACTAGCTAGTAAATGGCCAGTAGAACCTCGCACAATAACTTGGAGGACACACAAAAGATAGGGCTGGGGCTGTCTTGAGATCAGGTCCTTTGTCGGTGCCCACCCAAGTCTGTCTGGCGCCACTCACATACTGTATATATTCTTATTAATTATAACTACAATCATTTATTTTAACCTATTTAATTTTGGGTCATTACAACGTCTTGCTCGGTTGGTGGTAGATGGTCAAGTCCCGATTAGATTTGGCTCGTTTTCCTCCAAATCTTGGTAAAACCTTCCATCATCTTCTAGTGCTAGTCTTCTGAGGCACGCGCACGGACCCAGCGCCAATGTCAAAACAAGCTTCCCGAACATTCGGTGAAAGTTCCTCCCACCGGCTCTGACCTTGATCAGTCCACCCCGATCACTGCCTTGTGGATACGAAAACCGGATATACGTTCACTGCCTCCATGATGACACTTATATAGCGCGCACAGTTTGAATCTTGTTGAAAAACACCACGTACAATGTTCAAAAGGGTACATCTTTTCGACTTACTTTTGTGTAAATTTGCCAAGACTCATCTGATCGCCATAACACGAACATATTTGAGATCGGAAAAATCCTTAAAAAAGTATGGCTATCCCACATTTTGCCGCCATTTTGTGTCAGAAAAATATTTTACAGTAACAATGGTGTAACTTTGTAACTTTCAAACGATTTTCTCACAAAACTATACACCTTCAATCCACATCGAGGCTTGTGGATAGTCCAAATTTCAAGTTGATCGGACTTTCCGTTCGGCCGCTATCAACAGACATAAAATTTTTAAAAAAAATTGAGCGCTGTGCCTTAAAAGTCTAATGGAGACGCTCGCTTCGCTCGCTTAATAAATTAAGTAAATACTTAAATTCATATTAATAATAATTGAGTCTACCCACTCAGTAACAAGACTGATTTTCAGTGTGGGACTTTCATTTAAAGCGACTGAACCAACCCTGTAGGCTCCGAACGCCATCACCAAGTGAGCGATAACCAATGAAGGATCTACATTGCAAATATGAAACACCTGAATCAGTGATTGATTGATGATCGATTGATGTTGATTGATATATACAGTGCGAACAACTGCGGACACATACAGAATCGACAAGGCCAATTCAGAATAACTTTGAATTTATTGAGTGCTTCATTGCTAGACGTTGCAAATTCACCGTTTACTTATTCCTAAGCCAAGAAGTGATGTACGGTAATTGAATTCATATTAGAAGGTAAAAACACTTTTGCTGGATTTGAAGATGGATTTGAACCCGGGACCTTCTGTATAGGAAGCAGGGATGCTAACCACTGGACCAATGAACCACCTAACATGTTATAGTCGTCGTGCAACAACTTCGGGATTGCTTCCGTCACGGGTGGGTGAGCGGCAGCCAACCAGCGGCCAAGGCTAATTCAGATACCTGCTCGGGTTGGCCGAGACCATAAACACGTTATTGATTGATGACGAAAGCATTACCGAAGTTGTTGTACGACGACTTAAAGACGATAGATAGGGGAATGATATATATTGGGGTTTAACCATTTTTCGTCAGTGTTGTAGTTTATACTGATGGCCACTCACTTAAGAGCGGAGGGTAGTCTCTATGTCAAATACCGCAGAAAATTATTGTTATTTAATTATATCTCAGGATTGCAACAAGAAATCAAAATCTATATTAACATCGCACTGTGTTTTGGTAAGCCCTACAGAGTGAATATAATATTATAACCATTAGCGTCGTTATTTTAACTATTATTTCGATAATTACTAATACAATTAATAATACATACAAAACATAGTGATTATAATGTAAGGAACAACTTAGAGTATTCAGTATGTAGGGCTTTAATCAAACCACAGTGCGCTGTTGATTTCGATTTCGAAGCCCATTCTTGAGATGAACTTAATTTAAAACTTAAACTTTTGCATTGCACATATCTACAAGGAGGTGCAAAGTTTAAATGTAAAGTTCGGTTCTCCTTTTAAACATTAAAGAACAAAGTACTAAATAAAAACATTATTTTTTAATTTGTTTTATCAAAGATTTATCTGGCTGGCCTGTCGGATTATCCCCCCACTCTAACTCAAGTCTCCTTCTGTGTCCTACATCTCGTTTGGTTGCAGGATGGCTGCGAACGATGACGCTCGGTTCGTTATAACCAAGCCTGGTGTCCTGGTGTTGGGTGGAGGCCTGCCTGCTGGATCGAGCATTGTGTCGTTCTCCCAAGATGAGACCGTCGTTCAGGTGTCTTGCGGTTATGACCACTCTGCAGTTGTATGCGAGTCTGGCCGCGTCTACACCTTCTGTGTAACACGAGACACGGGACGGATGAAGAATGAAGGCTCGGTCGCTGAGCCGAGGCTTGTTGACACTCTCAGCACTGTTAGTATAACCCAGGCTGCATGTGGAAGTGGATACACCGTGTTCCTCACTGACAAGGGTGAGGTGTATTCGTGTGGGCGGAATAACTACGGTCAGCTTGGCCTCGGTCACACCCGTGACACCCCCACACCCGTCCTGGTTGCCGGTCTGCCGCCCATCAAGAAGGTTTCTGCTGGGCGTGACCACACGGTGGTTCTTGCGACAGGCGTTGATGTCTGGGTGTGTGGATACAACAACCATGGCCAACTAGGACTCGGTCATACAAACCAGCTAACCTCATTCACTCGTGTGCCCAACCTCCCCGAGCCCATCGTTGACGTATCATGTGGCGCGGCCCATACAGCTTTTGTCTCGGCCTCTAGGGTTCTCTTGATGGCTGGGTTCAATTACAGTGGTCAACTTGGACTTGATTTAGGCTATAGCGTGTCCAGCTTCACACAAGTATCGTTGCCGTCAACAGCCGTGGCTGCCGTGTCCGGCGGTTTTGATCACACTGTAGCCCTCGGAGTAGATGGGACGACATGGGCTTGGGGTCGTAATGTTGAAGGTCGGTTGGGTACCGGTGACACAACCCACAGATCCGCCCCTACTAGAATGATTGGCCTCGAAGGCCAGACTGTCTCTCAGGTTATCGCTGGTTATTACCACACTGCGGTGTTGACACGGGCAGGGGACGTGTTTGTGTGTGGCCGAGGAACAAGTGGTGAAGTGGGTCAGGGAAAGGATAACCTCTTGGTGGCGACTCTGTTGCTTAAGTCACCGGGGCTGGTTGTACAACAGGTGGCTTTTGCTGAAACTTATTCACTACTGTTGGTCACGTCAATCGTCACACCTTCAGGGCAGCGCGGGATAGGGATTGATGATAAGGTGGGGGAAGACATAACGGACTGGGAGCAGATCATAATGCGAACCCTGGAGTGTCCTGTGTGCTTTAAGGTCATGTGCGCACCGATACACCTGTGCACCGAGGGGCACAGTTTATGTAACGCTTGCTGGTCTGACGACAGTATCACAGTTTGCCCGCTGTGTCGCGGACAGTTTTCTTCTGTGAGGAATCTTCTCGCGGAGAGTCAGAGTGCCGACATCCGGCTACCGTGCACGGAATGCCTGCTGCGCATGCCCGCGTGCGAGCTGGGGGGACACGGCGCGGTCTGTCCCCGCCGTGACTACGACTGTCCCCTGGCGTGCGGCGGTTGGAGGGGCCGGCCCGAAGCGATGCTGGGCCACGCCCTCTCGGCCCACGCGGACCGGACGTGGCCCGACCTGCCACGCACGTTTGTGCAGCGGCGCGGACTCTTGCTCACGAACGTGCTCGCGGCGCACGGCAGAGTGTTCACGCTACATCGCGGGTACGACGGGGAGGGGCGCACGTTCCGGGCGGCCGTCAGGTACGTGGGCGCGCCCGAGGACAGGCACGCGTTCAGGTTCAAACTCACGCTTCTCACCGAAGACACGCACATTACATACCGCAGGAACCTGTGTTCCGACATCGAGAGCGTCGAAGACATGTTCAGTTCTTCAAACTGTGTGAATGTAAAGGGGGAAAGTCTCGACACTTTTCTCAAACAAGATAACCTGATTTGTCGAGTGGACATTGTGGAAGCCGAAACCAGGCGGTTCGCTGATGAAATGAAGGCTTTGCTTAGTGCTCAAGAATTCCAAAGCTTACCTTGGTAATGCCGACACTGCTTCCAATGCCTCTAGGGTTTAAAGTAAGATGCATGTGTTGTTCACTGTTGTATGAAGTGTTTTTATCAGGGATCCGACTAGTTTTGTTTTTTGAACATAGCCGAAGCCTAGCCTAGCCAGTCACTGGCAAAGCTAGCCCAGCTGCAAGCCTAGCCGCGGTTAGCTTTAAAAAAAAAACGTAGCCGAGCTAAAAGTTAGCTGGCTTTCACAGAACATAGCCCAGCCGAGCTCGAAGCTAGCTAGCTTAAAACAAACCTAGCCGAGCCGAGCTGGAATCTAGCTGGCTTACAAAGAACATAGCCCAGCCCAGCCAGAAGATAGCCGGAGTAAAAAAAACATAGCCTAGCCTAGCTTGAAACTAGCTGATACGGGAGAAACATAGCTTAGCCTAGCCTAGCCTAGCTGGAAGCTAGCCGGGGCAGAAAGAACATAATTAGCCTTGCATTACAAAAATGAGGTGCACACGAAACATGAAACCTGCTTATTTGACAGGTTGCGAATAGCTAAGTGATGAATAGCTAGTGAATAACTAGTGAATTGAATAGCTAAGTGAAGTGATTACTATGGATGAAAAAATCGGTTATTTATATTTGCTATATATGTTTAAAAAAATAATAACGAGTAAATAATAATCTAGTGGTAGCCTGTGCTTAATTTCAGGGTGGACACAGCCACCTACTATTTTTCCTGGGGGGAGGGGGGGGGGGGAGGCGGCGGACGCGTTCGCCCACTTATTTTTTTGGAAAATCCTAATTAAAAAGTCAATACGATGTTGTAGTAAACTGGATAGCCTGTCTATAGTTACTGTACTAATGTGGCGACTGCACTTTTTCATGTATCCTCTTTGCTGCTTGTTGACAAGATTATGCCAGCTAGATTGGCAGGGGTAGGGGGAGGTAATTTTGGGTTTCCTTAAAGTCAAGCAGATGACAAGAAAAGGTAATTTTTATTACAGAAAACAAGAAAGCGCAAGACGCCTCTCAACCCCCCCCCCCCCCCCCCCCCTCCACAGGGTTGACATACATCCCGCTATTATCTTGGTTAGATCCTGCAATACAATGTTCGACGTTGGTAGTTCTTCTAGTATGAAAAGACGGGTTGTTGCCGACATCGGCCTGGGCGGTAGGTTGTAAAATTAAAAGCCACCCTAATTTACCACTTGCGACCGCTTCCTGCGTTGCCAAGATGTGTATTTGGCGAAGAATGCGTATCTCTCTCCCTCGCTCTCTCCGTAATATCTCTTTCACCCCCAAAAGCAAGCAGCAATGTCTTGTGAATAATACTTGAATGCTTGAGTAATGCTTTGTGAATGAAAATAATTTACGATGTTACCAGTGAAAAGACCCCTTCGAACTTGCACTGACAACCTTGCAGTCAATTATTGTGCCAGGCGGCTATTAGGCGGTAGGCGGTATTGGGAGTACAATAAGATTAACTGCGTTGAAAGTGTGAATAAACAAGGTCCATTGTCCCTTTGAGGGAAACGAAACACGTCAAATGCTGCTGGACGAACACATGTTGGGAAACAAAAGCTAACACAGCCAGCTACTCGAAAATCTTACTCGCAAAAATGTAGCCAGCCACAACCTAGAAAGACAGCCAGCTAAGAACAAGCTGCTTGAGAAAACGTAGCCAGCCGAAAGCTAGCTGGCCAGCTACTCGAAAATCTTAGCCAGCGAACCTAGCCTGCAGCTCGCAAAAATGTAGCCAAAACCTAGCTAGCTTGCAGCTTGATAAAACGTAGCCAGCTAAGAGAAAGCTAGCCAGCTATTTGAAAAAACGTAGCCAGCCAGAAGCTAGCTAGCTGGCTGCTCGATAAAACGAGCCAGACCAAAGCTAGCTAGCCTGCAGCTTGACAAAACCTAGCCAGCTAAGAGAAAGCTAGCCGGGCTGATTGAAAAAACGTAGCTAGCCAAAAGCTAGCTAGCCGGCTGCTCCAAAAAATGCAGCTGGACACATTCTAGCCTAGCCTAGCCTAGCCTAGTCGGATCTCTGGTTTTTATTTTTTAATAATCTTTAATGAATATTGACATTTAAAGAATATTACCACATAAGGACCCCTAAACACTTCTTATATGTCATAACAACTCCATTATTGCTCCTTCTTTCACCGATACTTTCAGGCATATACCTGATATATGGTTTATTAAGAGCCCCGTGTAATTTGCATTAAGTATAAAAGCAAAAGGTGAAAAATTTAATTTTTTGCTTAAGTTCTCCAACTTTGATGGATTTATGCATCTAATAATAAAAGCTTTTTTCTTACAAATTTCTAGCAAAAATGTCCATTTCATGATCTGCGAAATTTACGAATTCACGCTCTTTACGGCAAATTTTACTCAAGTTTAAGAAACAATAATAACAGACGCAAAAATAATACATTTAGGTCGATTGCTTGAACATTCCGTTCAATTATATTTCCATTTCGTTACTAGGCTTATTTTAGTTTGTATTGTATTCATAGTGTCAATGAACCATCTCACTAAACAAAGAGTTATTTTTGGATCACAATATTTTGTTGCCTTAACCTCGATTTTAGATGAAAACTGATTATTACTAATACTTTAGCCTTTTTTAAAGTAAATAATGATACATTTTTTTACCTGCTATAAAAAAATTATGCTAATTTCACGGCGTTAATATATCAGCACAATAGATAGATGTGCGTGTTTGCTGACCCCAGGAGGGTCTCCCACACAGATGACCCGGCGTGTTAGCTGCCCGGGTCATAGGGCAACTTATCCATGTGTGTAATGCGTTGTGTAGCCTACGTGTTGAGTCCAACATTACTATAATACCACTCTGCTCCGGTCACCAACAACAGCTGCCAGGGTCATAGGGCAACTTATCCATGTGTGTAATGCGTTGTGTAGCCTACGTGTTGAGTCCAACATTACTATAATACCACTCTGCTCCGGTCACCAACAACAGCTGCCCGGGTCATAGGGCAACTTATCCATGTGTGTAATGCGTTGTGTAGCCTACGTGTTGAGTCCAACATTACTATAATACCACTCTGCTCCGGTCACCAACAACAGCTGCCCGGGTCATAGGGCAACTTATCCATGTGTGTAATGCGTTGTGTAGCCTACGTGTTGAGTCCAACATTACTATAATACCACTCTGCTCCGGTCACCAACAACACAACCAGCGTAAACCGAATAGTGTTTGACGCGTGGTCACCGCCAGCTAACAAGTGAAAAGCATCATTGTGCACAGCCAGGCATCTGGGTTCGAGTCCCTGTCGAGACTTAACGTCGGACTCCACTCCCCAGCATAACTTAGACCACCACCATTCATCGCTTCTTTGTTAGATAATTCTTGAAACAATAACATCATTATCACCATATTTATATCAAGTCAAGTGACAGCTTTCCGTGACCTCAATGATGATTTGCTTAAAAGATAACAATTCAGTGATTTCAGGTGTCCAAAACATGTGCAACATAATACAGTGGAACTTCTTTATAACACACGTCTTTATAACAAAATGATCTATTATAACAAACTGTTGTTGAGGTCCCAAAAGGTTCTCATGCATGTTAAGGTATCATTTTTATAAAGAAATGTTTATAACAAAATAATAATGTGGCCCCCAAGAGTTAGTTATAAAAAAGTTTTACTGCACAAATGTTTTAGTTTGAAATTGAAACATACACTTGAGTGAATTAATACCTCAATAATTTGGTTCCTAGAAATTCAGCTTGTTGTCCGGCAAATATTGTTACTTAAATCTAATTGAGGGCAGCACAGTTCCGTAAGCAGTTTACCTGGGAGATGAATAATATTGTATTTCACAAGTTAAAATACTTTGAGGTAGATATTGAGTGTTACATTTCATAGCTCTACTTGTATGTATATATTATGAGCATCTTAATAGAGGTTTTATAAATACAAGTACGTTATATTTTAAAGGAGGTAACAAACAATAGTAACTATAAAACTTACTCCTCCCCCACCCCTATTGGATGTGACTGACTGTGCGCTGTTCTTCGTCTTTACCCTAGTGTGCCATTGCATATCTGATGCGCTTCTTTACATCTTCAAGAATCATTTCACATAAATATAATATCTAGGAAAAGAATGATGCGTCCTAGTGAAACATGGTAAGCCAATGACGGCCCTGCTACTGTGTGCCCTAGTTGTACAATGCTAAAACCAATCACTTTTCAATCTTTGTCATGACTAAATGACATAGTTACTAATACGAAGTTGATTTAGATTGACAGTGAGTGTTGAACATTCTTACTGATTTAGTTATTGTTTTTACAAATACTTGTTTTCTGTATTGAATATTGATTGGGGGCATCACAGGAGTCCTGACAGCTGATACCTTCAGGATGATGGTGTTGTCGGGAACTCGTGGTAGATACAATAGGGAGGAACACATTATATGTGGTTCTACTGGACACACGACGTCGGAACTATTTGGCGTAACACGGCCTTGTTTACTCAATAGGTGCAGTGAAAACACTTAACCCTTGCAAGAGTTCAGTAAGGTGCCAGGCACTGTTTGTGGGAGGGGGGGGAAGGGCGTTTAGGTAGAACTGGTAGTGTGTCTGTGGTTTCCGTGGGAAGTTATGTTATATCCTTAAATTCAATGCCACCATTTCCATTACACCATACCGGTGGGTTGTTTGTGATTATTTTAATCTACCGGTACAAATGCGCCCACCGTGCCAGTACAGGCCCTGAAACATTGAGAACAAAATATGTGTTGGTACTTTCTGAAGTCAATGGTTTAATTTTAAAGTTTATCCTTTGTAAAATGGTCGATGCACACCCTTCTATTAAAGTTTATTGTAAAAATATCACAGTATTTTTTTTATTTTTCACAGAGATTGTATTCCTGCATTGCTACCTTATGTCTGTTTAATCATTGTGCTGGATGTAATCTTGAGACTGTTGGCCTAAGAGTGTACTGTACATGTTGCATTGTTCCATTAGTCTTATTTTATTATCATATTCTCATTATAAGTATGTTGATGTAACTTCTTTATTTTTACATATATTATTGATCATAGCCTGTATTGAAAGCTAGCAATGCTCATAAATATACATTGTCTTAAGATTTTATGAACCAAGCATGTATGTATTGCACTGCTCTTATTGTTCTCTTTTACTGTGCATGTAGATTGTTTAATGTAGTAAATTGTAATATGTATTTGATGCTTGCAATGCTTATTTGATTTCTGTTCTCTGTTTCATTAATCATTTAGCTCTCGTAATGAAACCTTAAAGTAATATGTTGATTAAAGTAAAGTGTACTGTACACATGCCACACATGACAGTGTTGCATATTTCTCTCCTTTAGCCCCCCTGTTTCATAAGAATCCCATCTGTGAATGCCCTTGTGTTATTCTCCTTGAAGCCTACAGGCCATCGTCTGGTGGAAGAATTGCGGTGTGTTATGTTCCTTTGATGCAAAGTACGTGTTTCTCTTTACTGCTTTGTATCGCAATAAAAGCCTGGCAAGCTGAGTCGTTGACTGTGTCCTGCCCTAGACAAGGGTGGACAAACCAAGGAGTATTATTGGAGTATTCAATCTTCCAAACTGCTTAATTGCTGAAAATAATTTTTCTATTAGGAGAGACTGTATGACCAGCTTAAGGAGTAAATATATTATTACTGTATTGAAAATCACAATTTACATTTCGGGTAAGTTTTCTTAATAAACATTTCAAATATACGTATGTTTTTATGTAAATACATTCGTTTAGGGTTAGTATACGTCCCAAAATATCGGGATTGTCCCGAAAATGCATGAATGTCTCAGTTTCCAAAGCCTATGACGTCCTTGCATGTCAGCTGTGACAACTACATCAGCTGTCACTGACGTCCTTGCATGTCAGCTGTGACAACTACACCAGCTGTTACTGACGTCCTGGCATGTCAGCTGTGACAACTTCATCAGCTGTCACTGACGTACTTGCAGCTGTGACAACTACATCAGCTGTCACTGACGTCCTTGCATGTCAGCTGTGACAACTACATCACTGTCACTGACGTCCTGGCATGTCAGCTGTGACAACTACATCAGCTGTCACTGACGTCCTTGCATGTCAGCTGTGACAACTTCATCAGCTGTCACTGACGTCCTTGCAGCTGTGACAAATACATCAGCTGTCACTGACGTACTTGCATGTCAGCTGTGACAACTACATCAGCTGTTACTGACGTCCTTGCATGTCAGCTGTGACAACTACATCAGCTGTCACTGACGTCCTTGCATGTCAGCTGTGACAACTACATCAGCTGTTACTGACGTCCTTGCATGTCAGCTGTGACAACTACATCAGCTGTCACTGACGTCCTTGCATGTCAGCTGTGACAACTACATCAGCTGTCACTGACGTCCTTGCATGTCAGCTGTGACAACTACATCAGCTGTCACTGACGTCCTTGCAGCTGTGACAAATACATCAGCTGTCACTGACGTACTTGCATGTCAGCTGTGACAACTACACCAGCTGTCACTGACGTCCTTGCAGCTGTGACAAATACATCAGCTGTCACTGACGTCCTTGCAGCTGTGACAAATACATCAGCTGTCACTGACGTACTTGCATGTCAGCTGTGACAACTACACCAGCTGTCACTGACGTCCTTGCATGTGAGCTGTGACAACTACACCAGCTGTCACTGACGTCCTTGCATGTCAGCTGTGACAACTACATCAGCTGTCACTGACGTCCTTGCAGCTGTGACAAATACATCAGCTGTCACTGACGTACTTGCATGTCAGCTGTGACAACTACACCACCTGTCACTGACGTCCTTGCATGTCAGCTGTGACAACTACATCAGCTGTCACTGACGTCCTTGCAGCTGTGACAAATACATCAGCTTTCACTGACGTACTTGCATGTCAGCTGTGACAACTACACCAGCTGTTACTGACGTCCTGGCATGTCAGCTGTGACAACTTCATCAGCTGTCACTGACGTCCTTGCAGCTGTGACAAATACATCAGCTGTCACTGACGTACTTGCATGTCAGCTGTGACAACTACACCAGCTGTCACTGACGTCCTTGCATGTGAGCTGTGACAACTACACCAGCTGTCACTGACGTCCTTGCATGTCAGCTGTGACAACTACATCAGCTGTCACTGACGTCCATGCATGTCAGCTGTGACAACTACATCAGCTGTCACTGACGTCCTTGAATGTCAGCTGTGAAAACTACATCAGCTGTCACTGAGATCCTTGCATGTCAGCTGGGACAACTACATCATCTGTCACTGACGTCCTTGCATGTCAGCAGTGACAACTAAATCAGCTGTCACTGACGTCCTTGCATGTCAGCTGTGAGAACTACATCAGCTGTCACTGACGACCTTGCATGTCAGCTGTGACAACTACACCAGCTGTTACTGACGTCCTGGCATGTCAGCTGTGACAACTACATCAGCTGTCACTGACGACCTTGCATGTCAGCTGTGACAACTACACCAGCTGTTACTGACGTCCTTGCATGTCAGCTGTGACAACTACATCAGCTGTCACTGACGTCCTTGCATGTCAGCTGTGACAACTACACCAGCAGTCACTGACGTCCTTGCATGTCAGCTGTGACAACTACATCAGCTGTCACTGACGTCCTTGCATGTCAGCTGTGACAACTACATCAGCAGTCAAAAACCTCCTTGCATGTCAGCTGTGACAACTACATAAGCTGTCACTGACGTCCTTGCATGTCAGCTGTGACAACTACACCAGCAGTCACTGACGTCCTTGCATGTCAGGTGTGACAACTACATCAGCTGTCACTGACGTCCTTGCATGTCAGCTGTGACAACTACATCAGCTGTCACTGACGTCCTGGCATGTCAGCTGTGACAACTACATCAGCTGTCACTGACGTCCTTGCATGTCAGCTGTGACAACTACATCAGCTGTCACTGACGTCCTTGCATGTCAGCTGTGACAACTACATCAGCTGTCACTGACGTCCTGGCATGTCAGCTGTGACAACTACATCAGCTGTCACTGACGTCCTTGCATGTCAGCTGTGACAACTACGTACATCAGCTGTCACTGACGTCCTTGCATGTCAGCTGTGACAACTACATCAGCTGTCACTGACGTCCTTGCATGTCAGCTGTGACAGCTACATCAGCTGTCACTGACGTCCTTGCATGTCAGCTGTGACAACTACATCAGCAGTTACTGACGTCCTTGCATGTCAGCTGTGTCAACTACATCAGCTGTCACTGACGTCCTTGCATGTCAGCTGTGTCAACTACATCAGCTGTCACTGACGTCCTTGCATGGCAGCTGTGACAACTACATCAGCTGTGACAACTACATCAGCTGCCACTGACGTCCTTGCATGTCAGCTGTGACAACTACATCAGCTGTCACTGACGTCCTTGCATGGCAGCTGTGACAACTACATCAGCTGTGACAACTACATCAGCTGCCACTGACGTCCTTGCATGTCAGCTGTGACAACTACATCAACTGTCACTGACGTCCTTGCATGTCAGCTGTGACAACTACATCAGCTGTCACTGACGTCCTTGCATGTCAGCTGTGACAACTACATCAGCTGTCACTGACGTCGTTGCATGTCAGCTGTGACAACTACATCAGCTGTCACTGACTTCCTTGCATGGCAGCTGTGACAACTACATCAGCTGTCACTGACGTCCTTGCATGTCAGCTGTGACAACTACATCAGCTGTCACTGACGTCCTTGCATGTCAGCTGTGACAACTACATCAGCTGTCACTGACGTCCTTGCATGTCAGCTGTGACAACTACATCAGTTGTCACTGACGTCCTTGCATGGCAGCTGAAAAAACTACATAAGCTGTCACTGACGTCCTTGCATGTCAGCTGTGACAACTACATCAGCTGTCACTGACGTCCTTGCATGGCAGCTGTGACAACTACATCAGCTTTGACAACTACATCAGCTGCCACTGACGTCCTTGCATGGCAGCTGTGACAACTACATCAGCTGTCACTGACGTCCTTGCATGTCAGCTGTGACAACTACATCAGCTGTCACTGACGTACTTGCATGTCAGCTGTGACAACTACATAAGCTGTCACTGACGTCCTTGCATGTCAGCTGTGACAACTACATGAGCTGTCACTGACGTCCTTGCATGTCAGCTGTTGCAACTACATCAGCTGTCACTGACGTCCTGGCATGTCAGCTGTGAAAACTACATCAGCTGTCACTGACGTCCTTGCATGTCAGCTGTGACAACTACATGAGCTGTCACTGACGTCCTTGCATGTCAGCTGTTGCAACTACATCAGCTGTCACTGACGTCCTGGCATGTCAGCTGTGTCAACTACATCAGCTGTCACTGACGTCCTTGCATGTCAGCTGTGACAACTACATCAACTGTCACTGACGTCCTTGCATGTCAGCTGTTGCAACTACATCAGCTGTCACTGACGTCCTGGCATGTCAGCTGTTGCAACTACATCAGCTGTCACTGACGTCCTGGCATGTCAGCTGTGAAAACTACATCAGCTGTCACTGACGTCCTTGCATGTCAGCTGTGACAACTACATGAGCTGTCACTGACGTCCTTGCATGTCAGCTGTTGCAACTACATCAGCTGTCACTGACGTCCTTGCATGTCAGCTGTTGCAACTACATCAGCTGTCACTGACGTCCTTGCATGTCAGCTGTTGCAACTACATCAACTGTCACTGACGTCCTTGCATGTCAGCTGTTGCAACTACATCAGCTGTCACTGACGTCCTGGCATGTCAGCTGTGAAAACTACATCAGCGGTCACTGACGTCCTTGCATGTCAGCTGTGACAACTACATGAGCTGTCACTGACGTCCTTGCATGTCAGCTGTTGCAACTACATCAGCTGTCACTGACGTCCTTGCATGTCAGCTGTGACAACTACATCAGCTGTCACTGACGTCCTGGCATGTCAGCTGTGTCAACTACATCAGCTGTCACTGACGTCCTTGCATGTCAGCTGTGACAACTACATCAGCTGCCACTGACGTCCTTGCATGTCAGCTGTGACAACTACATCAGCTGCCACTGACGTCCTTGCATGGCAGCTGTGACAACTACATCAGCTGTCACTGACGTCCTTGCATGTCAGCTGTGACAACTACATCAGCTGTCACTGACGTCCTTGCATGGCAGCTGTGACAACTACATCAGCTGTGACAACTACATCAGCTGCCACTGACGTCCTTGCATGGCAGCTGTGACAACTACATCAGCTGTGACAACTACATCAGCTGTCACTGACGTCCTTGCATGTCAGCTGTGACAACTACATCAGCTGTCACTGACGTCCTTGCATGTCAGCTGTGACAACTACATCAACTGTGTCTGACGTCCTTGCATGTCAGCTGTGACAACTACATCAGCTGTCACTGACGTCCTGGCATGCCAGCTGTGACAACTACATCAGCTGTCACTGACGTCCTTGCATGGCAGCTGTGACAGCTACATCAGCTGCCATTGACGTCCTTGCATGTCAGCTGTGACAGCTACATCAGCTGCCACTGACGTCCTTGCATGTCAGCTGTGACAACTACATCAGCTGTCACTGACGTCCTTGCATGTCAGCTGTGACAACTACATCAGCTGTCACTGACGACCTTGCATGTCAGCTGTGACAACTACATCAGCTGTCACTGACGTCCTTGCATGTCAGCTGTTGCAACTACATCAGCTGTCGCTGACGTCCTTGCATGTCAGCTGTGATAACTACATTAGCTGTGACAACTACATCAGCTCTCACTGACGTCCTTGCATGTCAGCTGTGATAACTACATCAGCTGTGACAACTACATCAGCTGTCACTTACGTCTTTGCATGTCAGCTGTGACAACTACATCAGCTGTCACTGACGTCCTTGTATGTCAGCTGTGATAACTACATCAGCTGTGACAACTACATCAGCTGTCACTGACGTACTTGCATGGTTGCTGTGAAAAGTACATCAGCAGTCACTGACGTCCTTGCATGTCAGCTGTGACAACTACATCAGCTCTTACTAACGACCTTGCATGTCAGTGTCACTGACGTCCTTGCATGTCAGCTGTGACAACTACATCAGCTGTCACTGACGTCCTTGCATGTCAGCTGTGACAACTACATCAGCTGTCACTGACGTCCTTGCATGTAAGCTGTGACTTCTACATCAGCTGTCACTGACGTCCTTGCATGTCAGCTGTGACTTCTACATCAGCTGTCACTGACGTCCTTGCATGTCAGCCTTGACAACTACATCAGCTGTCACTGACGTCCTTGCATGTCAGCTGTTACAACTTCATCAGCTGTGACAACTACATCAGCTGTCACTGACGTCCTTGTATGTCAGCTGTGACAACTAGATCAGCTGTCACTGACGTTCCAGCCACTTTCGACCGGATTGAAAACATCATCTGCACTCCCACACAAGTGCGATCCATACCTGCGGGTGTGTACGGTGTCAATGAAGGAAAATATAGCAGGCTGTACTCAAATGGCTCCAATTTCCAACGAAAAGAGGGATCAAATATTTGAAAGGTTGCATTAGCATATGCCTACAGTAGGAAACAGTGTAGTGCAGCCTGCAGACAGTGAGAAAAGAAAAACTGATTACCGGGTATCGTACAAAATTAAGGAGCCTGTTATGCTGTCTTGTCAGATTATTTATACAAATACTGTTTTATACCGAAACAAGTTATTGTATAACTATCATTTAAAAGCATATTATGTTAGCATTAAGTTGGTAACAAAATAGTGCAGATGGATAATATGTTGAAATTAGAAATTAGTTTTACATTAGAAAACTGCTGTACTACTATGTCTACTATGGTGGCGGGTTTTTGTTCCAAATCTTCCTACATACCGATAATAATTATTTTATAGCGATCATTAAATAGCATATTATATTAGCCTACTGTTGGTCAAGAAATAGTACAGATAGATAATATAGTGAAATCAAAATTGGTTTGTAGTAGACAATTGTTGTTACTATTGTGCTGTGTTGTCCTGTTGATCCAAATGCTGCTTCATGATCGCTATACAATAATTGTTCTCGGTATATGCAGGAGCACTTGGCACCAAAATACGACAGCATTGCAGGATAGCTAAAACAATTTTATTCTGTAAACCAACGTTAAGTTTCAACATATTATCTCTGCACTATTTTGTGACCAAGAGTATGGTAACATGATTGTGGTTTAAGGTGAATCTACCCCCAATTTATTTTATTTTTTAAATATGCATAAAGACAACATATGGGTTAGTATATAAAATACGCTCATTTGACAACATCAAAACTAATTTTTAAGCCCATTTTTGAGGAGCCGTATGGTATTTACAACGGGTTTTATGAAAAATACGGCTAACAACTACGTTCAAACCACATACGCGTTTGGTATACGATTTTTTGTTTACACCTTACCCTCACTATTGTCTATGTGGATTTAGTGTTTTGAAATAAGTGTTTTCAATATTTGGTTTTCTACGATTTATTTTCTTCTCCGGTACAGAAATTGTATTTGTAGGCTACCGGCGAGCAAAATAAATCGTAGTAAACCAAATATTGAAAACACTTATTTCAAAACACTAAATCCACATAGACAATAGTGAGAGTAAGGTGTAAATAAAAAATTGCAAACCAAACGCGTATGCGGTTTATACATAGTTGTTAGCCGTATTCGTCATAAAACCCGTTGTAAATACTATACGGCTCCTCCAAAATGGGCTTGAAAATTAGTTTTGATCTTCTCAAATGAGCGTATTTAATATACTAACTCCGTATGTGTTCTTTATGCATATTTTAAAAAAAAATAATATGGGGGTAGATTCACCTTAAATGATCGCTATAAAATAATTTGTTTCAGTATAGAGCTGCTATGTTTGTATAAATATTAAGACAGCATAACAGGCTGCCTAATTTTGTACGATAATCATTTTTTCTTTTCTCCAACATTATCGGGTTGCACTACACTGTAACTGTAACCCGTTGTAGGTATATAGTTGATAATGCAATCTTTAAAAATATCCGTTCCCTCATTGAGTACAGCCTGCTATATTTTCGTTAATTTACACCGCACACACAGGTATGGATCACACTTGTGTGGGAGTGCAGACGTGCTGTCAAATCGTCACTTTCGTTTGCGGTCCCTGGCTTTTCAATTCTTTCCTTGTTTGGATCAAGATTTCAAGATTTCTCTGGGCTGTAAGTTTTTTTCGGACTCGTACCGTAGGCCTACAACACCTCTAACAACTATTGTAACATTATTTTACAAAATAAATTTAAATTACGATGACCTCATTTAGCAACTTGCTTTTGGAAATATAATGTCACTGGAGTACCAATTGAGACAAGCAGTTGAATCGTCTTTATACCAACGAATTTAAAAAATGTTGATAGTCTATTTTCTTTTATTTATGTAACTCCAAATTTGACATGAGTAAATGATTAAAGAATATCTTCGTACAAGAGCTATTTTAAACGAGGCCGTTTACTTGACCATACTCAAGTGTAACCACCATTTTGAAGGCAGTGTTGGAGATCTGGAAGAGAAATGTTTGATTGATGATACATGAGAATAAAGTTTGTATGATATCCACAAATTGGCAAAATGTACCTGGTGATGAATGATCGAAAATTATTTCTAACCTTGATTTTAAGCGGAAACACCGAATATAATAAGTTTGAAACATATATCATAATCGAAAATTATTTTTTTATTCTGAATCCACCGGTCACCTGGTTAATATTTTGACTTAAAGAAATGTTACTTAATCTGGTCATACACTTTTGGAAACATTAAAAATATTTTAAACTTAGTACTTTAATTAGTTTGTTCTTCCGGTATTTACAGTAAATTGTACCAATATATACCGCAAAGAATAAAGAAATAGTGATTATTATAATACACCAATACATAGAATAACAATTGCAGTATAACTCTTAGCAGTTTCCACCGTTCAATGGCACCTACGGCGAACTAGGTAAATATATGTTTCAAAACTTATTAAATTCGGTGTTACCGTTAAATCAAGGTTAGAAATTACAACGGTTATATAAACTTGCCTTGTTTGTCTGGAAGGAATCTTTGATTCGATATTCCACCTACTTCTAGATGTCCGATCGAGCTGAAATTGTTTATAAAGACGTATTCCTGATGAAAATACATGAATCAACTGTCATATTTACTAAATTAACAATTAATTCATCATAATTAATTAATTAATGTTTTATATGGAAATCGATGCTTAACCCACTTTTCAACGTCAAATCGAGTTGAAAGTTTTTACACAGACGTATTATTAATAACAATACACGAATCAATTGTTATATTTACTAAATATATAATTGATTCATCATAATTAATTAATTGATGTTTTATATGGGAATCGATATTTCACCCACTTTCCAACGTTTAATTGAGCTGAAAGTTTTCACACAGACGTATTCTTAATGACGATACATGAATCAATTGTCATATTTACTAAATAATTAACTAAACTATCATAATTAATTAATTGATGTTTTATATGGGAATCGATAAAACACCCACTTTCGAACGTCGAATTGAGCTGAAAGTTTTCACACAAACGTATTCTTAATGACAATACATGAATCAATTATCATATTTAATAAATAATCAATTAAACTATCATAATTTATTAATCGATATTCGATATATATTCGATTGCAAGATTCTTTAAGACTAAAAAGTATAAAATAATATTACATGAAAAAAATAATTTTTTTAAAAAACAACGCTTTTATTTAAATGCACTAAAAAGTAAAAAATAAATTTTCAACAAATTTTTGCCTCACTCGGTAAATAAAAGCGTTGGGTGCTTTAGGTATTGACATAGATTGCAGTATTCTGCTGTTTATGCAGGGAAAGCGCCCAACGTTTTTATTTACCGAGTGAGGCAAAAATTTGTTGGGCGAAAATTTATTTTTTACTTTTTAGTGCATTTAAATATAAGCGTTGTTTTTAAAAAAAATTATTTTGTTCATGTAATATTATTTTTGTTGTTGTACTAGACTCTTATGGCACTTCATTCTGTTTGTTTTTTGTTTTGTTTTCATGTATTTCGATAGCGGTCGAACGGACAGTCCGATCAGCTTGAAATTTGGACCATCCACAAGCCTCATGTGGATTGAAGGTGTATCGTTTTGAGGCAAAATCGTTCCAAAAGTTACAAAATTACACTCAATAACTGCAAATAACGGTGGCGGACCGCCGCGAAAACACTAGACAGAATGACATCGAAAATTCTTAGCTACGCAAATTGCACTTGCACTGCATTCAACAATATCGGGAAGTATAATTGCTCTGGAAATTAGAAAAATTTTTGAAATGCACATTCTTGAATTGTTGTTCATTGTTGTTTTTATTAGCTTTGAGATCTTTTCGCCAGAACGTTCGTAGATATGGACGCGCTCGCTTATCAACGCGTCAAACAGAGCGTTTTCCGAGTTTATTTTTCGTACGAATACCCGTTATAGGGTGCACACCAGCTTTACCAATTGTGCCCCTCTTCAGGTGACTAACTAGGTTATTAGGATGCTTGAATACCTGGGAAGGAATGTCCGAGAGCTAGTAGTCGCCTTTACGACTGAGAAAAACCTGGGGTAAAACCTTCAGTCAGGACTGGCGGTGGCCGGAATCGAACCAGCGACCTACCGAATTATAGTCTCGCTCTTACCGCTGAGCCACCTCTATCTTGCTAGAGCCCCGGTGATTACTGTTTTTTCCATTTTCACTACACATGTTTCATGATAGTATTGAAATAGGTCCAAACCAAAGATACGTCCTAATGTCACACATCTCTAATATGCACCGGTGATCTCGTTGAAACGAAACACACACTGACACAGAAAGACGGAGATAGGCAAATCACTTCCCGCTTCCCTCACTCGTAATCGGAGTTGAATTGTCGCGTGCCTCGACCGAGTAGCGAGAACAAAGACAGGACTGTTCCAGCCATAGCCCGACTATCTACAAAAACTAAAAAACACGCAGAAATGAAGATCACAGCACGCACATATCTTGAACAGAAAAAATCAGGCTTGTTGTCACAGAAAATCCCAATAGTCTACATTTTTTCGATCTTTTGTACCTGTTTTCAAACCCGAGTAAATAAATATAGTAAATTTTAATGTTTATTTCTATACTTTTTTAACTTTCTGTTGTTATGTATAATACGCCTAGCTGTAACTGGTCTTTGGTTTAGTCAACACGTAAAAATATGTACATACTCCAAAAAATTCTGATTGAAAGTAGTCCCACCACTTCATAAATGTTCCCTTGTACTCCCTTGGAAACACTTAAAGTCTTGTTGATACTTGGAGCTGTGATGAATGAGGGTCACTTACACCATCCCCCCCCCTCCCACCCGTTTTTTAGATGCCCATCCCACCAAAACATTCATTTTGAATGCAAACAACACTAATTTATGGATCAAACAGAAATCACAATTTGTATGATATTCTTCTTTATTTATTTAAAACTTCACCAACAGTTGCTGCTAAACCTATGGCAAATTTAATATCCTCTAATCCACCACCACACGTTTAAACGATTAAAAGTTTAACCTTCCCATCCCTAATAAGAATAATATTGTTATTGACTGCCATGTATACGAACATCCCCGTAAAAGTACCCACATAAAGCAATGTCTAAATATATTCACGTTATGTTAGTAAAATGACGTTATTATTTTGTATGGGCAGAACAGTCAGCTGCAGCTATAGTCGCTTCAAATAGATCAGATCTTAGACCTCGGAACCTTTCAAATAAACGATATCTTTTAAATACTTGTTCGCCCCCCACCCCCACTCCCTCCCTCATAAACTCCATCATAATGGTTTTTCTTCAGTACTAACTACTTACATCAGCCAATTCAAATCATTTTTAATTAATATTTTATTAAACTAATTCTAAAGTAATTTTTCGGGCAATACTGACGATAATTTCGCAACATTTTTCTTCCGTACCGGCGGCTGGGGCTTGAACATTGAACTGGGAGATTACCAATATTCTATTAGTGTAGCCATTGATTGTGTAACGTACCTAGTTCGTAAAAACATTCGAGACATTTTGTGGTTTCATAATAATATAATGATAACTCATTGGCAAAAATAGAAATAATGTTGATATGGGTAGTGTATTCATGGAGTTATATTGATGTAAAAGCGACGTAAGTCGTACCGAACAAAGCGGTTTAAAAAGTGCCGGCGATACAAATACAAATACAAATACACACAACAACTGTACAAATACAAATTATCTTCTTTACAATTCCCTACACGTAGTATTTTTTTAATTTGGGGTTTGATTTTGTCAATGTTCTGAAAAAAACAAACAAAACAAAACAAAACAAAAACAGAACGAAGTGCCATAAAGGTCTAATGGAGACGCTCGCTTAATAATTCAATTTATAAACCTCGTGGTTGTCATTATGGCATTGACATATTATTATTAGAACCCCGTCAAACAATTTCTGCACATCCGTAAACATAACTAATCATAATATACCTAATTCACATTTCCGGATGGCAAACCAACAAATTTGACATTGCGCCAATTAAAAAAAAAAAAAAAAAAAAAACACTGCGTTAAATATATTGCATAAAATGTGTATGTGTATGTGTCAATGTTATTTTCAGTAGTGTAAATGCTATGCAGATGAAATGAAATTAATTTGTGTTGCTACTTTTGCAGTGGTTATGCAATACTGAGTGGCTAGTAGATTGCAGTTGTTCATCAAGGACGAATTATTGTGTGTCGTGTACATCACAGGTTATTTAATCAATGTACGACACCTGAAATTGTAGTGGATTTTTATTTATCCTTACGCGTAATGTAGACAATACTAATTACATACAAACAGTAATACAACAAGAAGTATCGATGGGGAATTATCAGCTCTGATATTGCTGGTTCAGTGACCTTCTATTTTATTAATGAGCAGTGGTGGGAATAGATTTGTATTTTACAACATGTGCTTTCTTTGATCCCGCCCATGTCCCGCACTTGCAGCGGTCTCGACACCCGAAACCCCCCTCGCTCAAACAGACCAACCGATGTGAAGGTCACAAACAGACAATGAGATCACACAGTATTTGAAGAGACGCGTAAACGCATTCATTTCCCTTGAGTCGATAAAGCAGGATCTGGTTGATCGACTCGTTGGAACTAAAAGCGACACTAGCGCAACTTGCAGGAAGGAACGGGTACTAAATCAACTTTTGGGCAAGGGGTTTGAGACGTAAGGGGATACTGGAGTGGGGGTAAAGGCTCGTGTACATCCACTTTGCGTACGCGTGAAAATTATAGAAAATTATAGAAATTACGTTAGCCGTTCCCATCGAATGTTGATAATTTTCTTAAGTAAACGTAAATCAATCAGAGCTCACGAATTTCCCACCAATAGGGAACTTGCAACTGACTTCACAGCCAAACTACAACAATGTAACAAATGAATCGAACTGATTGACAAACAACGAACTGTCAAAATAATAAAATTGCAACATTATGAAGAAAACGCAAACTTGCAAGAAGCCTATATTTATTATTTTTTGAAGTACCTTTACCATTATTTGTATTAAAATTTAAAATCAATTCAATAATGAATGACAATGTAGAAGTTATGGGCTTATTAAAAGTGAGTCGTCCATTGCTGTTTTATTTCTCTAGTATGATAGAAATGTTTTGATGTGGTTTGGTTTGACACTTCGATAAAGAAACAATGTAGGCCCTAAGCTGTTCGTTTGTATGCATGCGCCAATTAACAAAATTCTAGAAATTGGAAAAAGTTGGAGTTGAATCAACTTTTCGCGTCGTGAAACGTACGTTAATTTTCCTAATTTCAATGTGCATGGTTACATGTAAATTCAATATGGCCAACTCGCTAATTTCTGGAAGTTACGTACGCTAAGTGGATGTAGACGGGCCTTAAGAGTGGGGATTATATTTAGCCCATAAAGACGAATTGGCTGAGCGACCGATGCCGGTTGGCCAGTAGTACCGCCATCTTCCGCTAGATGTCATTGCTATTAGCGAGCTTTACGCCATCTAGCAGTGGACGGAGCAAGCTGACCAGCAGGAAATTCTCGTTTTGACAGCAATCGATAGATTGAAATAATTTTAGGCCATATCACATTAGGTTCCGAACTGACAATTGCAATCGTAGATTCGAGCTTACGATTGGCGGCGCATGCGCAGTAGCTCAGTTCAGTCAGTCTACGGTTGCAATCTATTAGCCCATATCACACTACAATTGGAATCGTAGACTGGAGTCGCCAATTGCAATCGCAACCTACAATTATCCAATCACACTTGACCAGCTGACAATCCTAAAATCGTTCAACTAGGAAATAAATTCAATAATAATAACTAAAAAGACAAGCCTTAATCACAAACAAATATATAATTAAAGTTATTGGCTCTTTGTTTCCATTAAAATAGTTGTTGCTTGAGGTTATGTTGTGACAGTGCTCAATTTGTATTTAACCGTTCTCCTTCCTGATTGGTTCACGTGACTCGGATCTACGATTCCCAATCTTATTTTAGAGCTCCGTCTATAAAAAGATTGCAACCGTAGACTGGCCGAACTGAGCTACTGCGCATGCGCCGCCAATCGTGAGCTCGAATCTACGATTGCAATTGTCAGTTCGGAACCTAATGTGATATGGCCTTTTTATAGACGGAGCTCTAAAATAAGATTGGGAATCGTAGATCCGAGTCACGTGAACCAATCAGGAAGGAGAACGGTTAAATACGAATTGAGCACTGTCACAACATAAAGGCGAATTCACGACATTGCGTTGTGCTGCGCTGAGCGTTGGACTTTGCTGCGTTGCGTTGCGTTGCTGCACTTATATTTTTACAGCTGTTCACGACCTGACTTTGCCGCGCTTATAGTTGCTTTGGAAAATCTTGTATGCTTGTATTATGATGGACCAAGAAAATTTAATTAATGAAGTATCCAAATACCGTTGTTTGTACGATATTAAATCGGAAGAATATCGAGATCGATTCAAAAAGAATTCTGCATGGCAAGCTGTTGCATTGGCAATGAAAAGCGATGGTAAGTTATGTTTGCTAGGTTATGTCAGACAGGAGTAGGCCTAGGCCTAGGCCTAGGTAGATGCAAGGCCTAGGCCTAGACCAAGATACTAGCCTAATTAATCCATAGCCCACATGTCCCTTCTGACACTGAATTGCTATTGAATTTCATGTTTTAGAATCCACTTGCCAGAAAAAATGGCGATCCATTCGGGATACATATGTCCAAAAAAATAAAGAAGCTGCTGAAGAAACGAGGAGTGGAGCAGGTGCTAGTAACAAGAAGGGCTGGCATCTAATGCCATACCTCAGTTTTCTTAAAACAGTTTACGAAAAGCGTGACACTGTGTCGTCTTTTTCCTCTGGCTCATTATTTAAGCCTAGCTCTACTCCAATCCACATAAACACTCAAGAAACTGACATCACCTATACCGACTCTATTTTCTCCCAAGATTCTTTGTTTTTGAACTCTATTTCACCAATTTCACAACATAACTTTAGCAACTCTGGCACTACTTGCACGATTTCTTCAGGTGACAATTATATATCGGAAGTAGGTCTAGGCCTGGACATAGACGAACACAGCTATAGTTCTTCCTCCAAATGCACCAATAAAAACCCGGAAAAGGGGATTTCCAGGGCGAAGAAACGCCAAAAGCTATCAGAAATTGAGAAGGAAGGGAATGAGCTTAAAAAAATGCTGGAAGAGGAAAAAAAAATGGAAGCACTGGTTTCAGAGAAGGTATGTGGGCTTGCTGCACTCTTAAAAAAATGCTATTTTCACTGGACAATAAGCAGAGTTAAGCCTAGGCCTCTTTACTAGGATAAAATATCAATAATTATAATGGTTTCATGTTTTTTTTTTCAGGATTATACCGATACACAAATGTTTCTTCTGTCCCTTGCTCCAAGCTTAGACAAACTTGAACCAGCCAAGAAAGCATGGACACAAATTAAATTACAAACCGTTGTTGCCGAGGCTCTGTATGGACAATCCCATTCAGAGTGAACAATTTTTTGCTAAAATGCCAAAACAATAACAATTTGACACGTAATTACTAATTAATTAACTTACTTTAATTCCATTTTTATAATTTACATTTTGATTTTAACATTTTTTAAATTTATATTACATTTTTTACACTGTACAAAATTGCTAAAACAAAACCAGTATTTTTACAAACCTATAAATAAGCCCTACTTCAATCAGTTGTAATTGGTGGGTCTACCAATGTCGGTTTTGTGATCATTAAAATATGAATGTACTTAACATCAGTATTTTATTTCATGTGGGTTCAAACCTTGCACAATAGGGAAGTCTCATCAAAAATAAATATTCCTCAAAGCACCTAAAAATGGAAGATCATTATCTAAAAATACGGGCGGTATAATTTTTATATCTGAGGAGCGTATATTTCCAATTCTATTAGCATTTTAAGTTTGAAATTTGGAACTTCTTGTTCCGTAATTGAAAAACAGCTCTTGACGTCATATGTCATGTAAACAACTGCCTCCTTGAAGTATTCTTAATAATATCAACGATATTAAGTTGGACATTTTACAATATCTAGGATGCAGTGACTTTACAACAATGTCTTTTATACCACTGTTTTCTTCAGAAAATACATTTTGATACAGTATTTACCAAAACGTGTTTAAAATAATGCAATTAATTAACATATTGTTGTTAATTAATGTTGAGAAGTGTTCATTTACTAACTAGAAATAAACGTTGGTTCAGTTAAAGTCTTATGAGAGCAAAAATCTACTAAAGGGTGGGATTTCAGTACTATTTGCATGATATATAATTATTGTTTACTGACATATGACGTCAGAACCTTTTAATCACGAGCAAGATGGCGCAGGTTCGTTTCTGAGCGTGTTTTGACAGCAATATCTTTGACTTGCTGTTAAAGCGATGTTAATGCACCTTTCGAGCCGAAACCAATTAGTTCCCGTTTATTTTAACTTGAAGTAACCAGTAAGTAAATAAAAAAAATGTGTGAGACTTCCCTTTTCCTTTATTAACTGTGCATCATTCGAGTTAAGGCTTTATTTTTAAAGAATATTGATAAAGCACAATTTTCTCGGGGGAGTCAACTACTGTGATTATTTTCCTCTATTAGGCTTCTTGTTAGTACCAACCCGATCTACAAGTTGTCTATGTTATCTTGCCAGTGTACACGTCCCTCGTTGATGAAGTATCGCATGAACTCATCACGAACGGAGGCTGCTGCTCTGGTGTAGTTATTTGCACCTTGATACGAACCGGTACTAATCCTTCCATTTGAATGTCCCTCCATAAGCCTGGGTGATATTCGTTGCCATCTTCCCTATCTACCAAACCAGCTGGGCAATAAGAATTAGGTCCCCGGGAGCTAGTTTCGTTACTCTTTCTTTGAAGAAAATTGTGTAAACAAACAGTAGCTTTAACAATAGCATCAACTGTACCTAATGATGCGATTATTGACTTTCGATAGATGCGCCATCTTGAAGCCAATATACCGAATGTATTCTCCACGATTCTTCGTGCCCTGCTTAAGCGATAGTTGAATTTCCTTTTTTGAGGCAGCAAGTTTTTGTTTGGGAACGGTCTCATCAAATTTACCTTCAACGGAAATGCTTCGTCAGCTACAAAGACTGGTGGTAAATTGTAACCAAATAAGTTCAGTGGTTCTGGCAGTGGGAGTGTGCCATTTAAAACAGCTTCACCAAAATCCCAATCACTAAAAGTTCGGCTGTCATTCTGCCTCCCCTGCGCACCAATGTCCACACACGTAAAACAATAGTCCGCGTCACAAACGGCCATGAGCAATATACTGTGGTATTTCTTGTAATTATAGCAGGATGAGCCAGCGTTACCAGGCGCCTGCAAGTAGAGTTTCAAATTATTGTATATTAATCTTATTATACATTTAAAAGTAGACATTATTTTTTGCCATTAGCTTTGCAAATAATGCAGGCCTAGACTAACAGGTAACCTAGGTTACAGTAATAGCTAGACCGGGCTTCAAGGCTTACCTGTATTGCCACATGTTTTCCGTCGATACTCCCTACGCAATTGGGGAAATTCCATTTCGTAAAGAAGCCTTCTGCTATTTCAGCAAATTTGTTTGCATCCAAAGGTGGCAAGACTTGCTCGTTTAAACCACACCAAATGGCATCACACGTTTCTTTTATAATTTTCGAAACGGTGCTTGCTCCAATTCTGTCTCCATAGGTCATTGAAATCATAGAGTCTCCAGATGCAAGATATCTAAACAATAATGTAGATCATTATTCTATAGGCATAGGAAATGGCCTAGGCCCTAGGCCTAGGCCTATCTATAGCGGCTATGATTAGGCTAGCCTACATTGCTTACCTCAATGTCGATGCCAGTTTAAGGCTATTCCAGCAACTGTCACGTGGACTAAAAATCTGATTTTTATGGTTGTAACTTTTAAATATGGTTCTAAGTGAACAAAAAAAAATGTAAAAAAAAATACCGTAATTGACATTCGCGCGTACCGGGACGGTAAAAAAGTCAAATTTTGTTCCGAGGTTCTGATAAAACCGGCTGTGTTGAAGTATTTTTTTTTGTACAGTACTTGACAAAACATGTTTTTAGGGCCATCTTCTAGTTTCATCATTTTTAAATGCAGGGGTCCAAAGTTATAATTTTTTTGCTGTACCTGTGTTTTTTACCCTAAATTTAGTACGTTTTGTAACTGCTCTAAGAGATTTAATATAGGTGCTATTTAGGGTTCCCAACCGTCCCGGTTTCGCCGGGACAGACCAGGAATTAAATATTTTGTCCTGGTTGAAGTTAAACTGATTCCGGGACGGCAAATGTCCCGGAATTACATGAAAGTGTCTTGCTTCTGCCGCGACCCCGCGCCGCCCGAAACGTGAGCTCGCGAAACGAGCAGTGAGAATGGATAATAAAGTAATGTGAGCATATACTTTCCAAAGTTGACTTTTCAAATGCACTGTTTCAATAAAAATAGGTTTATAGTATAAACCCTATTAATATTGTTATAGCAACACAATAATTAATAAAATAACAATCTCAGACAGGCACGTGAACTCCTAATTTCTAATTAACTGCGAAAGATTTTTGCTCAAAAGGAGAATTCTTGTTTTCTCGTCAAGCAGTAAAAGGATGTTTTTAGAACGTAAATCATGAAAATAAGGTCCAAAAAAATTTCGCCTTCGGCGTCAGGCCTCCGGCGGGCCTTCGGAAGTATCACGTGAGCCATTCCCTTTTCATGTGCTATTTGTCCCGGAATGTTATTTTGCAGAGTTGGGAACCCTAGTGCTATTGCAATAATAATGTTCGGAGTTCTCGGTTGAAGATTCTACTTTTCAATGGTGGTTGAAACTTTAAAATCGTGTTGCTGGTTCCTGAGAAACCTCGGAATAAAAACACGCATGCAAATAGTCGAGCGAACGGCTGGCGTGAGGGTCCGTGTCTGGCCAAGTCTGGCTGATGGCTAGCGCTCCGGTGTTCTTGCGGCGGCACGGCGTACTTCTACGACACGGCTAGCGGACGCGGCAGTTTGAATGCAGGAACCATGCGACGTGGTGCTCATCTGCAACTTTGAGTGTGATATTGTGCCAATAATACCACCATCATATTATTTCAAAGTGACAAGTATACAGACCGGTAAACAATAGAAGTACATTATAGCCGCTTGATAATCTATACATAAATAAACGAATGTATGTGTGTATGGGTGTATGTCCTATATACATTATTACACCATTCATCCGATTGCGATAAAACTTTGGTGAGGTGTTGTGCGCACCCCCGCGATGATTTCTGGGTGATAAAAACCCCCTCCTAACCCCCCGCCCTGACCCCCCCCCCCCCTACTGAGACACCCAACATGCAATAATGCTTTCCTAAACCATTCATCCGACTGCGATAAAATTTTGGTGAGTTAGTGCATGCACGCCCGCTAAGGTTTCTGAATGATAACTAACCCCCCCTTCACCCCCTACCCCCACTGCGACACCAACATGCAATAATGCTTTTCTAAACCATTCAGCTGATTGCGGTACAATTTTGGTGAGCTAGTGTATGCACGCCCGATAAGGTTTCTGAATGATAACCACCCCCCCCCCTTCACCCCCCACCCCCACTGAGACACCAACATGCAATAATGTTTTCCTAAACCATTCATCCGACTGCGATAAAATTTTGGTGAGATAGTGTATGCACGCCCGCTAAGGTTTCTGAATGATAACCACCCCCCCCCCCCTTCACCCCCCACCCCCACTGAGACACCAACATGCAATAATGCTTTTCTAAACCATTCAGCTGATTGCGGTACAATTTTGGTGAGTTAGTGTATGCACGCCCGCTAAGGTTTCTGAATGATAACCACCCCCCCCCCCTTCACCACCCACCCCCACTGAGACACCAACATGCAATAATGCTTTTCTAAACCATTCAGCTGATTGCGGTACAATTTTGGTGAGTTAGTGTATGCACGCCCGCTAAGGTTTCTGAATGATAACCACCCCCCCCCCCAACCCCCACCCCCACTGAGACACCAACATGCAATAATGCTTTTCTAAACCATTCAGCTGATTGCGGTACAATTTTGGTGAGATAGTGTATGCACGCCCGCTAAGGTTTCTGAATGATAACCACCCCCCCCCCCCCCCTTCACCACCCACCCCCCACTGAGACACCAACATGCAATAATGCTTTTCTAAACCATTCAGCTGATTGCGGTACAATTTTGGTGAGTTAGTGTATGCACGCCCGCTAAGGTTTCTGAATGATAACCACCTCCCCCCCCCAACCCCCACCCCCACTGGGACACCAACATGCAATAATGCTTTTCTAAACCATTCAGCTGATTGCGGTTCAATTTTGGTAAGTTAGTGTATGCACGCCCGCTAAGGTTTCTGAATGATAACCAACCCCCCCCCTTCACCCCCCCCCCCCCCCAATGAGATAAACATGCAATAATGCTTTTCTAAACCATTCAGCTGATTGCGGTACAATTTTGGTGAGTTAGTGTATGCACGCCCGCTAAGGTTTCTGAATGATAACCACCTCCCCCCCCCCAACCCCCACCCCTACTACTTCAATAAAACTTTGGTGAGTTATTGTGCGCACGCCTGCGAAGGTTTCTGATTGAGTACAACCGCCGCCCCCTCCCCCCCCCCCACTCCTTTGTGTACCACCAGACGTAAAAATATATTGTGTGTCAAAGAAAGCACTTCAATAAACAGAATTTAAACATAAACACTTTATTTCTTTCAGTTGCATTGCAACGCATGCCGGGTTGCTAGTATGCCAATAAAATGTAAGATCAGCAGTCAAGTTAATAGTTAATTAAATCAAGTTAATAGAGTAAATAAATAAAAAGCTTATGGCACTATGCAGTGATCTAGTCATAATATATATTCAAATGAAAGTAGGTGGCTCTGTGAAGAATTAGAGAGGCGTAATAACATTATATAATATACTAAACTTAGGGTACAGACGAAAATAAGAATCATATTTTGTTTACGTAGACGATATTCACTGACCAACTAAAAAGGGAAGGTTTTGGTATCGCAACAGAAGAGAAGGTAACAACTTCATTGACACATCTCAGAATCATGCAGCACCCACTTCTGAAAAGGGTGATTACGTAATTGCCACAGCGTGACCCATATCAGCGGTGGCGCCTTGCGGAAGTAGGCGCTTGCAGGGTCGGCAATTACGGACCGGCCCAGGCCCAGGCAAAAATAAAATGCGTTCTTGCTTCACTGTGTGAAAAAGTCCAGCCAAAGACTATCATTCAAGATGGATCGCACTTCACAATGATATGTGTTTCCTTCTTTATACTTGGGGTACGTACGTTGTTCGTACATGTAGGAAACATACGGAATTCAATGACGTGGGTTCGAACCATGGGCGCCGCCAGGATATTTTCAAGGAGTGGCAAATCAATGCGGTATGGGCTATCCGTGAGTTGGAAACAACTGAGGGTATATCAGTTGTCAGTTGTGGTCTTTTTGTCGACGAGCATTTACCGTTCTTAGGTGCTAGTCATGATGGCTTGGTGGAAGTCAAGTGTCCATCTTCTGCTAAGGAAATGACCCCAGATGAAGGTATCGCTACCGGAAAAATTACTTTCTGGACGTATAACAATGATTCAAAAAACGTCATAAATAGTTAAATACCATTTTCAAATTTGGGCCAACCACATGTAACAAAGATGCCATGCCATCTAAGCCATCAAGATTACACCGACTGCCGTGTCAAGTAGGATTCACGGAGAACTGGCCCCTGGAGAACTGGCCCCCCTATAATTAAAACCGCGAGCGGAGAAGTGGCCCCCTACCCCCGGAGAAGTGCCCCCCCCCCCACCCCGGAGAAGTGGCCTCCTCTTGATATTCTGTCGTTGCTGCCTAATATTTTCAGAATGGTCTATATAATCGTAAACTCCCGTTTACGCGCACTTTTTAAAAAGTAGCGAGAAGAAAATACTTACTATAAATAGGTAGCTGTAGCGTCTATCAGTTGTTGGCTTAGGAATTTGTAAACGGTGACTTTGGAGTCGTCCTAGCACCGAGGCACATAATAAATTCATAAGGTTGTTCCGAATCAGCCCTGTTGATTCTGTGGCTGTCCTTGGGTGCAATCGTCCCGTGACTTTGGAGAATTTTGACCCAAAAAAATATTGACGTACGCAATTACCTTTTGTGTAAATCTGCTATATTTGGTTTTGTAATTTGGGCAAGTGGTTCGATCAAAATATGCAGATTACCAAGAAGGGATGTGATGCACATTTATTAGTGTTTGAGCGTATATGTGTCACAGTTTTCAGGCCATTTTACATTAGTACCATGCTCTAGTATCTATGTGAAAAAAAAAAATAACTAAATAAAATATGAAGTTTGAAAATTGCTTTTTGCTCATAGACCAGCTCCCAGATAGGAAAAGAACCCCCCCCCCCCCCCCCCCACCACCACCATGCGGAGAAGTGGAGTCCCATATTTTATGATAGGCTGGTTATTTTGGAGTAGACATACACCTTTTTGCCAGTTGGCCAGTGGTGGATGCGGGGGATCAAACGAGCAATTTCGGTCCAGTTTGACTTCTTTTTTGAAAAAGTAAAAACAAAATTATTTCCAGGGCATACAAGAAAATGAAAATGTGGATAAAACTATATTTTTTATTCCTTACACGAATCAAAGGCCTTAAATAGATTTCATTCAACGATTTGGCCGTGATAAAATAAAAACAGTAAAAAATTCAACACAATTAATCCTTTAGGCACCCCTACCCCGCACCCACCACTGGCTGCTGGCTGCTGGACTGGTAGACATGGAAGGAAGTACTTAGAAGACATTGCCGCAGTCTAAAGAAATATTTTTTCAACATTTGATTTTTCAGTGACAAATCCAAAAGCTGCAAATATATTAGGAAGCTGGGAAATGGTCTTCTACTTATTTGCGGGAAAAAATCCTGCAACACGTGGTATAAATAACGGTCAAATTATATAATTCCTGACAATTTGACGAGCTTTTAAATTATTGCATTTTGAAAACGCCGCCATGATTTGTGAATGCTGGCAGATGCCCTCGCTCGAACGGCTGGCGTTTTCATGATGCTGACTGAATATGCTGGCGCAGGAAGTTACGGAACGCCCAGCCTATGATATTCAGGAGGTTACGGAACGGCCTCAGCACGGAAATGGCATATTCAGCTAGTATCGGAACGTACCCTAAAAATACGCTATACGGCGGCGGTAGTAACTCAATAGTCCTGCGTTCGAAGCGGTAGCGTAGTACGGTAAGCCGAAGTCCTTGGTTCGTTACACGTAGGATGGCATATTATGGTGTCTGATTATACATTATAGAATAGAGAATAGAATCTTGTTCACATTGTCAATTCAGTTCAGATGTCAATAATTATTACGGGCATGCAAAGAAATACAAATTTCTACTGCAGTGCAGTACGACTAGTATATTTTGTATAATTATTAGGTACTCAACTCGGGGGGGGGGGGGTCACGACATCCAATTAAAAGCAAACAACCACACGCTGCTTACAATGAATAAATATCAAATGATGAATTGAAGAGCATTTGTCAACCAATCGTTTTTGTATTCTTGTTTTAAATTACTATTGTTCTTATTATCGTCACCGTCACCGTCATCGTCATCGTCATCGTCGTCATCATCATCATCATCATCATCATCATCATCATCATCATCATCATCATCATCATCATCATCATCATCATCATCATCATCATCATCATCATCATCATCATCATCATCATCATCATCATCATCATCATCATCATCATCATCATCATCATCATCATCATCATCATCATCATCATCATCATCATCATCATCATCATCATCATCATCATCATCATCATCATCATCATCATCATCATCATCATCATCATCATCATCATCATCATCATCATCATCATCATCATCATCATCATCATCATCATCATCATCATCATCATCATCATCATCATCATCATCATCATCATCATCATCATCATCATCATCATCATCATCATCATCATCATCATCATCATCATCATCATCATCATCATCATCATCATCATCATCATCATCATCATCATCATCATCATCATCATCATCATCATCATCATCATCATCATCATCATCATCATCATCATCATCATCATCATCATCATCATCATCATCATCATCATCATCATCATCATCATCATCATCATCATCATCATCATCATCATCATCATCATCATCATCATCATCATCATCATCATCATCATCATCATCATCATCATCATCATCATCATCATCATCATCATCATCATCATCATCATCCATCATCATCATCATCATCATCATCATCATCATCATCATCATCATCATCATCATCATCATCATCATCATCATCATCATCATCATCATCATCATCATCATCATCATCATCATCATCATCATCATCATCATCATCATCATCATCATCATCATCATCATCATCATCATCATCATCATCATCATCATCATCATCATCATCATCATCATCATCATCATCATCATCATCATCATCATCATCATCATCATCATCATCATCATCATCATCATCATCCATCATCATCATCATCATCATCATCATCATCATCATCATCATCATCATCATCATCATCATCATCATCATCATCATCATCATCATCATCATCATCATCATCATCATCATCATCATCATCATCATCATCATCATCATCATCATCATCATCATCATCATCATCATCATCATCATCATCATCATCATCATCCTCATCATCATCATCATCATCATCATCATCATCATCATCATCATCATCATCATCATCATCATCATCATCATCATCATCATCATCATCATCATCATCATCATCATCATCATCATCATCATCATCATCATCATCATCATCATCATCATCATCATCATCATCATCATCATCATCATCATCATCATCATCATCATCATCATCATCATCATCATCATCATCATCATCATCATCATCATCATCATCATCATCATCATCATCATCATCATCATCATCATCATCATCATCATCATCATCATCATCATCATCATCATCATCATCATCATCATCATCATCATCATCATCATCATCATCATCATCATCATCATCATCATCATATCATCATCATCATCATCATCATCATCATCATCATCATCATCATCATCATCATCACTCATCATCATCATCATCATCATCATCATCATCATCATCATCATCATCATCATCATCATCATCATCATCATCATCATCATCATCATCTCATCATCATCATCATCATCATCATCATCATCATCATCATCATCATCATCATCATCATCATCATCATCATCATCATCATCATCATCATCATCATCATCATCATCATCATCATCATCATCATCATCATCATCATCATCATCATCATCATCATCATCATCATCATCATCATCATCATCATCATCATCATCATCATCATCATCATCATCATCATCATCATCATCATCATCATCATCATCATCATCATCATCATCATCATCATCATCATCATCATCATCATCATCATCATCATCATCATCATCATCATCATCATCATCATCATCATCATCATCATCATCATCCTCATCATCATCATCATCATCATCATCATCATCATCATCATCATCATCATCATCATCATCATCATCATCATCATCATCATCATCATCATCATCATCATCATCAATCATCATCATCATCATCATCATCATCATCATTATTATTAATATTATTATATTTGTTGTTACTGTCTGGTAATGAACCAAACTTCGATTATTATCGATTATCAATTATGTCTTCGAAAATCGATTAATAATAGATTAAGATTTGAATGACAATTTCGATTATCGATTATTAAAAATAGCATCGAACGGCAATCCTACAAACTTGTACACAGGTCTCCTCCCCCCCCCCCCCCCAAACCCCATTCAATCCAGTAACGGCTCGGTGAATTCCGCTTGAGGCTGGTCTGGCGCGGCCGAGTTCTCCGACTCGGCCCGTACGTAAACAAGCCACACTATCGCGTTATGCGAGTATGCCACTTCAATTGCTTTGATAAAAGCCGCCGCCGGCACTAACAACGGGGCTGTGTGACCTTGGCCGCCCGACCGGCGAACCGAAGAATGGGTGCATTGTGTTATTCGAAACGCCCGCCCAATGCTTGGCGCATGCGCACAACCGTGGCGACCGTGGTGACATCTTACAAGAGAGTCCTGAACTATAATAGTTCTTTGAGCTCTCAACAGATAGCACCAAAACGTTACAACGCTGACGGCAGCGTAGCGCAGTGAGAAAACTTGTCCCTCCTGGCGCTGGATTGGCCTTAAGGCCAGCTGGAATCGCCTTTTTGTTGCGAAATAAGCACAGATCAGTAGCTAAATAAGGTTTCACTAATTCAAGCAACTCGTCAAACACTTCAGGTGACATTCGAAAGTAATTATAATGGGATGACAAATCGTCTAACCTCATCACGGGTACAAGATTGTAATAATTACCATCTATTTCACGTGTTTGAAAGATTGGCCTTACTTGCCATCTTCGAGCTTTGTTAGTTAATAGTTTTCGCTTTTCAATGTTTAGGTATAATAACCTTAATAATATCATTCGCCTTCTTTTATGGCGACAATGCAATTTACGTTGTCGTGATCTCAACATTTCAATCTGACACTGTGACAGCTGTGAGCTGACCAGCTGACTGAGCATAGTGTATTTGATCATTAAACTGTACATGGATCAGCAGGGCGATTCTCTAAGGTCCATGGTAAATTGAACGCCCGTTTTCGACGTTACGAGCCTTACCGCATTGAGTTAGCGATTCTCTACCGTGTTTTATCGACAAAGATCGTTACCACCTACGTTAAAAGTAGGGCGCTCCAAAACCCTGCCTTTAGACGTGCGATAAGAAAACATGGCAGACTTTTCAAGCCGTCTCATGTTCACTTCAGCATTTGAACTAATTGATTATAGAAATTTGTTGTGTGTATCGGTACAAATATACGATATTTATATTTAAAAATATGTGTGTGAGTAAGGAAATATAATTTGTAGTTATGTAACAAAAGTCTAGAAGTAATTTTGTATCATAACCCTACTTTCCTAGTTTGGCCGTGCCGTCACGGCACGTAGGGTAGGCCTAGAACCCTAGGCCTACTTCTAAGTTCAAACACTAGGTTCGTTTGATTTGCTACACCTTTTATACTCTTTGCACTCACTCCATGTTATTTCATGGGATACATGGCATGAAGTACAAAAGGTGCCGGTAAATCAAACGAACCCTAATGCTGCAATAAGTGAAAAAAGTGCAGAAGGTGTCCGGAAATCAAACACACCCAATGGCAAACGTTCCATTTATTCACGCGTTGTGATTGGTTAACTTTCTATAGTGTACACAGCCATCTCGAAAACATCCACAAACTAATATATAACAGGCGCTGCTCTGCTGCAACGGCTACGTCCTTTCGATACGGTTATCGAACGTTATGAAATGGTAGTTGGGAATCGCGCGGTAGCTTATCGTGTGGTAAGTTTAGTACAAGTGTCGTTATGGTTAAATTTACCGCGCATCTTAGAGAATCGCCCTGCTGGAAAGCTTTGACTTGCGTTACTGCATAAAGTCGCGGTAAAAGATGAGTTCGGACCAACATCTGCGGCAACGCACAGTCGCGCACGGATAACGCTCCTGATTGGCGGAACAAACTTCACAGTCCAAAGTTGCGATGCTCAACGCAACTCAACGCAATGTCGTGAATTCGCCTTAACCTCAAGCAACAACTATTTTAATGGAAACAAAGAGCCAATAACTTTAATTATATATTTGTTTGTGATTAAGGCTTGTCTTTTTAGTTATTATTATTGAATTTATTTCCTACTTGAACGATTTTAGGATTGTCAGCTGGTCAAGTGTGATTGGATAATTGTAGATTGCGATTGCAATCGGCGACTCCAGTCTACGATTCCAATTGTAGTGTGATATGGGCTCCAATTGTAGTGTGATATGGGCTTTAGTATCGATCGATCGATGACGATATGTAACATTCGTTTCGTTTCGTCCATTGAACCGACGTTCGAGAAGGCTGTGGTTTCGTCACTTCCCTGTTTTTCTCACTTCCGCCGAAAGCTCTTGCGTTTCCTGGCTTCTGCTCGATGTTTTTGCTTATTAATTAATTGCTAATTTAATTGTTTGTTAAGATCAAGGTTCTGGGCAGTAAGTTTCTTTCGGAATCGGCCAATAGGCCTAATTACACCTTAAAACTATTGCTATCTAGGCCTAGGCCTAGATTAATTACGCTAAATTGTCTTTGTCAGTCGTGGTTTCACTGGTGTAGGGTAGGTAGGCCTAGGCCTAGGAGCCAAGCTGAACGTCAGCCTAACAAGGATTAAACTAAAGGTAAGGTCTAGCATTACGGCGCTGCCTGGGACTCTTGTAACCTTGCCCTAGGCATTGTGTTTAAAATCCCTTACGGGGAAAGGTATTTTAAACTCAATGCCCTAGACCTAGGCTAGCAACATGACGGACGTACAAAAGCTTAGGGCTAGGCGTAGGGCCTACCATAGCTAGGAATGGACTCGAAACATAGAAGGCTAGGCCCAGGCCTAGGTCTACTAGGGTCTGGCCTACTAGCCTAGCCATAGGCCTAGCGTTGTTTGACGTACAAAGACGTAGGGCTAGGCTAGGTCTAGCCTTTGCCTAGCTTTTGCTAGGCCTAGCCTTGCCACAAACTAGGAAGGGCTAGGCCTAGGCTTACTAGGGTCTTACCTACTAGCCTAGCCATAAGATTAATTGACGTACAAAGATGAAGGGCTAGGCCTAGCCTATAACTTACCTAGCTCTTGCCAGCCTTGCCACAAACTTGGAAGGCCTAGGCTACTAGGGTCTAGCCTACTAGCCTAGCCATAGGATTGATTGACGTACAAAGACGCAGGGCTAGGCCTAGCCTTTGCCTAGCTCTTGCTAGCCTTGCTACATACTTGAAAGGGCTAGGCCTACTAGGGTCAGGCCTAGCCTACTAGCCTAGCCACATGGGATTGATAGACGTACAAAGACGTAAGGCTAGGCCTAGGCCTAGCCTTTGCGTAGCTGTTACTAGCCTTGCCACAAACTTGGAAGGGCTAGACCTACTAGGGTCTGGGCTACTAGTCTTGTCACAGACACGGAAGTGCACAGGGCTAGGCATAGCTTACTAGCCTAGCCATACACTACGTTTATCTAGCGGCCTGGGTTCGGACTGACTTCAGTACGCAGTGAGTTCGGAACCCGCTTAGCAAGCATACTTCACTCCGGACTCCTATTAAGCCCTCTCCCTAGTTCTATTAAACCGGACTAGATCGGCTTCTTAACAGAACTGAAATAAGCTCGAGCTGAGGTGTCTATCAGTCGAACTCGGTGCGCACTAAACTCAGCTCGCACCGCCAAGTGCAAGCCCAGTCCGCTTGATAAACCTAGTGATGGACTTAAAGTAAAGTACAATGAAGACGAATGCTAGGCCTTGATAGGGCCTAGCGCACGGTCTGACAATATTCTTCCTTGCTCAGATCTGGCACTCCGGCACACTCGTTTCCGTCCGCCCCGCGCTTGACGTCGGCCTCATACATGATCGCTGTAGGGCTGGCGCTTCGTGCGTGTTGCAATGCTAGGCTAGTCACCTGGTTCTACATTTATTGGCCAAATTTTCATTGCATTTGAATTTTGTGTTTAGACAATTAGAAACAATGCATGATATTAGTAGACAGATAGCACCATTCGACAGTAGTAAATGTGGTATAAATATTAGCTGTGTTTTGGTAACATTGCAGTGATTTGTTTACACACACAATACAAATCTTTGTGTGATTTACATATAATATGAATGAATGTTATAATAACTCTACAACGATATTAAACAAGTCATAGGCCTATGAATTATCTAAATGATGAGGCCTACTTACCAGTATTATAACCTTGTTTGTAATTGTCAGCCATCGTTCGCCAGCTTTGTGTGCATGTAATTTGTGACGTAATATTGTCAGTTGTCACATTTGTATTTTATGTGGCCGTCATACTGGGTGGTTTGACACATTTAGTTTATTATCCACCCATTCAGGTAGGCTACAAGGAGTAACTTTCAGTGGGGGACGTAATTTCATTTATGTGCTTTGTTGCAATGCACGTATAGGCCTATTACTAGCTATGTATGGGCCAGTGCACTCAGTCCCCCAGCTATTAATAACCACTGTGTTATATAACTCAACATTAAAATCATACTCAAGGGCGCTGGCAACACGACTCCATTAGTTCGCATTACTACCGCATGAGTGTGTATTGCAACTTTTAACCTCGAATACAGATGTCATAGAGTTACAATAATTTTTAATAATAATCTGTTTGTAGAGAAATCTATGGGACCTTTCCTTTACTATTTCTGTTTTTACCTTCACACTAAACACGGTTTAAATAATTGGTAATGGGCTGAAACGATATTGTGAGTTGGCCGCTATGCAGTTTCGAGATTGTAACATTTACCAACACGAAGACCGGCACTAATACAATTACCACTCAAGACCCGCCGTCGTCTTGATTAATCCATTAAACAGCGGTGTTGTGTTATTCTTGGCATTGATGTTTTGTTGAGCGTCTAGTTTGAGCGTCTATGTTGAGCGTCTGCTGTGGGGTCATAGTGTGTATTGTTAATTAATTAGTAGTGTATACTTGGATGGAGAGACCAAAGTGGCTGAGGTAATCACCAGAACGAGTTTATCTTGATAATTTATTATATATATTGTTGATTTTATGTTTGGATGGTCACGGCTATTGGCATTAAATGCTGTAATGTCCATTGGCTAATAAATAAATAGAACAATGTTAACAAAAGACAAATACTGCTTGGCCTCACATATGTCTAGATATTACTTATTATTAATAGCAAATACCAATTTTAGTTCTATTTTCCAGTAGGCCTACTAAGTCATAATATTTTGTTATCTCTTGAAGTTTTAAATGTTTATATTTTCAGTTTTCTTATATCATATCTATTAAATCATGCTAGTGGCACAAGAGAATATATTATTGTTGTATTCTCGTGTGTATTTGGAGTAAATAATAATAGCATTTATTTTAGTTCTGAAGTCTATTACCGGTACTTGAAACGTTTCGCGTGACGTCGATTACAGTGAAATCCCGATCGTTTTTCCGTTTTAGAGTAAAAGCTATTTTACTAAACAATCGTCTTTACGATTGGAATGAATTTTTTAACTTAGACATAAACCCAGCTGTTGCTTAATTGTGTAAATATGATTTATCTTTGCTCAGTATTATATAAGATTAACCACTGACATTGTAACCACTGACTATGACTGACCATGTAAAATATCACATTTGTACAATTCATGTCAAACATGTTTGTGATCCATTTACAATAAATAAGTTAATATGAATATACCCAGTAATTTTCCGGACCCGGTCCTGGTCCCCGGGTTACCGGGGTTGAGAAGAAACAGATTATTTACGATGTGGACAAATGACGGCGTAGTTACGAAATAGTGTGTTATGAAAGCATGGCGGGGCCTTATTAAATTTTCCAGTGGGGCTATTTTGAGGATTGGCGGGAGTGTGGAACTCAATGTAGGAGAACACTACCTTCCCATATGCATCTCTATTAGCCTAATGTAATGTTAATGCTAACGTTGTTATAAGTGTTATTACTCTAATTAATGTAACAGGTGTACCTACCCATAGGAAACACGAGTAGGTGTAGTTACTAAGTAATGTGGTGACAGTGCATTGAGGGTTCATTTAATCCGCCACTGGGGTCATCCTGAGTGTTGTCGGGAGTGGTGAACTCAATGATTACCGGAAGTTATGCGTCTACTTTAGTAATGTTCACCCCAAGGAAACAGATAATAAAGGTAGTTATGAAATAATGTGATGGAAATCTGACGACAGCTGGCATTATTTTTCAGGTGTTGGCGCGCTGTGTTGCTGAACTAGATTCTACGGCCAGATACCATAATCGTCCCCAAGATCGCGCAAGTCTCGGGGCTCCACGTAAGTCACAATACAATACGTAACTACCTAACTAATAGGCCTACATTTGTATGTCACCTGCCTTGTCTTTGTGCTCGCCGCATAGATTACCCAGCTATTTCTACTTTAGTTATTCATCGCATGCTTCCCAATGTTATCAACAACAGTCATTGTTGACAATGTCTTGCTGAGCAGAGATAGTTTGTTTTAGTTCTTTGTTCCTATTGGATAGGTCGGTAATTGTACACAATCAAATGCAATTGGCAAATGTACATAAGCTAGACACTGTCGTCCAGGGGTGCCCAACTTAATTTAAAAGTGGGCCACATAGCATAATTATTAAGGTTGCCCATCGACATCGATTAATCGATCGATGTCGATGCAAATTTCCAACATCGATTTTTTTTTTCATAAATCAAATCGTTTTTTACACAAAATAATAATAATAAAAACAAAATCTGTACTCCGCTCGTCGACAATGTTACAACACAACATCAACTTACCAGAAGGTTTTGCGTTTTTGATAGTTTTTCTTTAGTTTTTACATTGTTCAAGGAACTTTTTTTTCCGATGTCGATTATTTCACGTTTGATGTCGATGTCGAAAAATTTCCGACATCGCGATGTGACATCGATGTTTTGATTTCGATGTTGATGTTGTAATTTAACATCGATGGGCAACCTTAATAATTATTCAATGTTGGAGAGCCACATCTGCTTATCTATAAATATATATATATTATGTACATATATGTATGTATACGTATATAGTCTGGTTATTTTATATCTAATTCCCCGTCAGCAAATGGTGTTCCCCAATAGCTTAGTTTTATTTAAGGTCCTCCTTTGTAAATCAGTTTTTATAACTGAATAGGATAGACATTAAATAAATAAATAAATAAAATAAATAAATAGTAAATGTGGACTGTGCAACACGAAAACTAATGCAGACAGAGGCTTGATTCTCATTTACCTTCTTTTTATACATACTTTGCTGCAAAACAAGATTTACTTTTTCAATTCAAATTAATCCTTCATTTTATTACACTCGATTTTTTGCTTCGAGTCATGACGCCTTTGCAAGATCACAACTAAAAGGGTGAAACATATTTGCGGGGACACATGTATTACCAGTGGCATTTGTTATCTGTGCCAGTAGAGTCCTCGCCAATTAGTAAGTCGGATGTCGCCACGGAAAACAATAATACCCATCCCCCCCCGGCTTCCAAGAAACTAGGCTTGAACGAGAACAAAACTAAAAGTAGAAAAAAAAGAATTATGACAATTTTTCGCTGCAAAGTCTAAAATATAGTTATACACATATCCACCGAATAAATTTCAAAACAATGTAATTCAAATAAAATTGAGTTTTCTTCGTTGGTTTAGTTGTGAGACTAGAATGTAAATGGGAGGTGTGGGCCAGATAAAAAAAGGGCTTGGCGGGCCGTATGTTGGGCACCCCTGCAGTGTAGTCTCTTGTCCTAGATATTAAATTATTAAGAGTGTTAGCAGTACATTTGGAGTAAAAGCGATCAGTAGTTTTAAAAACGAAAGTCCGGCCCGTGTGGACTAGTCCGGTCCACGCGGAGTATCCGGCGAACGTAGAGTAGTCTGACCCATGCAGAGAAGTTGCGTAGCGTAGATTAGAGTAGTCGCTACTACGGGCTGGTCATTCAAAGGTCACCATTTGTGAAACCTTAGTGGCAACAACAAAATGTTATTTGACCCAAAGCCCAAAATATTTTCCTTCCATGAGGTGCAAATACTGAATACTCATTTCGACCTTTCGTATCTCGTGTGTAATACGATGCAGGCTAATACAATCGGTTTCGGCAATGTACACGGATTATGACCTTCCAGTTCAAGTTCATCTACCTTGCAGAACACCCACTTTCGGTACGTTTAAATTGTGTTAAAATGGTTTTGAGTAGTCCCAAGAGAAAATCAAAATTTTCCATCCTTTGGAGCAGCGCATTTCAAACTTAAAAGCCCGGGACCCGGGTCCCTTCCCCCCCCCCCCCCCCTTCCTTTCTTCCCATTTTCCATTCCGAGGTCCCCCTTTTCCTTTCACTAAAGACCTGGACTAAACAATTAATGAAAGGAAAAGGGGGAACCTGGGAATGGTTAACTATTAATCGTCCCGATTAGCCTCATTGCAAAAATATGAGACGAAAAGCCTAAATATCATCTAAACAATTACAGTAATCCCCTTTTAATTCAAATTTTAAGGGACCCTAAGAACTCCAATTTGAATTACAAAATTTTGAATTAAAAGAACTTTAATACTAAGCATCATACCTAAATTTTCTGCTGGGACTCCATCAATAGTTTGAATTATACGTCATTTTGAATTAACCGAGTTTGAATTAACGAGGGACTACTGTAACGTGATTTTTTATATGTTGGTTTATAAGGGTATCAATAGCAACTCTTGATATTTCTCAAGAAAATGTAGACGCACCAAGTTATAAGCACGCGCACTGGTGGCAATTGGTACTTGTGTGTAGAAAGGGACCAAGTAGTCAGAGCCCCCCAATAAACGCGCCGCAGGCTGAAAGACAATACAAAAATTTGGTCGGTTCTGTAATATAGAATAAAAACAATTAAAATATCATGAAAAATCAGTATCAAAATTATCTCCAAGTGGTGCTCATACTTGACTTTTCGGGTTACCGCGCTTACCTCAAAACAATATTTAGATGTTGTACTCGATGTACTACTGTAGAGATGTACTACCGTAGAGATGTACTACCGTAGAGATGTACTACTGTAGAGATGTACTACTGTAGAGATGTACTAGCATAGAGATGTACTACTGTAGAGATGTACTACTGTAGAGATGTACTACTGTAGAGATGTACTACTGTAGAGATGTACTACTGTAGAGATGTACTACTGTAGAGATGTACTACTGTAGAGATGTACTACTGTAGAGATGTACTACTGTAGAGATGTACTACTGTAGAGATGTACTACTGTAGAGATGTACTACTGTAGAGATGTACTACTGTAGAGATGTACTACTGTAGAGATGTACTACTGTAGAGATGTACTACTGTAGAGATGTACTACTGTAGAGATGTACTACTGTAGAGATGTACTACTGTAGAGATGTACTACTGTAGAGATGTACTTCTGTAGAGATGTACTACCGTAGAGATGTACTACTGTAGAGATGTACTACTGTAGAGATGTACGACTGTAGAGATGTACTACTGTAGAGATGTACTACTGTAGAGATGTACTACTGTAGAGATGTACTACTGTAGAGATGTACTACTGTAGAGATGTACTACCGTAGAGATGTACTACTGTAGAGATGTACTACTGTAGAGATGTACTACTGTAGAGATGTACTACTGTAGAGATGTACTACCGTAGAGATGTACTACTGTAGAGATGTACTACCGTAGAGATGTACTACTGTAGAGATGTACTACTGTAGAGATGTACTACTGTAGAGATGTACTACTGTAGAGATGTATTACTGTAGAGATGTACTACTGTAGAGATGTACTACTGTAGAGATGTACTACTGTAGAGATGTATTACTGTAGAGATGTACTACTGTAGAGATGTACTACTGTAGAGATGTATTACTGTAGAGATGTACTACTGTAGAGATGTACTACTGTAGAGATGTACTACTGTAGAGATGTACTACTGTAGAGATGTACTACTGTAGAGATGTACTACTGTAGAGATGTACTACTGTAGAGATGTACTACTGTAGAGATGTACTACCGTAGAGATGTACTACTGTAGAGATGTACTACTGTAGAGATGTACTACTGTAGAGATGTACTACTGTAGAGATGTACTACTGTAGAGATGTATTACTGTAGAGATGTATTACTGTAGAGATGTACTACTGTAGAGATGTACTACTGTAAAGATGTACTACTGTAGAGATGTACTACTGTAGAGATGTACTACTGTAGAGATGTACTACTGTAGAGATGTACTACTGTAGAGATGTACTACTGTAGAGATGTACTACTGTAGAGATGTACTACTGTAGAGATGTACTACTGTAGAGATGTACTACTGTAGAGATGTACTACTGTAGAGATGTACTACCGTAGAGATGTACTACTGTAGAGATGTACTACCGTAGAGATGTACTACTGTAGAGATGTACTACTGTAGAGATGTACTACTGTAGAGATGTACTACTGTAGAGATGTACTACTGTAGAGATGTACTACTGTAGAGATGTACTACTGTAGAGATGTACTACTGTAGAGATGTACTACTGTAGAGATGTACTACTGTAGAGATGTACTACTGTAGAGATGTATTACTGTAGAGATGTACTACTGTAGAGATGTACTACTGTAGAGATGTATTACTGTAGAGATGTACTACTGTAGAGATGTACTACTGTAGAGATGTACTACTGTAGAGATGTACTACTGTAGAGATGTACTACTGTAGAGATGTACTACTGTAGAGATGTACTACTGTAGAGATGTACTACTGTAGAGATGTACTACTGTAGAGATGTACTACTGTAGAGATGTACTACTGTAGAGATGTACTACTGTAGAGATGTATTACTGTAGAGATGTACTACTGTAGAGATGTATTACTGTAGAGATGTACTACTGTAGAGATGTACTACTGTAGAGATGTACTACTGTAGAGATGTACTACTGTAGAGATGTATTACTGTAGAGATGTACTACAGTAGAGATGTACTACTGTAGAGATGTACTACTGTAGAGATGTACTACTGTAGAGATGTACTACTGTAGAGATGTACTACTGTAGAGATGTACTACTGTAGAGATGTACTACTGTAAAAATGTACTACTGTAGAGATGTACTACTGTAGAGATGTACTACTGTAGAGATGTACTACTGTAGAGATGTACTACTGTAGAGATGTACTACTGTAGAGATGTACTACTGTAGAGATGTACTACTGTAGAGATGTACTACTGTAGAGATGTACTACCGTAGAGATGTACTACCGTAGAGATGTACTACTGTAGAGATGTACTACTGTAGAGATGTACTACCGTAGAGATGTACTACCGTAGAGAACTACCGTAGAGATGTACTACCGTAGAGATGTACTACCGTAGAGATGTACTACTGTAGAGATGTACTACTGTAGAGATGTACTACTGTAGAGATGTACTACTGTAGAGATGTACTACCGTAGAGATGTACTACCGTAGAGATGTACTACTGTAGAGATGTACTACTGTAGAGATGTACTACTGTAGAGATGTACTACTGTAGAGATGTACTACTGTAGAGATGTACTACTGTAGAGATGTACTACTGTAGAGATGTATCTACTACTGTAGAGATGTACTACTGTAGAGATGTACTACCGTAGAGATGTACTACTGTAGAGATGTACTACTGTAGAGATGTACTACCGTAGAGATGTACTACTGTAGAGATGTACTAGCGTAGAGATGTACTAGCGTAGAGATGTACTACTGTAGAGATGTACTACTGTAGACATGTACTACCGTAGAGATGTACTACCGTAGAGATGTACTACCGTAGAGATGTACTACTGTAGAGATGTACTACCGTAGAGATGTACTACTGTAGAGATGTACTACTGTAGAGATGTACTACTGTAGAGATGTACTACTGTAGAGATGTACTACTGTAGAGATGTACTACTGTAGAGATGTACTACTGTAGAGATGTACTACTGTAGAGATGTACTACTGTAGAGATGTACTACCGTAGAGATGTACTACTGTAGAGATGTACTACTGTAGAGATGTACTACTGTAGAGATGTACTACTGGAAAGACGCGAGCTTACGAGTGGAGTTTTCAATGGTTGCCTTTTACTTGGTATAATTAATTTATTGTTGCGAAGTTTTACTCTAATCAATTTAATAATTGGACATGGTTGACTGAGTGAACTACGTACGCACGCATTGTAGTTGGTTTACATCCCGCCGTGCAACGAGGTTATCGAGACAACGTTCATAAATATACTGTATTATTATTAATATTAAAAACATTGTTGAAATTAATTTCAAATAATACATTTATTGTTGTCGTAGCTATACGGCATGCTTACGACGGAGGATAATAATTATGTAACTTTATAAGTGGTCACAATACAGATACGTAACGAGGGTATCGAGATGTGTTTCTACTATTATAAATGACCTTGTGCACGCAAGCGGACATATATAAGAGTGATGCACGTTGGTCCCACGTGATGAGTGAAGCGAGGGCTATTCTGAAGTCGCTGACGAGACATATGACGTGAAAACACAATTTACAGATACGTAACGAGGGTATCGAGATGTGTTGCTATCAGTGGCGTGCCGTGGTAATGGAACTTGGGGAAGCAATGGTTTTGCCCAAACAAGGACGGGGTCTGGGGAAAAGCCCCAGCCGCCGGAGGAACTTTTTTGCAGTTTTTATTATTATTTTTTTTATTTTTTTGTTTTGTCTTGAAAGTTCCGTGTACTAAACTGACGATTAAGAAGCTCCTCCAAAATGCAACCACAGTTGCGTGTTACTGCACTTACTGTTCCCGCCACTGCAGGCTGCAACACGTGCTCACTCCCATCTGCACTGGCCATGCGCTCTGAACGCAGCTCGCAAACGAGCGTCCACACCGAGGTAAAACTCGCACCTCACCCACACGATCACACTTAGGTTGGAATTCATAGTCGGCCCCTACACCTAGGGGCGCCCATTGTTACCACGGTAACAGTTGTTTCCGTGTTACTTCCCATAAACGAAACAAATCCATAGCAACAATGGGTGCCCCTAGGTGTAGGGGCCGACTATGAATTCCAACCTTAGTTTTCTTGAAAAACTACATTTAGCTTAAATTCCGTGCTTTAAAGTTCACTAGTGTCCCTGTGGGTACTTTGGAAGACGCACAGTAAACCCTCACACCAATGTCACTGTCACTTACCGCTGTTGTATCCATGCTATTACTAGGGAGTGTAGATGAATATTGATGATAGGATGTTAACAGATAACACAAGAATGCACTCGAGATTGTGTATTTGGCTACTTCCATTATTACACTGCCTTCTAGCATTTTCCGTTCCTCTACCTATCCAATGCACGTCTTCTTCTTATTCTTGTGATGCTGTTGTATGGCGGTGGATTGGATAGGCCTACACTACTATTTGTTCTAAACTAATAAATCAAGTACACCACATTCCTCCTGACCTTCTTAAAGAGTTAGACTATGTTAAGCTAAAGAATTGGAGAATTAGATTAGGTTAAGCTAATGAATTGTACATCACATTCCTCCTGACCTTCATAAAGAGTTAAGATTGTGTTCTTCTACTGCGGTGATAGGAGTGAGTATTGTTAGTTAATTCAGTTCACAATGTAGTCCTTGAGCTTTGAGGGTTGTTTACGAGTAGTTCGTTTCGGATATCTGTGAATTGGTTGTCTTGCCTCAAACTGTTCTTCGGAGGTGTCTGTAGACGAAGTGTCGCTTGCGGCATCATCGGAATCGAGCTCTGGGAGTGGCTCACGACGGGCTGTAGGAGGTGTGCTGTTGCGGTAATCGTTGCTTCATCGTCACCGTCTTCTTGCCCTTCCCGACAGGCGCTGGGTCGGGCTTCAAGGTTGCCATTTCTTGGATTAAAGGTTTTGAAGAATGACGCATTGCGTGTTATTAAGTGTTCTCCACGTTTAGCCGTTATTTTTGTCCCTTCCACTTTGACAACTACGTATGGCACGGGGTCATACGGGGTGCTCCACTTGTTGGTCTTGGGTTGTTGCACGAGGACGGTGCTTCCTGGTTCCAGATGATGTGGTTTTGCACGGCGAGACATATCTGCGTACTCCTTTCCTTGCTGCTTCTTCTGCTCATCGTTTGTGCGAAGATTTTGGCTTGGTGATATTGCTTTACCATCATGGATGTGAGGGATTGTTGTCCTTACTTTCCTGTTGAATAGGGCCTCAAAGGGTGAGACACCAGTGCTGGATTGTGGTGTTGCACGGTAGTTGAGAAGGAAGTTCTCTATCTCAGTGGATACCGGTTTGTTTTCTAGATGAGCAGCCATGATTATTTTCTTTAGGCTCTGGATTCCACGCTCTGCTAGGCCATTGGCCTCAGGCCATAGTGGTGTTACTCGATGGTGGGTAAAGTTCATCACTGAAGCGAACTGGGCAAATTCGTGGCTGTTGAATGGTGCTCCGTTGTCACTCTTTAAACGAAGAGGTAAACCAAATGTGGTGAATATTGAATGTAGCTCTTGTGTTACTATTGGGCACCGCAGAGAAGGAATGATTTTTGCGACAGGGAATCTGGAATATTCATCAATAACCATCAGAACGTATTTCCCATCAGGATACGGGCCTGCAAAGTCTATTGCGAGATGTTCCCACGCGTTGTTTGGTGTTGGTGTTGGTTCGATGGGATCCCTGGAAGAGGTTTTGGTAATAGCTTGACACGAGGTGCAGGATTTGATTGTTTGTTCCACTATTTTGTCAATGCCTGGGAACCAGACCTTCTCTCTGATTAGTTGTTTTGTTTTCACTATACCCAAGTGGCCACAGTGGGCAAGGTCGATTACCCTTTGCCGAAGGTTGGTTGGTATTATGAGAAGGCTCCCTCGTAGCAAGACACCATCGACTTCTGTTATCTCCTGTAGGATGTGGCGATATGGCTTCAGCTTTTCGGAAGCACGGGCAGTCTCCGCCGGATCACCGGATTGGAGACATGATAAGAGCTCGGTGAGTTCCAGGTCGTCTGCTGTCTCCGTTTGGATTTCTTGGAAGGACATGGCTTTAGGAACTGCATTGCGTGAGAGGAATTGGACGTACTCATTTGGAGTTTTAGGTGTTCGAGACTGTGACCGTTTTGGTGAGACGGGATGCCGAGACATGTAGTCGGAAGGATTAGTTGCACCTTTGATGTGGTAGGTGTTGAAGTCATATTGGAGTAGGCGTAAGGAAAGTCGTTCAAGACGGGCAGACGTAATTGACCGAGGGTTGTTTAGAATATGGACCAGGGGTTTGTGGTCGGTATGAAGAGAGAATGTACATCCATAGAGGTATAGGTGGAAGTGTTCGATACCCCATACTGCGGCAAGTAGTTCTCTTTCGATCTGACTGTAACGTTCTTCTACAGGGGTTAGGGCTCTGCTAGAAAACGCTACTACTTCGTGTTGTTTGGTGGAGTTTGTCTGCGAGAGGATGGCTCCAAGCTCTTTCGGTCCTGCGTCAACAGTCAGGTGGATGTCTTTGCTTATGTCGAAGTATGCGAGAGATTTTTTGTCTACAATTAGTCGTTTCAGGGTTTCCAATGCTCGTTTGTGAGTTTCAGTCCACATCCATGGAGTGTGTGCCTGAGTGAGTTGTCGGAGTGGTGCCGTAATCTCTGCTAGGTTTGGAATGAATTTGGAGCAAAACTGCATCATACCGAGAAAGCTTCGTACCTCCGTAACGGTTGTTGGTGGGCTGGCATTGACAATTGCTTCGACTTTTTCGGGGTCGATTTCAAGTCCCATTGATGAAAACTTGTACCCAAAGAACACCAACTCTGTTTTGTTGACTGAGCATTTCTTCGGGTTGAGGGTCAAGCCAGAATCCTGCAGTCTTTGAAGTACTGAGTGGAGGGCCCTGTCATGATCGTCTTTAGTCTTGCCGAAAATGAGTATGTCGTCACTGACGTTTAGAACACCGGGTATCCCATTCAGGATTTGGCGTATGGTATCTTGAAAGATTTCTGCGGCTGCATTTACTCCAAAGTTTAATCGTTTGTAACGTTTAAGTCCGACGTGAGTTGAGAAGGTGGTTATCGTGCGGGATTCAGCGTCGAGTTCGAGCTGGTGGTAGCCATCTTTGAGATCTAACTTACTTAACCATGTTGCTCCATTGAGAGTGGATATGATGTCATCTATTGTTGGCGTAATGTGGCGTTCCCGCTTGATGGCCGTGTTTGGTTGGCGCATGTCTACACAAAGCCTGATAGCTGTCGGGTCGTGGGGCTTCGGGACCGGAACGATTGGAGATACCCATGGTGTTGCGCCCGAGGCTGGTTCGATGATATCAAGGTCCTCTAAACGTTTTACCTCGGCGGCGACCGCTCTGCGTATATGGAAAGGTATACGACGGTGTCGCTGCGCTACCGGCGGCACGGAGTGATCGATGTGAAGGTGAACTTGATGGTTGTTGAGTTTGCCTAGATTGGAGAATATTTTTGGATACTGCTCCTTAAGAGATTGAATAGATGTGTCAGCCCCGTCATTCGATATTCTGTGAATATTCGCTGTGATCTGGACGATGTTTAGCTTCGATGCGGAATCGTAACTCAGGAGCGAGTCCGCCAACCCTTCAACAACATAGAGTGTAGCTTGTGTAGAGTGCGGGCCATTAGACAAGCATGCTTGGAAACTACCAATTATGGGTAATGGTGTATGTGCCGCATATGCGAATATTCGAGTTTCGGTTGGAACAAGATTATGCGTGATATTTGACTTTTTCAATGACAGTGAACTGATGATATTGACTGATGCACTGGTGTCTACTGTGAATTGTACGTTGATGCCATTCACTGTGACAGTGACCCGAGGAATGTTCGAGGTCTGAGACAGTGAGTGGACAGACACACTAAAGATTTCACTGTCTGAGGTGCTCGAGTCAGACTGTTCAGGGTTGTTCGAGTTTGAATGGGTAGCCTGCGCAGTACGAATGCTTTGTACGTTACTTGGTTTGGCTGATGACTGGCATACAGTTGCAAAATGTCCGCTTTTGCCACAGAGGTTGCATAATTTCCCATAGGCTGGACACTGCTGTCGACCTTTTGGATGAGGCCATGACTTGCCACAGAAATAACACTGTTGTGATGATGAAGCCGCTCCGGGTCGGTTGTTGTCCAATGTTTGATGTCGAGATTGCGATTGATTCCCTTGTGGTTTGAGGTTAGTGTTGGGATGGTGCGAGGCCGTGTGTTTCTTGTGACAAGTGTGGTAAGCGAGGCCCAATTCAGCACTGGGGTTTGCACTACACGATTCCATAAGCCTAGCTTGTGTGTCTGTGGCTTGATAGGCCTTGGCTTGTTTTAGCAAGATTTCCAAAGTGGGCGATTCTCTGAGGGCGAATTTACGCAGGCGCTTGTCTGAAGCGTGTGATATGATTTGGCTCTTAATTTCTTGATTTATATTGTGAAAATCACAGTTTTTGGATAACTGCAACAGGCGTTCATAGTACGATTCAATAGTTTCCGATGGGCCCTGGATAGCCTGACGAAACGTGAATATTTCAAAGTCAGTATTCACACTACCTTTGAAATGGCTGGAAAGGGTTTCGCACACCGTAGCGTAGGTTTCTACTGTGGGTTTGTTCGGGATTGATTCATAAACGTCGAACGCCTCTTCCCCCATGTAGTGCAGGAGCAAGTATTTTTTGTCTTCATCTTCTGTCTTCTGGGCAGCTCTTAGGAATATGTTGAAGCGTTTTAACCACCGCTCCCAACGAGGGCCGACATTGGCTACGTCGTCTTTGGGTTGGAACGGCGGAAATTTCGCATCCATCACGTGCGAGTGCTGAGTGAGGTTATGTTGCGAGCAACTACTTTGCTTGAATGCGTCTACGTTGTTGTGTGGTGTTCAAACTTACATCCTCGTCGCCAGTGTTGTATCCATGCTATTACTAGGGAGTGTAGATGAATTGATGATAGGATGTTAACAGATAACACAAGAATGCACTCGAGATTGTGTATTTGGCTACTTCCATTATTACACTGCCTTCTAGCATTTTCCGTTCCTCTACCCATCCAATGCACGTCTTCTTCTTATTCTTGTGATGCTGTTGTATGGCGGTGGATTGGATAGGCCTACACTACTATTTGTTCTAAACTAATAAATCAAGTACACCACACTCACACCAATGTCACTGTCACTTACCGCGATTTAAGGTCGAAACATATATTTTTACACCGTTTTTTTGCAATCGTGCGAAATGCCAAAGACGCATGATTCATTTCAGCGTTCTGGAGCCTCGGTTAGTGTCGGAGATACTCGGCCGCGGTCGGGACTGAAGGGGTGCTGGCTTGTCGCCAGACAGAGCTAGACGCGCGTAAATTTAAACTGAACTGCCGCAAAGATGGCTAAATGGAAAATTAAATTTGAGAATACAAAGAATTCAATACGTGGCGAATCGTATACGGGTGTTCTTTTATACATAGCACTCTGTAGCATTTTAGTAAGGGAAGCAGTGCTTCTCTTGCGTCTATGGAGTGCACGCCACTGGATGCTATTATTATAAATGAACTTGTGCGCGCAAGCGGACATATGTAAGGGTGATACGCGTTGGTCCCACGTGATGAGTGAAGCGAGGGCTATTCTGACGTCGCTGACGAGACATATGACGTGAAAACACAATACAGATACGTAACGAGGGTATCGAGATGTGTTGCTATTATTATAAATGAACTTGTGCGCGCAAGCGGACATATGTAAGAGTGATGCACGTTGGTCCCACGTGATGAGTGAAGCGAGGGCTATTCTGACGTCGCTGACGAGACATATGACGTGAAAACACAATACAGATACGCAACGAGGGTATCGAGATATGTTGCTATTATTATAAATGAACTTGAGCGCGCAAGCGGACATATGTAAGAGTGATGCACGCTGGTCCCACGTGATGAGTGAAGCGATAGTGGGGTTACTTTAGCCCAATTTCCTATACCGACCCGGACAAAATTAGGAGAAAGCTGATTTTTTCAGAGTCGCTTACAAATATCATTTTATATAACATACTTCGGGTCCGCCAAAATCCGCCTTGTGCGTTAGCCGCCATCTTGGAAAATGTCGGCGATTACGGTATTACATTAAATCACTTGTCGTGAGTGCTCTATGTAACATACAATTACGTTAGTGGTGTCAAATGAAAGATAATATTATGATCAATAATAATAATGTATGGAATTTTAGTTATTTATCATATAACAATAGAAGGAAGTAATTAAGTGATCCACCGCATAAGTGGATATTTGTATTTTGATGATTTGCGATAAAAGTAATAACGTATCCATAACTTGTGTTCATACAAAACATAAAACTTATTCTGTCTAGAACACACGTGCCAAGTCTTATTTACATAACTTTAAAAATGTTTGAGATACGAGCTATTGTATATCTGCATGTGTCGTGGCCGCCATCGCCCCGGACAGAGCAAAACTCATTACCTTAGCCCATCGGTCAGTAACAACACATTAAAAGAAACTTGTTTTTACATGATGACTAAAGAATGTACTTGAGCTTCACTTAGACCAAAGTCACATATGTGCTTTAGTCTCCATTTTGAAAAATGGCGACGGGTACAGTTTTGTCTTCAAACATGCTTTGTGAAGGCTACATAATAACTTAAAATAACATAAGGAATCTTAATTGAAAGATATGATTGAGAACTTCTATAAACAGGGGAAAAATTGTAAGTAATTAGATGAGCGTAGCGAATGTATCAATCAATTCAAATGGTTCATTCTCTAAATGCGCGAATTTTGTTCGTCGCACACCGGTCAAACGGTTCGACGGATTTGACCAAAATTTTAAATCAACACTCTTTAATACTCAAATTGACGATGTCAAGACGAACAAAAAAATCCGTCAAGATGACAACCTACAAAAAAATAAATTACCGAAAACATTTAAGTTTTAATTTTTGTTAATTGAAACTTACGGACGGATTTAAGTAATGTTTTGAGCTCGTGGTAGAATGGGCCCATGGTAAGTCTGAAAAATGAGACCCTGTTCTCTCCCCCCCCCCTTCTCGTCTGTCCCACTTAAGATTCCTTCTTCTGCAATTTGCCCTGCCCTTCCTAGCTTCTGGTCTCTCCTTATGACGACCCCCACGATATAAGAAAAATGGATCTGATTCGGAAGACGCCATGTGGCCTAAGCTGTCGCGTAAGTCACTAAATGCCAAATAATAACAAGGTTTTATATTTATTTATATCCACAACAAAGATATTGCCACTGTATTGGCGAAAGTTAGTTTAACGTTGTAACTGTTACCGTCATTTTGTAAGCGCATTGTTAGTTAATATTTACGGCAATGTTCCCAAACACTGCCGCACTTATAATTATTCACATAGTAAATGTTGTCTATCACTCTCACTTGTTAAGGTGTCCAATTATACAAATTGAACATTGCTCCAACACTGTGGCTATAGCAGTATTTTGTTGAATGAATAGAATCGCTCTCCATCCAATGATGTATTTTAGCTCCATAAAGAGCCAGTTAACATTTCCTCCTACACCGTTTACTTGTTGTGGATTGTCTTTAGTCATCGTGAGAGGATGGGGAAGTTCACGATTGTTAATGATGATTATTAAGACCCGTTTTATTTCCTTCTTTAAAACAAGCACTAGTCGCGTCACTCACATCATGTCAGTACATAAACAGCCCACTGCAATTTTTCAATTTCTGCTAGCTTGCTCTGAAACCGAGAAATATTATTTCCTTTATTGACTGTGTTGGCAGATCCTGGCAATACCATTAAAATGACAACGTCTTGAGAATTTTGACCAATTAAGATAACTAGTAATCTGTATCATTACCAACTTCTGCAACTGGGGGACCACTGTCTGCCAAGTTTAATGTTGTCTCCACTATTAGAGTGCATGCAGCAGTTTTTGCATTGACAATGTTTATATCTTAAAACATTAACCGATTGGAAAACTTTTAAATAGGCCGGGCTTTACTCTGCCAATTCCCAGGAATGCGGCCGCTGACGTAAGCTTAGTACGCCTAGTAATATGCAATGCATGAGCGAATCTCCAAAGACAATTTCGTGTGAGGTGGTCGAGGCCATGTACGCGATGGAGAAGGACCCCCCCCCCCCCAACTATTATGTTGGTACTCTTTGCATATTCAGTTCGTGGGTGCAAGTAACCGTTGATTGATGCAATAGCCTGATCAAAATGTTTCGTTCTACTTATCATACCGTTATCATCAAATAGTGATGGTGATGGATAACAGACAAGAGTTGCTCTATCGCATTTGACTGTTTATCATCATGGGGGTCGTCATAAGGAGAGTCCAGTAGAAGAAAGGCAAATTGCAGAAGAAGGAATCTTAAGTGGGACAGAGGAGAAGGGGGGGGGGGGGGGGGGACAGGGTCTCCTTTTTCAGACTTACCATGGGTTACTTAGAATGGGCCATTCTACCACGAACCCAAAACATTTTAAATCCGTCCGTAAGTTTCAATTAACAGAAATTAAAACTTAAATGTTTTCGGTAATTAATTTTTTGTACGTTGTCATCTTGACGGATTTTTATGTTCATCTTGACATCGTCAATTTGAGTATTAAAGAGTGTTGGTTTAAAAATTTGGTCAAATCCGTGGAACCGTTTGACCGGTGTGTGACGAACACAATTCGCGCATTTAGAGAATGAACCATTTGAATTGATTGATACATTCGCTACGCTCATCTTATAACTTACAATTTTTCCCCTGTTTATAGAAGTTCCCAATCATATCTTTCAATTAAGATTCTTCATGTTATTTTATGTTATATGTAGCCTTCACAAAGCATGTTTGAAGACAAAACTGTAACCGTCGCCATTTTTCAAAATGGCGACTAAAGCACATATGTGACTTTGGTCTAAGTGAAGCTCAATTACATTCTTTAGTCATCATGTAAAAACAAGTTTCTTTTAATGTGTTGTTACTGACCGATGGGCTAAGGTAATGAGTTTTGCTCTGTCCGGGGCGATGGCGGCCACGACACATGCAGATATACAATAGCTCGTATCTCAAACATTTTTAAAGTTATGTAAATAAGACTTGGCACGTGTGTTCTAGACAGAATAAGCTTTATGTTTTGTATGAACACAAGTTATGGATACGTTATTACTTTTATCGCAAATCATCAAAATACAAATATCCACTTATGCGGTGGATCACTTAATTACTTCCTTCTATTGTTATATGATAAATAACTAAAATTTCATACATTATTATTATTGATCATAATATTATCTTTCATTTGACACCACTTACGTAATTGTATGTTACATAGAGCACTCACGACAAGTGATTTAATGTAATACCGTAATCGCCGACATTTTCCAAGATGGCGGCTGACGCACAAGGCGGATTTTGGCGGACCCGAAGTATGTTATATAAAATGATATTTGTAAGCGACCCTGAAAAAATCAGCTTTCTCCTAATTTTGTCCGGGTTAAAACCTAAAATTCCTCCTCTACGAGGGCTATTCTGATGTTGCTGACGAGACATATGACGTGAAAACACAATACAGATACGTAACGAGGGTATCGAGATGTGTTGCTAATATTATAAATGAACTTGTGCGCGCAAGCGGACATATGTAAGAGTGATACGCGTTGGTCCCACGTGATGAGTGAAGCGAGGGCTATTCTGACGTCGCTGACGAGACATATGACGTGAAAACACAATACAGATACGCAACGAGGGTATCGAGATGTGTTGCTATTATTATAAATGAACTTGTGCGCGCAAGCGGACATATGTAAGAGTGATACGCGTTGGTCCCACGTGATGAGTGAAGCGAGGGCTATTCTGACGTCGCTGACGAGACATATGACGTGAAAACACAATACAGATACGTAACGAGGGTATCGAGATGTGTTGCTATTATTATAAATGAACTTGTGCACGCAAGCGGACATATGTAAGAGTGATGCACGTTGGCCCCACGTGATGAGTGAAGCGAGGGCTATTCTGACGTCGCTGACGAGACATATGACGTGAAAACACAATACAGATACGCAACGAGGGTATCGAGATGTGTTGCTATTATTATAAATGAACTTGTGCGCGCAAGCGGACATATGTAAGAGTGATACGCGTTGGTCCCACGTGATGAGTGAAGCGAGGGCTATTCTGACGTCGCTGACGAGACATATGACGTGAAAACACAATACAGATACGCAACGAGGGTATCGAGATGTGTTGCTATTATTATAAATGAACTTGTGCGCGCAAGCGGACATATGTAAGAGTGATGCACGCTGGTCCCACGTGATGAGTGAAGCGAGGGCTATTCTGACGTCGCTGACGAGACATATGACGTGAAAACACAATACAGATACGCAACGAGGGTATCGAGATGTGTTGCTATTATTATAAATGAACTTGTGCACGCAAGCGGACATATTTAAGAGTGATGCACGTTGGTCCCGTGATGAGTGAAGCGAGGGCTATTCTGACGTCGCTGACGAGACATATGATGTGAAAACACAATACAGATACGCAACGAGGATATCGAGATGTGTTGCTATTATTATAAATGAACTTGTGCGCGCAAGCGGACATATGTAAGAGTGATGCACGCTGGTCCCACGTGATGAGTGAAGCGAGGGCTATTCTGACGTCGCTGACGAGACATATGACGTGAAAACACAATACAGATACGTAACGAGGGTATCGAGATATGTTGCTATTATTATAAATGAACTTGTGCGCGCAAACGGACATATGTAAGAGTGATGCACGTTGGTCCCACGTGATGAGTGAAGCGAGGGCTATTCTGACGTCGCTGACGAGACATATGACGTGAAAACACAATACAGATACGCAACGAGGATATCGAGATGTGTTGCTATTATTATAAATGAACTTGTGCGCGCAAGCGGACATATGTAAGAGTGATGCACGCTGGTCCCACGTGATGAGTGAAGCGAGGGCTATTCTGACGTCGCTGACGAGACATATGAGGTGAAAACACAATACAGATACGCAACGAGGGTATCGAGATGTGTTGCTATTATTATAAATGAACTTGTGCGCGCAAGCGGACATATGTAAGAGTGATGCACGTTGGTCCCACGTGATGAGTGAAGCGAGGGCTATTCTGACGTCGCTGACGAGACATATGACGTGAAAACACAATACAGATACGCAACGAGGGTATCGAGATGTGTTGCTATTATTATAAATGAACTTGTGCGCGCAAGCGGACATATTTAAGAGTGATGCACGTTGGTCCCACGTGATGAGTGAAGCGAGGGCTATTCTGACGTCGCTGACGAGACATATGACGTGAAAACACAATACAGATACGTAACGAGGGTATCGAGATGTGTTGCTATTATTATAAATGAACTTGTGCGCGCAAGCGGACATATTTAAGAGTGATGCGCGTTGGTCCCACGTGATGAGTGAAGCGAGGGCTATTCTGACGTCGCTGACGAGACATATGACGTGAAAACACAATACAGATACGCAACGAGGGTAACGAGATGTGTTGCTATTATTATAAATGAACTTGTGCGCGCAAGCGGACATATTTAAGAGTGATGCGCGTTGGTCCCACGTGATGAGTGAAGCGAGGGCTATTCTGACGTCGCTGACGATACATATGACGTGAAAACACAATATAGTAAAGTGCCAAAGATTTTGTTCAAATTCGACACTTGGGCTCAGCATAGAAAGTATAACTCGAGTAGGCTACGGATTGTAAATTCAAAAAATGGAGGCTCTAACCCAAGTGAAGTCAAAATTGTGAAAATTTTTGTTTTTCACTACAGCTATCTGAACTGTTAATTTGAAGACGAACACGCTCTCATTATCGCATTTGGGTTTGATTTCCCCCTTAACCCTTTTTTTTTTGGGGGGGGGGGGGGGGGGGTCTATTTCTTAACGGATCAAGCCCAAATGCGGCGTGCCTGGCGACTGCATATTATGTCCTGTCTCTTTCCGTGATCTAAATCTACAAATTCTACATCGTTTGTGTACAGCGAGGCTAATCGTTATGATTTTAAAATGTTCAAAATATACCGTTGTTTGTTGGATTTCGTTGAAGCTCAGGACGTGGGTTTATCAGTGATACGTGATGGTACAACTCGAGTAAAAAGAGGCCTCCTCATAGGGGTAAAGTCAAAATTTTGAACGTTTTGTATTTCCACTATGTCTAGGCCTATATCTAAACAGTTAATTTGACGCTTAACACGCTCACATATCATATAGGGGCTAACTGCCCCCCTTCCCTTTACCCCGGCTTTGTGGTTAAAGGGAGTGGGGGAAGGTCGTGTATTTGTTTTTAAGAGATCAAGACTAAATTCGGTGTGCCTGTCGACATGCATGTGTGCTATCTACTTCCGTGAACTAAATTTACAAATTCCAAACTGTTTGCGTACAGCGAGGCTAATCGTGATGAATTTACAATATCCAAAATGGGGAGTTAACGTTGAAATAATCAAGCGAAATTTAGCAAAATCATTGCTATATTTTATCAAGAGCATTATTTTAAAACATAATTTAAACCATGATATGCAAAGAGCGTATTTGATGATGATCTTGTTATTGTTTGATGCGTAAGAATAAATCTTATGCGACGAAATTATGTTCAGATTTACAGATACCATGTAGATACGCATTTGTAATACAGTACAGCATTGTAAGTCGAATTCGTGTAATTGTCTTATATGTTGATGATATTTGTAATAATGTCATTATGTGGGCCTGGGGTGAGGGGGGGGGGGAGGAGGGTGAATGAATCCGTTGTCTCTGTTGCCAGTGTACGAGCGTGCTTGCAAAGATAAGTTTGCGTTATAATGACGTGGCCTAGTGACTATTGCGAAGACTGTTGATAATCATGGCTGTAGTATTTAAAACTAGGAAAACGCTCTGTTTGACGCGTTGATAAGCGAGCGCGTCCATATCTACGAACGTTCTGGCGAAAAGATCTCAAAGCTAATAAAAACAACAATTAACAACAATTCAAGAATGCACATTGCAAAATTTTTTCTAATTCCCATAGCTATTATAATTCCCGATATTGTTGAATGCAGTGCCATGTGCGTTGCTAAGAATTTTCTTTGTCATGTTTTCGCCGCGGTCCGCCACCGTTACTAACAGTTATTGACAGCAATAGAAATGTAATTTCTGCCTCTAATACGTATCCGATCGCGTCTAAATTAGTATATTCGTGACCGGATGAAAATGTACTACAAGATAGCCACCTCACATTTTGCTGTTACTGTTTTTTAGAAAAATATTTGCGAGTAACTTTTGTGTAACTTTGCCAATACTGATCAAATAGCCATTAAATGAACATATTCGTGACCGGAAAAAGCTTTAAAAAAATATGGCTATCTCACATTTTGCCGCCATTTTGTTTCAGAAAAATATTTTGCAGTAACTATGGTGTAACTTTGTAACTTTTCAAACGATTTTGCCTCAAAACTATACACCTTCAATCCACATCGAGGCTTGTGGATGGTCCAAATTTCAAGTTGATCGGACTTTCCGTTCGACCGCTATCGACGGACATAAAAACAAAAAAAAAACAAAAAAACAAACAAACAGAATGAAGTGCCATTAGAGTCTAGTACGGTACAAAAAAAAAAAAAAAAAAAAAAACAGAACGAAGTGCCATAAGAGTCTCGTGGAAACGCTCGCTTCTCTCGCTTAATAAGCGTTCGAGAACGTTTCATTGAGCACAACTAGGCCATTTGTGGACCCAATTTTACGAATTTTTGACCAGCAGAGACCGCGTAAAGAAGGGAAGAAACCAAGGGCGAGATAACCATGTTAACCAGCACAACTAGGCCGTATGTGGACTGATTTCGACTAATTTTGGACCGGCAGACAACATAAAAACCGGCCCAGTGTTGCGTAGCGGCCAAGGCCGTGGGGCGCGGTCTTGTATATATACCCTCCGCCCCCAGGTCCTCCTAATGACATTATTACAAATCTCGTTGACATAAGGGAAGGGTAAGTCAGTGAGGCACTGCCTTTAGTAAATTATTTGCAGCAACAAGCCCAGAGAATTGCAATATGTACACATATGTCCGCGAAAACTTGAGAATAAATATAAATATTGTATATATATATATATATATATATATATATATATATATCTCTTTAATCCAGTATATATATATATATATATATATATATAAAGTAAGAAAACATTTTTCGGTTTAACCAATCCAAATTGTATTTAAAATAATAAGTCAACGTTTCAACGACTTTAGCGTCGTCCTTTTCAAGACATACAAACATACAAAAACAAATAAAAAACCACAACAACCAAAAAACCCTTGCATATAAATTCCAGCCAACAATCAGCCTGTTGCTGACCATTCTCAGAGACAAAGAGTTGCAGCAGTGTCTCAGGGGGGACCCATGACCAGAAGCAAATTCAAAGAGCTTGCTAGAGCTACCCAGTGATGTATCGCTGTGGCAGTGTTTTCGATTTTATATGCAACTGTTTTTTGTTGTTGTGGTTTTTTATTTGTTTTTGTATGTCTTGAAAAGGACGATGCTAAAGTCGTTGTTACGTTGACTTATTGTTTTAAATACAATTTGGATTGGTTGAACCGAAATATGTTTTCTTACTTTACATTTTGCAACCAACAAATCTAAGAAATCATATATATATATATATATATATATATATATATACATATGGGTAGTACAAAAACATTTGTACTGACAAAATATAAAAATAAAAAAGTATATATAAATAATAATAACCAACAAAATCTAAGTTATCATATGTATATATATAATCTTAAAATTAATTTTTGTACGGTAAAATACCACGATACGGTACGTTGCGTTATGTGTGGGGGTTTCTAGTTCTTTATTTTATACTAGCAAACCCGGCATGCGTTGCAATGCCACTGAAAAAAATAAAGTATTAATGTTTTAATTCTGTTGGATAACATTAATCGGATGAATGGTATAGGAATGAGATGTCCTTCCACAGATTCTACCGTAATTAATCACCATCATCATATCATCATTTCTCAAAATCACAGCTAACAGCTTGACATTATTATTTAAAATCAAAGTTGATGTATATTTAATTCGTTTTTTGAAGTATACCAGTTACCAGTTTATAAATGAAAGGGTTTTCCTCTCTCCAGAACAATTTGTTTTTTGCTAGATACAAGGTATTGCCTCTTAACCCTCGATATGTTGTCATGTTTCTATTCTCTGTATCGCTTTTAGTTGTGTTGTCCCTTGAAAATGAAAGGTGTTATCCTTTTGAAACGTTGGGAATTTTAAATTTATATTTGTTGTTTATATAACGCGGTGTTTTACCGAAACAAATAAATTTAATACAAATATGGACCATGACAATTTATGCCAATATAAAATACATATGTAAACCATATTGTGGTTATTATTGGCTAGCATTTCACTTGGCCTCCCGCGACTTGGTATTAAACCCATTGCGCCCCACCCGGCAACTGGGTCGCAACCCGTGGTTTGGAAAATGCTGTTTTACTGCTCTTTCTTATGAATGGTTTTTTATTCCAGTAAATATTTCCGTTTTGCAGATGTCAAAGTTACGTTTGAAAAACGTTTAGCAACAAAAGGTACAATAAAAATAAAGGTGATATAAAATACGAAAGGTAATAATGAACACCTGAAAAATGGAAATATTGATTGGAACAAGAAAACGTTCATAAGAAAGTCTCTATTCTATACAGGATGACATATTTTGATTTACATTTGGGACAACTTAAACACACTTTAAAGCAATTTAACTGACCAAAATCGGGAGTTCCGCAGGCTAGGCGAACATACAGCCTTAAACGTAAAGGAACCAAATACTAATACAAACATTTTTTATATTTTTATATGAATCATTCATCCAGTCTGTCTGTTTATCTCCCACTCTAACTCAAGTCCTCTTCTGTAATCAACATCTCGTTTGGTTGCAGGATGGCTGAGAACGATGACGCTCGGTTCGATATAACCAAGCCTGGTGTCCTGGTGTTGGGTGGAGGCCTGCCTGCTGGATCGAACATTGTGTCGTTCTCCCAAGATGAGACCGTCGTTCAGGTGTCTTGCGGTGTGGACCACTCTGCAGTTGTCTGCGAGTCTGGCCGCGTCTACACCTTCTGTGTAACACGAGACACTGGACGGATGATGAACGAAGGCTCGGTCGCTGAGCCGAAGCTTGTTGACACTCTCAGCACTGTTAGTATAACCCAGGCTGCTTGTGGAGGTAGACACACCCTGTTCCTCACTGACAAGGGTGAGGTGTATTCGTGTGGGCGGAATTTTTACGGTCAGCTTGGCCTCGGTCACACCCGTGACACCCCCACACCCGTCCTGGTTGCCGGTCTGCCGCCCATTAAGAAGGTTGCTGCTGGGTCAGACCACACGGTGGTTCTTGCAACAGGCGGGGAGGTCTGGGTGTGTGGATGCAACGACGAGGGCCAACTAGGACTCGGTCATGAAAACCAGTTAACCTCATTCACTCGCGTGCCCAACCTCCCCGAGGCCATCGTTGACATATCGTGTGGCGGCTGGCATACAGCTCTTGTCTCGGCCTCTGGGGTCCTCTTGATGGCTGGGTCGAATGAGAGTGGTCAACTGGGGCTTGGTGCAGTCTATAGTGTGTCCAGCTTCAGACGAGTATCGGTGCCGTCAACAGCCGTGGCTGCCGTGTCCTGTGGTTCTCACTACACTGTGGCCCTCGGAGTCGATGGGACGACCTGGGCTTGGGGTCGTAATGGTGTAGGTCAGTTGGGTACCGGTGACACAACTGAGAGATCCGCCCCCACTAGAATGATTGGCCTCGAGGACAGGACGGTCTCCCAGGTTATCGCTGGATGTAACCACACTGCAATGTTGACACGGGCAGGGGACGTGTTTGTGTGTGGCCGAGGAACAAGTGGTGAACTGGGTCAGGGGAAGAATAACCTCTCGGAGGCGACTCTGTTGCCGAAGTCACCGGGGCTGGTGGTTCAACACGTGGCTTTTGCTGGAACATATTCAGTACTGTTGGTCACGTCAATCGTCGCACCTTCAGCGCAGCGCCGGATAGGAATTGATGAAAAGGTGGGGGAAGACATAACGGACTGGGAGCAGATCATAATGCAAGCCCTGGAGTGCCCCGTGTGCTACAAGGTCATGTGCGCACCGATACACCTGTGCACCGAGGGGCACAGCTTATGTAACGCTTGCCGGTCCGACAACAGGACCACAGTTTGCCCGCTGTGTCGCGGACAGTTTTCCACTGGGAGGAATCTTACTTTGGAGAGATTGATGACCGACATGCAGCTACCGTGCACAGAATGCCTGCTGCGCATGCCCGCGTGTGAGCTGGGGGGACATGGCGCAGTCTGTCCCCGCCGCGACTACGACTGTCCCTTGGCGTGCGGCGGTTGGAGGGGCCGGCCCGAAGCGATGCTGGGCCACGCCCTCTCGGCCCACGCGGACCGGACGTGGCCCGACCTGCCACGCACGTTTGTGCAGCGGCGCGGACTCTTGCTCACGGACGTGCTCGCGGCGCACGGCAGAGTGTTCACGCTACATCGCGGGTACGACGGGGAGGGGCGCACGTTCCGGGCGGCCGTCAGGTACGTGGGCGCGCCCGAGGACAGGCACGCGTTCAGGTTCAAACTCACGCTTCTCACGGAAGACATGAGCAATACTTACCACAGGAAGGTTTTTTCTGACATCGAAAGCGTCGAAGACATGTTCAGTTCATTTAACTGTGTGACCTTGGACGGGAAAGGTCTTGACGCGTTTCTCCAAAACGGCGACCTGACTTGTCGGGTGGCCATCTTGGAAGTGTGATCCGGGTGGTTGGGTTTAAACATGTAAACCGTTGCACCACGTTGCACTCAACGAGTGCAGAGAAAATACTACACCCAACTATGTATAGTTGACCCAACACTACCTCACACATGCTTTCGTCACCGGCGACGGGTTCGTAGCCAATCAGCGATCGGTATTTGCGCGGTTGTGTCTCGGGCGGTCCGCTGGTTGGCTATGAGGGCCTCGTCTGTGACGAAAGCTTAGGTAAGGTTCTCTTGGGCCAAGTATACAGGTAAGTGTTCAGTTACGTTCTTGGTTCTGTTTTTTGTGTCTGGGCCGAGGTGGGTGTTCATCAGTTAGGCAGCCTGACAAGCTGCCCACTAATATCCTTGTTGAACATTGCTCGCATTGAACAACTATTTACTAGTTTCAAGTAATCATCTCCATTGTTTGTATATATTGGTATAATCATTCATCTAAATGAAATGTGAACTGGAGTCTGTGTTGTCAAGGTGTGCGTGCATGTATTGCACAGGTGCATTGTTCTTATTGTGTTCTCATTAAGTGTGTGAAATGTTAATTTAGGTTATTTACCATATTTAATAGAGGTAGACCGATACCGATACCGATATTGAGGATCGGCGATACCTCTGGTATTGGTTTAATCGGTATCGGATGATTTTTCCGATACCTAATCCGATACCATTTGGCATTTTCTCAATTTATTACGTGTTCAAGTACGTAGTGTTCAATTCTACCGCTAGAATGCGCTTCTTGCGCGAGCGCGGTGCGCCGAGTCTAGGATAGAGTGCGTTGCTATTTTATCGACTATCGACCTGCGCTTTCGACTTCGAGTTCAACCCATCCAAGATGCCGTTTCCGCGTCCCAGGATCGCATCGCATCACGTGATTGTTGAGTGTTTACTTTGGTGTATGGATGAAAAATCGTGACGAGAAACTAGAAAGTAAAGAGTAATATCTGGAAAAGAGAATAAAATATGTTTACTAAAATGTCTGTTTAAAAGAAATTACTACGTATTTGTTATACGTGGACTGACTAAGTGTAGGCCTAAGCCTAAATAAAATAAAACGTGAAAATGATAACATTTTAAATTTTTGTTCACTTTTATTCTTGGTTGTGCGTTTGTTGTAGAATAGGCCCTACTATATACATGTGGTATTGGTATTGGTATCGTTTAGGAAAAAAATAGTATCGGTATTGGAAAACTATGGTATCGGTCCACCTCTAATATTTACCATATTTCTTTATCTTGACAATTTATAGAAATTGAATGCATTCAATTGAAATCATTCTGCTAGATTCAACGTATTTTTGAGACCATTGACCACAAGTGCACGTATTGCATTATTCTCATTGTATTTTTCTGTGCAACTATGGTAATTTTTTTCTTTTACAAGAAATATTTGAAGCTTTCAATGCTTTTTTCAAAACATGTTATTATCTTTGAACTGTGTTTACGAAGTGTGTGTGCATTGTATTATTATTTATGTCTATGTAGATTGTAGATTTTACAAAGTTCTAAGCTTACTGAGTTGGGCCCAATTGTAAATGTTTTCAATGCTTGTGGATTTATAATTTATATTAATAATTTTGATACCTTAAATGTTACCTTCAAATAATGTTGTAAGCAAGTAAAGTGGACATGACACGAATGACATTGTTGCATTCTCCTTCGCACCACCTGTTTCATAAAGAATCCCGTTCTTGCCATCCCGTTAACATGCTCTTGGGTTGTTCTCCTTGAAGGGTAATTAATTGTAGCCCGGCCTGGCCTAGGCTGGTCTGTCTGGAAGAATTGTGATGTACATGTTTCTCTTAATTTTTTTGATAATAAAAAAGTTGACTGAAGTACGAGGTGAACTACTAAGGTACTAAGGTGAGTACTAAGTGAAGTGGGCAAGTGGACCCTGAGGGCTATGCCGGCTGCTGGCTTCTGGTATAGGGCCACCCTAGCCGGCCGGACAGGTCGAGGGGGAGGAGCCAGACGAAATCCTCCCCTTCCCCTTTTCATCCTCTTTACGTCCTACTTATCCCTATCCTTTTCAGCTATGATCCCGGGGGGGGGGGGGGGGGGGGGGGGGCGGAATCGTCATTCCTTTCTTTTTCAATTGACATACAGTCCCGCTTACAACAAGCAATACAATCTTATCAACTATACATATTATATTTGTAAAACGACATTGTTTTACATTGGTATTGTTTCTAGTCTTGTTTCTTTAACTTCACGCCCCCACCTCTTATTATCGGGTTACTCTTTTCTGCTTTTGCAATCACCATAGTCGCCATTAGTCAGTTTCAATAATAATTAATAACTCTGGCAGATAGTGACATCTAATTAATGCATTAATAATAATTGTCACTAGCATGACGTCGTCCTGAGATAGATAGATAGATAGATGTGGTTGAGGGTTGGCAATATGCAAGACCACAAATTAGGCCCTGTTCACTGTATTTCGTTCCGCCCCCTGTCGCATAGTTATATTCTCCCGGTAGCGAGGAGACTCCGGCCACTGTTCACTCAGCTCTCACAATACCTGACAACTTGTAACACTTAACCCCCTGATGAGAACCCAAAAGCCGCCAGCTATCACGGTAATATGTCGTGGATGTGTGAATATTTCATGCATATAGACCAGGAGACCTACGTTATATGGGGCCTCGACCTTGAGCAAATTGCAACAGAACTGTTTTTTTGTACTGGATTCAGAAAAGAATACTATTTAACATAGTATAAGTCTAGAAACGTCTAAGGTGTCGAAGTTGATTAAATTTGCATATAAAATTACATAATAAAAAAATAATAAAATATTAATTTTAAGAGTTTGGCATCCCATTTTCACAAATAAACCACAGGGTTAAATCAAGTATGTGTGCAAGTATTTAATTTATTTAAAAAATTTGAAATGTGTAATCGTTTGATTGATTAAATTAGTTAAAAACGTAAATCACAGTGATTAAATTTGAAGTCTCAATATACATCGAATCTAACAATTCTAGTAACGTTGTAATCATGCAAGTGGTACCTAGCAGAAACAGCTTTAATGTTATACTAAAATCACAATCAATTCACAATTAGTTTGATAGTAAATATAATTTAATTAACATTCTAAAATACGTTATAAGTGTATTGTCACCATTACGCTACTTTAAAATCTATACTCGTTACTAAAATTGTATAAATGAAATTCCCAATCAATGCAACATCGAATTTTCTATTACCGTTTGAACCCATTAATTAATTAATAATTATTATTAATTAGGCTATTAGTAATTAATTAAGTATTAAAAATGTTAAGATAATACAAGTTTGCCCCGACCGGGGAACAAACTTCTACTAAATTCGAATTTTATTATATATTATTATATGTGGAGCCGGAGGATCCTGGTTCGATTCCCAGTCAGGGCGAACTCTTATTACAGTTATACCTTCATACACTATCAGTATCCATAACGATGGATTTGGCTTTAAAAAAATCCAATGTCATTTGACAGCATGTGTTCAATTCAAATTGAAACGTGAATGGTTATGTTTTGAGTTCAAAAGGGGCAAAATATAAATATGTCATACGATAAAGACTAATAATAACTCTAACTACATACTCAGAAATGTTTATCCACATTCATTTGCATACAACCATTGCGATAACAAAGGCAAGTTTCAGGTGGCTCGTTGGTTAGCATCCCTGCTTCCAATGCAGAAGGACCCGGGTTCAAATCCCGCTTCAGGCAGAAGTTTTTTAACTTCTAATGTGGATTCAATTCCATTACTTCTTGGCTTAGGAATAAGATGGAATAAGTAAACGGTGACTTTGGAGCCGTCCTAGCAACGAAGCACTCAATAAATTCAAACTTGTTCTGAATCGGCCTTGTTGATTCTGGCATTTGTCCGCAGGTGTTTGCACTGTCCAATCACTGATTCATATGTTTCGTATTTGAAATATTGATCTTTGATTGGTTATCGCTCGCTCGTCGATGGTGTTCGAAGCCTACAGAGTTGGTTTAGTCACTTTAAATTAAAGTCCCCCACTGCAAATCAGTTTAGTTACTGAGTGGGTAGACTCTGAATGTGAATTTATTTATTTATTTTATTTATTTAAGTGATGCACTCATTTTTCGAGGATGAAACACAATTTTACAAATAAATTAATAATTGTATAAAATTACTCGTTTTCCAAAATACTCAATTTAAACAGATTTATTGTTAGAACATAATAATATAACGTACATATTCGATTAATATTCCAAAACTCTTAAAGGGATACGTACGCAACCTACCTCAAACTTCTGCAATTAACAAGTATTATTCACATTTATATAAATAAATGTAAAACGTAAATATGTTTTTTAATTGTGATGTGTTATGCTGTAGGCCACAGAAGGGCCTACGTTTTATATGGCACCAATAAACTCTTGAAATGTTAATTTCCGTCTATAGCCTACTCGTATGCCTGCAGATTTTAAAATTTGTTGACAATGTGATAAACTTTGAAGAGTAAGCTTACTTTTACATTTCGTGTGCGTTTGTGTCCTATCTGCGTGGACGAAGTCCGTTTCGGTATTGCAATCGCAATTCGGGAATCATGAAAATGTTTACTTGCATAATTCATATGGCGCGCGTAATGTTGTAATGATTTATCATGAGAAATTGTACGATTGCGATCCCGATTACGATGCCGACAATTGTGATTGCGGCATTACATCATTTGCCCACTTAGCATTCCACTGGGTACAGCAAGATGTAATATTGACCTGTCAAATACTTTGGTCCTACTATGAGAGTGTGTTGCAGTGTCAACAACTTGACAGAAGAAGACGCTGTGTTTTAAAATCTAACTTACCCTCAACGTTCCGCAATGTAGGGGTTGAAGCACTGGCATGGAACGATAATTGTTGACTTTGTTGACCTTCAATATTAATTTCGAGTCACAAAATACTTCTCAGCACTTGACATGAACGAGCTGGTTTACAGTTATATTAGAATGTCGTATGCACCAGCTGCATATTTTCACCACGTAGGCCTACTCCATTTTCACGCAATTTAACAACATCGAGCTCATTCAACAACTCTTCTTTTCCATGCTTGTAGTTTGATAAGCTATATGTTTGCCCGACGTACTCTACTTGATCTGGCTGCTCTAGACCACGGAAATGCGTTCGTTCGTGCCACATTCCTACTCGAGTTGTGTTCGCCCGACCAGAGTAAAGTGATCCGAGCAACTTAGATCAAGATATTCTTAATCTCGTTTTAAAGTCAGATCAAGCTAGAGTAAGTTACTCGCGCGCGAAAATGGCCGATGAAGTGTTCTGTGTAAACATGGAAGAAAGTGTCGACGGATGTTTCCTGTACAGGACAGTTGATAAGAAAGTTGTTAGTTGCCGTAAGTTATTATTATTATATGCCTAGTTAGTTAGTTTACTCTCGGCACTGGAAACGCGTTCGTCCGTCATCAGTGCTCGGAGTTGCTCTGACGTTTCAGAAGCCTACTCGCAGTTGCTCGGGTCTGATCGAAGTAGAGCAGGGAGTAAGCCAGAGTACGTCGGGCGAACAAACCTATTATGTCATTAAAACAATCAGTATTGTTTTTCCATTTTGTACGCATTTTTCCGATTAGCTTCAACGAAATGTAATATTATCCTAAATGCAAAAATATGGGACGTAAAACCTCAAATGTCATCGATGAAATGTTATGTAAATGATGCACTTTGTAGTGACACACAACAAACGCGCACGTGAAAACACAATATTATAGTAAGGTACGTGTTATACACTTGTAAAATACATAGGCATTAGGCACTATTTGAAATGTGCCACACATTGACTGTGACATTGATAAACACTACTAAAAGCGAAATGCATGACATGCAACCACATTACGTTTTGCCTAACAAATTACATACACCGTACCAAAATATAAAGGAATACCGTCGTTCATAATAACGATACACAACAAATTTACGTGTAACATTTATTAATTTAAATGTGGACAATACTTGTTAATTGCGGCAGTTTATTGCGAACGTATCGCTGATCCCTTTAAGAGGTTTCGAATATTAATCGCAAATAATAAATATGTATGCCTACTTTTATTACCATGTTGTAATTGAGTATTTTGAAAACGAGTGAGCAATGTTATGAAATTATTAAGCGAGCGAAGCGAGCGTTTCCACGAGACTCTTATGGCACTTCGTTCTGTTTTTTTTTTTTTTTTTGTACCGTACTATACTCTAACGGCACTTCATTCTGTTTTTTTTTTTGTTTTTTGTTTTGTTTTTATGTCTGTCGATAGCGGTCGAACGGAAAGTCCGATCAACTTGAAATTTGAACCATCCACAAGCCTCGATGTGGATTGAAGGTGTATAGTTTTGAGGCAAAATCGTTTAAAAAGTTACAAAGTTACACCATAGTTACTGCAAAATATTTTTCTGAAACAAAATAGTGGCCAAATGTGAGATAGCCATATTTTTTTAAAGCTTTTTCCGGTCACGAATATGTTCATTTAATGGCTATCTGATCAATATTGGCAAAGTTACACAAAAGTTATTCGAAAATATTTTTCTGAAAAACAGTAACAGCAAAATGTGAGGTGGCTATCTTGTAGTACATTTTCATCCGGTCACGAATATATTAATTTAGACGTGATCGGATACGTATTAGAGGCAGAAATTACATTTCTATTGCTGTCAATAACTGTTAGTAACGGTGGCGGACCGCGGCGAAAACATGACAAAGAAAATTCTTAGCAAAGCACATGGCACTGCATTCAACAATATCGGGAATTATAATAGCTATGGGAATGAGAAAAATTTTTGCAATGTGCATTCTTGAATTGTTGTTAATTGTTGTTTTTATTAGCTTTGAGATCTTTTCGCCAGAACGTTCGTAGATATGGACGTGCTCGCTTATCAACGCGTCAAACAGAGCGTTTTCCTAGTTTAGTTATTAAGCGAGCGAAGCGAGCGTCTCCACGAGACTCTTATGGCACTTCGTTCTGTTTTTTTGTTTGTTTGTTTGTTTTTTTTTATGTCCGTCGATAGCGGTCGAACAGAAAGTCCGATCCACTTGAAATTTGGACCATCCACAAGCCTCGATGTGGATTGAAGGTGTATAGTTTTGAGGCAAAATCGTTCGAAAAGTTACTAAGATACACCATAGTTACTGCAAAATATTTTTCCGAAACAAAATGGCGGCAAAATGTTAGATAGCCATATTTTTTTAAAGCTTTTTCCGATCACGGATATGTTCATGTTATGCCGATCTGATAAATATTGGCAAAGTTACACAAAAGTTACTCGAAAATATATTTCTGAAACACAGTAACAGCAAAAGGTGAGGTGGCTATTTTATAGTAAATTTTTGTCCGGTCACGAATATACTAATGTAATCGCGATTTGATACATATTAGAGGCAGAAATTACATTTCTATTGCTGTCAATAACTCTTAGTAACGGTGGCGGACCGCGGCGAAAACATGACAGCGAAAATTCTTAGCAACGCACATCGACTGCATACAACAATGTCGGAAAGTATAATAGCTATGGAAAATAGAAAAATTTTTGCAATGCGCATTCTTGAATTGTTGTTAATTGTTGTTTGTATTAGCATTGAAATCTTTTCGCCAGAAAGTTCGTAGATATTGACGCGCTCGCTTATCAACGCGTCAAACAGAGCGTTTTCCTAGTTTGTAAAATTGTGTTTCATCCTCGAGAAATGAGTGTATCACTTGCTATTGTTATCGCGATGGTTGTATGAAAATGAATGTGGATAAACATTTCTGAGTATTTTGTTAGAGTTATTACTTATTAGTCTTTATAGTATGATTTATTTATATTTTCTTCGTTTAGAACTCGAAACATAACCTTTCCCAATTTGATTTCAATTTTCTAATTTTCAATTTGAATTGAACACATGCTGTCATATTATATTGGATTTTTAAGGCTTTATCCATCGTTATGGATACTGGATAGTATGAAGGTATAACTGTAATAAGAGTTCACCCCGACTGGGAATAGAACTAGGATCCTCCGGGTCCACATATATAATAAAATATAAATTTACTAGAGGTTTGTTCCCCAGTTGGGGCAAACTTGTAATATCTTAACGTTTTTAATAATTGATTAATAATAATAGCATAATTAAACATATTAATTAACTAATTAATTAATTAATTCAAACGGTAATAGAAAATTCGATGTTGCATTGATTAAGCATTTCATTTATACTATTTTAATAACGATGATGGATGTAAAAATAGCGTAATGGTGAAAAAACACTTATAACGTATTTTAGTATGTTATTAAATTACTAATTACTATCAAACTAATTTGGTTGTGACTGTGTTTTTAGTAGAAAATTAAAGCTGTTTTTGCTAGGTATCAC
>OX246744.1:37244310-37509310 GCA_945910005.1 Isoperla grammatica
ATAGTTTAGTCGATGTATCAAACACAAGAAGCTGCAGACATCGGCTGGCTCATCTCATCTCTGACTCGCCGTTACCATATTCGACAACAAACAAATCATTGCGTATGCTTGGCCCGATGATGTGGCAAGCTCGACACTGCACTCGCAGGTTTTGCATCCGTTTTAGCAAATTATATCAAAATAGGAAAATAGTCCCTTAAAAATGCCCAAAAAGGACCTTTTCTCATGAAATGATGTAAAAAGGCACTTTAAGGCAAAATAAAATGCATATTTTTGGCATCACTAACCCTTGAAACAAACTTAAAACTATTTTCCAGGCGAGTATTTACCAATAGAAAAAAAGGAGATGTCCTGAACATCCTAGCCCTAATGACCAGTGTTGAAGTCAGAGTTTTGTCTCCGGGGGGGCTATTTGAAATACCGGAGGACTAGAGATCGAATGAAGAGGGCTGGGGGGCAACTTTCAAAACCACCTCTACTACTATTGCCATATTACCACTTTTACTAATACACTGAAAATGTTAAATAAATGCACAAGATATTTGAAAGCAAAGTACCCAATTCCACGTGTGACATGTTGAGAAGCGGCGGAGTTTAGATAAGCCTGACACTTTTCTGCTTTTTTATTTGCTTGTGTCAGCTCTCTTGTCATTTACTTTTATGGCATATAGAAAGCATTATGTACGTATACGTACTTTCTATTTACTTCCTCTCTGTCTTGAATCTGGGCTTCATCTGCCCCGCCCCCTTCTCCAATACATCGTTTAGAAGAGGTCGATGGTAATACTTTAAAAAATACACCAGTATGTTTTTACTTTATAATTAAATTTTAAACGATATCAAAGGGAAAAACACCTTCAAAGTATAATTTGTCAACTCACGTCCAACGCTCAAGATATAAAATAAAGTAAATTTCAAAAACGGGTAGTGAAGTGATTTATTCCTTCGAAACCTTGTCAATTATGACACATGTGCATCGTCCACACTCGAATTAATCTCGTGTCTGTCTATAACTGTCTGTACATGATAAGGTGGTTGGAGGTTTAATTGTTTCATCTGCAAACTTTGTAATTTTGAACCCCAAGACAGAGCACACCATTTTAGGTGTGCTGCACTTCAGAGTGACATTGACGCCCTGCCCAATGATATGGGCAGGTCAGAACAAGAAGCCATTTTATATCGGATAGCGAGGAAGAGGAATGGCTAAGGAAGCCATCTCTGCACACGAAAAAAAAAATGTTTCAAAAATTGTTATTACTTATTGTGAAGAGTCGAGGGGTAAAATACAATACCGTAAATGCCATCAGATATCTTACAGTTTGATGTTCGAGCACCAGCAATCGCCATTCATTCACATATCGAGTTCCCGGCCAAGCCGTAGCAAGAGTCCTCGAGAGCTGTCACATACTCTCTTTCGCAGGGTCTGCCTATCATTACAGGTGCAAACATTAAGAGTCCTCGTGAGCTGTCACATACTCTCTTTTCGCGGGGTCTGCCTATCATTACAGGTGCAAACATTAAGAGTCCTCGTGAGCTGTCACATACTCTCTTTTCGCAGGGCCTGCCTATCATTACAGGTGCAAACATTAAGAGTCCTCGTGAGCTGTCACATACTCTCTTTTCGCAGGGCCTGCCTATCATTACAGGTGCAAACATTAAGAGACCTCGTGAGCTGTCACATACTCTCTTTTCGCAGGGTCTGCCTATCATTACAGGTGCAAACATTAAGGGTCCTCGTGAGCTGTCACATACTCTCTTTTCGCAGGGTCTGCCTATCATTACAGGTGCAAACATTAAGAGTCCTCGTGAGCTGTCACATACTCTCTTTTCGCAGGGTCTGCCTATCATTACAGGTGCAAACATTAAGAGTCCTCGTGAGCTGTCACATACTCTCTTATCGCAAGGTCTGCCTATCATTACAGGTGCAAACATTAAGAGTCCTCGTGAGCTGTCACATACTCTCTTATCGCAAGGTCTGCCTATCATTACAGGTGCAAACATTAAGAGTCCTCGTGAGCTGTCACATACTCTCTTATCGCAGGGTCTGCCTATCATTACAGGTGCAAACATTAAGAGTCCTCGTGAGCTGTCACATACTCTCTTTTCGCAGGGTCTGCCTATCATTACAGGTGCAAACATTAAGAGCCCTCGTGAGTGTCACATGGGTATCTTATCACAGGGTCTGCCTATCATTACAGGTGCAAACATTAAGAGTCCTCGTGAGTGTCACATGGGTCTCTTATCGCAGGGTCTGCCTATCATTACAGGTGCAAACATTACGAGACCTCGTGAGTCTCACATGGGTCTCTTATCGCAGGGTCTGCCTATCATAAAAGGTGCAAACATTGAGAGTTCTCGTGAGCTGTCACATACTCTCTTATCGCAGGGTCGCCTATCATTACAGGTGCAAACATTAAGAGTCCTTGTGAGTGTCAAATGGGTCTCTTATTGCAGGGTCTGCCTATCATTACAGGCGCAAACATTGAGAGTCCTCGTGAGTGTCACATGGGTCTCTTATCGCAGGGTCTGTCTATCATTACAGGTGCAAACATTAAGAGTTCTCGTGAGCTGTCACATACTCTCTTATCGCAGGGTCTGCCTATCATTACAGGTGCAAACATTAAGAGCCCTCGTGAGTGTCACATGGGTATCTTATCACAGGGTCTGCCTATCATTACAGGTGCAAACATTAAGAGTCCTCGTGAGTGTCACATGGGTCTCTTATCGCAGGGTCTGCCTATCATTACAGGTGCAAACATTAAAAGTCCTCGTGAGCTGTCACATACTCTCTTATCGCAGGGTCTGCCTATCATTACAGGTGCAAACATTAAAAGTCCTCGTGAGCTGTCACATACTCTCTTATCGCAGGGTCTGCCTATCATTACAGGTGCAAACATTAAGAGTCCTCGTGAGTGTCACATGGGTCTCTTATCGCAAGCTCTGCCTATCATTACAGGTGCAAACATTAAGAGTCCTCGTGAGCTGTCACATACTCTCTCATCGCAAGCTCTGCCTATCATTACAGGTGCAAACATTAAGAGTCCTCGTGAGTGTCACATGGGTATCTTATCGCAAGCTCTGCCTATCATTACAGGTGCAAACATTAAGAGTCCTCGTGAGCTGTCACATACTCTCTCATCGCAAGCTCTGCCTATCATTACAGGTGCAAACATTAAGAGTCCTCGTAGCTGTCACATACTCTCTTTACGCAGGGTCTGCCTATCATTACAGGTGCAAACATTAAGAATCCTCGTGAGCTTTCACATACTCTTTTATCGCAGGGTCTGCCTATCATTACAGGTGCAAACATTAAAAGTCCTCGTGAGCTGTCACATACTCTCTTTTCGCAGGGTCTGCCTATCATTACAGGTGCAAACATTAAAAGTCCTCGTGAGCTGTTACATACTCTTTTATCGCAGGGTCTGCCTATCATTACAGGTGCAAACATTAAAAGTCCTCGTGAGCTGTCACATACTCTCTTTTCGCAGGGTCTGCCTATCATTACAGGTGCAAACATTAAAAGTCCTCGTGAGCTGTTACATACTCTTTTATCGCAGGGTCTGCCTATCATTACAGGTGCAAACATTAAAAGTCCTCGTGAGTGTCACATGGGTCTCTTATCGCAGGGTCTGCCTATCATTACAGGTGCAAACACTAAGAGTCCTCGTGAGCTGTCACATACTCTCTTTTCGCAGGGTCTGCCTATCATTACAGGTGCAAACATTAAAGTCACTCCTCTAAGTGTACTCTCTAGTCAGAGTCAACTATAACTAATGATCAAAGTCAGCTGAACAATGCAATTAAAACAAAATGTGTTTAATTTTTAAATAGAAGGGTGTATTTGAAATATTGTTTGAAAATCTTTCCCTTCATAAATATGTTATTTTAACTAAACTGTTAATTTATTTGCATTGTCGGTTTTGCTAGTCCGTCAACTGACTAAAACACGGCGCAGTAGTTGCCGCTCAAAATCAGTGCAGCCATATAGTGGAAACAAAATAATAGCAAGAATAACACTTATTTGATATCCGTTTGATTGAAATAATGTCCCGTATATTAGATTGATATTAACATATTATAAACACTTGTGTATGGTTGCTTTGATTTAGAAGTGATATATGAAGTGGAACACGTAATATTTGGTCATGTAGTCTATTGCCAACCTTAAAATACGCTTGGCAACATCGCAACGTGATCGCAACTTTCCCAACAATCAACCACATGCCATGTGAAGATGTCAGCTTCTTTCGCGCGCAGTAAAAAGGGACGTTTTCATGCTGCGTTTACTAAAACGCGCTTGATGCGACGCGACTGAAACGCTAAAATCAGATGAACAGTTTGGAGCGACGCGATCTGGTGTGATTAGCTGTGCCAGAATTAACTTTATCGCGCGTTGCGTGTGCAAAAAGTGCATATAAAAATGCAAAACAAAAACAATTCACAACACATTGTTTGTGTTGTGTGACGGCTGTTGCAAACGAAAGTCTTGTGGGACAGCACTCCATGACAACTAAAATGCGATGTCATAGGTAGCTAGCAGATTAGGTGGTGTGTGCACATAATAATGTAATTAATTCAACATTTGAGCCGTAAAGCCAATGTCTGGAGTGAGGCGTAGGCCTAGCTAGCCTAGGACTCAATTTCATACGGAAGAGAATGCTGACATTGGCTAGGCCTACCTTATCTAGGCTCTCTCTAGCCTAGCCTAGACCAGGCCTTCACAAAAATGAATCGATACAGGCCTAGGGGTAGGCCCCACTGCAGTTTGCTTCTAGGGCTCTACTGTTAAATTTAGTACTTTCTTGGCCCACGCCAATCTCCATCCATACCCCCTAGCTACCGATTGCGAAATGCGAACAATGACTTTATTCCAGATAAACGTTTATGGTACTAAGGGTAGACCAAGGCTGTTGTCCTAGGCTGGCCCTTGGGTTCTATACAAAGTAGGCCTAATATTAGATGATAATCATGACATTGTTGACGACGAAAGAACGAAATCTTTCAATGTAAACAAAGCGCAGCGCGAGTGCCTAGGCGCTGGCCCGGGGCACGTCAATGTCCGCTATCAACATCATAAATAGAACGTAGACAAAATGTTACAATGCACTGTTAACTTCAAGGATCAAATACAGATATTGTGTATTATGTACCAACAAAATAAAGAACTGAATCAATCAAAAGCTTAGAATTCTAGATTACAAAAATTGAGTACTGGCCTACAAAAGGCTCATGTTGCAGAATACAAGTATTCAAAGAACAATCTTGACAAGAATTCATACAAATCATAAAGGAAAATGTTATTCGTTTAATGTGAACGTTGGTCTGCGTCAGGCAAGTGTGGACAGCCGGGTCTAGCATGTCGCGGGCGGCGGGGGAGTGACCTGTTGGAACAGTCGACTCTGCATTGTTGCCAAGTTTTTGAGCGTACATAAAACTTTAGGCTCAAATAACGCAAAAAGTAATACGGATATACTCATTTTTGCTGCTTTTTGTGTATTTCTTGAGAACTTAGCTTCATTTTGATACTAAATTTGTTCACGTAGCAACGTTTTTTGGGTCCTTTATATCTATGAGAAGGTGATGAAATGTGTAATTTCTCTCTCTCTCCAATGTTAAAGGATAGGGATTTTTAAAATGTTCACTTCATTATTTTGGAAAAAGTAGATCAGAAAGGTACTAACATTTTTTGTATTGTGAAAGAGCGCTGTCTCATTGTAAAGTAAGCCAAATATAAAGAACGTGACAACGATGTCGAGTTATAGAGGAGTGACTTTAAGAGTCCTCGTGAGCTGTCACATACACTCTTTTCCCAGGGTCTGCCTATCATTACAGGTGCAAACATTAAGAGTCCTCGTGAGCTGTCACATACACTCATTTTGCAGGTTCTGCCTATCATTACAGGTGCAAACATTAAGAGTCCTCGTGAGCTGTCACATACTCTCTTCTCGCAGGGTCTGCCTATCATTACAGGTGCAAACATTAAGAGTCCTCGTGAGCTGTCACATACTCTCTTCTCGCAGGGTCTGCCTATCATTACAGGTGCAAACATTAAGAGTCCTCGTGAGCTGTCACATACTCTCTTCTCGCAGGGTCTGCCTATCATTACAGGTGCAAACATAAGAGTCCTCGTGAGCTGTCACATACTCTCTTTTCTCAGGGTCTGCCAATCATTACAGGTGCAAACATAAGAGTCCTCGTGAGCTGTCACATACTCTCTTATCGCAGGGTCTGCCTATCATTACAGGTGCAAACATAAGAGTCTTCGTGAGCTGTCACATACTCTCTTATCGCAGGGTCTGCCTATCATTACAGCTGCAAACATTAAGAGTCCTCGTGAGCTGTCACATACTCTCTTTTCTCAGCGTCTGCCTATCATAACAGGTGCAAACATTAAGAGTCCTCGTGAGCTGTCACATACACTCTTTTCGCAGGGTCTGCCTATCATTACAGGTGCAAACATTAAGAGTCCTCGTGAGCTGTCACATACTCTCTTCTCGCAGGGTCTGCCTATCATTACAGGTGCAAACATTAAGAGTCCTCGTGAGCTGTCACATACTCTCTTCTCGCAGGGTCTGCCTATCATTACAGGTGCAAACATTAAGAGTCCTCGTGAGCTGTCACATACTCTCTTCTCGCAGGGTCTGCCTATCATTACAGGTGCAAACATTAAGAGTCCTCGTGAGCTGTCACATACTCTCTTCTCGCAGGGTCTGCCTATCATTACAGGTGCAAACATAAGAGTCCTCGTGAGCTGTCACATACTCTCTTTTCTCAGGGTCTGCCAATCATTACAGGTGCAAACATAAGAGTCCTCGTGAGCTGTCACATACTCTCTTATCGCAGGGTCTGCCTATCATTACAGGTGCTAACATTAAGAGTCCTCGTGAGCTGTCACATACTCTCTTATCGCAGGGTCTGCCTATCATTACAGGTGCAAACATTAAGAGTCCTCGTGAGCTGTCACATACTCTCTTATCGCAGGGTCAGCCTATCATTACAGGTGCAAACATTAAGAGTCCTCGTGAGCTGTCACATACTCTCTTATCGCAGGGTCTGCCTATCATTACAGGTGCAAACATTAAGAGTCCTCGTGAGCTGTCACATACTCTCCTATCACAGGGTCTGCCTTTCATTACAGGTGCAAACATAAGAGTCCTCGTTAGCTGTCACATACTCTCCTATCACAGGGTCTGCCTATCATTACAGGTGCAAACATAAGAGTCTTCGTGAGCTGTCACATACTCTCTTATCGCAAGGTCTGCCTATCATTACAGGTGCAAACATAAGAGTCTTCGTGAGCTGTCACATACTCTCTTTACGCAGGGTCTGCCTTTCATTACAGGTACAAACATTAAGAGTCCTCGTGAGCTGTCACATACTCTCTTTTCCCAGGGTCTGCCTATCATTACAGGTGCAAACATTAAGAGTCCTAGTTAGCTGTCACATACTCTCTTTTCCCAGGGTCTGCCTATCATTACAGGTGCAAACATTAAGAGTCCTAGTTAGCTGTCACATACACTCTTTTCGCAGGGTCTGCCTATCATTACAGGTGCAATCATTAAGAGTCCTCGTGAGCTGTCACATTCTCTCTTTTCGCAGGGTCTGCCTATCAATACAGGTGCAAACATTAAGAGTCCTCGTGTGCTTTCATATACCCTCTTTTCGCAGGGTCTGCCTATCATTACAGGTGCAAACATTCAGAGACCTCGTGAGCTGTCACATACCCTCTTTTCGCAGGGTCTGCCTATCATTACAGGTGCAAACATTAAGAGTCCTCGTGAGCTGTCACATACTCTCTTATCGCAGGGTCTGCCTATCATTACAGGTGCCAACATTAAGAGTCCTCGTGAGCTGTCACATTCTCTCTTTTCGCAGGGTCTGCCTATCAATACAGGTGCAAACATTAAGAGTCCTCGTAAGCTGTCACATACTCTCTTTTCGCAGCGTCTGCCTATCATTACAGGTGCAAACATTAAGAGTCCTCGTGAGCTGTCAAATACTCTCTTTTCGCAGGGTCTGCCTATCATTACAGGTGCAAACATTAAGAGTCCTCGTGAGCTGTCACATACTCTCTTATCGCAGGGACTGCCTATCATTACAGGTGCAAACATTAAGAGTCTTTGTGAGCTGTCACATACACTCTTATCGCAGGGACTGCCTATCATTACAGGTGCAAACATTAAGAGTCCCCGTGAGCTGTCACATACTCTCTTATCGCAGGGACTGCCTATCATTACAGGTGCAAACATTAAGAATCCTCGTGAGCTGTCACATACACTCTTATCGCAGGGTCTGCCTATCATTACAGGTGCAAACATTAAGAGTCCTCGTGAGCTGTAACATACTCTCTTTTCGCAGGGTCTGCCTATCATTACAGGTGCAAACATTAAGAGTCCTCGTGAGCTGCCACATACTCTCTTTTCGCAGGGTCTGCCTATCATTACAGGTGCAAACATTAAGAGTCCTCGTGAGCTGCCACATACTCTCTTTTCGCAGGGTCTGCCTATCATTACAGGTGCAAACATTAAGAGTCCTCGTGAGCTGTCTCATACTCTTTTCGCAGGGTCTGCCTATCATTACAGGTGCAAACATTAAGAGTCCTCGTGAGCTGTCACATACTCTCCTTTCGCAGGGTCTGCCTATCATTATAGGTGCAAACATAAGCCATAACAAAAACCTTGAATGCAATATTTTCGTGCCATTTTAAAATTAAGTAATATATAGATTAAAGAGCTTGTAGTCAATTTATTTCCGGGGGGGGGGGGGGGGGGCAGGACCTATATTTAGACATTTTCAGAACGACCCATCGAACAAATATTAGGAACATCACGTCATAACATTGACAGGTGTAAATGCCAAGTGACCAAACCCTCTACCCAGTCCCAAAGTAAGCGGGGATCTTGGAAGAAGTGGGGGGTGGGTGGCTGATAGGCAGGCAGACGAAACAACAAAACTGGGCATTAAGCTCGGTGGGTTGGGGGGGTTTCAATGTTTTCAAAGAATAATTTAAAGGAACCAGGGAAGAAATCCATGACACATTTTAACAAAAACTTGTCTACGACCACAAGCCACCGTTCACCGCTGCCTCCTGGCTTCTCAACCTATCTTAGACGGTTCTGAGGGTGACAAATAAGTCGCACAAACACCCAATTCACAAAATTCTAAAAAAATTACCACTTACATTTTTAGAACAACCCAAACAAGCCAGAATATTCCACTAATATAGACACCCCTTGGGGGGGGGGGGGGGGACAAATAAAAATACCCCCGGGATCATAGCTGAATTCATCACTGCATAAGACGGGAGGGGGGGATGGGTGTTTGGAGGATAGGGATAAGTAGGACGTAAAGAAGAAGAAAAAGGGAAGGGGAGGATTTCGTCTGGCTCTTCCCCTTTAAACTGTCCGGCCGGCTACAGTTGAGACCTCTGCAGACCGTACGATGGCTGGGGTTCTACCACTCTGTGTAACCCTGCTTAGAACAGTAGACCCTTGCAACTGCCGTACGATTGGCTGGGCTATGTTACTAGTCTTGCGACTGACCGTACGATTGGCTGGGCTATGTTACTAGCCTTGCAACTGCCGTACGATTGGCTGGGCTATGTTACTAGTCTTGCGACTGACCGTGCGATGGCTGGGGTTCTACCACTCTGTGTAACCCTGCTTAGAACAGTAGGCCCTTGCAACTGCCGTACGATTGGCTGGGCTATGTTACTAGCCTTGCGACTGACCGTACGATGGCTGGAGTTCTACCACTCTGTGTAACCCTGCTTAGAACAGTAGGCCCTTGCAACTGTCGTACGATTAGCTGGGCTATGTTACTAGCCTTGCGACTGACCGTGCGATGGCTGGGGTTCTACCACTCTGTGTAACCCTGCTTAGAACAGTAGGCCCTTGCAACTGCCGTACGATTGGCTGGGCTATGTTACTAGCCTTGCAACTGTCGTACGATTGGCTGGGCTATGTTACTAGCCTTGCAACTGTCGTACGATTGGCTGGGCTATGTTACTAGCCTTGCAACTGTCGTACGATTGGCTGGGCTATGTTACTAGCCTTGCGACTGACTGTACGATGGCTGGGGTTCTACCACTCTGTGTAACCCTGCTTCGAGCAGTAGACCCTTGCAACTGCCGTACGATTGGCTGGGCTATGTTACTAGCCTTGCGACTGACCGTACGATGGCTGGGGTTCTACCACTCTGTGTAACCCTGCTTCGAGCAGTAGACCCTTGCAACTGCCGTACGATTGGCTGGGCTATGTTACTAGCCTTGCGACTGACCGTACGATGGCTGGGGTTCTACCACTCTGTGTAACCCTGCTTCGAACAGTAGACCCTTGCAACTGTCGTACGATTGGCTGGGCTATGTTACTAGCCTTGCGACTGACCGTACGATGGCTGGGGTTCTACCACTCTGTGTAACCCTGCTTCGAACAGTAGACCCTTGCAACTGCCGTACGATGGATGGCTGGGCTATGTTATAAGCCTTGCGACTGATCGTACGATGGCTGGGGTTCTACCACTCTGTGTAACCCTGCTTCGAACAGTAGACCCTTACAACTGTCGTACGATTGGCTTGGCTATGTTACTAGCCTTGCGACTGACCGTACGATGGCTGGGGTTACACCACTCTGTGTAACCCTGCTTCGAACAGTAGACCCTTGCAACTGTCGTACGATTGGCTCGGCTATGTTACTAGCCTTGCGACTGACCGTACGATGGCTGGGGTTACACCACTCTGTGTAACCCTGCTTCGAACAGTAGACCCTTGCAACTGTCGTACGATTGGCTCGGCTATGTTACTAGCCTTGCGACTGACCGTACGATGGCTGGGCTATGTTACTAGCTTGCGACTGACCGTACGATGGCTGGGGTTCTACCACTCTGTGTAACCCTGCTTCGAACAGTAGACCCTTGCAACTGTCGTACGATTGGCTGGGCTATGTAACTAGCCTTGCAACTGTCGTACCATTGGCTTGGCTATGTTACTAGCCTTGCGACTGACCGTACGATGGCTGGGGTTACACCACTCTGTGTAACCCTGCTTCGAACAGTAGACCCTTGCAACTGTCGTACGATTGGCGGGGCTATGTTACTAGCCTTGCGGTTGACTGTAAGATGGCTGGGGTTCTACTACTCTGTGTAACCTTGCTTCGAACAGTAGACCCTTGCAACTGTCGTACGATTGGCTGGGCTATGTTACTAGCCTTGTGACTGACCGTACGATGGCTGGGGTTACACCACTCTGTGTAACCCTGCTTCAAACAGTAGACCCTTGCAACTGTCGTACGATTGGCGGGGCTATGTTACGAGCCTTACGGTTGACTGTACGATGGCTGGGCTATGTTACTAGCCTTGCGACTGACTGTACGATGACTGGGGTTCTACCACTCTGTGTAACCCTGCTTCGAAAAGTAGACCCTTGCAACTGTCGTACGATTGGCTGGGCAATGTTACTAGCCTTGCGACTGACTGTACGATGGCTGGGGTTCTACCACTCTGTGTAACCCTGCTTCGAACAGTAGACCCTTGCAACTGTCGTACCATTGGCTGGGCTATGTTACTAGCCTTGCGACTGATCGTACGATGGCTGGGGTTCTACTACTCTGTGTAACCTTGCTTCGAACAGTAGACCCTTGCAACTGTCGTACGATGGCTGGGCTATGTTATAAGCCTTGCGACTGATCGTACGATGGCTGGGGTTCTACCACTCTGTGTAACCTTGCTTCGAACAGTAGACCCTTGCAACTGTCGTACCATTGGCTGGGCTATGTTACTAGCCTTGTGACTGACCGTACGATGGCTGGGGTTCTACCACTCTGTGTAACCCTGCTTCGAACAGTAGACCCTTGCAACTGTCGTACGATTGGCTGGGCTATGTTACTAGCCTAGCAACTGTCGTATAATGGCTGGGGTTCTACCACTCTGTGTAACCTTGCTTCGAACAGTAGACCCTTGCAACTGTCGTACGATTGGCTGGGCTATGTTACTAGCCTTGCGACTGACCGTACAATGGCTGGGGTTCTACCACTCTGTGTAACCCTGCTTCAAACAGTAGACCCTTGCTACTGTCGTACAATGGCTGGGCTATGTTACTAGCCTTGCTACTGTCGTACGATTGGCTGGGCTATGTTACTAGCCTTGCAACTGACTGTACGATGGCTGGGGTTCTACCACTCTGTGTAACCCTGCTTCAAACAGTAGACCCTTGCAACTGTCGTACGATTGGCTGGGCTATGTTACTAGCCTTGCGACCGACCGTACGATGGCGGGGCTATGTTACTAGCCTTGCGACTGACCGTACGATGGCTGGGGTTCTACCACTCTGTGTAACCCTGCTTCGAGCAGTAGACCCTTGCTACTGTCGTACGATTGGCTGGGCTATGTTACTAGCCTTGCAACTGACTGTACGATGGCTGGGCTATGTTACTAGCCTTGTGACTGACCGTACGATGGCTGGGGTTCTACCACTCTGTGTAACCCTGCTTCGAACAGTAGACCCTTGCAACTGTCGTACGATTGGCTGGGCTATGTTACTAGCCTAGCAACTGTCGTATAATGGCTGGGGTTCTACCACTCTGTGTAACCCTGCTTCGAACAGTAGACCCTTGCAACTGTCGTACCATTGGCTGGGCTATGTTACTAGCCTTGCGACTGACCGTACGATGGCTGGGCTATGTTACTAGCCTTGCGACTGACTGTACGATGGCTGGGCTATGTTACTAGCCTTGTGACTGACCGTACGATGGCTGGGGTTCTACCACTCTGTGTAACCTTGCTTCGAACAGTAGACCCTTGCAACTGTCGTACCATTGGCTGGGCTATGTTACTAGCCTAGCAACTGTCGTACGATTGGCTGAGCTATGTTACTAGCCTTGTGACTGACTGTACGATGGCTGGGCTATGTTACTAGCCTTGCGACTGACCGTACGATGGCTGGGGTTCTACCACTCTGTGTAACCCTGCTTCGAACAGTAGACCCTTGCAACTGTCGTACCATTGGCTGGGCTATGTTACTAGCCTTGCGACTGACCGTACGATGGCTGGGCTATGTTACTAGCCTTGTGACTGACCGTACGATGGCTGGGGTTCTACCACTCTGTGTAACCTTGCTTCGAACAGTAGACCCTTGCAACTGTCGTACCATTGGCTGAGCTATGTTACTAGCCTTGTGACTGACTGTACGATGGCTGGGCTACCCAACAAACATTTTGGTGCCTTCCCGCACTTTTCCCGATGTCTTTTCCCGCACATTGCATATGCGGGTCCTGTAAGGGAAACCCGTACAGGCCCCGCCTAGAAGTGTCCTACTGGCCGATGTCGGGTCCCGTACGGGTTGCACGCCATCTTCCCGCAATCTTCCCACTTGTATCCCGCAACCTTCCCGCACGGATTGCCCGCTATCTTCCCGCTAGTATCCCACAACTTTCCCGCACACGCTGCCCGCTATCTTCCCGCTAGTATCCCACAACTTTCCCGCACAGTCTGCCCGCTAGTATCCCGCAGCTTTCCCACTAGTATTCCGCAACCTTCCCGCTCGGATTGCCCGCTATCTTCCCGCTAATATCCCGCAGCTTTCCCGCATGGGCTGCCCGCTATCTTCCCGGGGCCCGTCCCCCGGCCGCCCCTCATCAGTGCATGACATTGAAACAAACTGAAAAGTAACACAGTTTTTAGGTTTCAGTTTAGTTTCTTATTTACCCCTTTCTCAAATAAGCGTTTTATGGTTATTATTAGTAGAATAATTATATTTATCTATGGTCGAGGTGTGATAGGAATGAACATAATGTGAACATTGGAGTGAAACTTAATCTATTTATAGGTAAAGCCAATTAGCAACGAAATTCTATTTTATTAAATCCAGTAGTTTCTCTTTTAAATAAATGCAATTATAGTCTCTAGCCTAATACAGCAATTGATTCTAAAATTGGATTAAGTTCCTATTGTTCTTATTGGACAAGGAAATTGGGTTTAAAAATAAAGAAACAAAAGCAATAATGTTTATATAAAGTGCAAGTGAATTTTATTACTAAAATACGTAATAATGTACAATTGTTATGTAATGCCTCTGATACTGTTACTGAATTATTGATTACTGTTACTTTGGAGAATCTGAAAATTATGTTATGTAGTAAGTGTGACATGTTCTTATTTTCCTACTTTGCCTTAACAAGGAAAACAAGATTGTTATCGAACCAGTATTAAGTTTAACACACCAAACTGGTATATTTATTATATTTTTTTTAGGTCCTCACAAACTGAAATAATAACAGTTCAATGCCCTGATACACTACCATAGATCACCACGACATGAGATCATGTTTTTGCAGCAGACACTTTTTAATAAAATGTTCATAAAATAATGTAGATAAGCATAATATAGCATAATAACACTATATATATATATATATATATATATATATATATATATATACATATATATATTATAGTGCTATGTGATCGAGCTGATAGAGAATGTGTCTATGTATGTATTCCCTAGTTATATACAAGCAATAAGGGGTAGCATGTGTACCTACTCGTTAAGTTCAATACACACAGAGTGATACATCATCACGGATCTACCTACCAACTATTCGAATTAGGAAAATGCTATTCATGACACGTTTGTTATACATTACTACATCCACAAGATGCAAGTTGAGTTGTTAATCATAAATGAGCAATTATGAACAAAAGCAAAGCAACATAAATATATTTACACGTTATTACTCCATGTTTTGCTCATTACTATTACACAATATTCAATACAGTATTACTAATACAATTTTGATACAATACAATTAATTAATTTAATAGAATATTCAGTAGTAGGCTATCTATTTACATATAACCCTGAAGTATGGATGGGAAAGAACGATTTATTCCTTAACATTTAGGCTAACCCCTTAAACCAATCACGTTTAAACGGTTAACTGACATTTCTATTTTCATAATAAAATCCAAAATTAATAAATAGGCAACTGCATAACATTAAAAAAAAATCATAACGATTTTAACGTCACGTATTCGATTGTTCTGCACTTGAAAATAATAATATAACGATACATATTTGAGGGCTGCGAGTGGGGGTTCAGCCTTTGTTGCCATCAACGACCCGCTTCTTTGCGCGTCCCGATCTTCCGCAATGACGATCCCTGGCATTTGCCAGCCACAATATTAAGATTTTTTCAATGTCATTGACTTGGGCAGTTTTGGAGTTGGCTCTCACAGCAACTAAAATAAAGTTAAAGATAAATTACAAAACTATATCAAGTCACAGTCCAAGGCTATAAATAATTTGGTGGTTTTGTAGACCCATTTGCTAAAACTAAGGGATTCACGTCAATACAATAAAAAAGAGTATCAAAAAACGGTCTAGCTAGATTAGAGAACCATTATTTATTTTACCGTCAAATGGCAATTTATAACCACAATGGAGGGCAAAGTGTAAATAACCACCACAAAAAGGTTTTATCTGAGGGCAGTGGACATATGGCTATAAGGTGCTTTTTATGTTAGGTGCTGCTGTTTATTTTACAAAATAAAATTATGTAATTCTGAAGAGACAAGCTGAAAAGCGCTAGTATGCACTAAGCAGTGCGTGCAAGCGTGAGAAATATGATTCACACTTTTGGACAATTTGTTACAAAAACATAATAATTCATTGCTATTTTTATTATCGACCCACACCACCCACTCACAACGCTCTTCCTCCCCCCCCTCCCCCCCAGTGAAGACCTAAATTGTAGTGTGTGGTAGACGGCCCGAACTTAAAGGGGGACGGGGGGGGGGGGGGGGTCGGGGGTGTTTGGCCCCCGGAAAATGCATTTTTCAACGTCATTTTAGTGATAATCTGTGTGTTTTAGAGCAGTAGAATGAAAAAAATTGTCAGTTTGTTTTATAAACGAATATCTCGTTTTGAACTGACTCTGTGAATATATTGTCTTATTTTTACTTTCTTATATGTGCTTAAACTTTATCTACACATTTTATTTATTCGTAAAAAAACAAAAACAAAAATCAGAACACTAGAGGTTCATTGCAAAGCTTATCGTAGGTATTAACATGGGCGCCGCATAGGGGGGGCAAAAGGGCATTTGCCCCCCTTGGATTTGAGGAATTTAAAATTTTAACTGACTATACGATGCGTGCCAGATGCGCAATTTCATTTAAATCATGTAAATAAAAAATAAAATAACTAAATAACAAATATTTTCTAGTTTATCCGTCCCGTCACGAAACTGTTATTTTAACGCGATCCGATGAAATTGTTATTTGTTCTGTATACATAAATGAAAGAACCACTGACTGACTGTTACGACCGGGGGGCAATATGAGCACGCCACCCCCGGCCCCCGCACCACTCGTCACATGCTCACGGACTATAGCCTCCTATTCTTTTATCAACATTTCTTATGTTTTTTTTTCTATACTTACATTGCAATATATATGCATTTTACTTTTTGTGCCTATAGTCAATCACAGCCAGACGAGCCACGCTCTCAAATGATATTGTTCCTACGTGTTTATAATTGCTTTTCCTTGTGTTTTGTTCAACTTATATATAACAACTACGCAGGCATTCTATATTTGTGACTAGTCACAAGATATTGGTCCTACGTTTTGATGATTTCCGTCATGAAGTATAATTTTTAATTTAATTTATACGAGCACATATTACCTGTTAGTACACACCAAAATGGAACATCGAACCCATTTCCTAATCAAACCAAATCCTTATTTCAAACGGCGCGTTTGCAAAGATTGAACTTAAGCGAATAGTTGTCGACTCTGGCTAGTTAAAATCCTGCCCGAAAAGATATATTTTGATAAGCAAAGTATGTGAGACGAAGCCACAGCCATAACTATTTTTTATACTATTAAATTATGTTAGATCCCTGTCTAGTCTAGATCATCGTATTAATCAATCAATGCATATTTATTTTAGATTGTATGCTTCCTTGTATGTATGTATTTTTATTTACCTATAACTAAGGTTATATTAAAAAAAGGAAAATATTGAAGCAAAATGTAATACAATTATTATTAGAAGTAAATAAAATTCGATATACATTCGTCCAACCAAATTAGTAATTTCCGATCGAATAGATCAACTTCGGTCTTCAGCCTGATGTTAAAGTGAACGAAACCGTGTTAGCAAAGCAACCCAAAAACACAACAGGATTTTGAAGATAATATTTGATAGAATCTTGAAAATATGAATACGAACTTAGAAGAAACCTACCTTCGTATTCTTGATTTTCAGGAACAATTGCGTCTTCACGTGATTTTTATAATAATGAACTTGTCCGTAACGAAGTTGAATCCTATTTTTCGTTTTAAAAACACGAGTCGTCAATATACCGTTGCCAGTCAGTTTTGTTCTTATTTCCTTTCTTCCGACCACACACACTCACACACAAACACACTCCACGACACGGATCAATATTCAGTGGATTAAAAAAAAATCGCAATAAGATTATGATACTAATAAAGCCCTAACTTATTTTATTTTTTCACGAAAGAACATGATAGCACACGTATAAGTAACGTCTAACACCCACGAAGTATAAACTTGTTGTGTAGTCCAGTCAGTGTTTTGGACTGTTTTGCTTACCACGGTGGGATTCCCACCCCACTCCGCCCGAATCTTATCACCACTATAGCGAGCGGCACCGTATTACAAAGCTTAGTAGGACTTGTAGCATAGATAATGAATGAACACGTTGTAATTTCTTATCGGTGGTGGTCGAATTAAGTACGGTTATCATCAGCTACATAAGCAATATCACAACACATAGTAACAATACAAAGAGAGCCTTCTTCATAGTGCGGTATCCTTTGTCATTACAGTTTTCTTACAGTTTATAAGCACCCAAGTTACTTTTTAAACTGAGCTTTTTAAATTAACATAATGAATTTGCGTACGATGCATTGTAGGTTGTGCATACTGAAACTAGTCTCACTTTCTCGAACTGAATAGGACGTAAACAATACTTCCTTACAGTAGACGTATATTGAGAAGTTACTTTTTTACCTTATTTATTACCACTTCTATAATGTATATCATACTCATATTGTATAGATATGAGGTATAACAGTTAGCTATAATGTCGGGTGCATGATGTTGTTAAATTTGAAATTAAGCTTCAGCGACACATTTTTACAATAATACATGGAAACTTTGTAATCTTCAAATTGTTCATTGAATTCAATTAATTTGTTCGTTGTCTTATCGGTAAATGAAGAACCAATACAAATACATAGATAGTTGCAGACGAGTGATTACCAGCTAGCCTATTTAAAATCCATTGATTCTATGTAACATCTGTAATTTTAAATATTTCTGGAAAATACTCAAAACAGGTATAAATCCCTCCCCCTATGCCGTTGTCATTACGAAACACAATTTTCACATAAACAGCATTATCATAATAGTATTCATAGTTTCATACTTACCTTATCTAAGAACTTCATTTACTTCATCTTCTCAATTCGATCATCAGTAAGTTTTTGATTATCACTGTGACGTATCGTAATACCATTCATAAAACGTTTTAACAATAATATTTGATGTAACGTACCATATCAAAACCATCGAAAGCCATGACGGAAAAAATAATAAACAATACATTTCTAGAAAGTATACTATCAACTACTAACCAGAAGTCCCCCTAACTACCAACAACACAACACCCATTTCTGTAACTACTTGGATTTATAAGAAATATAAAATGGGTTTTATTAATACATTTATTTACTTATTCATGGTTATGAAGGACTTTAACTTGTGAATGGAATTTTGAATGTTGTATAGAGCGAATAAATACTCGAATAAATCATTGGTATCTATCGTCAATCAAAAGATAAAGATAAACAACAAAGAATTATATGGTTTACCCGGACGTACGTAACAAAAACATCTTTTCCAAATCTTGCCCTTTCTTCGCGGGATTCTATGTGGGTTATCCCATGTTTTTCCCGTACACGGGACGTCCCTTACCCTTCCCTCGCGCTTCCAGTGAGGGGCGTCCCGTGACTTTCCTATACACGGGACGTCCCTTATCATTCCCAAGCGCTCACCGTACGGGAAGTCCCGTGACTTTCCCAGACAGGGACATCCCTTAACATTCCCTTGCACTTCCCGTGAGGGATATCCCGTGAGTTTCCCAGATGCGGGACGTCCCTAAGCCTTCCCTCGCAGGCCCTGACCGGCACATCCCAGATCTTCCCGTTTCCAGCAGTTAACCCGCACATCCCTTGACTTTCCCGCACGGGTCCCGCAGTATCATGTTTGTTGGGTATGTTACTAGCCTTGCGACTGACCGTACGATGGCTGGGGTTCTACCACTCTGTGTAACCCTGCTTCGAACAGTAGACCCTTGCAACTGTCGTTCCATTGGCTGGGCTATGTTACTAGCCTTGCGACTGACCGTACGATGGCTGGGGTTCTACCACTCTGTGTAACCCTGCTTCGAACAGTAGACCCTTGCAACTGTCGTACGATTGGCTGGGCTATGTTACTAGCCTTGCGACTGACCGTACGATGGCTGGGGTTCTACCACTCTGTGTAACCCTGCTTCGAACAGTAGACCCTTGCAACTGTCGTACGATTGGCTGGGCTATGTTACTAGCCTTGCGACTGACCGTACGATGGCTGGGGTTCTACCACTCTGTGTAACCCTGCTTAGAACAGTAGACACTTGCAACTGTCGTACGATTGGCTGGGCTATGTTACTAGCCTTGCGACTGACCGTACGATGGCTGGGGTTCTACCACTCTGTGTAACCCTGCTTCGAACAGTAGACCCTTGCAACTGTCGTACGATTGGCTGGGCTATGTTACTAGCCTTGCGACTGACCGTACGATGGCTGGGGTTCTACCACTCTGTGTAACCCTGCTTCGAACAGTAGACCCTTGCAACTGTCGTACGATTGGCTGGGCTATGTTACTAGCCTTGCGACTGACCGTACGATGGCTGGGGTTCTACCACTCTGTGTAACCCTGCTTCGAACAGTAGACCCTTGCAACTGTCGTACGATTGGCTGGGCTATGTTACTAGCCTTGCGACTGACCGTACGATGGCTGGGGTTCTACCACTCTGTGTAACCCTGCTTAGAACAGTAGGCCCTTGCAACTGTCGTACGATTGGCTGGGCTATGTTACTAGCCTTGCAACTGCCGTATGATGGCTGGGCTATGTTACTAGCATTGCGACTGACCGTACGATGGCTGGGGTTCTACCACTCTGTGTAACCCTGCTTCGAACAGTAGACCCTTGCAACTGTCGTACGATTAGCTGGGCTATGTTACTAGCCTTGCGACTGTCGTACGATTGGCTGGGCTATGTTACTAGCCTTGCGACTGTCGTACGATTGGCTGGGCTATGTTACTAGCCTTGCGACTGTCGTACGATTGGCTGGGCTATGTTACTAGCCTTGCGACTGTCGTACGATTGGCTGGGCTATGTTACTAGCCTTGCGACTGACTGTACAATGGCTGGGGTTCTACCACTCTGTGTAACCCTGCTTCGAACAGTAGACCCTTGCAACTGTCGTACGATTAGCTGGGCTATGTTACTAGCCTTGCAACTGTCGTACGATTGGCTGGGCTATGTTACTAGCCTTGCGACTGACCGTACGATTGGCTGGGCTATGTTACTAGCCTTGCGACTGACCGTACGATGGCTTAGGTTCTACCACTCTGTGTAACCCTGCTTCGAACAGTAGACCCTTGCAACTGTCGTACGATTGGCTGGGCTATGTTACTAGCCTTGCGACTGACCGTACGATTGGCTGGGCTATGTTACTAGCCTTGCGACTGACCGTACGATTGGCTGGGCTATGTTACTAGCCTTGCGACTGACCGTACGATTGGCTGGGCTATGTTACTAGCCTTGCGACTGACCGTACGATTGGCTGGGCTATGTTACTAGCCTTGCGACTGACCGTACGATGGCTTAGGTTCTACCACTCTGTGTAACCCTGCTTCGAACAGTAGACCCTTGCAACTGTCGTACGATTGGCTGGGCTATGTTACTAGCCTTGCAACTGACCGTACGATGGCTGGGGTGCTACCACTCTGTGTAACCCTGCTTCGAGCAGTAGACCCTTGCAACTGTCGTACGATTGGCTGGGCTATGTTACTAGCCTTGCGACTGACCGTACGATGGCTGGGGTTCTACCACTCTGTGTAACCCTGCTTCGAACAGTAGACCCTTGCAACTGTCGTACGATTGGCTGGGCTATGTTACTAGCCTTGCGACTAACTGTACGATGGCTGGGGTTCTACCACTCCGTGTAACCCTGCTTCGAACAGTAGACCCTTGCGACTGTCGTACGATTGGCTGGGCTATGTTACTAGCCTTGCGACTGATCGTACGATGGCTGGGGTTCTACCACTCTGTGTAACCCTGCTTCGAACAGTAGACCCTTGCAACTGTCGTACGATTGGCTGGGCTATGTTACTAGCCTTGCGACTGATCGTACGATGGCTGGGGTTCTACCACTCTGTGTAACCCTGCTTCGAACAGTAGACCCTTGCAACTGTCGTACGATTGGCTGGGCTATGTTACTAGCATTGCGACTAACTGTACGATGGCTGGGGTTCTACCACTCTGTGTAACCCTGCTTCGAACAGTAGACCCTTGCAACTGTCCACCGATTGGCTGGGCTATGTTACTAGCCTTGCGACTGACCGTACGATGGCTGGGATATGTTACTAGCCGGAGATGCGCGAGGCGCCTTTTTCAAATCGGAAACAGTAACGACACACCCAGGTCGTTACATGTTGAAAATGATATTGCCGCACCTTTTTCGTGCTAGCATCACCAGCATTCAGGTATTTTGGAGGCCATTTAAAAATACCAATATTGAATAGCTGGTATTTTCCGCTAGGCCGACTGTTGTGTATATAACGTCATTATGCATACAAAAGTTTTAGAAATGTAACTCATTTAATTTCTAAATTCTAAGTTAAGAATTAAAACAAGTTTTCTTCCAAATGTTACAAAACCTCGCGGGTGTTTTGTCCATATTTTCACTTCACCTGTTGCGCAACCTACGACGCTTGACAGTGCTGCGCCCTGCTGGAGAACGCTAGAACCAAAGCATCTCCAACAAGTCTCGGACCCTACCCATAGGTTTGATATTTTCAACTGTTGTGCATTGTTGTCACTGAAGATCTAGAGGGCCGTGATTAGTTATATATAACGGTAAATTGGGGGAGGTCCCTTGAACTAAAGAGGTTATTTAATTGGTGGTTGTTTAACGACGTCTTGGAGAACTATGATGCACAATGTGCATCATCCACACTCGAATTAATCTCGTGTCCGTCTATAACTGTCTGTATATGATAAGGTAGCTGAAGGTTTAATCGTTTCTAAAAATATGTTATTACTTATTGTCAAGAGTCGAGGGGTAAAATACAATACCGTAAATGCTATCAGATATTTCAGAGTTTGATGTTCGAGCACCAGCAATCGCCATTCATTCACATATCGAGTTCATGGCCAAGCCGTAGCAAGAGTCCTCGTGAGCTGTCACATACTCTCTTTTCGCAGGGTCTGCCTATCATTACAGGTGCAAACATTAAGAGTCCTCGTGAGCTGTCACATACTCTCTTATCGCAGGGTCTGCCTATCATTGCAGGTGCAAACATTAAGAGACCTCGTGAGCTGCCACATACTCTCTTTTCGCAGGGTCTATCATTACAGGTGCAAACATTAAGAGACCTCGTGAGCTGTCACATACTCTCTTATCGCAGGGTCTGCCTATCATTGCAGGTGCAAACATTAAGAGACCTCGTGAGCTGCCACATACTCTCTTTTCGCAGGGTCTATCATTACAGGTGCAAACATTAAGAGACCTCGTGAGCTGTCACATACCCTCTTTTCGCAGGGTCTGCCTATCATTACAGGTGCAAACATTAAGAGTCCTCGTGAGCTGTCACATACTCTCTTTTCTCCGGGTCTGCCTATCATTACAGGTGCAAACATTAAGAGTCCTCGTGAGCTGTCACATACTCTCTTTTCTCAGGGTCTGCCTATCATTACTGGTGCTAACATTAAGAGTCCTCGTGAGCTGTCACATACTCTCTTTTCGCAGGGTCTACCTATCATTACAGGTGCAAACATTAAGAGTCCTCGTGAGCTGTCACATACTCTCTTTTCGCAGGGTCTGCCTATCATTACAGGTGCAAACATAAGCCATAACAACAACTTTGAATGCAATTTTTTCTTGTCCTTTCAAAATAAAGTAATATATAGATTACAGAGCTTTTAGTCAGTTTATTTCCAGGGTGGGGGGGGGGGGGACGCGAACGACAATTCCCCTCCCGAATCATAGCTGAATTCAACACAGCATATGACGGGGGGATGGCTTTTCGGAAGATAGGGGTAAGTAGGACTTAAAGAGGAAGAAAAAGGTAAGTAGAGGATTTCGCTTGGCTCCTCCCCCTCGACCTGTCCGGCCGGCTAGGGTGGCCCTATGCCAGAAGCCGGCCGCCGGCATAGCTCTCAGTGTCCACTTGCCCACTTCACTTAGTACTCACCTTAGTACCTTAGTAGTTCACCGCGTACTTCAGTCAACTTTTCTATTACCAAAAAGGACAGGACATAAAACATGTAATCACAATTCTTCCAGACAGACCAGCCTAGGCCAGGCTGGGCTACAATTAATTACCCTTCAAGGAGAACAACCAAAGAGCATGTTAACGGGATGGCAAGAACGGGATTCTGTATGAAACAGGTGGTGTGAAGGAGAATGCAACAATGTCATTCGTGTCATGTACACTTTACTTGCTTAAAACATTATTTTATGGTTACATTTAAAGGTATCAAAATTATGAATATAAAATATAATCAACAAGCATTGGAAAACTTCAACATTGGCCCCAACCCAGTTAGCTAAGTTGTAAAATCTACACTCTACATAGAAATTAATAATAACACAATGCAAAAACACTTCGTAAACACAGTTTAAAGATAATAGCATATGTTTTAAAAAAGCAGAAAAGCATTGAAAGCTAAAAATATAAATTGTAAAAAAAGAAAATACCATAGTTGCACACAAACAAAAAGATCAACACATCACTTAGGTTAACGCAAATACAATGAGAATAATGCAATATGTGCACTCGTGGTCAATGGTTTCAAGAATCCATTGAATCTAGCAGAATGATTTCAATTGAATGCATTCAATTTCTGTTGTCAAGATGAAGAAATATGGTAAATAACCTAAATTAACATTTCACATACTTAATGAGAACACAATAAGAACAAAGCAACTGTGCAATTCATGCACACAGACCTTATCAATACAGACTCCAGTTATCATTTCATTTAGATGAATGATTATACCAACATATAAAAACAATTGAGATGATTACTTGAAAGTAGTAAATAGTTGTTCAGTGCGAGCAATGTTCAACAAGGATATTAATGGGCAGCTTGTCAGGCTGCCTAACTGATGAACACCCACCTCGGCCCGGACACAACAAACGGAGCCAATAACGTAACGGAACACTTGGGCAAGGTTTCAACAACGTATTTAAATCGGAGATTAGCTTGATCGGCGCCGTCACCAACTTTTCAAAAACAAAATCTTTCATCCAATGAAAATATTGTTTATTGTAGGTTATACTGAATTTCAAAATTGAGTTAATAATAAGCATCAGTTTTATAGTAGTTATAAAATATCCTACCATTATGACAGGTATTTACACTCAACAACGAAATATGTTCATAATTCATACAAAGATTCATGTTCTAGAGTTTGCTACGCAATGTTATTTTGTTGCAACGTTCGTTTGTTCTAGTAAATAAACATGAAATCAAAACAAAGACTCTCCAGGTAGATTGAATATTCATTGTTGTACTGATTTGAAGACAAAGCATGGATTTCTTTTGAGATAACAAACGTCCGACATGGCTTTCTGTATGCATTTTATTAAAGGATCTAATAATGCACAAGAAATGACTAAACATGGTTCAGACATATTGGTGAATGACTGACTGAAAGTGTTGGTGACTTACTGATATATTTTCACGTTTTTCATGAAAATAAGTAATACTATCAACAGTACGACATTTTATAGCTACTCTAACGCTGACACAAAATAATTTGTTTATGAAAAGTTGGTGACGGCGCCGATTAAGCTAATCTCCAATTTAAACACTTTGGTGAAAACTTGTATGCAGACAGGGTTTAGTCTTTTCTCTGCACTCGTCGAGTGCAACGTGGTGTAACGGTATACATGTTGAAACCCAACCGCCAGGATCACACTTTCAAGATGGCCGCCCGACACGTCAGTTCGTCGTTTTGGAGAAAAGCGTCAAGACATTCCCCCTTCACGCTCACACAGTTGGAAGAACTGAACATGTCCTCGACGCTCTCGATGTCGGAACAAACCTTCCTGCGGTAAGTATTGCTCATGTCTTCCGTGAGAAGCGTGAGTACGAACCTGAACGAGTGCCTGTCCTCGGGCGCGCCCACGTACCTGACGGCCGCCCGGAACGTGCGCCCCTCCCCGTCGTACCCGCGATGTAGCGTGAACACTCTGCCGTGCGCCGCGAGCACGTCCGTGAGCAAGAGTCCGCGCCGCTGCACAAACGTGCGTGGCAGGTCGGGCCACGTCCGGTCCGCGTGGGCCGAGAGGGCGTGGCCCAGCATCGCTTCGGGCCGGCCCCTCCAACCGCCGCACGCCAGGGGACAGTCGTAGTCGCGGCGGGGACAGACCGCGCCGTGTCCCCCCAGCTCACACGCGGGCATGCGCAGCAGGCATTCCGTGCACGGTAGCCGGATGTCGGCACTCAGACCCTCCACGAGAAGATTCCTCCAAGCAGAGAACTGTCCGCGACACAGCGGGCAAACTGGGATCCTGTCGTCAGACCGGCAAGCGTTACATAAGCTGTGCCCCTCGGTGCACAGGTGTATCGGTGCGCACATGACCTTGAAGCACACGGGACACTCCAAAGTTCGCATTATAATCCGTTCCAAGTTCGTTATATCTTCCCGCAACTTTTCATCAATCCCTATCCCGCGCTGCGCTGAAGGTGCGACGATTGACGTGACCAACAGTAGTGAATATGATGAAGCAAAAGCCACCTGTTGAACCACCAGCCCCGGTGACTTCGGCAACAGAGTTGCTACCGAGAGGTTATTCTTCCCCTGACCCAGTTCACCACTTGTTCCTCGGCCACACACAAAGACGTCTCCTGCCCCTGTCAACACCGCAGTGTGGTGACATCCAGCGATAACCTTGGAGACAGTCTGGCCCTCAAGGCCTATCATTCTAGTAGGGGCGGATCTGTCAGTTGTGTCACCGGTACCCAACTGACCATGAGCATTATAACCCCAAGCCCAGGTCGTCCCATCAACTCCGAGGGCCACAGTGTGGTTGTCACCGCAGGTCACGGCAGCCACGGCTGTTGACGGCACCGATACTCGTGTGAAGCTGGACACGCTTTCCATTGCACCAAGCCCAAGTTGACCACTGTCATTACACCCATCCATCAAGAGGACCCCAGAGGCCGAGACAAGAGCTGTATAGTACCAACCACACGATATGTCAACGATGGCCTCGGGGAGGTTGGGCACGCGAGTGAATGAGGTTAGCTGGTTTGTTTGACCGAGTCCTAGTTGGCCCTCGTCATTCCATCCACACACCCAGACCTCACCGCCTGTTGCAAGAACCACCGTGTGGACCAACCCAGCAGCAACCTTCTTGATGGGCGGCAGACCGGCAACCAGGGTGGGTGTAGGGGTGTTATGGGTGTGGCCGAGGCCAAGCTGACCCTTGTCATTCAGCCCACACGAATACACCTCACCCTTGTCAGTGAGGAACACGTTGTGGTTATCTCCGCAAGCAGCCTGGGTTATCCTAACAGTGCCGAGAGAGTCAACAAGCCTCGGCTCAGCGACCGAGCCTTCGTTCTTCATCCGTCCTGTGTCTTGTGTTACACAGAAGGTGTAGACGCGGCCAGACTCGCAGACCACTGCAGAGTGGTCATAACCGCAAGACATCTGAACGACGGTCTCGTCTTGGGAGAACGACACAATGCTCGATCCACCAGGCAGGTCTCCACCCAACACATGGACACCAGGCTTGGTTATAACGAACCGAGCGTCATCGTTCTCAGCCATCCTGCAACCAAACGAGATGTTGGACACAGAAGGGGACAAGTTAGAGTGGGGGATAAACCGACGGACTGGATGAATGTTTGTTAAAAAAAAATTCAAAAATAATGTTTTTCATTAGTATCTTGCTCATTTACGTTTAAGGCTGTATGTTTACCTAGCCTGCGGAACTCCCGATTTTGGTATGTTAAATTACTTTAAAGTGTATCCCAAATGTACATCAAAATATGTCATCCTGTATAGAAAAGTGTCTAATGAATGATCTTTGTTCCAATCAAAATTTCCATTTTTCAGATGTTCATTATGACTTTTTGTATTTTATATAACCTTTGTTGGATTATTAGATGAGCGTAGCGAAGCTGAGTGAATCTCTCCATACAACTCGATCGGCGCTTTGTCTGTGTGTCTGTCTGTATGTGCGCCAAATTTTGTTCGTCGCGCACAGGTCAAACGGCTAGACATATTTTTCTGAAATTTTCGGGCAACGTTCGTGATCATTGAACTCGATGGCGTTAACATAACCAGCAAAATTCGTCAAGCTGCCAACCTACAAAAAATTAATTACTGAAAAATAAAATTTGTTTGTTTATTTAATTAAATGAAAACTTACAAACGGATTTAAATAATGTTTCACTTGTAGATTTACATCAACAGTACCAACATTTGACAAAAGTTTCAAAATTGTAAGTTTATCCGCCATGTTATAAAAAAATATTGTTTATTTACTACAATAATTTCTTCATTTTTACAGTGTCCCACCGATATGATTCGCATTTGCGGACTATTGCAGTTAGATGCACATAGTATACACCAAACATAGCGTACGTAACAATACCTATGCACTATTATTTGGAATTTCGATAGCTGTCATAGAATGGCTACCATGACGTAAGATGCCAACCTACAAAAAATTAACAACTGAAACACATGTTTTTTTATTTATTTAATTAAATTAAAACTTACACACCGATATAAATAATTTTTTATATGTAAGTCCACATCAATAGTACAAACACTCGACAACAGTTTTAAAATTGTAGCTTCAACCGCCATGTTATAAACAAATATTGATTATTTACGGAAGTAATTTTCTTCGTTTTTACAGTGTTCCACCGATATGATTCGCATTTGCGGACCATTGAAGCTAGATGCACATAGTATGCTGCCAAAATGGCACACGCAGTCAGACCTTTCTCACTATGTATTTGGAATTTTGATAGCTATCACCGAATGCCTACAATGACGTGTTATATTTAATGACGTTCACGGCAAACATGCAAAAGTTAACAACGAACTTGGTCGACAAATTAAAAAGCTTTTATTATAATTTAAAAGCGGGTTATTGAATGATAAAACAATATTAATTTATAGATATAGTCTGTATCTACATTATGGAACTTTCCATACACTGATAGGTTTAATAGTTTATGAATTAGAGCCTATTGAGTAGACCACGGCCGAATGAAATTATGCGGAAATCCATCAACTTGAAGGTTTTAATTTCTTTAAAGAAAACTTCTTAACGGATTTAAATAATATTTCGTGCATTTATTAGAAACATATTGAGAAACAATATACTTAAGTTATAAGGTTGTAACTTGATCCGCCATCTTGTAAAAAATCATGTTTATTATAAAGGTATTTTTTTTTTTTAAAGAGTAATATGATATTATGCAAATGATTTATTTGATTTGATACATTGAAAAAAATCGCTCATCTGTCAACGCGGAGCGTTTTCCTAGTTGTATTTTATATTACCTTGTGTTGGATTATTAGATGAGCATAGCGAAGCGGAGTGAATCTCTCCATACAACTCGATCGGCGCTTTGTCTGTGTGTATGTATGTATGTATGTATGTGTGTATGTGCGCTAAATTTTGTTCGTCGCGCACAGGTCAAACGGCTTGACGTATTTGGCTGAAATTTTCGGTCAACATTCGTGACTACTAAACTCGATGCTGTTAACATAACCAGCAAAATTCGTCAAGATGCCAACCTACAAAAAATTAATTACTGAAGAACAAAATTTTTTTATATATTTAATTAAATCTAAACTTACACACGGATTTAAATGATGTTTGACTTGTAGGTTTACATCAACGTTACCAACACTCGACAAAAGTTTCAAAATTTAAGCTTTAACCGCCATGTTGTAAAAAAATATTGTTTATTTACGGTAAAAATTTTCTTCATTTTTACAGTGTTCCACCGATATGATTCGCATTTGCGGACCATTGAAATTAGATGCACTTTCTCACTATGTATTTGGAATTTTGATAGCTGTCATAGAATGGCTATAATGACGTGTTATGTTTTATGACTTTCACGTCAAAAATGCAAATGTTTACAACGAACTTTGTAGGCAAATTAAAAAGCTTTTATTATGAGTTAAATGCTGTTATAGTACGATTAAACAATATGACATTGTAGATATAGTATGTATACATTATGGAACTTTTCATACACTCATAGGTTTAATAGTTTATGACTTAGAGCCTATTGAGTAGACCACGGTCGAATGAAATTATGCCGAAATCCATTGAAAAATCATGTTTAAGGTTTTAATTTATATAAATAAAACTTCTCAACGGATTTAAATAATATTTTGCGCAATTATCAGAAACAAATTGACCAATAATATACAGAAATTCTAAGGTTGTGACTTGAACCACCATCTTTTAAAAAAATCATGTGTACATTATAAAGGTTTTTTTTTGTAAGAGTAATATGATATGCAAATGATATGTTTGATTTACTCTAAAAAAATCGCTCATCTTGCAACGCGGAGAGTTTTACTAGTTACTTTTTGTATCTTTTGTTGCTAGACGTCTTTCACACCTAAGACATCTGCAAAACGGAAATATTTACTGGATAAAAAACCATTCAAAAGAAAGCGCAGTAAAGCAGCGTTTCCCAAACCCCGGGTTGCGACCAAGTTGCCGGGTGATGCGCCATGGGTTCGAAACCGGGTCGTGGGAGACCGAGTGAAATGCTAGCCAATAATAACCACAATATGGCTTACATATGTATTCTATATTGCCGTAAATTTTCGTGGACCTTATTTGTATTACATTAATTTGTTTCGGTAAAATACCACGTTAAATAAACAACAAATATGAATCTAAAATTCCCAACGTTTCAAAAGGATTACACCTTTCATTTTCAAGGGACAACACAACTAAAAGCGATACAGAGAATAGAAACATGACAATATATCGAGGGTTTAGAGGCAATACCTTGTATCTAGCAAAAAACAAATAGTTCTGGAGAGAGGAAAAACCTTTCATTTATAAACTGGTAACTGGTATACTTCAAAAAAACGAATTAAATATACATCAAATTTGATTTAAAATAATAATGTCAAGCTGTTTACTGTGATTTTGAGAAATGATGATGATGATGATAGTGATTCATTACAGTAGAGTCTGTGGAAGGACATCCCATTCCTATACCATTCATCTGATTAATGTTATCCAACAGAATTAAAACATAAACACTATCTCTTTCAGTGGCATTGCAACGCATGCCGGGTTTGCTAGTATAAAATAAACAACTAGAAACCCCCACACATAACGCAACGTACCGTAACGTGGTATTTTACCGTAAAAAATTAATTTTAAGATTATATAAACCGGTATATATATATGTCAATCTCACACTCACCTGAAGATGCCCGGTAAGATGGTGATGACCTAAAATAGATTATGTTTGCCTAGCTCAGTCGGTTTCACACAATTACGGTAAATAAAATTAACATACATTTGATAGGATGCACAGGACATCAGAAATTAATCAATCAAATTGTTTCCATGGACTGTATTAGCATATTATGAAACACAGCAGCAACAACAACAACCACCTTCTTGGGCTTAAAGTGATTTATAATGCTCAATCCCCTTATCAACTAATACATCAACCAAGTTGCCAAAATGTTAATATTAGTTTTTTTATCTTAATAACGTTACATGTTCGTAATATTCCTGGGGTTCCGGGTTATTCACGGATTGTAGATCGAGTTGATGGTGATTACGGAAAGATGATTGTTAATTGAATGTTACTGATTGATTAGTGATGATTGTTTTAAACACATTGAGGTGCTATGATTACGTTGACGCTGACATTTCACACACAAATTAAAGCCACAACTTAAAGGATTATTTAGATGATAAACTAAAAAATCAGCTCTCAGTCATAAGTGCATAAAATTCAGTTATGTGTAAAATAAAATTGATATAGGTTGCTTCAATGCAAGAAAAAAAATAGTGAACATTTAGCTGTTCTATAAGATTCACTTCGATGACTCTGCTGCATTTTTCTTTTAAAGCGTAGTACAGCTGTATCAGTTCTGGAGCCCGATTCTCTAAATCTGTGGTAAATTTCTCACCGGTTTCTGTCGTTACGGAAGGCGAATGGATGGCTGTGATTGGGTCACAGCCTTCTCATAACGACCAAAACCGGTGATCACCTTATCGTTGACCATAGAGAATCAAGGCCCTGAGGTCGCTAACGCCTGCCTCATAGACAGAGCACTCATCGTGTAATACGAGACCAGCCAGCGCTCCGCGAAACACTCGGCGACTGCGGACAGTACCGCTCAAAACAGATTGCAACTTTTCTTAACATCAAGTCACAAGAAAATTAATTGCAGGGCATTTTGTAGAAGTACACGTTCGTACTAAGAAGCATGTTATCTATAGGGAAAGGATGCACATTAAACCTCCTAATCGATTTTTGATGAGTGCCCTATTTTAGCGGTTGTTTTACTATCTCGAGGCAACATTTTTTTCATATGGGAATTACCATGAGAAGAGTTGCTAGGTGCTACTTGGTAGCAACAAGCCAAAAAAACGCGGTTTTCTTTAATTTTTGAACCGCCTGCTTATAAAGTATGGTATCGTTTAGTCATGTTTTCCATATTTGAGGGTGGACATCTACAAATGATAGTTTTTTGTTTCCCATCTGACTAACCCTTTAAATATTTGACAATTGTGCTGACGCTGACATTTCACACACTTGACTTAAAACAATTTAAACATTTGACGATGATGTGGATGCTGACATTTTATACACTTGACTTAAAACAACAACTTAAACATTTTACGATAATGCGGATGCTGACATTTCATACACTTGACTTAAAACAACTTAAATAAATAAATAAATAAATTCACATTTAGAGTCTACCCACTCAGTAATGCTATGTCTACACGCGTGGATTATTCGCTCCAATCATTCGAGTCTCCAATTATCTTCGCGTGTAGACGTGCAGTTTCGCCAATCATTGTCGAGGCAGATGATTTGCCTCAAGACCCCCAAATAATTGAAGCGCTGCCTACTAAACATGGGAATTTCTTTGACGAAAGGTGGCAGTGTTTCAGTCGCGGTGTTTCATCTTCATTATTTTCGTGGATTTATTGATTTTAATATGAAAAAAAAAGAAAAAAGTGTCGCAAGACACAGAAACGTTACAACAAACAACACATAAACAAAGTTAAAGCTATTTAGAAATTCTTCTGCTAGGCGTTAAATTGATCCGTGTGGACGTTCACGGGAATCATGTCCCCCGTTGATTATCTTCTTCGAGGATAATTAACGTACGTGTAGACCAAGCATAACTAAACTGATTTGCAGTGGGGGACTTTAATTTAAAGTGACTGAACCAACCCTGTAGGCTTCGAACACCATCGACGAGTGAGCGATAACCAATCAAAGATCGATATTTCAAATACGAAACATATGAATCAGTGATTGGACAGTGCGAACACCTGCGGAAAAATGCCAGAATCAACAAGGCCGATTCAGAACAATTTTGAATTTATTGAGTGCTTCGTTGCTAGGACAGCTCCTAAGTCACCGTTTACTCATTCCTAAGCCAAGAAGTAATGGAATTGAATCCACATTGGAAGTTAAAAAACTTCTGCCTGAGCAGGATTTGAACCCGGGACCATTGGAAGCAGGGATGCTAACCACTGGACCAACGAGCCACCTAAAAAAGACATTTTACGCTATATGATTAGCCACTCGAGGCAATGTGGTAATATTGTAATGTCCGGCGTGGGACTTGTCCATTTGTCACATTAATTCTCTCTTATTACGTGATTTACGCTATTAGATTCAAGACATGATGAAGCAATCTCATAACATTTTCTGTTTTGTGTTTGTACTGCTCGCAATTAGGTTAATGCTGAGGTTGCTATTGTGTCACCATCAGTCTAGGGCAACAACAATAACATCTGATTACCGACACATGCATAATAATCATAATAATAGTTTGGTTATTTTGCTGTGTCAGGGGTTGTCCGGGAGGCCCAGGCTTGATTGCAGACGATTGATTGTTGATTGTTGATAGCTTTGGGTCTTGGGATTGTTTGGTGACATACGTCATGTGTTGGGGAAAATGCCAGAGAGAGGGGATAGCAGGGGGAGTATATAAGTTGGGCACGTGGCTTGAACGGGGGTCGAACTGATCGGAGTGTCGAGGGAAGATGGTCGAGCACCAGTGAGCACGTCATAGCTACGAGGGTCAGCGTAGAAGAGCTGCAGGACGGCGGGTCGAGGAAGCTGCATTGGAGACTCGAACGTGGGAATGAGTGACCGTCGACGGGCAGACTACGAAATGACCAGGTACAGCTGACGGGGTGCGGGAACGAGATGGTATTGTGTAATCTTATGTGTATAGCCTAAGCAGGGTCGCCACATCATGGCCAAGGTTAGGACAAATGTGTTTCAATAATTAAAAATACGGTTCCTTATTGTTGTTTGAACCAAGTCTAGTTATTTCGCATCCTGAAATCCTAACGTCCTCAGACATTGCATCGATCCTAATTGTACAAATTCACTTGAATAAAGAGTTGCGCTCCCCGCAAGCTTTATCTATAGATTCCTTGCTCTACCAGTGAATCCTGGTACACAACAATATAAGCACATCTACGCAACAGTTATCTGTGACGCAACTGACCGCATCTCCATTTTAGTTGGCAGGAGGTTGCCTCCGTACGTTCGACTGACCCGCAAACCTACCCGTTACTTGGTTTTGTATTCCCAAGGTTTCCTCAACACCCCCACTCCTCCTTGAGGTGGTATACCCGGTTCAGGATTTGATGCGTCCCAACCATACGCTCGACTGCCTTGGTTTCGGTTCCCCCTCTATATTTATTTATTTATCTCCTGAACATTTTTCTAACCCTTCCTAGCTTCCAGAACAAACCTAACTGCGTAGCGCGGTTGCAAGATGCACCACGTAGGCCAGGCGCGCCATAATGTCTCGTGTCTAGTGAAGCGAATATTAACCCCAATGATAATTTGTTCCTGTGTTAAATGCTATGCCAAAATTGTATACTGAAATCCAAATTACTCCCTTATTAATGATCAGATTCGGTTCACCCAATGCTGGTAACTTGAGTGGTCATGTCCTTTGGCGATTGGTTAACTTTTGATTGCCAAAGAACTTTGTCAACTACTTTTAATTAGTTTAAATACTTATTGTTTAGGTTTAGATCTGTTCTAGTCTTAAATTGTTATTGAGGTTGTTTTTATAGAGATTGATTGATAATTGGGGCTTAACGTCTCATATTTTTGCAACAATGGCTATTCGAGACGATAAGCGACGCTTGTTTTTATAAGCTAGCTGAAGGCTTGATTAATAGTTTCTGATATTTTTACATACACATTGATTACTTAATCTCAGTGTACTTGAATTAATGACATTTATTTGCATACCCTTTGCTTATACGTAGTCAAAATGGACGGTGAGCCAGCCGTACTGTTACATATATATATATATATATATACATATGATTTCTTACATTTTAATGGTTATTCTTACATATATATATATATATATATATATATATATATATATATATATATATATATATATATATATATATATATGTATGTTTTATTTTTATATTTTGTTAGTACAAATGTTTTCGTACCTCCCATATATATATATTTATTTCTAAGTTTTCGCGAACATATGTGTACATATTGCAATTCTCTGGGGCTTGTTGTAGTCCTTTGCATAACGAGAATGACGGTATAAAATTTGGGTCAAAGGATGACATGTATCAAATGAAAGCTTGAGACGAGTACTTTTCAAAAAACTATGATATACCTCTGGCAAATCCAGCTTTCTATGTCAAACCTAGGGTCAAAGGTCAAATTTGTAATTTTTTAAATAATTTTTAATTAAATAATGAAAAATGTTTGCAAGTTTAATCATACACTTTTAGTAAGGTAAATGTATTATGTTTCTTTAAAAAAAATTAAATTACCAATTTATTCTTCTTTGACCTAAATTGAGGTAAATTTCCTCAAAATGGGTAATTTTTTAAATTTTCTTTGATTTATTGGCCAATATTCATTATATCAACGTACTTACTCATAAATATGTTAAAATGAATAGTTCTTATTGTTATCACATTGTTTACATGGTATTCATTCAAAATGGCGGTCAAAGGTCAATAGGTAAGTATCGTCAAACTAGGTCTAGTAACTAAAATATTACTTGTGGGTACTCTAAAGACGCAGAATTTTAACTGCAATTACAATAACGAATAATAATATCATGTTTTAATCGTAAGTCAATGTAATTATTATAAAACTTAGATACTACTTAAGATTGTTACTGAATTTCTAATTAATGTCCTCATACATCAGGGTATTCTTAAATGGGCGTGCAACTGCAACAAAATACATTTTTAGAAAAGAGCATGACCATGCTGAGATACGTGATATGATATATGATATGATATCTGTCTTAGCAGTCACTGTCTAGTCGTCAAATTAATCAAAATTGAAGTCAAAATCACTCAAAATTGAAGTCGTCAGATTAATCACCTTCTGATTCACTGGAATTCTAATGCTGGATACCGATATTTGGACAGTCCTTCAGCTTACACGCGTGGGTTCACTTCATCTGATTGGTCAAACACTCACAATCATGTCGGCATCTTGCAAACACGGCAACAGTTACAGGCTAGGAGATCCATAACGGTAAAAGGTACTCGAGTTCCAATCATCCACTCGTTACTAAGATCTCCTTCTGCCGTGGTTTTCCATCCATAGCCACACAGATCAGGAACATCAGGGTTGGCTTCCAAACAACGTATAGAACGTATTTGGTTGATAACTCACAGTCGCAGGATATGAAGCAGTAAGCAATCGTTACAAGGTGGTAGCTGATTAGACTTCATATCATCACACTTACTTCTAAAAAGCTCGTAGCGCAGCAGGTTGACGCATGACAGAGTCGTGGTCAAAGAGCAGAGTTTACAGACAAACTCTTCGAGTTTTTTTGATGACATCGATAGAAACTTTCCAGTCCTGACCCATCTTGCTTAGCTTGACACAGAAATGCGAGTTTTTTCTCATGATATTCAAAGTTCTCTTTTTCCCTTTACCACTGAATGAGCTCACTCAGGTTGGAACTCGTAGTCGTCCCCTACACCTATAGATGCGCCCGTTGTTAACAAGGTAACAGTTTCATACATGTCATTTCCCATATAGAAAACATATCTATAGCAACATTGGGTGCCTCTAGGTGAAGTGGCCGACTATGAATTCCAACCTTTGTCACAACCAGTGCATGGAGGTCAGGGAGGGTATTACATACTTCGAATCCCAACGAACTCGCTAGTTTTTACACATCTTGGAAGTGTTTGATTTTTGGTAGTCAATAGTCAACCAGCTGCCCTACGAGCTTTTTAAAAGTAAATGTGATGATATCAAGTCTAATCAGCTACCACCTTGAAACGATTGTCTACTGCTTCAAATCCTGCGACTGTGAGCTTTCAACCAAACAGCGGTCTGGATACGTTGTTTGGACGCCAACCCTGATGTTCCTGATCCGCGTGGCTATGGATGGAAAACCACGGCAGAAGGAGATCTGAGCAACGAGTGGATGATTGGAACTCCAGTACCTTTGACCGTTATGGATCTCCTAGCCTGTAACTGTTGTCGTGTTTGCAAGATGCCGACATGTGAGTGTTTGGCCAATCAATAAAAGTGTACCCACGCTTGTAAGCTGAAAGATTGTACAAATACCAGTACCAGTACCAGTACCAGTACCAGTAGCCAGCATGAGAATTCCAGTGAGTCAGAAGGTGATTAATCTGACAACTTGGACAGTGACCGCTAAGGTAGATATAATATTATACTAGTATCATATCACGTATCTCAGCACGGTCATGCTCTTTTCTAAAAATGTATTTTGTTGCAGTTGCACGCCCATTTAAGAATACCCTGATGTATGAGGACATTAATTAGAAACTCAGTTACAATCTTAAGTAGTATCTAAGTTTTATAATAATTACATTCTCTTACGATTAAAACAAGATATTATTATTCGTTATTGTAATTGCAGTTAAAATTCTGCGTCTTTAGAGTACCCACAAGTAATATTTTAGTTACTAGACCTAGTTTGACGATACTTACCTATTGACCTTTGACCGCCATTTTGAATGAATACCGTGAAAACAATTTGATAACAATAAGAACTATTCATTTTTCGTATTTATGAGTAAGTACGTTGATATAATGAATATTGGCCAATAAATCGAAGAAAAGTTTAAAAACTACCCATTTTGAGGAAATTGACCTCAATTAAGGTCAAAAAAGGCTAAATTGGTAATTTAATTTTTTTTTAAGAAACATAATACATTTACCTTACTAAAGGTGTATGATTTAACTTGCAAATTTTTTTCATTATTTAATTAAAAATTATTAAAAAAATTACAAATTTGACCTTTGACCCTAGTTTTGACATAGAAAGCTGGATTTGCCAGAGGTATATCATAGTTTTTTGAAAAGTACTCGTCTCAAGCTTTCATTTGATATAAGTCATCCTTTGACCCAAATTTTATACCGACCAGGCCTTTTTCGAGCGTTATGCAAAGGACTATTGCTGCAAATAATTTACTAAAGGCAGTACCTCACTGACTTACCCTTCCCTTATGTATATGTCGACGAGATTTGTAATAATGTCTTTATGAGGGCCTGGGGGCGGAGGGTATATATACGCGGGGGTATATATACAAGACCGCGCCACGGCCTTGGCCACTACGCAACACTGCGCGAGTTTTTATGTTGTCTGCCGGTCCAAAATTAGTCAAAATCGGTCCACATGCGGCCTAGTTGTGCTGGTTAACATGGTTGTATCGCCTTTGGTTTCTTCCCTTCTTTACGCGTTCTCTGCCTGTCCAATATTCGTCAAATTGGGTCCACAAATGGCCCAGTTGTGCTCAATCAAACGGTTTCAAAAGCTCATTCTAAATACTAAAGCCATGAATATGATTATCAACAGTCTTCGCAATAGTCACTAGGCCACGTCATTATAACGCGAGCTTATCTATGCAAGCACGCTCGTACACTGGCAACAGAGACAACGGATTCATTCACCCCCCCCCCCCCCCCCACCCCCCAGGCCCACCTAATGACATTATTACAAATCTCGTCGACAGTCGACACATATAACACAATTACACGAATTCGACTAACAATACTATACTGTATTACATAACGTGGACATGGTATCTGTAAATCTGAACATAATTTCGTTGCATCAGATGTATTCTTACGCATCAAATAATAACGAGATCTACCTTCCTCGAATACGCTCTTGGCATATCAAGGTTTAAATTATGTATTAAAAATAATGATCTCCATAAATTACAGCAACGATTTTGCGTTTTCTCGCTCGATTATTTTAACGTTAACTTCCCATTTTGGATAAATTGTTAATTCTTCATGATTAGCCTCGCTGTACGCAAACAGTGTGGAATTTGTAAATTTAGTTCACGGAAGTAGATAGCACACATGCATGTCGGCAGGCACACCGAATTTCGGCTGATCCGTTAAAAATAAATGCACGACCTCCCCCCTCCCCCCATTAACGCAGCAGGGGGAGTATATAAGTTGGGCACGTGGCCCATAATCTTAGCAGGCTGTTCCGTCGCTGATGCGCATAAGGTCGACTAGCGAGATTTGAGTGAGATGCACATTTCAAACGAACAAGCCGCGCCAAGAAACCGTTGTACAACTAGCAAATATGAAAATAGAACCTATCAACACGCTCATTGGATCTGATAGATCGGCGAATAGTGTACATCACCAAGCAAGTGTATTTTTTTCTTACGGTTGATTTCTTAATATGACAAACTGGTAATATAGCACTGAATTTAACATTCCGCCTCGATATGTGTATCACTTATTTGTATAATTAATTTTTTAACAAATGCTGTATACATAGCCTACCAGACGTTTGTGAGAAGTTTAAAAATAATAAATAATTACACTTCATTTGTATATGATTTACAAATCCCGAACCTAATATTGCACATTTAAGTCAACTTGACGCGCCGATCTGTCAGATCCAATGCGCGTGGTTCTATTTTCATATTTGCTAGTTGTACAACGGTTTCTTGGCGCGGCTTGTTCGTTTCAAAGATTCTATGTAAGGCGGTGGAATTATGTGCAAGTAATGTGGAAGTTGTAGTGCCGTTAGCAAGGTGGTTATGGAGGTTAGTAACTTCGCATTCTAATGGGGTAACGTACCCTAGTCCTTTAATCACGAACACTATTAACAAAAACATATAAATCTTGGCTGAGGCCCTTGAGAGTTCTTGTCTACAGCACGTTGTAGTGTGGGCTATACCTAACCTCACTTTCACAAGCTCTTGGCGCGCAAGCCGACACGTGCTCCAAAATCGCATCGTTGTTGAAACCAACTTCACTCCAACATGTCGCCCGCAAATAAAAAAACTAAAAATACTGGCGCGCAGTGGGAAGAGCGATTTGAAATGTTAGAGAAAAAATTTGAAGCTATGCTGAACAATGCAACTTCTAACATCGATTCTAAACTAGAAGCTGCATTAATATCGGAGCCCAAATCAGTTGAAGATATACTTCCAGAATGAAAACTGAAATGGGAAAACGATATAAGTGAAATAAAAGCCACATTGCGGCATGAAGTGGACGGGCTGAGGAGCCTAATACTTGAACAAGTTAGGCCACTTCACGATAAAATTGACTCCCAAGAGCAGTATTCACGGAGGAACTGCTTGATAGTCCATGGACTACCTGAGGCTCCCAACACAAACGAAACGAGACTCGCTGTCGACACCATCAACAAGAGGTTCGACCTCCCCTATGAAGTCCAGGAGCAAGACATCGACAGGTGCCACAGACTGCGGACCCGAACATCTCAGCCTGGCCGCCCTCGGCCACTCATTATTAAGTTCGTCAGTTACAACGTGCGGAATGACGTATGGAAGACGAAAAGGAAGCTCAAGGGTACGAAGTTATCAGTCACTGAATCATTAACCACCGTAAGATTAGCACTTCTAGGTAAATGTGTTCAGTTGGCTGGTAAAAGTAACGTCTGGACACAGGACGGCACAATCGTTGTCCTAACCCCTACTGGCACTAAGATAAAAATTGTAAACGAAACAGATCTTGTATCTCTAGAAAACAAGTTCTCTCACTAACAATTGCTAAAGCCTCATAGAGTCTTTGTTTTGTTTTGTTTTGCAAAACTTACCTCCTCAACTTCTATCTTTTAACACCATAGCTTGTTTTTGGCACTACAGTTGCAACCTCTCAACCTCATATATTTTCCATACACTTGTTATTATTAGTTTTATTATATATTAGATTAGATTAGATTATATAAATACATAAGATTTTATTATATTATCATTTATATACAACTCCTATTATCCGTATATAAAACTTAGTTATAGCTGTGGCTATCATCAATATTTAAATAAGTGACCTTGTAATTAATTATAATTATTTTTATTTTTTTACTTTGCAAAGGAAATGACGCCATCTTCTGACGTAAATTATCATCTTAATAGCATTGACGATTACATCCCAGCATGTAGTAGCAATTTTAAGCTACTGTACCTCAATGCACGCAGTCTTAAGTCCAGTAGACTTGACAAACTTGCCGTCCTCCTAAAGAACTTCCATACACGGGTGGATGCCATATTGTAACAGAAACGTGGATAAACAAAGATGAGGAAAAATACTATAATTTGCCAGGTTATAATGCCGTATTCTCGTGCAAACCCTACCGCTTAGGTGGAGGAGTTGGCATATTCATTCACAATGATCTGAACTATGAAATTAAGTATAATACCAGCGACAATCATAATAGTTTTCTCAAAATAAACATAACTAACCTAAAGTGGACAAACAATTTACTAATTGGAGGTATCTACCGCTCTAACTGTGACACAAGCAATACTACCGCAAATATTGAACGCTTCCTTTCCCAATTTGAAGAACACTTTTTAGCTTCTAAAACACTCACATTAATCTTTGGTGATTTTAATATTGACATAAATCCAACAAGAAACATTAAATCGCAAATAAATAAAAATTATCAGCACGTTACCGGTAGCAATGGTTTTCGTGTCTGCAATCCTCTTTACCCGACCAGACCTCTATCTCAGAGCATTCTTGACCATATATTAACAAATTCGTCCGTCACACCGATGCATATTTCAAACATTGATCATGACTTTTCTGATCATAACCTCCTTCTTACTGAATTACTTAAAAGGCCTACATCAAATGTTGAACAAATACAAAGTAGAGAATATTTAACCATCACGATTTCCATTCTAACTTGTCTAAAAATCCCATTGTTCTTGACAATAATTGGAATGTTGATGAAATGTACAACCATTTAACTACAAAGCTATGTGAGTTAAAACTTAAAAGTACCCAAATCGTTCTTAAGAAACAAAAGAACACAGATATATGGCCTTGGATCGATAATAATATAATTAGCCTAATAAAAAGCAGAAATGATCTACATAAGAAAGTTCTGAAGTATCCGCTAGACGAAGAACTTGGTATTAAATATAAAAAGCTAAGGAATCGAATCACTCAGATAATTAGAAACAAAAAAGTATTCACTATAATGCAAAAATAAATGAAAACATTCAAAACCCTAGAAAATGCTGGAGAATCTTTAATGAAATCCTGCAAAATACGACTCATCATAAGGATAAACAAATAACAGTCACCGTAAACAACAAGGATATTATTGATCCTGTGGCCGTAGCTGAAGAATTTAATACTTACTTCACAAACATTGGCGCTAATTTGGCAAAAACAATCCCTGACACAGGCATCTTTACGCACACCAAACTCAGTAAAGAAAATAGCAAATCTTTCTTCTTAAACCCTACTACTGTGGACGAAGTAATATCAACGGTTAATTCTCTAAAAAACAGTTCGTCTTCAGGCAAAGATGGTATTACAGCGAGGCTCCTAAAAGAAAATATCAAATTACTAGCCGAACCAATTAACGTGCTGATAAATAAATCAATTGAAACGGGGACAGTGCCTCAGGAAATGAAGGTTGCTAAAGTCAACGTCATTTTTAAAGAAAGTTTGCGAAACTCAATAGGTAATTATAGACCCATTTCACTGTTACCAACAATTTCAAAAATACTTGAAAAAATAATAAAAAATAGACTTATATCTTATCTCAATAAAATTAGCTTTTTCTAGTCCTTTGCATAACGAGAATGACGGTATAAAATTTGGGTCAAAGGATGACATATATCAAATGAAAGCTTGAGATGAGTACTTTTCAAAAAACCATGATATACCTCTGGCAAATCCAGCTTTCTATGTCAAAACTAGGGTCAAAGGTCAAATTTGTAATTTTTTTAATAATTTTTAATTAAATAATGAAAAATGTTTGCAAGTTTAATCATATACTTTTAGTAAGGTAAATGTATTATGTTTCTTTAAAACAAATTAAATTACCCATTTAGCCTTTTTTGACCTTAATTGAGGTCAATTTCCTCAAAATGGGTAATTTTTTAATTTTCTTCGATTTATTGGCCAATATTCATTATATCAACGTACTTACTCATAAATACGTTAAAATGAATAGTTCTTATCGTTATCACATTGTTTTTACGGTATTCATTCAAAATGGCGGTCAAAGGTCAATAGGTAAGTATCGTCAAACTAGGTCTTATAACTAAAATATTACTTGTGGGTACTCTAAAGACGCAGAATTTTAACTGCAATTACAATATCGAATAACAATATAATGTTTTACTCGTAAGAGAATGTGATTATCATATAACTAATAAACTACTTAAGATTGTTACTGAATTTCTAATTAATGTCCTCAGACATTAGGGTATTCTTAAATGGGTGTGCAACTGCAACAAAATACATTTTTAGAAAAGAGCATGACCATGCTGAGATACGTGATATGATAGTATGATATGATATCTGTCCTAGAAGTCACTGTCTAGTCGTCAAATTAGTCAAAATTGAAGTCAAAATCACTCAAAATTGAAGTCGTCAGATTAATCACCTTCTGATTCACTGGAATTCTCGTGCTGGCTACCGATATTTGGACAGTCCTTCAGCTTACAAGCGTGGGTACACTTCAGCTGATTGGCCAGACACTCAAAGGTCGTCATCTTGCAAACACGGCAACAGTTACAGGCTAGGAGATCCATAACGGTCAAAGGTACTGGAGTCCCAATCATCCAGCGTTGCTCAGATCTCCTTCTGCCGTGGTTTTCCATCCATAGCCACGCGGATCAGGAACATCAGGGTTGGCTTCCATTCCAAGCAACGTATCTATAGATCATGTTTGGTTGATAACTCACAGTCGCAGGATATGAAACAGTAAGCAATCGTTACAAGGTGGTAGCTGATTAGACTTCATATCATCACACTTTTAAAAAGCTCGTAGCGCAGCTGGTTGACGCATGACAGAGTCGTGATCAAAGAGCAGAGTTTACAGACAAACTCTTCGAGTTTTTTTGATGACATCGATAGAAACTCTCCAGTCCTGACCCATCTTGCTTAGCTTGACACAGAAATGCGAGTTTTTTCTCGTGATATTCAAAGTTCTCTTTTTCCCTTTGCCACTGAATGAGCTCACTCAGGTTGGAACTCATAGTCGTCCCCTACACCTATAGATGCGCCCGTTGTTAACAAGGTAACAGTTTCATACATGTCATTTCCCATATAGAAAACATAATATCCATAGCAACATTGGGTGCCTCTAGGTGAAGTGGCCGACTATGAATTCCAACCTTTGTCACAACCAGTGCATGGAGGTCAGGGAGGGTATTACATGCTTCGAATCCCAACGAACTCGCTAGTTTTTGCACATCTTCGAAGTGTGTTTGATTTTTGGTAGTCAAGCGTCAACCAGCTGCCCTACGAGCTTTTTAAAAGTAAATGTGATGATATTAAGTCTAATCAGCTACCACCTTGAAACGATTGCCTACTGCTTCAAATCCTGCAGCTGCGAGCTAACCACCAAACAGCGGTCTGGATACGTTGTTTGGACGCCAACCCTGATGTTCCTGATCCGCGTGGCTATGGATGGGAAACCACGGCAGAAGGAGATCTGAGCAACGAGTAGATGATTGGAACTCCACTACCTTTGACCGTTATGGATCTCCTAGCCTGTAACTGTTGCCGTGTTTGCAAGATGCCGACATGTGAGTGGGTAAGCCAATCAATAAAAGTGTACCCACGCTTGTAAGCTGAAGGATTGTACAAATACTAGTACCAGTACCAGTAGCCAGCATGAGAATTCCAGTGAGTCAGAAGGTGATTAATCTGACAACTTGGACAGTGACTGCTAAGGTAGATATAACATAATACTAGTATCATATTACGTATCTCAGCATGGTCATGCTCTTTTCTAAAAATGTATTTTGTTGCAGTTGCACACCCATTCAAGAATACCCTGATATCTGAGGACATTAATTAGAAATTCAGTAACAATCTTAGGTAGTTTATAAGTTATATGATAATTACATTCTCTTACGATTAAAACTTGATATTATTATTCGTTATTGTAATTGCAGTTAAAATTCTGCGTCTTTAGAGTACCCACAAGTAATATTTTAGTTACTAGACCTAGTTTGACGATACTTACCTATTGACCTTTGACCGCCATTTTGAATGAATACCGTGAAAACAGTGTGATAACAATAAGAACTATTCATTTTAACGTATTTATGAGTAAGTACGTTGATATAATGAATATTGGCCAATAAATCGAAGACAATTTTAGAAATTACCCATTTTGAGGAAATTGACCCCAATCAAGGTCAAAAAAGGTTAGTAGGTAATTTAATTTTTTTTTTATAAACTTTATACATTTATCTTACTAAAAGAGTATTTTTGAACTTGCAAACATTTTTCGTTATTTAATAAAAGATTAATTAAAAAATTACAAATTTGACCTTTGACCCTGGTTTTGACATAGAAAGCTGGATTTGCCAGAGGTATATCATGGTTTTTTGAAAAGTACTCGTCTCAAGCTTTCATTTGATATATGTCATCCTTTGACCCAAATTTTATACCGACCAGGCCTTTTTCGAGCGTTATGCAAAGGACTATACTTATTATTTGCGTTGATTGTTTTACTTATCATGACAGTTGACTATGATAACAGAACCACAACTAATAAATACAGAACAATCATTGATAGTGTGTAATTTGCATGGTTAGTTCTTAGATCTTTCATTTTTCGATAGAAATACGGTTTAAAGTGGGTATTATATTTGAGACAATGGCGTGTGTTGTATTTATAACAATACGAGGTAAGCATTTCATCGTCTTGTCTTACGTTACTTACGTTTTAAAAATAAACGACGACAAAAACGTTATTTTGTGCTCGTTATGAGCTCCCGCTTTACCGCGCCTGTTAAAATATGACTGTACTGTATATTATATATGTAATACTGTATCAAATATGATATGGGGGGGGGGGGGGGCAAATTTACAAAACCACCTCTACCATATATTATATAAAACCTAGTAGTTGGACTATTCACTGTTCCTTGTCACGATCTAACAATTAATTATTAATGGTTTGATCTTGACAAGGAACAGTGTATAGTCCAACTACTAGGTTTTATATAACGTTTTACCTGTTCTACTATGATTCCATCTTTTAATTCACCTCTACCATATTACCACTTATACAAATACACTGTCAAATGTTCTGATAGAAAAATACTAATACAAATATATTTACAAGAAATTTGAAAGCAAAGTACCCAATTCCTTGCTGACATGTTGAGAAGTGGCGGAGTTTAGATAAGCCTGTCCCTTCTCCGCTTTGTTTCGGCTTGTTTCAGCTCTCTTGTCACTTACTTTTGTGACACACAGCAAACTTTATGTACTTTCAATTTACTTCTACTAAAAATATACTTCCTTTCTGTCTTGAATCTGGATTTCATCTGCCCCGCCCCCTTCTCCAATAAATCGTTTAGAAGAGGTCGATGGTAATAATTAACAAAATTAACCAGTATGTTACAAGAGCATGTTAACGGTATGACAGCGGGATTCTTTATGAAACAGGTGGTGTGAAAGAGAATGTAACAATGTCATTCGTGTCATGTACACTTTACTTGCTCAAAACATTATTTTAAGGTTACATTTAAGGTATCAAAATTATGAATATAAAACATAAATCAACAAACATTGAAAACATTCAATATTGGGCCCAACTCAGTTAGCTTAGTTGTAAGATCTACCATCTACATAGAAATGAATAATAACACAATGCACACACACTTTGTAAACACAGTACAAAGAAAATAACATGTTTTTAAAAAAGCATTGAAAGCTTAAAATATAAATTGTTAAGTAAAGAAATTACCATAGATGCACACAATGAAAAGTCAACATATCACTTAGGCTAACGCAAATACAATGAGAATAATGCAATACGTGCACTCGTGGTCAATGGTCTCAAGAATACGTTGAATCTAGCAGAACGATTTCAATTGAATGATTCAATTTCTGTTTTCAAGATTAAGAAATATGGTAAATAAACTAAATTAACATTTCACATACTTAATGAGAACACAATAAGAACAATGCAACTGTGCAATACATGCACGCACACCTGGTCAACACAGACTCCAGTTATCATTTCATCTTGAATGATTATACCAACATATAAAAACAATTGAGGTGATTACTTGAAAGTAGTAAATAGTTGTTCAATGTGAGTAATGTTCAACCAGGATATTAGTGGGCAGCTTGTCAGGCTGCCTAACTGATGAACACCCACCTCGGGCCGGACACAAAAAACAGAGCTAAGAACGTAACTGAACACTTACTTGTATACTTGGCCCAAGATTACCTTACATAAGCTTTCGTCACAGGCGAGGCACTCATAGCCAACCAGCGAACTGCCCGAGACACAACCGCGCAAATACCGATCGCTAATTGGCTATGAACCTGTCGCCTGTGACGAAAGCATATTGTGTAAGGTAGTGTTGGGCCAACTATACATAGCTGGGTTTAGTATTTTCTCTGCAGTCGTCGAGTGCAACGTGGTGTAACGGTATACATGTTGAAACCCAACCAACCGAATCACACTTCCAAGATGGCCGCCCGACACGTCAGATCGCCGTTTTGGAGAAACGCGTCAAGACCTTTCCCCTCCAAACTCACACAGTTGGATGAACTGAACATGTCCTCGACGCTCTCGATGTCGGAACACAGGTTCCTGCGGTAAGTATTACTAATGTTTTCGGTGAGAAGTGTGAGTTTGAACCTGAACGCGTGCCTGTCCTCGGGCGCGCCCACGTACCTGACGGCCGCCCGGAACGTGCGCCCCTCCCCGTCGTACCCGCGATGTAGCGTGAACACTCTGCCGTGCGCCGCGAGCACGTCCGTGAGCAAGAGTCCGCGCCGCTGCACAAACGTGCGTGGCAGGTCGGGCCACGTCCGGTCCGCGTGGGCCAAGAGGGCGTGGCCCAGCATCGCTTCGGGCCGGCCCCTCCAACCGCCGCACGCCAGGGGACAGTCATAGATGCGGCGGGGACAGACCGCGCCGTGTCCCCCCAGCTCGCACGCGGGCATGCGCAGCAGGCATTCCGTGCACGGTAGCCAGATGTCAGTACTCAGACCCTCAGCAAGAAGATTTCTCACGGCGGAGAACTGTCCACGACACAGCGGGCAAACTGTGATACTGTCGTCAGACCGGCAAGCGTTACAAAGGCTGTGTCCCGCGGTGCACTGATGTATCGGTGCGCACATGACCTTGAAGCACACGGGACACTCCAGGGATCGCATTATGCTCTGCTCCCAGTTCGTTATGTCTTCCCTCACCTTATCATCAAATCCTATCCCGCGCTGCGCTGAAGGTGTGACGATTGACGTGACCAACAGTAGTGAATATGTTTCAGCAAAAGCAACCTGTTGAACCACCAGCCCCGGTGACTTCGGCAACAGAGTCGCCACCGAGAGGTTATTCTTCCCCAGACCCAGTTCACCACTTGTTCCTTGGCCACAAACAAACACATCCCCTGCTCGTGTCAACACGGCAGTGTGTTCAGAACCAGCGATAACCTGGGAGATAGTCTGGCCCTCGAGGCCAATCATTCTAGTGGGGGCGGATCTGTCGTTTGTGTTACCGGTACCCAACTGACCTTCAACATTATAACCCCAGGCCCAGGTCGTCCCATCGACTCCGAGGGCCACAGTGTGATCATAACCGCCGGACACGGCAGCCACGACTGATGACGGCACCGATACTCGTGTGAAGCTGGACACGCTATAGTCTGCACCAAGCCAAAGTTGACCATACTCATTCGACCCAGCCATCAAGAAAACCCCAGAGGCCGAGATAAGAGCTGTATGCCCGCCGCCACATGATATGTCAACGATGGCCTCGAGGAGGTTGGGCACACGAGTGAATGAGGTTTGCTGGTTTGTATGACCGAGTCCTAGTTGGCCATCGTTGTTGCATCCACACACCCAGACATCACCATCTGTTGCAAGAACCACCGTGTGGTAACGCCCAGCAGCAACCTTCGTGATGGGCGGCAGACCGGCAACCAGGACGGGTGTGGGGGTGTTACGGGTGTGACCGAGGCCAAGCTGACCCTTGTCATTCAGCCCACACGAATACACCTCACCCTTGTCAGTGAGGAACACGGTGTATCTACCTCCACAAGCAGCCTGGGTTATACTAACAGTGCTGAGAGTGTCAACAAGCCTCGGCTCAGCGACCGAGCCTTCGTTCTTCATCCGTCTAGTGTCTCGTGTTACACAGAAGGTGTAGACGCGGCCAGACTCGCAGACAACTGCAGAGTGGCTATAACCGCAAGACACCTGAACGACGGTCTCATCTTGGGAGAACGACACAATGCTCGATCCAGCAGGCAGGTCTTCACCCAACACCAGGACACCAGGCTTGGTTATAACGAACTGAGCGTCATCGTTCTCAGCCATCCTGCAACCAAACGAGACGTTGGACACAGAAGGGGACAAGTTAGAGTGGGGGGATGATTCCCAGATAAATAAAAACTCAAATATCTTTATAAATTTAAAACTTCATATTTCATCCTCACATCGTTTCGATTAGCCAAGTTGCAAAAATATGGGATTAAAACCAAAATATCGATCAATCAAATTTACAATTGATTACATTATTTTATTGTATTGCGCTCAAGGGACCTAGGTCCTACTGTCAATATTGATAATAATAATAATAATAATAATAATAATAATAATAATAATAATAATAATAATAATAATAAACGTCACAGTGGAAGATAAATGTAGAAAATTTAATATGAACGGCGAAACAATTGAACATATCGTATCTGGGTGCAAAATGCTTTGTCAAACAGATTATCTTCATAGGCATAACCAAGTTGCAAACATTGTACATCAAAAATTAGCCATGAAGTATAAACTTATAAACACAACCACTGCGTATTACAAATACAAGCCTGAAAAGGTATTAGATAGTAAAGACTACAAATTATATTACGACCGGGCAGTTATAACAGACCAAACCATACATCACAATAGACCGGATATTATATTTATTGACAAGAAGAAACGAGAAACGATTTTAATTGATGTTGCCGTCCCTTTATGCCACAATGTAGAGACAACTTGGCGAGAAAAGATAAACAGATATAAGGAATTATCTATTGAAATAAAAAGGTTGTGGAAGCAGAATAATGTAACTGTTATACCGTTAATTATATCAGCAAATGGCATTATTCCACGTAAACTCCATGACAGTATCAAACTTATTGGTCTCCAACCGAACATATACATCTGCTATAAAAGCAATTATTTTGAACACGTGTAGGATAGTGCGAAAATTTTTGAACTAAGAAGAATGAAGACTTCAAGACGTTATCCATCCCGATGGTGGTTTTCGTGGTTTCCACCGTACAAAGAGCGAATGCTGGGATGAGTACAAATCGGCCACGACCGTACATAGCATCCATAGTTCGGTTTGGAAAAAATAATGTGGACAATGATATATTAAGTAGTTCTAAGTAGATTTTAATAAGGTAAACACATGGAAATACTTGACATTTGTGTCCGTACAACATGTTTATGCCGGTTTTGACCGAGTTTGTATGTATTGCAACAATAAAATAATAATAATAATAATAATAATAATAATAATAATAAAAATAATAATAATAATAATAAAATAGTAAAAGTCTACACGTTCCCAGTCGCTGCTGATAATATATCGCATTTCAAAGGGAAAAAGCTGTAATCAACCAATAATTTTCACGGCATTGAGATCTACGAGTGATTTACTACAAGAAGACATAAAGGGAAGTACCAGTATCCATTACTTTGTATATAAATAGAAGTTTAATTTTGTATGCTTACATTTTAGTCCAGGGCCTTGCTTGAGAAACATAGGAACAGTTGAATTTAGTGTTGATTTTGACAGATTGAAGCTAGATCTGGACACGTCAAGGTCTTGTACTTATAATTTGATTCGATAATATTGTAACTAGATATATGTTTTACGGTTGTATGTAAGCACTTTTTATTTGTTTCCAGAATTAAGAAGATTTCGTCTTCAAAATCTGTGAAATTTGAAACTGTCATTCAACTCCAACTCAGCGCCTTGTAATTGCGTGTGTTATTTATTGACGGGGCACGGCCAAGTTGCGAGTGTAAAGAAAAGTGTGACATTAAGTGCTTTGATTTCTTTGAAAAACAATATTAACTTTCTGTGACAAAGAACTTAGTTTGACAGGACAATGAACTTTGACATTTAGTAAATAAACAAACAGATTATGGATGCTTCTGATGTATTATCGCAACAGACCACCAAATCTGGAAGAGTGAGGCAGCGTATCAAATGGACAGATAATATGAACATTTGTGTGATGCGCAACTACTATAGAATTACGTTATTAGAAACTAGATTAGTTGGATATCGACAAGAACTGCACCGAGCGTTTACACGTGAATACCCATTAGTAGATGTAACCGAACAAAGAGTAGCAGACCAAAGGAGAATAATTGTAAGTAATGGTATGCTACCATTTAATCTATTGAACGTAATAAGACATGAAGTAGAGGAAGAACTACAAATAGATCAAGAAAATGAAGAGGATTTGGCGAACGAGGAGCACATCATGGAAGCATCAAGAAACGATGACCATCTACGACAAGAATTAATGGAACAAGTAGACCTACCAGAAGGCCAGAACACACAAGAGGTACATCACCAACATCCACCTATTAATAACATTGAACAAGAAGAGAATACAAGAGGGAACACACAAGAAATAGACGAGTTAAAGAACATATTACATTTAGCTTTTGAAAATGCTTTGTCAGAATTTGCACATATAGAACCGAACAAGAGACCTAGAATTCCTAAACCTAAACAGTCTAAGCAAATGGACATAGTAATGCACGTAATGAACGCACATATATTGTTAGATTACGCGAAGAAAGAATTGTCGTTTGAGGAAGTGCATGCAGCAATATATTGTGGAGCCGTAGCAGTGGTCAGACAATTAGGATTAAAAATAAAGTTGGTACATTCTCAGAACATAAAAACAAATAAGACTCCAAAATGGGAACGAAGATTAGTCAAACGCATTAACGAGTTAAGGAGAGATATTGGGAGATTAGAACAATTCAGGATGGGTAATAGATCTAAAAAGATATTACAATATTGCCAACACATATTTGAAAGGTTTAAAATCCATACTATACATGAAACACCGAACGAGGCTACAAACGAATACTTGGATACTCTAAAGCAAAAAGTAAGTGCATTAGCCAAAAGACTACGAAGATATAAAGAGTGTAGTGATAGAAAAGAACAAAACGAAATGTTTAAAGAAAAAGAAAAAGAATTCTATCAGCAAATTAACAATAAAGAAGAAATAGTAGGCAATGGTATACCATCGAAGACAGAGATTGAGCAGTTTTGGGGTGGGATATGGAGTAACCCATTAATGCACAATCACAATGCAACATGGATTCAAGATGAAATTGAGGCAATGAGTGATATCGAAGAAATGACATTTGATGGCATCAGTGTAAATGATATAAAATCAACGATACGAAATACTCATAATTGGAAAGCACCCGGTAACGATAACATTCAAAATTTTTGGTACAAGAAGTTTTCAAACATGCACACCCAGATTGCTAAATGTCTTAATGAATTTATATTAGGAGACAAGGATTTACCAGATTTCTTTACTGAAGGAATAACATTTCTTAAACCAAAAGATAATGACACCAAAAATCCAAGTAAATATAGACCAATTACATGCTTACCTACTATTTACAAAATCTTGACATCGTGCATAACAAATAAAATATATAGTCACTGCGAAGAACACAATATATTAGCTGAAGAACAAAAGGGATGTCGTAAATTGTCGCAAGGGTGTAAGGAACAATTAATTATCGATTCTGTTGTAATGAACCAAGCTTTCAACAAGAAGAGAAACATTCATGTTAGCTATATTGATTACAAGAAAGCGTATGATTCGTCACCACATTCGTGGCTAATACAGATACTGGAAATTTATAAAGTAAACCCATTGATAGTAAACTTTTTGCGGACAGCGATGACGAGTTGGAAAACAACATTAAAGTTAAATGTAGGCAAAGAGCAGATATGTACTGACCCAGTTAACATCCGACGAGGTATTTTTCAAGGTGACTCGTTTAGTGCGTTATGGTTTTGTCTTTCATTAAATCCATTATCTCATATACTAAACAAATCTACACATGGTTTCAAGATAAAGGACGGTAATACGGTTTGCCACACACTTTCACATCTATTCTACATGGACGATCTCAAGCTATATGCTTTAAATGCGACACACATGACGAATCTTCTTAACTCAACGTTAGAATTCAGTAGAGATATATGTCTGGATTTTGGAATTGATAAAATGTAAGTCACTTCATGTCATCAAAGGAAAGATTACGAAATTAGAAGAGTTTGAAATTGACGAAGACAACCGGATTGGAGTAATGGACGAAGAAGATATATACAAATATCTAGGATTTGCGCAGGCTAAACGAATTGATCATAAAATGATGAAAAGTAAACTAATTTCTGCATACAAGAAACGAATAGGATCCATTTTAAAAACACAATTGAATGGTAAAAACAAGATCAAAGCAATTAACACTTATGCTATACCGGTACTAACATATTCATTTGGAATTATTAACTGGACACAGACAGAACTTCATGCCCTAGAAATTCTCACCCGCACAACATTCACCAAATACAGAAGTCATCACCCTAAGTCAGCAATAGAACGAGTGACTCTACCTAGAGAAAAAGGGGGAAGAGGCTTGATTGATTTAAACAATTTATATTATAAACAAATTGAAATTCTGAGAAAGTACTTTTATACAAAATGCCCACATTCACAACTTCATAGAGCTATAGTATCGGCAGACAAGTCGCTTTCTCCCCTCAATTTAAATGACGGAAATTTAAACTTGCTTCAAAAACTAAATTCTGACACAGCAAAAGAGATCAGAATATCAGAAAAGACGTTACATAGCAGACATTATAAAGAACTTCTTAAGGATAGCGTCGATAGAGTAGCATCGAACAAATGGTTAACGTCCGGGGACATTTTCAGCGAAACAGAGGGATTTATGATCGCTATTCAAGATAAAGTAATCAAGACTAACAATTACAAAAAATACATGCTGAAAGACGTCACAGTGGAAGATAAATGTAGAAAATGTAATTTGAACGGCGAAACAATTGAACATATCGTATCTGGGTGCAAAATGCTTTGTCAAACAGATTATCTTCATAGGCATAACCAAGTTGCAAACATTGTACATCAAAAATTAGCCATGAAGTATAAACTTATAAACACAACCACTGCGTATTACAAATACAAGCCTGAAAAGGTATTAGATAGTAAATACTACAAATTATATTACGACCGGGCAGTTATTACAGACCAAACCATACATCACAATAGACCGGATATTATATTTATTGACAAGAAGAAACAAGAAACGATTTTAATTGATGTTGCCGTCCCTTTATGCCACAATGTAGAGACAACTTGGAGGGAAAAGATAAACAGATATAAGGAATTATCAATTGAAATAAAAAGGTTGTGGAAGCAGAATAATGTAACTGTTATACCGTTAATTATATCAGCAAATGGCATTGTTCCACGTAAACTCCATGACAGTATTAAACTAATTGGTCTCCAACCGAACATATACATCGAGATGCAAAAAGCAATTATTTTGAACACGTGTAGGATAGTGCGAAAATTTTTGGATTAAGAAGAATGAAGACTTCAAGAAGTTCTCCATCCCGGTGGTGAATTTCGTGGTTTCCACCGTACAAAGAGCGAATGCTGGGATGAGTACAAATCGGCCACGACCGTACATAGCATCCACAGTTCGGTTTGGAAAAAATAATGTGCACGGCAATGATATATAAAGTAGTTCTTAGATTTTAATAAGGTAAACACATGGAAATACTTGACATTTGTGTCCGTACAACATGTTTATGCCGGTTTTGACCGAGTTTGTATGTATTGCAACAATAAAATAATAATAATAATAATAATAATTAAATTAATAATAATAAATTGACCATGAAATCATGATTGGAAAATTTTGATTTGTTCAATTTGTATTCATTAAGGGTAAATCATTTCATTTGCATAAATAAAAAAATAAAATTACAACTTTTGAAACATTCAAGAGAACCACCAAAAGAAGTTACCATGGATATTAGGCAGAGATAAGAATACAAAATTTCAAATGGGAATTTTTTAAAAATGTCAAACAATATGAAATTCCATATCGATAATCGCAACATCAAACAAATATCGCAATGTATCACGATAATAACGGCGTGAAAAAATATCGTATCGATATTGAATTTTCAATTTTTATCGTGATATATCGCCGCGATATTGTGAAATAAGCACTAATACTACATTTTAACATTGCGTCATATGTTTGGGAGAGGGAAGGTCGTGGCGAATAGATTTTCTTGCGGCTATCTCGAAGGCGGGCACTCGGCGGCTGGTCGGTGGTCGTTCAGCTAACGTTGAGCAGCCGCCAAATTCAAATATGAAATCAAGTCGCCGCGATTATCGGGATATCGCACAGAATTCAACATCGTACGATAATCGCGATATGGCTAGCCATATCGCAATAATATCGATATACAATATTTATCGATATGCGATTATCGTTGACATTCCTAGAATTTTTCAGTATTTTACTAAATCAAAAACATTCTGTGAACCAATAGGCACCGTGTGTTTGTACACACAGCGCTATATGTGGCCAAATTTAGCAACTAACTGCTGAAGATTTCATTCCACGGTTGAAAATAGTGCTGGATATTATTGGGATATATCTTGTTTTTTGTTTGGTGATTGTTTTGTTTTTTATTGTTGATGTGTATTTATTTTGTTTTGTTGTTTTGTTTTGTGTTTTTGTTTTTATTGTCTTGTTTTGTTTGTGTTTGTTATGTGTTATTTGTTGTTTGTACTTCTTTAACGTGTCCTGATTAAAATGGTGGCTTGCCTTTTAAAGATCTACTGATGGGATAGATAATCTGACCAAAAATTTAAATAGCCGTATTGAATTAAACAATTTTCACAGTTTGCCATTATCGACGTAGGAAGAACGACGCTGCTTCAGCAGGTTGTTGCGCGACTTTGCCACTTTGAGCGCTTCATTCGTTTTCACTAAAGGTAAGTTACCTTTTATTTAACTTACCTTTTAGAACTCACAGACTAACCTTGTTTAAAGCTACTAACATCATACCTTTCCCACTTATTAATGAGTACCGAACCTGCCTTTTTATTCACAATGTTATAATTAATGAAACTATATCTAACTTGAACCTCACATTCAACCATAACTATCATAAGCATAATACTCGAACCAAGCATTACCTTCACCTTCACACTATCAATACCACTCAAAGAGGCAAGGATAACATAATGCACAGCGGCCTAATACTGTACAACAATCTACCGCACTCTCTGAAAACACTGAAGAAGCACAAATTTAAAGCTGCCTTAAAGGAATATTTACATACTAAGTAAGATTCTCTGTTCTAAGCTCCTCGCCATTAACATATGGCTTGTGTTCTTCTTCTTTTTCTTCTTTTTTTCCATTGATCTACCTTGCAATTTTATTTAAATTTATTATTTATTTAATTGTTTACATATTATTATAATGGTTTTACTTAATTTCTCTACTTTGTCTGTTCTTTCCTTAAGTCATAGTATCGAAATGATGCAATTATTAGCATAATATGTCATTATGTAAGCCTGCTTCATTTATTCCCCTTCTCTTTATGATAATATGTTAGGGGTATTTTGCTTCATAGTCATAACCTTAAGTTATTAAAATATAATCAAACATCTTTCCTTTCATCTTCTTCTTCTTTTTTTATTTGCCACCTATTATTTCTACAATTAGTACAATCAGGCTACTATTGACATTGTTATTATAATCTTACTTTTTTATGTTCCTGGTATCACTAGTGCTGTTTATAAGTATTCTGTAGGCCTATGTTCTACTTTTCATATTATATTTATACGTAATCTAAATGATGTAATATCTTGCTCAAACAACTCTTTATCAACACGTTTCTATGTTGTACTATCATGTACCATATCATGATGTTATCATGTTTCTTCCTACTTTGTTTTCATTATTTATTAGTACTCAGTTAGTACATAAGTTATTATATAAGACATAATTCTAATTCTTGATTGTAAATGTAAGTTAAGGAATCTGTAAAGAGTTTTCTAAACTCAAGATTCAACCTGTGTCAATAAAGATTTTACATTACTTTACATCAGTGGCCAATCTCGGTGATTATATTCACATCTTTCGGAGACATACGTTTTTTTAAATATAATCTTACTTATTTGTTTGCAATGCACTGATTTCTTAGCAGTTTTGTGACTGTAAACAACTAATGAAATCACCATTTCAATGTTACAATTCTGATGAACGGTATGTCTATATACTATAGCTTCAATAAGTTTTCGCACACCGATCTCAAATCATCATCCAAGGCCCCTTTCATACGCGCCAATTGAAAGAACATAAACAGAATCCTGGCGTTCTTTCACACATTCCTAAATGCAGTCTTACCCAAAAAACATACCTAAATACATATTGCACCAATTATGCACCACATACACCATCAAATTTAATTTTTGCACCACTTCCATAACCAAATATTAAATTATTAACTGGGGGTTGCCAATTTAATGTGCCCCCCCCCCCCCCCACCCCCCAAAGACGTGTAATTATTGCACAAATTATGCACCAAAATACGCCATCAAACTTAATTATTGCACCACTCCCACAGTCAAGATATAAATTATTATTTGAGAGGGGGCCCAACTTAAACCACGCCCACCCCCCCAAAACGTGTATTGACATTTTAAATGCATGTAATTATTGCACTAATTATGCACCAAAAAATACCATCAAAATAAATTTTTGCACCACTCCCACAGTCAAGATATTAATTAATTAATTTGAGGGGGGGGGGACAACTTAAGGCTAGCCCCCCCCCCCCCCCTCCAACGTTTGTTGACATTTTGAGTGCATGTTATTATTGCACTAATTACTACACTAACTATACACTAATAACTTTGTAACATCTTGACTGATTTTGCCACAAAAGTAATGGCGATCATATCGAATTAGTTTACGGAAAAAAATATGAGTGCTACTTATAAAATTAATTAATAAAATTAATATCTTAATTGTGGGAGTGGTGCAAAAAGAATTTGCTAGTGTATTTTGGCGAAAAATTGGTGCAATATTTGGGTAAGTTTTTTTGGGTGTAATATCTTTGGGGGGGGGGGGGGGGGTAACTTAATTGACTTTGTTCCAGGTAACCAAAGGAAGTTCCTAAATTATCCCTAACGGACCGGCTTAAATTAGATGGTAGGAACTAGAGACGTAGAAAATGAAGTTGGTAACCTGGCCTCGGCTACGTCGTAATCATGAGAATACCCACGTTGAGCCAACTATAAACTTAACTTTAAACAAACTTTAATGAAAATGGGGACTTTTACGTGATTTCAGTTAAGTTATTTGACAGTACTAAGGTGTGTGGCCATCAGTATAAACTACAACATTGACGACAAATGTTCAAACCACCATATACCCCTATTCAGTGCTCGAAATTAACGGCAGCCCAAAACGTACTCGGGCTGCCACTTGTATATAACCAGGCAGCCTGACGGGCTGTCTTAAATTTCACATACAAACACTTTATTCAATAGTGTTTTTTCTTAAATCAAAAGTGCCTTGTGTTCAGACAACACACTGTGTTATATTAACAAATTATCACAGTTATTAATGTATCAAACTAGTAATCTTATTCTTGAGAGACTAGAGCGTGAGAAATATTTCAAGACATATATTTCGTGCTGTCCGCCGCCCGCCCAGCCTATATACATACACATGCGCCACCGCGCAGCACTGTCAAGACATATTGTTCGTGCTATCCGCCGCCCGCCTAGCCTATACACATGCGCCACCGCGCAGCACAGTCAAGACATATTGTTCGTGCTATCCGCCGCCCGCCTAGCCTATACACATGCGCCACCGCGCAGCACAGTCAAGACATATTGTTCGTGCTGTCCGCCGCCCGCCTGGCCTATACACATGCGCCACCGCGCAGCACAGTCAAGACATATTGTTCGTGCTATCCGCCGCCCGCCTAGCCTATACACATGCGCCACCGCGCAGCACAGTCAAGACATATTGTTCGTGCTATCCGCCGCCCGCCTAGCCTATACACATGCGCCACCGCGCAGCACAGTCAAGACATATTGTTCGTGCTGTCCGCCGCCCGCCTAGCCTATACACATGCGCCACCGCGCAGCACAGTCAAGACATATTGTTCGTGCTATCCGCCGCCCGCCTAGCCTATACACATGCGCCACCGCGCAGCACAGTCAAGACATATTGTTCGTGCTGTCCGCCGCCCGCCTGGCCTATACACATGCGCCACCGCGCAGCATAGTCTCATAGGCGATGACACCTGTAGCAGCTCAAGCAGTACTGAATTGCAATAACATGGCAAATTAATCATGATATATCATTAATAGACTTTTTTACATTGTAATTGTGTGTCATTATTGTCATAACATAAGACTAAAAGAAAAAAAAAGACTAATTTTTTATAAAATAATTAAAAAACAAAAAATGTAATTTCAAATGTTAATTACGCAAAAAAAAAAGAAAATATTAATACAAACACCGGGCTATTCAAAACTTAACCGGGCTGCCAAAACCTATAAGAGAGTAGCCCAAAGGGCTGCTAATTATAATTCCTAATTTCGGCACTGCCCCTATCTATCGTCTTAGCGTGTTCATGAAGTCTCTGCAGTATCCCCATATTATGAACAATGTATTATTTCACTTATTAACTGTTGCTCTATTCATCGTTTGAGCATGTTAACCGTTGAGTTTTCGAGGGAAAAAAAATCTTAATCAAACATTATAATTAATTAAGAGGGTACTATGCAATACGCTATTCATAGCTACGACAAGGTCTTCACGCCCCCTCCCAAACACACTGCGCACCAGACAAACCACATGCTAACTGACGGGCTAGCCTGCCGCTGTTACGGGCACCGACCATTTTGTTATCTACCACTCTTTGTTGCTACACTGTGTACTATGCAGTAAGCTATTCATAGCTACGACAAGGTCTTCACGCCCCCTCCCAAACACCCTGCACACCAGACAAACCACATGCTAACTGACGGGCTAGCCTGCCGCTGTTACGGGCACCGACCATTCTGTTATCTACCAGTCTTTGTTGCTTCACTTAGTGTACTATGCAGTAAGCTATTCATAGCTACGACAAGGTCTTCACGCCCCCTCCCAAACACCCTGCGCACCAGACAAACCACATGCTAACTGACGGGCTAGCCTGCCGCTGTTACGGGCACCGACCATTCTGTTATCTACCAGTCTTTGTTGCTACACTTAGTGTACTATGCAGTAAGCTATTCATAGCTACGACAAGGTCTTCACGCCCCCTCCCAAACACCCTGCGCACCAGACAAACCACATGCTAACTGACGGGCTAGCCTGCCGCTGTTACGGGCACCGACCATTCTGTTATCTACCAGTCTTTGTTGCTACACTTAGTGTACTATGCAGTAAGCTATTCATAGCTACGACAAGGTCTTCACGCCCCCTCCCAAACACCCTGCGCACCAGACAAACCACATGCTAACTGACGGGCTAGCCTGCCGCTGTTACGGGCACCGACCATTCTGTTATCTACCAGTCTTTGTTGCTACACTTAGTGTACTATGCAGTAAGCTATTCATAGCTACGACAAGGTCTTCACGCCCCCTCCCAAACACCCTGCGCACCAGACAAACCACATGCTAACTGACGGGCTAGCCTGCCGCTGTTACGGGCACCGACCATTCTGTTATCTACCAGTCTTTGTTGCTACACTTAGTGTACTATGCAGTAAGCTATTCATAGCTATGACAAGGTCTTCACGCCCTCTCCCAAACACCCTGCGCACCAGACAAACCACATGCTAACTGACGGGCTAGCCTGCCACTATTACGGACACCGACCATTCTGTCATCTACCAGTCTTTGTTGCTACACTTAGTGTACTATGCAGTAAGCTATTCATAGCTACGACAAGGTCACAACGCCCCCTCCCAAACACCCTGCGCACTAGACAAACCACATGCTAACTGACGGGCTAGCCTGCTAATGTTACGGGCACCGACCATTCTGTTATCTACCAGTCTTCGTTGCTACACTTAGTGTACTATGCAGTAAGCTATTCATAGCTACGACAAGGTCTCAACGCCCCCTCCCAAACACCCTGCGCACTAGACAAACCACATGCTAACTGACGGGCTAGCCTGCTGCTGTTACGGGCACCGACCATTCTGTTATCTACCAGTCTTCGTTGCTACACTTAGTGTACTATGCAGTTAGCTATTCATAGCTACGACAAGGTCTTCACGCCCCCTTCCAAACACCCTGCGCACCAGACTAACCTCATGCTAACTGACGGGCTAGCCTGCCGCTGTTACGGGCACCGACCATTCTGTTATCTACCAGCCTTTGTTGCAACACTTAGTGTACTATGCAGCTTTCTATGCAGTAAGCTATTCATAGCTGCGACAAGGTCTTCACGCCCCCTCCCAAACACCCTGCGCACCAGACCAACCACATGCTAACTGACGGGCTAGCCTGCCGCTGTTACGGGCACCGACCATTCTGTTATCTACCAGTCTTTGTTGCTACACTTAGTGTACTATGCAGCTTACTATGCAGTAGGCTATTCATAGCTACGACAAGGTCTTCACGCCCCCTCCCTAACATCCTGCGCACCAGACAAACCACATGCTAACTGACGAGCTAGCCTGCCGCTGTTACGGGCACCGACCATTCTGTTATCTACCAGTCTTTGTTGCTACACTTAGTGTACTATGCAGTAAGCTATTCATAGCTACGACAAGGTCTTCACGCCCCGTCCCAAACACCCTGCGCACCAGACAAACCACATGCTAACTGACGGGCTAGCCTGCCGCTGTTACGGGCACCGACCATTCTGTTATCTACCAGTCTTTGTTGCTACACTTAGTGTACTATGCAGTAAGCTATTCATAGCTACGACAAGGTCTTCACGCCTCCTCCCAAACACCCTTCGTACCAGACAAACCACATGCTAACTGACGGGCTAGCCTGCCGCTGTTACGGGCACCGACCATTCTGTTATCTACCAGTCTTTGTTGCTACACTTAGTGTACTATGCAGTAAGCTATTCATAGCTACGACAAGGTCTTCACGCCCCGTCCCAAACACCCTGCGCACCAGACAAACCACATGCTAACTGACGGGCTAGCCTGCCGCTGTTACGGGCACCGACCATTCTGTTATCTACCAGTCTTTGTTGCTACACTTAGTGTACTATGCAGTAAGCTATTCATAGCTACGACAAGGTCTTCACGCCCCCTCCCAAACACCCTGCACACCAGACCAACCACATGCTAACTGACGGGCTAGCCTGCCGCTGTTACGGGCACCGACCATTCTGTTATCTACCAGTGTTTGTTGCTACACTTAGTTATGCAGTAAGCTATTCATAGCTATGACAAGGTCTTAACCCCCCTCCCAAACACCCTGCGCACCAGACAAACCACATGCTAACTGACGGGCTAGCCTGCCGCTGTTACGGGCACCGACCATGCTGTTATCTACCAGTCTTTGTTGCTACACTTAGTGTACTATGCAGTAAGCTATTCATAGCTACGACAAGGTCTTCACGCCCCCTCCCTAACACCCTGCGTACCAGACAAACCACATGCTAACTGACGGGCTAGCCTGCCGCTGTTACGGGCACCGACCACGCTGTTATCTACCAGTCTTTGTTGCTACACTTAGTGTACTATGCAGTTAGCTATTCATAGCTACGACAAGGTCTTCACCCCCCTCCCAAACACCCTGCGCACCAGACAAACCACATGCTAACTGACGGGCTAGCCTGCCGCTGTTACGGGCACCGACCATTCTGTTATCTACCAGTATTTGTTGCTACACTTAGTGTACTATGCAGTAAGCTATTCATTGTTACGACAAGGTCTTCACGCCCCCTCCCAAACACACTGCGCACCAGACAAACCACATGCTAACTGACGGGCTAGCCTGCCGCTGTTACGGGCACCGACCATGCTGTTATCTACCAGTCTTTGTTGCTACACTTAGTGTACTATGCAGTAAGCTGTTCATAGCTACGACAAGGTCTTCACGCCCCCTCCCAAACACTCTGCGCACCAGACAAACCACATGCTAACTGACGGGCCAGCCTGCCGCTGTTACGGGCACCGACCATGCTGTTATCTACCAGTCTTTGTTGCTACACTTAGTGTACTATGCAGTTAGCTATTCATAGCTACGACAAGGTCTTCACGCCCCCTCCCTAACACCCTGCGTACCAGACAAACCACATGCTAACTGACGGGCTAGCCTGCCGCTGTTACGGGCACCGACCATTCTGTTATCTACCAGTCTTTGTTGCTACACTTATTGTACTATGCAGTAAGCTATTCATAGCTACGACAAGGTCTTCACGCCCCCCCCCCCCCCAAACACCCTGCGCACCAGACAAACCACATGCTAACTGACGGGCTAGCCTGCCGCTGTTACGGGCACCGACCATTCTGTTATCTTCCAGTCTTTGTTGCTACACTTAGTGTACTATGCAGTAAGCTGTTCATAGCTACGACAAGGTCTTCACGCCCCCTCTCAAACACTCTGCGCACCAGACAAACCACATGCTAACTGACGGGCTAGCCTGCCGCTGTTACGGGCACCGACCATTCTGTTATCTACCAGTCTTTGTTGCTACACTTAGTGTACTATGCAGTAAGCTGTTCATAGCTACGACAAGGTCTTCACGCCCCCTCCCAAACACTCTGCGCACCTACAAACCACATGCTAACTGACGGGCTAGCCTGCCGCTGTTACGGGCACCGACCATTCTGTTATCTACCAGTCTTTGTTGCTACACTTATTGTACTATGCAGTAAGCTATTCATAGCTACGACAAGGTCTTCACGCCCCCCCCCCCCCCCAAACACCCTGCGCACCAGACAAACCACATGCTAACTGACGGGCTAGCCTGCCGCTGTTACGGGCACCGACCATTCTGTTATCTTCCAGTCTTTGTTGCTACACTTAGTGTACTATGCAGTAAGCTGTTCATAGCTACGACAAGGTCTTCACGCCCCCTCTCAAACACTCTGCGCACCAGACAAACCACATGCTAACTGACGGGCTAGCCTGCCGCTGTTACGGGCACCGACCATTCTGTTATCTACCAGTCTTTGTTGCTACATTTAGTGTACTATGCAGTAAGCTGTTCATAGCTACGACAAGGTCTTCACGCCCCCTCCCAAACACTCTGCGCACCTACAAACCACATGCTAACTGACGGGCTAGCCTGCCGCTGTTACGGGCACCGTCCATTCTGTTATCTTCCAGTCTTCGTTGCTACACTTGGTGTACTATGCAGTAAGCTATTCATAGCTACGACAAGGTCTTCACGCCCCCTCCCAAACACTCTGCGCACCAGACAAACCACATGCTAACTGACGGGCTAGCCTGCCGCTGTTACGGGCACCGACAATTCTGTTATCTACCAGTCTTTGTTGCTACACTTAGTGTACTATGCAGTAAGCTATTCATAGCTACGACAAGGTCTTCACGCCCCCTCCCAAACACCCTGCGCACCAGACAAACCACATGCTAACTGACGGGCTAGCCTGCCGCTGTTACGGGCACCGACCATTCTGTTATCTTCCAGTCTTTGTTGCTACACTTAGTGTACTATGCAGTAAGCTGTTCATAGCTACGACAAGGTCTTCACGCCCCCTCTCAAACACTCTGCGCACCAGACAAACCACATGCTAACTGACGGGCTAGCCTGCCGCTGTTACGGGCACCGACCATTTTGTTATCTACCGGTCTTTGTTGCTACACTTAGTGTACTATGCAGTAAGCTGTTCATAGCTACGACAAGGTCTTCACGCCCCCTCCCAAACACCCTGCGCACCAGACAAACCACATGCTAACTGACGGGCTAGCCTGCCGCTGTTACGGGCACCGACCATTCTGTTATCTACCAGTCTTTGTTGCTACACTTAGTGTACTATGCAGTAAGCTATTCATAGCTACGACAAGATCCTCACGCCCCCTCCCAAACACCCTGCGCACCAGACAAACCACATGCTTACTGACGGGCTAGCCTGCCGCTGTTACGGGCACCGACCATTCTGTCATCTACCAGTCTTTGTTGCTACACTTAGTGTACTATGCAGTAAGCTATTCATAGCTACGACAAGATCCTCACGCCCCCTCCCAAACACCCTGCGCACCAGACAAACCACATGCTAACTGACGGGCTAGCCTGCCGCTGTTACGGGCACCGACCATTCTGTCATCTACCAGTCTTTGTTGCTACACTTAGTGTACTATGCAGTAAGCTGTTCATAGCTACGACAAGGTCTTCACGCCCCCTCCCAAACACTGTGCGCACCGGACAAACCACATGCTAACTGACGGGCTAGCCTGCCGCTGTTACGGGCACCGACCATTCTGTTATCTACCAGTCTTTGTTGCTACACTTAGTGTACTATGCAGTAAGCTATTCATAGCTACGACAAGGTCTTCACGCCCCCTCCCAAACACCCTGCGCACCAGACAAACCACATGCTAACTGAAGAGCTAGCCTGCCGCTGTTACGGGCACCGACCATTCTGTTATCTACCAGTCTTTGTTGCTACACTTAGTGTACTATGCAGTAAGCTATTCATAGCTACGACAAGGTCTTCACGCCCCCTCCCAAACACCCTGCGCACCAGACAAACCACATGCTAACTGACGGGCTAGCCTGCCGCTGTTACGAGCACCGACCATTCTGTTATCTACCAGTTTTTGTTGCTACACTTAGTGTACTATGCAGTAAGCTATTCATAGCTACGACAAGGTCTTCACGCATCCTCCCAAACACCCTGCGCACCTGACAAACCACATGCTAACTGACGGGCTAGCCTGCCGCTGTTACGGGCACCGACCATTCTGTTATCTACCAGTCTTTGTTGCTACACTTAGTGTACTATGCAGTAAGCTATTCATAGCTACGACAAGGTCTTCACGCATCCTCCCAAACACCCTGCGCACCTGACAAACCACATGCTAACTGACGGGCTAGCCTGCCGCTGTTACGGGCACCGACCATTCTGTTATCTACCAGTCTTTGTTGCTACACTTAGTGTACTATGCAGTAAGCTATTCATAGCTACGACAAGGTCTTCACGCCCACTCCCAAACACCCTGCGCACCAGACAAACCACATACTAACTGACGGGCTAGCCTGCCGCTGTTACGGGCACCGACCATTCTGTTATCAACCAGTCTTTGTTGCTGCACTTAGTGTACTATGCAGTAAGCTATTCATAGCTACGACAAGGTCTTCACGCCCCCTCCCAAACACCCTGCGCACCAGACAAACCACATGCTTACTGATGAGCTAGCCTGCCGCTGTTACGGGCACCGACCATTCTGTTATCTACCAGTCTTTGTTGCTACACTAAGTGTACTATGCAGTAAGCTATTCATAGCTACGACAAGGTCTTCACGCCCCCTCCCAAACACCCTGCGCACCAGACAAACCACATGCTTACTGATGAGCTAGCCTGCCGCTGTTACGGGCACCGACCATTCTGTTATCTACCAGTCTTTGTTGCTACACTAAGTGTACTATGCAGTAAGCTATTCATAGCTACGACAAGGTCTTCAGCCCCCTCCCAAACACCCTGCGCACCAGACAAACCACATGCTAACTGACGGGCTAGCCTGCCGCTGTTACGGGCACCGACCATTCTGTTATCTACCAGTCTTTGTTGCTACACTAAGTGTACTATGCAGTAAGCTATTCATAGCTACGACAAGGTCTTCACGCCCCCTCCCAAACACCCTGCGCACCGGACAAACCACATGCTAACTGACGAGCTAGCCTGCCGCTGTTACGGGCACCGACCATTGTGTTATCTACCAGTCTTTGTTGCTACACATAGTGTACTATGCAGTTAGCTATTCATAGCTACGACAAGGTCTTCACGCCCTTTCCCAAACACCCTGCGCACCAGACAAACCACATGCTAACTGACGGGCTAGGCTGCCGCTGTTACGGGCACCGACCATTCTGTTATCTACCAGTCTTTGTTGCTACACTTAGTGTACTATGCAGTAAGCTATTCATAGCTACGACAAGGTCTTCACGCCCCCTCCCAAACACCCTGCGCACCAGACAAACCACATGCTAACTGACGGGCTAGCCTGCCGCTGTTACGAGCACCGACCATTCTGTTATCTACCAGTCTTTGTTGCTACACTTAGTGTACTATGCAGTAAGCTATTCATAGCTACGACAAGGTCTTCACGCCCCCTCCCAAACACCCTGCGCACCAGACAAACCACATGCTAACTGACGGGCTAGCCTGCCGCTGTTACGGGCGCCGACCATTCTGTTATCTACCAGTCTTTGTTGCTACACTTAGTGTACTATGCAGTAAGCTATTCATAGCTACGACAAGGTCTTCACGCATCCTCCCAAACACCCTGCGCACCTGACAATCCACATGCTAACTGACGGGCTAGTTTGCCGCTGTTACGGGCACCGACCATTCTGTTATCTACCAGTCTTTGTTGCTACACTTAGTGTACTATGCAGTAAGCTATTCATAGCTACGAAAAGGTCTTCATGCCCCCTCCCAAACACCCAGCGCACCAGACAAACCACATACTAACTGACGGGCTAGCCTGCCGCTGTTACGGGCACCGACCATTCTGTTATCAACCAGTCTTTGTTGCTACACTTAGTGTACTATGCAGTAAGCTATTCATAGCTACGACAAGGTCTTCACGCCCCCTCCCAAACACCCTGCGCACCAGACAAACCACATGCTACCTGACGGGCTAGCCTGCCGCTGTTACGGGCACCGACCATTCTGTTATCTACCAGTCTTTGTTGCTACACTTAGTGTACTATGCAGTAAGCTATTCATAGCTACGACAAGGTCTTCACGCCCCCTCCCAAACACCCTGCGCACCAGACAAACCACATGCTAACTGACGGGCTAGCCTGCAGCTGTTACGGGCACCGACCATTCTGTTATCAACCAGTCTTTGTTGCTACACTTAGTGTACTATGCAGTAAGCTATTCATAGCTACGACAAGGTCTTCACGCCCCCTCCCAAACACCCTGCGCACCAGACAAACCACATGCTACCTGACGGGCTAGCCTGCCGCTGTTACGGGCACCGACCATTCTGTTATCTACCAGTCTTCGTTGCTACACTTAGGGCCGGTCTTACAATCTCCTAATAAGAAAGTTATTTGTAGCAATTAAGCTATTTGTAGCAAATAGCGCTATATCCGGTATTTCAATCAACAAATAGCACTATTGGGACGAATAGCGAGTCTTTATTAGGAGGATTCTTATTAGGAAGATCATCCAGCAAATAGCGCGCGCTATTTGAAGTGTCACGTGATCCATCAGCTGCAACAACAACAACAAACATGGCGGCGTTGAATGGTCAGTTCTGCGTTTGAAGATGAAATAAATTTGTTTGTGGACGCTAGGGCCAGAAATCCTCGCGTGTGTGGGAACAGGGTGAATCATTTTGAATAGTAGATTAATTTCAAATGTTTTTACGGGATTCAGGCTCCCAAAATAAACCTTTTTGAGGCTTTTGTCTAGGCCCTTGCCTAGAGACGGCCACATGTCGTGCTTGCCAAAGTCCTAGGGCCTAGTTTTGGGTAGTACGCCTAGACCTGGTTCAACCTGTTACGGTACAGTATAAGGCCTAGAATCTATAGACATATCCTTGTTAGTTGGTTTACCAGTATAGACTAGGCTTTGGTCTAGGCTTTGCCCTACAGTCTTGCCTAGATAGCTCAGTCCAGCATTCTCTTGCCTGAGTAGGGCTGTAGGCCCTAATGTAGGGGCCTAGGACCTACACTTATTTTAGAGTTTGGCTATAGTCTGTACCTTTGTTAGGTCCTAGTCATTAGGTAGGAAAGCCCGTAGGTATAGAGGTATGCCTAGCCTTGATGCTCTAGCTTAGGTGTAGGCCGCAGTGCAGGTGTAGCCTAGACCCTAGGCCTACAGCCAGGCATTTGCTTTAGAGTTTCGACGAGTTCAATTTGAGATTTGAAAGGTCTAGGGCATAACTTACCAGTTTTTGGTCTGGTATAGTCGAATGATCTTGTGGCATAGATCTAACAAGCTTGTATAGGCCTAAAGCTAGAAGTTCTAGGCCTACCTGTTGGTGCAAGCCATCTGGGCATTGGGTTTGTATTTCAAACCCAATGATCTGGGCTTTGACCCTAGGTGAGATATGATGCAATAACGTTTAGGGAGGTCTTTCATGATTGATACACTATACTTCATTATGCAACTTAGTTTTGTGATATTGATTTCTTGTTGTCTTGCAGTTGGGCTGCACTAGGCTCACGACTACTTCAGCCACTTCCATGTTGTAGGTATAACTTTAGGCCTACATTCACATAATGTCTACTCTATCCAAGACACTATATACCATACATTAGACCCATCTCACTGATCAAAGGCACATTATCCTTTCTAAAGTCAACCCCCCCCCCCCCCCCCCACAATATTGTTATTGCAAGTAATCTCTAGGTGTTGTAAGTAAATAAGTAATATGAAAAATTCATACATAATATCACATTATGCATGTGTACCTACCATACGTTAACTGAACCATACTGGGCCTGCATTTAATATATTTGAACAATTAATTTAGTCTATGGCCGTTGGCTATATTGAAAGGTAGGCTGAAAGTTTAAATTAAATAAAAAAAAAACTTTGTGTGGAAGCAACAGTTTTTGGTTTGGTCACTCGGAGATTATTTGTTTCTTCCTACATTCGACAGTTCAGGACATCCAGTTGCACAGCATCGAGAAAAATACAAATAGAGCCAGACCCACCATGAAATCCAGAGATAGGCCTACCCGTGATGAATGTTCAACAAAATCAAGATCAAATACTGGCCAACATTTCTGATCAGTGTGGTAATGCGAACCTATGCAATCGGTTGATTATTTTCACCCCCTTTACTGGGCACGTTTTTTAAAGATAAATCCAAACATATTCAACACTTGCTATCAATTTTGTTAATTCTTAAAAATTATTATGCCTTCCTATAGTCATGAATAAATAAAAAATATCCAGCAACAGATGGAGGAGGCCCTAATTGCGATAAACGTTAAATACGAGTTTGGTAAGAAATTCTCATTACTACCTCGAAATCAGTCGCAGATAGTATTTTTTTTAATTTTTGGGGCCTATGTAAAAATCAACTTATATTTTGGGAGACAAATGTGAAGGGTTTTACATCAGGTTTCCTGTTTTACATAGGTGTAGTCATATTGAGGGAATGCTTATGGTAAAAACTAAAAATCCTTGATTGACATAAGAAATATGTTTATAATGTAAGGCCAACTGTAGTGAATGTTTAAGAACATAGAACAAGCTTGATACCTTCATCAAAGCAAGTGGTTTTAAATTTAAATTGTCAAGGCAGACATCAGGTAGCAAGAAACCATTTTAGTATTACGATTATACAGAACTGCCACTGGTTACTCTTTTCAATTAAATGGCAACTTTTTTTTAAGAAATACACTACTTGTTATGTAACTATTACAAAGAAATTACTGAAAATGCAACTAATAAATTTCTTAGTAACTGGTTTATCTTCAAATTATTACTTTTAATTTGTAGTATGAATATTTTACTTTTACCAAATCCAAATCTTTCCTTTGCTCATTTCAATTTAGTCAACCTGTAGAATCTCATATCAATCAAGTGATCAATTCAATTCAAATATTTATTTTATTTTATTTTATTCAAAAACAATGAGGTATGATTTGGCTACTAATCTGGACTCTGGAGTATGTTTTACATAAACACTCTAGAGTATAGGCTATGTATTTGGCTTCAAAACACACTGTATTGTATACATACATGTTATGTCCCTATTGAGTTAAATGTGTGAAAACCGAACTACAAGTAAGAGCTTGGGTCGAAGATGGGAACTTGTAAGCAAAGTAAACCGATCATGCATACTAGTTACACGTTTTCTTGGAAATGTTGTATAAATTATTGATATCACAATTTTTTCATAATAACCAACAATGAAACATGATTCGTACATAAATGTGTTAAAATATAAATATTTCAAAATAAATTATTATCAAAGTGCTATTGTATTTTATTTTTATCATTTCATTGGTACATGGTGATTTCATAAAACATGTAGCATTTGGCTAATCTAGTGAAGAAGTACTCAGACTTTCTACCAAGAAGATGTGTCCAGTTGTTTAATATGTAATGATATTGATATCTTTATTAGCATCTTTGATTGTAATGTGCTCATACATTTGTACACAATCTGTGGCTGCTGTAGACTACTTAGAATTAACAGATGAGTATATACTTAAGATTTAGGTAGATTAGATTAGGGTAACCGCAGATGGAGGCAAATACAAGAGAAGGTGGCTTGATGATGGTTACTAAACAAGTTGAAAATGTTTCTTTTTCTCAATTCCATAATGCTAATGACTAATGGTTAGTGGAACAGCTAGTTATAGAAATACAAGGTTGTCTGAAAAGGGAAAGGGAACAATAACTAATACAAAAAGTTGCAATTTGTGCTTCCTACTTTAGTCTACCTCCAACCTACAGACATATCTTGCATAGGGCTGTCAATGCCTATTTTCTCCATACTTTTTTTTTTAGAGGAGACTCCTTTCAGCCTAATTTCATTACAGTACCAGTGGCCCTACATAACATGTTGAGGTGAAATATATATTTTGTTATTTCAATATTTCCAATGGTAAATTAAATTAAATACAAATATTCTTGTACCCCCACTCTTAAAAATGCTTATTTTTAATCAGTCTAAAAAAAGTGTTGAATTTATCCTTCCTGCTCTAGCATCTACAGATATTTGCAAAGGACTGCCAATGACAAAGATAGATTATTTAAATTACTTGCAAAATTGTACATATGTTTGACTTGTACACTACCATCTAAGTTTACAAATGACAATTTCCTATTATACCGGTACTTGATCCACTGGAAGTAAGTGGAATCCACTGTAATAAAAAGAAACAAACAAGTCCAATTTATCACTGAATGACATAGAAATTATATTACATTTTTCCACTGGAATTTTACTAAAACAAAACACTATCTAGCAATCGGTTCAATATTTGGAATACTGTACCAAAATTGTCAATCATTGAATTATTTATTAAAACTATGCTCGTGTTCCACTCTTAAAAAATCTTATCCTTTTCAAAGTTTTCACTTCAATAAAATGGCAATACATTCTTTAACAAAATTCCAATGACATGTTTGTGGATTATTGTTATACCACCCCTTGGCTATCAGTGAATGTTTATTAACTAATGTCAGCTAATGAAAAACCTAGTTATTCAGTCCCGAGGGAAACAGTTCTAGGCCTAAACTGAGCAGGTCGGGTGGGTTGTTCCTGGTTCTTCCTAGCTTTACTAGGCCTAGCAATCCAACTCACACAGATCATGGAACGTAGGCCTATAGTTACTATTTTAAGTCATTACAGATGAAGCGGATGTTCATATGCCAAAAAATGTTATTCACATAATTTCTTGCGGAAATATTGAGAAATGTCTCGGCCGTAATATTTGACACCTTAAGCCGCCGTCGACTTTTGCCAAATATTTATGTAGATTAGGACAAGACAAACACGTAGGCCCTGGGTCTAAATTAATCGATAACATTGCTATTTGGAAATACCTGGAATCCTAGTAGACCTAAAATGGACTGACAAAATATTGGAGGTAGGCTAGGCCTACGCTGATTGTAGAACAATAGGGCCTAGTCACAGCTATTATTGCTATTATAATACTCCCGTGTCCTACCGGCCCACGTATGTTTCCTGTAAATCCTGCAAGTGGTGGTGGCGTCGATCTTTTTATAGTTAATTACGGCCTGTTAAGTCTGGTAAACAGCTTCCACAAATTCTTCAGATTAATGTATGGCGAAGTTAGGTTAGGTCTGTCTTGAAACGTTTTACTATTTTCGTATTACATTTCATTGGGAATATAGATAGAACAAATCTTGACTGAGCTGCACTAGGTCTGTAGCAAGTAGTTTGCTCAAAAATAAATTCAAATATTAGAAGATAATCGCGGTTTCATTGTTGAAATAGATCGAGAGTCGAAACCATTATTGCGATTGTTCTGCCAACCAAAAACTTCTAACAAATAATGTTTCAAGGTGTCTAATAAACTAGCCAATAGCTATTGGGAGGAATAAGTTCCGTTGTAAGACCCAACAACATTCTTATTCGACGAATAGCTTATTTGACAAATAGTTATTAGCCACAAATAGCGATTCTTATTAGGAGAATGTAAGACCGGGCCTTAGTGTACTATGCAGTAAGCTATTCATAGCTACGACAAGGTCTTCACGCCCCCTCCCAAACACCCTGCGCACCAGACAAACCACATGCTAACTGACGGGCTAGCCTGCCGCTGTTACGGGCACCGACCATTCTGTTATCTACCAGTCTTTCTTGCTACACTTAGTGTACTATGCAGTAAGCTATTCATAGCTACGAAAAGGTCTTCACGCCTCCCCCCAAACACCCTGCGCACCAGACAAACCACATGCTAACTGACGGGCTATCCTGCTGCTGTTACGAGCACCGACCATTCTGTTATCTACCAGTCTTTGTTGCTACACTTAAGTGTACTATGCAGTAAGCTATTCATAGCTACGACAAGGTATTCACGCCCCCTCCTAAACACCCTGCGCACCAGACAAACCACATGCTAACTGACGAGCTATCCTGCCGCTGTTACGAGCACCGACCATTCTGTTATCTACCAGTCTTTGTTGCTACACTTAGTGTACTATGCAGTTAGCTATTCATAGCTACGACAAGGTCTTCACGCCCCCTCCCAAACACCCTGGGCACCAGACAAACCACATGCTAACTGACGGGCTAGCCTGCCGCTGTTACGGGCACCGACCATTCTGTTATCACCAGTCTTTGTTGCTACACTTAGTGAACTATGCAGTAAGCTATTCATAGCTACGACAAGGTCTTCACGCCCCCTCCCAAACACCCTGCACACCAGACAAACCACATGCTAACTGACGAGCTATCCTGCCGCTGTTACGAGCACCGACCATTCTGTTATCTACCAGTCTTTGTTGCTACACTTAGTGTACTATGCAGTTAGCTATTCATAGCTACGACAAGGTCTTCACGCCCCCTCCCAAACACCCTGCACACCAGACAAACCACATGCTAACTGACGAGCTATCCTGCCGCTGTTACGAGCACCGACCATTCTGTTATCACCAGTCTTTGTTGCTACACTTAGGGCCGGTCTTACAATCTCCTAATAAGAAAGTTATTTGTAGCAATTAAGCTATTTGTAGCAAATAACGCTATATCCGGTATTTCAATCAACAAATAGCACTATTGGGACGAATAGCGAGTCCTTATTAGGAGGATTCTTATTAGGAAGATCATCCAGCAAATAGCGCGCGCTATTTGACGAATAAGAAAAAGTGTCACGTGATCCATCAGCTGCATCAACAACAAACATGGCGACGTTGGCTGGTCAATTCTGCTTCGGAAGATGAAATAAATTTGTTTGTGGATGCTAGGGCCAGAAATCCTCGCGTGTGTGGGAACAGGGTGAATCATTTTGAATAGTAGATTAATCTCAAATGTTTTTACGGGATTCAGGCTCCCAAAATAAACTGTTTTGAGGCTCTGTCCTAGGCCCTTGCCTAGAGACGGCCACAGGTCGTGCTTGCCAAAGTCCTAGGGCCTAGTTTTGGGTACGCCTAGAACTGGCCCAACCTGTTACGGTACAATATAAGGCCTAGAATCTAAAGATATATCCTTGCTTGTTGGTTTACCGGAGGTTCTACGCTAGGCTTTGATCTAGGGTTTGTCCTACAGTCTTGCCTAGATAGCTCTGTCCAGCATTCTCTTGCCTGAGTAGGGCTGTAGGCCCTAGTGTAAAACCTACACTTCTTTTTTGGAGTTTTGCTTTAGTCTGTAGGCCTACTCTTGTTGGATCCCAGTCATTTGGTAGGAAAGCCCGTAGGTATAAAGGTATGCCTAGCCTTGATGCCCTAGCGTAGACTATAGGCCTAGTCACGGTGTAGGGCCCGGGCTAGTAGCCTAGTGCAGGTGTAGGCCAGCCAGGCATTTGCCATAGGGTTTTGACGAGCTAACTTGAGATTTGAAAAGTCTAGGGCATAACTTTCTTGGTCAGGTATAGTCCAATCATCTTGTGGCATAGATCTAACCTAGCTTTTAAAAGCCTAAAGCTAGAAGTTCTACCTGTTGGCTCAAGCCATCTGGGTCTAGGCCTAGACCCTAGAGGTGATACGATGCAATAACGTTCAGGGAGGTCTTTCATTATTAATACACTACACTTCATAATGCAACTTAGTTTGGTGATATTGATTTCTTGTTGTCTTGCATTTGGGCTGCACTAGGCCCACGACTACTTCAGGCACTTCCATGTTGTAGGTATAATTTTAGACCTACATTCAACATAATGTCTACTCCATCCAAGACACTATATACCACACATTACACCCACCTCACTAATCAATGGCCCATTATCCTATCTAAAGTCAAAGCCCCCCCCCCCCCCCCCCCCAATATTGTTATTGCAAGCATAGGCGTGCGCAGCGTCTAACATTAGACCCGGCACAAGATGGCGTGGTACAGCTGGGGTCTGGGGCGACTCCATTTTTTTATTCCACAAATGGGGAAAAAAATCTAATTTGAGTGAAATTTGCATTTTTGTTTTAAATAATTAATTATTATCAAAATGCTATTGTATTTTATCATTTCATTGGTACATGGTGATTTCATAAAACATGTAGCATTTGGCTAATCTAGTGAAGAAGTACTCAGACTTTCTACCAAGAAGATGTGTCCAGTTGTTAAATATGTAAGTGGTATCAACTGCAGATTGAGACAATACAAGAGAAGGTGGCTTGATGATGGTTACTAAACAAGTTGAAAATGTTTCTTTTTCTCAATTCCATAATGCTAATGACTAATGGTTAGTGGAACAGCTAGTTATAGAAATACAAGGTTGTCTGAAAAGGGAAAGGGAACAATAACTAATACAAAAAGTTGCAATTTGTGCTTTCTACTTTAGTCTACCTCCAACCTACAGACATATCTTGCATAGGGCTGTCAATGCCGATTTTCTCCATACTTTTTTTTTTTTAGAGGAGACTCCTTTCTGCCTAATTTCATTACAGTACCAGTGGCCCTACATTATACATAACATGTTGAGGTGAAATATATATTTTGTTATTTCAATATTTCCAATGGTAAATTAAATGAAATACAAATATTCTTGTACTCCACTCTTAAAAATGCTTACTTTTAATCAGTCTAAAAAAGTGTTGAATTTATCCTTCCTAATTCTAGGCTCTAGCATCTACAGATATTTGCATAGGACTGCCAATGACAAAGATAGATTATTTAAATTACTTGCAAAATTGTACATATGTTTGAATTGTACACTACCATCTAAGTTTAGAAATGACAATTTCCTATTATACTTGATCCACTGGAAGCTAATAAAAAGAAACAAACAAGTCCAATTTATCCCTGAATAACATAGAAATTATATTACATGTTTCCGCTTGAATTTTACTAAAACAAAAACACTATCTAGCAATCGGTTCAATATTTGGAATACTGTACCAAAATTTTCAATCATTTAATTATGTATTAAAAATATTCTCGTGTTACACTCTTAAAAAATCTTATCCTTTTCAAAGTTTTCACTTCAATAAAATGACAATACATTCTTTAACAAAATTCCAATGACATGTTTGTGGATTATTGTTATACCACCCCTTGGCTATCAGTGAATGTTTATTAATTAATGTCAGCTAATGAAAAACCTAGTTATTCAGTCCCGAGGGAAACAGTTCTAGGCCTAAACTGAGCAGGTCGGGTCGGTTGTTCCTGGTTCTCCCTAGCTTTACTAGGCCTAGCAATCCAACTCACACAGATCATGGAACGTAGGCCTATAGTTACTATTTTTAAGTCATTACAGATGAAGCGGATGTTCATATGCCAAATGTTATTCACATATCTAATTTCTTGCGGAAATATTGAGAAATGTCTCTGCCGTAATATTTTACACCTTAAACCACCGTCGACTTTTGCCAAATATTTGTGTAGATTAGGACGAGACCAACACGTAGGCCCTGGGTCTAAATTAATCGATAACATTGCTATTTGGGAATACCTGGAATCCTAGTAGGCTTAAAATGGACTGACAAAATATTGGAGGTAGGCTAGGCCCCACGCTGATTGTAGAACAATGCATTATAGGGCCTATAGTCACAGCTATTATTGCTATTATAATACTCCCGTGTTCTAGGCCCACGTATGTTTCCTGTAAATCCTGCAAGTGGTGGCGTCCGTCTTTTAATAGTTATTTACGGCCTGTAAAGTCTGGTAAACAGCTTCCACAAATTCTTCAGATATGGATATGGCAAAGTTAGGTTAGGTCTGTCTTGAAACGTTTTACTATTTTCGTATTACATTTCATTGGGAATATAGATAGAACAAATCTTGACTGAGCTGCACTAGGTCTGTAGCAAGTAGTTTTGCTCAAAAATAAATTCAAATATAAGAAGATAATCGCGGTTTCATTGTTGAAATAGATCGAGAGTCGAAACCATTATTGCGATTGTTCTGCCAACAAAAACTTCTAACAAATAATGTTTCAAGGTGTCTAATAAACTAGCCAATAGCTATTGGGAGGAATAAGTTCCTTTGTAAGACCCAACAAAATTCTTATTCGACGAATAGCTTATTTGACAAATAGTTATTAGCCACAAATAGCGATTCTTATTAGGAGATTGTAAGACCGGGCCTTAGAGTACTATGCAGTAAGCTTTTCATAGCTACGACAAGGTCTTCACGCCCCCCCCAAACACCCTGCACACCAGACAAACCACATGCTGCTGTTACGGGCACCGACCATTCTGTTATCACCAGTCTTTGTTGCTACACTTAGTGTACTATGCAGTAAGCTATTCATAGCTACGACAAGGTCTTCACGCCCCCTCCCAAACACCCTGCGCACCAGACAAACCACATGCTAACTGACGGGCTAGCCTGCCGCTGTTACGGGCACCGACCATTCTGTTATCACCAGTCTTTGTTGCTACACTTAGAGTACTATGCAGTAAGCTATTCATAGCTACGACAAGGTCTTCACGCCCCCTCCCAAACACCCTGCGCACCAGACAAACCACATGCTAACTGATGGGCTAGCCTGCTGCTGTTACGGGCACCGACCATTCTGTTATCACCAGTCTTTGTTGCTACACTTAGTGTACTATGCAGTAAGCTATTCATAGCTACGACAAGGTCTTCACGCCCCCTCCCAAACACCCTGCGCACCAGACAAACCACATGCTAACTGACGGGCTAGCCTGCCGCTGTTACGGGCACCGACCATTCTGTTATCTACCAGTCTTTGTTGCTACACTTAGTGTACTATGCAGTAAGCTATTCATAGCTGCGACAAGGTCTTCACGCCCCCTCCCAAACACCCTGCGCACCAGACAAACCACATGCTAACTGACGGGCTAGCCTGCCACTGTTACGGGCATCGACCATTCTGTTATCTACCTGTCTTTGTTGCTACACTTAGTGTACTATGCAGTAAGCTATTCATAGCTACGACAAGGTCTTCACGCCCCCTCCCAAACACCCTGCGCACCAGACAAACCACATGCTAACTGACGGGCTAGCCTGCCGCTGTTACGGGCACCGACCATTCTGTTATCTACCAGTCTTTGTTGCTACACTTAGTGTACTATGCAGTAAGCTATTCATAGCTACGACAAGGTCTTCACGCCCCCTCCCAAACACCCTGCGCACCAGACAAACCACATGCTAACTGACGGGCTAGCCTGCCGCTGTTACGGGCATCGACCATTCTGTTATCTACCAGTCTTTGTTGCTACACTTAGTGTACTATGCTGTAAGCTATTCATAGCTACGACAAGGTCTTCACGCCCCCTCCCAAACACACTGCGCACCAGACAAACCACATGCTAACTGACGGGCTAGCCTGCCGCTGTTACGGGCACCGACCATTCTGTTATCTACCAGTCTTTGTTGCTACACTTAGTGTACTATGCAGTAAGCCATTCATAGCTACGACAAGGTCTTCACGGCGCCTCCCAAACACCCTGCACACCAGACAAACCACATGCTAACTGACGGGCTATCCTGCCGCTGTTACGGGCATCGACCATTCTGTTATCTACCAGTCTTTGTTGCTACACTTAGTGTACTATGCAGTAAGCTATTCATAGCTACGACAAGGTCTTCACGTCTCCTCCCAAACACCCAGTGCACCAGACAAACCACATGCTAACTGACGGGCTAGCCTGCCGCTGTTACGGGCATCGACCATTTTCAAATTGTGAGAGCTTTCATTTCCGTGATGAACTAGCCATGGCTTACGACTTATAACGTGGCCGTACAGCAACCTTCCTCATGCTTTCGTCACAGGCGAGGAATCCGCCCCCACTCGTAGTCGATCAGTGATCGGTATTTGTGTGGGCTTGTCTCGGGCGGTTCGCTGGTTGTCTACGAGCTGCTCGCCCGAGACGAAAGCATGTGTAAGGTAGTCTTGTGCTGAGTATACACTCAACTTATCACCATGAATTAGGGTTGCCATACGTCCCGCTTTCAGCCGGATTGTCTTGTTCGAATTTCGCGGATCCTGTTTCCCGCTTAGTTGTAAAATGTCCCGCTTTGCTGTCGAATATGGTCGAATCAAGCTGAAGAAACAGTATTAATTGCAAATATTTCCTCCAAAATGCAGCATAAACTATCTAGCTTCATGCTTGTTGAAGTGTTTTGTTATTCAACTTATGTTTTACATACATACTTCGACATTTAAAATCGACTTTAAGTTTCGACTGTCGAGTGTCGACCCATCGACTGAGCGAGCGAGCGAGCTTGCGATGCTGATGCGTTTGCATGACGTTTGCTCATTGATGTCAACCGAACGTTGTAACGTTAGTGTTTTATCAGTTATCGCATAAGATTGTAGCCTATAGGTACTCTAATCCATAACGATTTACGAAGGGCTAAGTATGTGAGTCGGCCTATATCTCTATCTATAACAATCTTACTCTACAATTTATAACAATAAAACACAACAATTGCAATAACAAATAAAATTTGTAATAACAATAACAATACAACAATTATGTAATTGGGCAAAATCAGTTATCTCTCCAATCCAAATCACTCCAAGGACAGGGCAAAAAATGTATTAGGCCTAAAAATGTTTTAAAATGCAAAAAATTCCCATGCCGTGGCGGCGTGGGGGTTGGGGCATTTCTTTTTCCCACCTTTGTCAAAATGACAAACGTCCTGCTCAATTATTTAACAGATCCATGGCTTTGACTTATACACTTAATTGATCACAATGAATGCAAGAGAAGGTTAGTAGATTGTCTTGGACCTGTAGGCCCTACATACCTCGTCTCGGGCTTCCTAGCGGAATCTGCCGTTACTAGGGTATATCTCGGAAGACAACTAGGCCTAGGCCCCTATCTGCAACAGCAATACAAGTCAATCAAAACAGATCCTGTATGTCTATTTGTGGATAATGGGCAAGTATAGGCTATTCACGCACCACTATTCAGTCCGTTCACATTTCATTCATTATGGCATCAAAATATTGTATTTCCTTGCCCATTTCAATGCAAATTGTATAGGCCTAATATTAGTAATATTATTATTTACTTGCAATATATCATTACATAATACATAGTAGACCTACATGATAGAACATTGCTGGTGAGAAAAATTAGAGCAGAGCCCCTTACACAGAAGTGTTTTACCACCATTTTAAACCTAAATGTTATATCTAAACTTAGTACTAAGGAATGTGGTTCTAAATACATAATACACATGAATGAATACATGAAGAATGAAGAATACATGAATAAGCGCGTGTGCGTGTGTTTATGCGTGTGGGTGCGTGAGCGTGTGTGTGTGTGTTTGTGCATGTGGGTGTGCGTGCGTTTGGTGAGCGTGTGCGTGTGTGTGTTTGTGTAGTGGCCCTGTAGATAATGTGTGTTACCCTTTAAACGTTACTGCGTGGTTCTTTTGAGGTAACAATTCACTTTTTCTTTATTTTATTTTTTTTTTAAGTTTGGACATGCAAATTATCGCTTTCACAGTTTTCACGTATGTAGGCCCTAGTCAACATTTTTTTTCGGCACTGATTTCAGAAAAACAGCAGGCCTACATTGGGATTTTACTGTAATCGACGTCACGCGAAACGTTTCATGTAATAGACTTTGAAAGTCAAATAAATGCTTTTATTATTATTGACTCTAAATACACAAGAGAATATATTATTTCACTAGCATGATTTGATACAAGAAAACTTACAAAATAAATGTTTAAAACATCAAGAGATAACAAAACATGACGAAGCAGGCCTACTGGAAAATAGAACTAAAATTGATAGGCCTATTTACTATTCATAGTTCCCACGTGACGTCACAGCGGCCATGATTGGGACACAATTGATGAACACCAATCACAGATCATTGGAAAATACTATTCAAATATAATAAGCGTAACTTAGAATTTAAAATGTAAACGTAAGTAATAACAAATTAAGAAATTACCACACATACCAATTTAAATTAAAAACCAGGCTGAATTTTAAAGAAGAATGTATGTGTTCTACCGCAACAGCATTTAATTGTTTCTCCATGGCAACGTCCAAGTTTGATCAGAAATGTGGCCGCCACGTGCAAAGATGTGCCGTATGTGCAACCTATGAATTATTAATTAGTAAATATTTAGACATGTGTGAAGTTAAGCAGTATTTGTATAAGGTTAAATCATGTGCTATATTTATTTATTAGCAAATGGACAATACAGCATTTTTTGTCAATAGGCGTCACCATCCAAATGTAAAATCAACAATATATAATTAATTAACAAGATAAACTCATTCTGGTGATTAACTTAGCCACTTTGGCCTCTCACTCCAAGTGTACACTTATTATGTACATTTATTAATTAACAATTCACACTTTGACCCCACAGCAGCAGTAACCCTGCAACGACAGACATTATTGTTGTTGAATGTCCCGAGTTAAGGTCTGCGCACAATTGGCATAGCGCAAGCATAAACACAACGCAAGCGCAACGTAAGGCCGATGCCAACGCACAATTCACGTTACACAACCACAGCGCAACGCAAGTTTTGGCTGTCTAGTCGTCTGCACTCGCTCGCCATGGTTTGAGGTTAGGGACATACTACAAATTCAATATTGCCAATTGTTATCATCGGTCTAGGGTTGGCCTGCATTCACAGGCATGAAACAAGACGTATATAGTTATAATTAACGGCTTGCCTATGTTGTATCCGTTTTATTCTAGGCCTAGGCCTATCTCGCATTCAACAAATTCCATCCGCGATAGTCAACGTCTTGTAAAACAGTTTCATTATATATAATTGATACAGTGCACACTTGAGAATGAGGAGGTAACATCTGTTGTTAATTTATTTAATTTATTGAAATAGAAGGCTAGTGTTGGTACAGGGCTCTAGTCTGATACAAACGAAAGTCACGTAATAATATACTAAAAACAATTACTAATTTGACTGAGCGAGTATGACGAGGCCACAGCTGTCTAGTTGGAACAAGATTCCTATTGGTCAATCGTTATGTCACGCACAAGCGCAACGCAAAAATATAAAATATAACCAACTCTTGCGCTCCGTTATGCTGCGCCGTGCGCTCTTGTGTCAGTTGGAGACGAAGCCATGGAATAACATTGGTTCATATTTCTTGCGCTGCGCTTACGTTCCGTTACGCTTGCGCTATGCCAATTGTGCGCAGACCTTTAGTCTCGTTGCCAACGGGTGGGATTCAGGGGGCCGCGTATTTGCGAGCCAGTGCCAGTGCCCCCCATGTTACTTCTTGTAACTGAATGGGTGGATAATAAACAAAAATGTATTTGTCATACATACCACACAGTAAGATGTCCACAAAAATACAAAAGAAAAGATACAATATTACATCCCAAATTATGTGCACACGAAGTTGGTGTACGCTGGCCGATTGATTAAGAGCGTTCGGAAGGAGTGGTTTTACCTGTTTTCTCTGCCGTAAACAGATGTTTGGCAGTAAACTGATTACTCGAAAACTAATAATGGGATGTTCATAAATTTACACCTACTTATAGAGAAATATTAGATCTAGGCAACGTTAAACGAATATTCATGAAAAGTGAAACCACAAATTTAATAAAAAATATTGAAAATGTTGCATTTGTCAAAATTGTTGATTTTTCTTTGTAACTTTGATTACAGCTTGTGGGTGTTTGACGTGAGCTAGAATAAAAATCGATTTTGTGTTGCCTAGAAAATATTGTTGGTAATAGTGAAATAACTTCTTGCACACATGATGATAAAAATAAAGTGTTATATCGGTTTACTCCCACATGTCTGCACTTCCTCAAATATGACAGTTTACGCGAGGTTTTTCTCCACCGAGTTCAAGACTTTGCCACAGATAGCTCCACGGTAGTTCGTTCTCACCAAACAAAAGATGAACGTCCCCCCTCCCAACAGACCGTTACTAATTTGCGGTGGCTACCTGCATCTCAAGGGTTGCGAGACACAGCGGGATTCCATGAAAAAGGATGAATATTAATTAGGGGTGTCGGAACATGATTAATTTATTTTCGATTTTGAAAATGAAACTAATACTGATCTCAATATCTCGTCGAGACAGTAACAAAACTTTTTGAAATTTTGTTGTAGCTCAAAATCAAGTGGGTGAGTGTTTGTGCGATGTTCTTTCGTGACACTACACCCAAGCCACCTCTACCTACATTCGCCTGATATGTGTTCGATTATTAGCGGGGTTTGTTTATGTTCTGGTTTTTACTATTATTCTTACATAGTCACAGAGGTTTATAAATGGGGGGGGGGGGGGGGCACAGTTATTTTCGGGACACTTGAAGAGGGAATCAATGGGGGGGGGGAGAGAATGCCCCCCACGTAATATAAAAATGTGAGTAAGTGTAAATTTTAGGAGTAAGATTTTCTCTTGATTGGGATAGTTTCACAGAATTCTTTGTTGATACTTAAAAAACAATGTATTTTTAGTCTACCCGCTTAGTTACAGTTAAGTACTGTTTTTCAGTGTTATCAGTAAATACTATTTATTATGTGCTTTGTTGCCTTGACGGCTACTAAGCCACCTTTTACATGAACACGAGTATTAAAAGTCAAGTTCCGAACATAAAAAAACCCATCCCGAACCAGGAATCGAACTCTGGATATTCTGCATTGGAAGCAAAAATAAACCAACTGTTATTATGAATGTATACTATTGCAATAAAATCATTGATATACTCGGAAAGAAGTGGTTAGTCGCAAAGTCAAAATTTGGCGGTAGGGAACATGCGAGGTTGAGCTGGTTAGCTGAAACCCGCCTTCAAATGGGGCTTATCACAATGTCTAATGGCAACACAGAATCCGAGACGTATATGGTCACCTTGAAATAAATGAACTTTTGATGTTATTATCACGTTTTTGATATCTTTAAAATTGTTCATGATTGAATTATTTTTGTCAACAAATAATTGGGAATTGTGTTCATTTTGTTGGTGGTGATAGGCTACTTATGGTCAAAATAATAGATGCCCCCTCTAGCCTCATTGTGATAAAAAGAAGAAAGAAAAAGGCCCCCCCCCCCCCACCCCTGCCCCTCGTACGTCTATGACTCTCACACACGGCGTTTTACTTCCAACATCGGCGTATGTATTTTGGTATTTTGGATTGTAAAAACTTATGTAATATTTTTAGATGGTCTGTATTGAACGAGTTCATATTTCAATAAAAAAAATTATAAGAAATAAAAATAAGGAAATAAGGAATCGCATTACATTTACGAATTTCTATTGTCAAGATAAGTATGTATCATCGTAATAACTTGTTTTGTGAAATTGACTCCCAGTGCTTTCAAATTGGATCGTGTCAAAAGAACGGATTCCTAGAAATATACAGATCGTGTCTGCTATGTAGACAGATAAGAGAAAAATAGCACTGGAAGAGGGCAAGGTAATTCATCGGTGTATCAGTATATGCGAGATTAGGAAACTCAATAAATGAGGGGTGGAGGGAGTGTTTCAATAGTAGAAACGTAAAATTGTTGTGGAAAATCTAAAATTGTTGTGTGCCTAAAGTGACAGTTCAGGCGTGTATATTGTTGTACAGTGTTCGTGGTGACGTACTGTTCGGCCACCCTCGGCTTCGGTTACTGTGTGTACAGTGTACATATTGGCCTAGTGACAGTTCAGGCGTGTATATTGTGGTACAGTGTTCGTGGTGACGTACTATTCGGCCACCCTCGGCTTCGGTTACTGTGTGTACTGTGTACATATTGGCCTAGTGACAGTTCAGGCGTGTATATTTGGTACAGTGTTCGTGGTAACGTACTGTTAGACGCATTGTGCTACAGGATTATCATCGCTTGAGTCCAGTAACTAATTTCTTGATTGCTGAATTGCATTTGGTAAGCTCACAAAATAAGTCCTGCTTATGCTGATATGTATTATATGATACTGTTTTGTATGTATTTTATATGTATTATATGATACTTTTTTTATAGGTCTACTCGAGCTAGATATAGAATTTAATTGTATGTAGGAAACTTGCCATAGGAGAACTTACTGTATTCAGGTGACTAAATGAGACATAAGGTTTGATAATAGTGGGGAGGCAATATCCAAATTCTCTATCTGTACGACTCAATCCCAGTATTCGCCATTTCTTTGGCTATCAGAAAACGCTTGTAATTACCCTCTAGTCAAGATTGCTGGGCGCAGGTATCGAAGCGGTGACCACGTGAAGAGTACCGTGTGAAACGCGTAAGCCTGCTATATTAGTTAAAATAATAAGTATGCTAGTCTACAAATGTGTATTGGAAAGTTTCCAGATATATTGGCAATAAATACAAATGATTGTAATAACAATAATAATAATTATTATATTAATAATAATAATAATAATAATAATAATAATGAAAATAATAATAATAATAATAATATTAGAAATAGTAATAATAATAATAAAAGTAATAATAATAATATGCTGGGATGAGTACAAATCGGCAACGACCATACAAACGGCGTACATAGCATCCACAGTTTGGTTTGAAAAAAATAATTTGGACAATGATATATTTAATTAGTTCTAAGTAGATTTTAATAAGGTAAACACATGGAAATACTTGACATTTGTGTCCGTACAACATGTTAACGCCGGTTTTGACCGAGTTTGTATGTATTGCAACAATAAAAAAGTAATAATAATAATAATAATAATAATAATAATAATAATAATAATAATAATAATAATAATAATAATAATAATAATAATAATAATAATAATAATAATAATAATAATAATAATAATAATAATAAATAAATAAATAAATAAATAAATTCACATTTAGAGTCTACCCACTCAGTAACTAAACTGATTTGCAGTGGGGGACTTTAATTGAAAGTGACTGAACCAACCCTGTAGGCTTCGAACACCATCGACGAGTGAGCGATAACCAATCAAAGATCGATATTTCAAATACGAAACATATGAATCAGTGATTGGACAGTGCGAACACCTGCGGACAAATGTCAGAATCAACAAGGCCGATTCAGAACAACTTTGAATTTATTGAGTGCTTCGTTGCTAGGACGGCTCTAAAGTCACCGTTTACCTATTCCTAAGCCAAGAAGTAATAGAATTGAATCCACATTAGAAGTTAAAAAACTTCTGCCTGAAGCGGGATTTGAACCCGGGACCTTCTGCATTGGAAGCAGGGATGCTAACCACTGGACCAACGAGCCACTAATAAAAACAACATTAATAATAATACCATCGACAACTGCTAAAGAATAAAGTAGAATTATTACAAGCACGCGTGGAACAGTACTTACCGCTTTACAAATATCTTATTTATTATGATTTGTTTTCCTGGCGATGAGGGAGGAAAAGATTTATGAAATACGAAAATGTTGTTCTGGTCCGTCTTTAGAAATGATAATTGGGATGTTAGGTCAGTGGAGCGCGATGACTGTCGCCATGCCAGGTAGACTGGACAGGTTTTGTCCTGATCGTACGTGTAGGCTAGGGCGGGAGGGGGCAGATGTGAGGAGTGCGTTGGCTCAAGGTCAGTAAAGAAGTACTATTACTTTACCGACCCTTACGGTGGCTACTTCCAATAGTCACCGCAGAAATTGACAGCGCTCTTCCCTGCCGAACGCTCTTAAGAACAATGTTAGAGGCCTATTACTTCTTCTCATTAAATGCCAACATTATGCTATTATTATTAATATTTATTATTATTATTATTATAATTTTTTTTACTAAAGCAAAATAAATGCAGTTTACTTGTTTTGTTAGACAATGTGTTGATCAGATTCATCATGATGGCATAATAGCCAAATGTGGGCATTTAATAAAAAGAAGTAATCATCTAGATAGGCCTAATGCATGTGACTAGTTTAATCTTGTTGTAGAGATTCATTCATATTATACATAAATCACACAAGGATTTACCCATTAGGTGTATAAACAAATCACTGGTATGTTACCACAACACGGGTAATATTTGAAGGCCTACCACTTAGCCTATTGCTGTCGAATGGTTCTGTCTACTAACTTAATGCATTGTTTCTAAATGTCTTAGAATTAAATCCAGATTCAATGTAAATTAAGCTAATAAATGTAGGATCAGGTGACTAGCCAAGCATTTCAACATGCATAAGAGCCAGCCGACCAGCGATCATGTGTCTGGCAAATGTCAAGCGTGAAGTGGACGGAAATGAGTGCGCCGGAGTGCCCGATTTGGGCAAGGAAGAATAGGAACCGTCAGACCATGGGCTAGACCCTAGTAGACCTATGCCTAGCCCATTGCCATTGTACGCCAATCCTGTGGCCAGGCCAGTTGGCTAGACCCAAGTAGGCCTAGCCCTTCCAAGTCTATGACTATGCTAGTAAGCTAGGCCTAGCCCAACACTTTGTATGCCAATCCGGTGGCAAGGCATCTCGGCTAGACCCTAATAGACCTAGAAGTAGCCCTAGGGCCTAACCCTGTTTAAAATTCTAGCTGCTTTCTACTAGCTACATCTTTAGCCAGAACTAGCTAGTACTAGGAACAGCTAGAAGTAGCTTGGTTATGAGCGCCCCCAGCTAGTGCTAGAACAAGGTAGGCTTAGCTTGATGTAACTAGGCTAGGATTCTCTAGAGTTTGCTAGTAACACTCAGTACTAGAACTGGCTAGAGTTTGCTTGTTGTAGCTAGGCTAGGATTAGCAAGAGTTGGCCAGTAACAATCAGTACTAGAATTTGCTAGATCTTACTTGATGTAGCTAGGCTAGTATTAGCAAGAGTTAGCCAGAAACTATCAGAACCAGAAGTAGCTAGACCTTACTTGATGTAGCTAGGCTAGGATTAGCAAGAGTTAGCCAGTAACAATCAGTACTAGAATTTGCTAGATCTTACTTGATGTAGCTAGGCTAGTATTAGCAAGAGTAAGCCAGCAACTATCAGAACCAGAAGTAGCTAGACCTTACTTGATGTAGCTAGGCTAGTATTAGCAAGAGTTAGCCAGCAACTATCAGAACCAGAAGTAGCTAGACCTTACTTGATGTAGCTAGGCTAGTATTAGCAAGAGTTAGCCAGCAACTATCAGAACCAGAAGTAGCTAGACCTTACTTGATGTAGCTAGGCTAGTATTAGCAAGAGTTAGCCAGAAACTATCAGAACCAGAAGTAGCTAGACCTTACTTGATGTAGCTAGGCTAGTATTAGCAAGACTTAGCCAGAAACTATCAGAACCAGAAGTAGCTAGACCTTACTTGATGTAGCTAGGCTAGTATTAGCAAGAGTTAGCCAGAAACTATCAGAACCAGAAGTAGCTAGACCTTACTTGATGTAGCTAGGCTAGTATTAGCAAGACTTAGCCAGAAACTATCAGAACCAGAAGTAGCTAGACCTTACTTGATGTAGCTAGGCTAGTATTAGCAAGAGTTAGCCAGCAACTATCAGAACCAGAAGTAGCTAGACCTTACTTGATGTAGCTAGGCTAGTATTAGCAAGAGTTAGCCAGCAACTATCAGAACCAGAAGTAGCTAGACCTTACTTGATGTAGCTAGGCTAGTATTAGCAAGAGTTAGCCAGAAACTATCAGAACCAGAAGTAGCTAGACCTTACTTGATGTAGCTAGGCTAGTATTAGCAAGAGTTAGCCAGCAACTATCAGAACCAGAAGTAGCTAGACCTTACTTGATGTATAGCTAGGCTAGTATTAGCAAGAGTTAGCCAGCAACTATCAGAACCAGAAGTAGCTAGACCTTACTTGATGTAGCTAGGCTAGTATTAGCAAGAGTTAGCCAGCAACTATCAGAACCAGAAGTAGCTAGACCTTACTTGATGTAGCTAGGCTAGTATTAGCAAGAGTTAGCCAGCAACTATCAGAACCAGAAGTAGCTAGTGCTTGCTTGACGTTGCTAGGCTAGGATTAGCTAGAGTTAGCAAGTAGCAATCATGCAGTACTAGAATTTGCTAGACCATACTTGATGTAGCTAGCTAGCTAGAATTAGCAAGAGTTAGCCAGCAACTGTCAGAACAAGAATTAGCTAGTGCTTGCTTGACGTTGCTAGGCTAGGATTAGCTAGAGTAAGTTAGTAACAGAACTGGCTAGACATAGTCGGAAAAAGCTAGGCTGAAATAGCCAGTAAAAGCTCGGTTTATAGCCAGAGCTAGAACTTCCTAGACATTGCAGGAGAATCCTAGGCTAGAACTAGCTAGGGATAGCTAGAGCTAGAACTAGCTGGACCTAGCAAGAAATAGCAAGGTTATAGGTAGCTAGTGACAGCAGTTACACCAGTCGCCTCATCTCAGCGCCCTGGCGAAAAACCACACATCTCGCCTCGGAGCACTAGGACACAAACACACTCAAGTCACTGTTTTAGTGCCCTGAGAAACAAAGGAAAAAGTTTTCTGGCCACACCGCCCTGGTGAAAGACACACAATACATCTTGTCTCAGCGCCCAGGAAAACAAACACATACAATTCGTCTCGTCTCACCACCCTGGGAAACTCAGACACAAGTCATCTCCTTACAAACGCCCTGGTGAAATACACGCATAGGTCGACTCATTCAGCACCCTGGGGAACTCAGACACACGTCTACTCCTCCTAGCGCCCTGGTGAAAGACACACAAGTCATCCCCCATCAGCGCCCTCTGAAACAAGTACGTATAAGTCGACTCATCTCAGCACCCTGGGAAACTCAGACACGTCTACTCCTCCTAGCGCCCTGGTGAAAGACACACAAGTCATCCCCCATCAGCGCCCTCTAAAACAAACACGTATAAATCGACTCATCTCAGCACCCTGGGAAACTCAGACACACGTCTTCTCCTCCTAGCGCCCTGGTGAAAGACACACAAGTCATCTCCCCTCAGCGCCCTCTGAAACAAACATGTATAAGTCGACTCATCTCAGCACCCTGGAAAACTCAGACACGTCTACTCCTCCCAACGCCCCGGTGAAAGACACACAAGTCATCTCCCCTCAGCACCCTCTGAAACAAACACGTATAAGTCGACTCATCTCAACATCCTGGGAAACTCAGACACGTCTACTCCTCCTAGCGCCCTGGTGAAAGACACACAAGTCATCTCCGCTCAGCGCCCTCTGAAACAAAACAAACACGTATAAGTCGACTCATCTCAACATCCTGGGAAACTCAGACACGTCTACTCCTCCTAGCGCCCTGGTGAAAGACACACAAGTCATCTCCGCTCAGCGCCCTCTGAAACAAAACCAACACGTATAAGTCGACTCATTTCAACATCCTGGGAAACTCATCGACTCATTTCAACATCCTGGGAAACTCAGACACGTCTACTCCTCCTAGCGCCCTGGTGAAAGACACACAAGTCATCTCCGCTCAGCGCCCTCTGAAACAAAACAAACACGTATAAGTCAACTCATCTCAGCACCCTGGGAAACTCAGACACGTCTACTCCTCCTAGCGCCCTGGTGAAAGACACACAAGTCATCTCCGCTCAGCGCCGTCTGAAACAAAACAAACACGTATAAGTCAACTCATCTCAGCACCCTGGGAAACTCAGACACGTCTACTCCTCCTAGCGCCCTGGTGAAAGACACACAAGTCATCTCCGCTCAGCGCCCTCTGAAACAAAACAAACACGTATAAGTCGACTCATCTCAACATCCTGGGAAACTCAGACACGTCTTCTCCTCCTAGCGCCCTGGGGAAAGACACACAAGTCATCTCCGCTCAGCGCCCTCTGAAACAAAACAAACACGTATAAGTCAACTCATCTCAGCACCCTGGGAAACTCAGACACGTCTACTCCTCCTAGCGCCCTGGTGAAAGACACACAAGTCATCTCCGCTCAGCGCCCTCTGAAACAAAACAAACACGTATAAGTCAACTCATCTCAGCACCCTGGGAAACTCAGACACGTCTACTCCTCCTAGCGCCCTGGTGAAAGACACACAAGTCATCTCCGCTCAGCGCCCTCTGAAACAAAACAAACACGTATAAGTCAACTCATCTCAGCATCCTGGGAAACTCAGACACGTCTACTCCTCCTAGCGCCCTGGTGAAAGACACACAAGTCATCTCCGCTCAGCGCCCTCTGAAACAAAACAAACACGTATAAGTCAACTCATCTCAGCACCCTGGGAAACTCAGACACGTCTACTCCTCCTAGCGCCCTGGTGAAAGACACACAAGTCATCTCCGCTCAGCGCCCTCTGAAACAAAACAAACACGTATAAGTCGACTCATCTCAACATCCTGGGAAACTCAGACACGTCTACTCCTCCTAGCGCCCTGGTGAAAGACACACAAGTCATCTCCGCTCAGCGCCCTCTGAAACAAAACAAACACGTATAAGTCGACTCATCTCAACATCCTGGGAAACTCAGACACGTCTACTCCTCCTAGCGCCCTGGTGAAAGACACACAAGTCATCTCCGCTCAGCGCCCTCTGAAACAAAACAAACACGTATAAGTCAACTCATCTCAGCACCCTGGGAAACTCAGACACGTCTACTCCTCCTAGCGCCCTGGTGAAAGACACACAAGTCATCTCCGCTCAGCGCCCTCTGAAACAAAACAAACACGTATAAGTCGACTCATCTCAACATCCTGGGAAACTCAGACACGTCTACTCCTCCTAGCGCCCTGGTGAAAGACACACAAGTCATCTCCGCTCAGCGCCCTCTGAAACAAAACAAACACGTATAAGTCAACTCATCTCAGCACCCTGGGAAACTCAGACACGTCTACTCCTCCTAGCGCCCTGGTGAAAGACACACAAGTCATCTCCGCTCAGCGCCCTCTGAAACAAAACAAACACGTATAAGTCGACTCATCTCAACATCCTGGGAAACTCAGACACGTCTACTCCTCCTAGCGCCCTGGTGAAAGACACACAAGTCATCTCCGCTCAGCGCCCTCTGAAACAAAACAAACACGTATAAGTCGACTCATCTCAACATCCTGGGAAACTCAGACACGTCTACTCCTCCTAGCGCCCTGGTGAAAGACACACAAGTCATCTCCGCTCAGCGCCCTCTGAAACAAAACAAACACGTATAAGTCAACTCATCTCAGCACCCTGGGAAACTCAGACACGTCTACTCCTCCTAGCGCCCTGGTGAAAGACACACAAGTCATCTCCGCTCAGCGCCCTCTGAAACAAAACAAACACGTATAAGTCGACTCATCTCAACATCCTGGGAAACTCAGACACGTCTACTCCTCCTAGCGCCCTGGTGAAAGACACACAAGTCATCTCCGCTCAGCGCCCTCTGAAACAAAACAAACACGTATAAGTCGACTCATCTCAACATCCTGGGAAACTCAGACACGTCTACTCCTCCTAGCGCCCTGGTGAAAGACACACAAGTCATCTCCGCTCAGCGCCCTCTGAAACAAAACAAACACGTATAAGTCAACTCATCTCAGCACCCTGGGAAACTCAGACACGTCTACTCCTCCTAGCGCCCTGGTGAAAGACACACAAGTCATCTCCGCTCAGCGCCCTCTGAAACAAAACAAACACGTATAAGTCGACTCATCTCAACATCCTGGGAAACTCAGACACGTCTACTCCTCCTAGCGCCCTGGTGAAAGACACACAAGTCATCTCCGCTCAGCGCCCTCTGAAACAAAACAAACACGTATAAGTCAACTCATCTCAACATCCTGGGAAACTCAGACACGTCTACTCCTCCTAGCGCCCTGGTGAAAGACACACAAGTCATCTCCGCTCAGCGCCCTCTGAAACAAAACAAACACGTATAAGTCGACTCATCTCAACATCCTGGGAAACACACACATGTCATCTATACTGAGCGCACTTGTGAAAGATACATCACCCTGGTGAAAAAACAAGTCATCTGGTCTCGGAGACCTGGAGACAAACGCATTTAAAAGTCGTATTATCTCAGAGTCCTAGTATCTCGAATCAAGTACCATTTGCGAGACTGTCTTCATATGCCAGAACCTTGGAAGAAATGTAAACATTATGCAGTTATTTTCGTGTGTTGACGACCCCTCGTGTTGAAATCTGAAACAACAAAACCAATTGGATCAGCTTATGCCTGTAGCCTGCATGTACTCTAGTTGACGACTAAGTTTGTACTGACGCAAGCGAAGCGGGTCTTGTGTCTAGAAATGTCCGTTACGCTGGCCTTGAGCCTACAGGGCCGTTCTATGGGCTTTATGAGCTATTGTCGCATGTGCGTGGGTTGGCCCCCAGCCCTGACATTCTTACCGGCTCCGGCCACGTGCGTGGAAGGGTTTCCTTATTATCTCTACGGGAGGTGGCTAGGTTGACTGGGTAGCGACATCTGCTTATTTATATTTTATGGCGCAGATCGTTTTTATGTTTATTTGATTTCACTGAGCAATCATCACGTATATTATTATTTTAAGCTCTTGATTTTAAACTCGACAAAAAACGAATGATGTCGCTACGACTATTTTGACGTGATAAGTGTATATGCAAGCATGAAAATACGGAACACACTTTAAAAGTCAAGAAGAGCCTATATGATCAGACAATCAGTATAGTGCACAAACGAATCTAGTGCATGTTAGTGTTAGATGCATATAATTATTGTAAACTTTTTGCGGGAAGCGAAACGTTGTTAAAGGGTTGACAATAGTTTATTTGTAAAGGTATTTTATTTCATTGTAGAATAGAAAGTAGTTTTACTTCTATGCAGCGCGGGTTCTGTTTTGAGTTGCCTCAAGAAGGAGATTCTAATTTGACATCTAACTATCAAATTGGTTAGGTCTACTAAACAAACCTTAGATATAGGCGCATTCAAATAAATAACTGCTCGGTATGATTTTCACCTGCGTAATTGTTCGTCAGTAGTCTAGTGTTGTGAACACTACAAATAATTAGTACCTATTAGTACAATCTTAAATGAACACAAACAATGGGTTGGAAATATTACAAACTAATGTGATCGAAGTAAGTAAAGAATTTACTTAGCAAGTTGCATCCCCAATGATAATAATAATAATCTTTCGTAGGGACCTTGCCCAGGGAGTCAGGGACAGTTCATGAACGAAATATGTATTGTGTTGTGATATTTGAAGTACATAGTTGAGATCATGGCATGGAATGTCTGAGGGCGGGTAGACGAATGACGCAATCCCAGCTTTCGCCTTTAGACTGAGTAAAATATAAGGAAAAACTGCAGTCATGATTGTCGGTAGCGGGTATTGAACTGGCTACACTCCAGAATCAATTACTTATATTTTAATTAATACTGGAATTATGACAAACTTTTTGTCTGGATGGTCACACGTAATTCGTCTTCTAACAAAAATGTAGTGATATCCCAGACCCTAGGATTGTGCCTGAAGGATCCATTCGATTGACACAATCTGTGCCCAAGTGATGTCGAAATTAGAATCATATTATAACACATTTGCTGTGGTTCATTCGGGATACAACGATACACACACAACATGGAAGAAAGTCAGTGGATATTCACGTCGCAAAGGACGATGATAGTACGAAGAGAAAATGTAGAAACGTAAAGTAAAGTAAGAGATTACGAGAACTAGGAGCTTAGATTTTTTTGATTATTAATTACGGAGCTATGTATTCCAACTACTAGGTCATGTGACGTCAGGGTATTGCCGCTTCTTACGATAGGCAGAGCTACCGTATGCAATCCGATTCAGGTGCCAAACGGGGGACAAAGTACACATCAAGTCGCAAAGAGGGGCCCTCTTCCAAGCCCTCTTCAAGCGGGCCGCTTGAATGGGAAGATAAATAAACTTCTCGTGTTTGTTTGTTTGTTTGTTTGTTTGTTTGTTTGTTTGTTTGTTTGTTTCAACTGCGAAGGCACACGCACGGCGAGTGGGTGACCTGAGTTATATTCCCAGTTCATAGTACATTTTAATAATAATTATTAATTAGTGACATTTTTTACCTCGATGTCATGTTGTTAGGCGTGGTGTTGCAACACGCATATACGCATAACAACAAAAACGTGTACAACAACATAACGTATAGATATATTTTCTTGAAGTGCAAAAATCGTCATAGAAACACAACAAAAAGTAGAGTGCGGTTTACTGCCAATGCCTAACCCTTAGAGTTTTAGCACGTTTTAGTTTACTCAATTATTCTCTAGTGAATATAATTAACGTGTATTTTACAAACTAATACAGATGAATGATTTACACATGATATAATACTCTCGCGCTCATCTCGCACCTTCATTGGCTCCAATACAACTGCGCTACACAATATAATTACAAAACATTGCTTCATCGCTTATCAGACAAACTCGACTCGAAGCACAGCTCCCTGGCAGAGTACACTGCCCTGGTCATAAACTCACGAAGGACGCAACCTTTTGTTGTATCTCTCTTTCGCACCCTGCATGTTTGAACGGCATTCTTTTCAAATATGGGGTGGAATACTTTGGGTAGCGGTAAAGGTTGGGTTGGGGGGGGGGGGGGGGGGGCGCAGGCATAGATGGCTTCGACCGAGTCTCCAGCCGAACATGTTTCTCTTGAGACACTTGTTGTATGTGTACTTGTGCGTGCGAGAGAGGTTAATTGTAATTTTCATTGCCCCACCTCCCCCTGGTAAAAATTATCTGAGTGCACTTGACCATTGTCTAATTTGTAGTTATGGAGCCGGCTTACTGTGCACTTTTTTATTTTGCAGTTTAATATTCACTTTGTGCATTAGTAGGGTAATTCCCGTATGTTAAATATACATAAAATTACAAATTAGTGACAATAACTCATCGGAATTTGAAATGAACTTATATATCAGAATCGTTCGCCATCATAATCACTTGCACGAATAACTACTTTTAGCTTTTATCAAATGTGTTGGTAATTTCGTGTATTATTTGCATACGTGTTTTATAATATAATTATTTACAACTGATATGTTTATAATGTGGGGGGTGGGGGGCTAGAGAGTCAACAGTCTCCCCCCCCCTCCCCCCCCCGAGAACGTACTACTAATAATACTGTATACGCCAATGTTCACAGATTTCGCAGAACTCTTTGCATCTTTGAAACAAATGCAACTACAACCATATGTCTTATCGTGACACATTTCCTTTTCCTCATTGGCGTTGTAGCATGTCAAGCCCCGTATTCTCAAATATCTTCAAAACATCATATTATATGTAAGCAAAACTTATACCTTGTAACCATTCTTATAATAATAATAATAATAACAATAATAATAATAATAATAATAATAAAAATAATAATAATATAATAATATAATAATAATAATAATAATAATAATAATAATAATAATAATAATAATAATAATAATAATAATAATAATAATAATAATAATAATAATAATAATAATAAGACTTCAAGAAGTTCTCCATCCCGATGGTGGTTTTCGTGGTTTCCACCGTACAAAGAGCGAATGCTGGGATGAGTACAAATCGGCCACGACCGTACATAGCATCCACAGTTTGGTTTGAAAAAATAATGTGAACAATGATATATTAAGTAGTTCTAAGTAGATTTTAATCAGGTAAACACATGGAAATACTTGACATTTGTGTCCGTACAACATGTTTATGCCGGTTTTGACCGAGTTTGTATGTATTGCAACAATAAAATAATAATACTAGTAATAATAATAATAATAATAATAATAATAATAATAATAATAATAATAATAATAATAATAATAATAATAATAATAATAATAATAATAATAATAATAATAATAATAATAATAATAATAATAATAATAATAATAATAATAATAATAATAATAATAACAATAATAATAATAATCCATCCTGACATGGTGTTCGTGGTTTTCCATTGTCCAAAGAGTAGAATTACTAGGATGGCATCGAACAATCGGCCACGACCGTACACACAGTAACAAGACGCAAAGAAGACACACACGAAGACAACGCAAATAAGATCATATCATTATGCAGTGTATACTATGAACAAGTACTAATAAGACAGTAACGACTGAAGTTGAACAAGGTACCTCATGGAAATACTTGACATTACATCTGTATTGTCCGTATAACATGTTAACACCGGCTTTGACCGAGATTGATGACTGTTTAAACTAGAAACATGTGATTAGTGAAGTTAAGTAAGGTAGACACATGGTAATACTTGACATTACGTCCGTACAACATGTTAACTCCGGTTTTGACCGAGATTGTATGGTTGTGATACATTCAATAAAATAATAATAATAATCTGCGAAATAAATAAACGGGCGTTTACCAACTTAATCCTCTTTTAACACAATCATAACGCGATGTGATAGCAAAGTGTGCAAACAAGATTAGGTTACGTTACGACGAACGTGTGCGGATTTAATTCTAAGTCGGGGTTTGTTTTGTAATTTATGGATTCTTCACAATACGAAGAGTTTGTCTCGTAGGCTTGATGATTCAATTGAAAAACACAGCGGAATGTAGAAGTGGATGTTATGTTTTTAAGTTCCGCAGTTGTAGAAAACTCCCATGGCATTATAAAATTCTGACACATTCTCATAGCAACAACACGGAAAAAAAATTTCAATTTGTATGTTTGTATTTGTATTTGATTTGTCTTTTTCATTGTGTACCCGGTGACCTGTAGGTCTCATGGTTGTTTTATTAGGCTGCAGAGGGCCGTATTATGGATCTAAATCAGCCTTCTCTCCTCCGGGCGAAAAAATACCGATAAATAATAATAATAATAATAATAATAATAATAATAATAATCAGGCATCACATGACCACGACCACACGAGAATTTACACAAGTAGAAATAAGAGGCAATTCAATTTTATTGTTATTTTCCTGTCCCATGACAGGACAGGATGGCCAGTGTGGGGTTATGGGCATACACACACCCACTTTAGCCTAGAAATAATAGGCGTAACGTATCTGTTTGAAGAGAGCGTAATCTCACCCCGTGTGTTGTAGGCAACACGCGATACAGTGCAGTGTCGCTACTTGTATGTGTGCAGGCGTTTCCTTCTTTTGTGGACTGTTAGGGTTAGGGGATGCAAGAGAGAGCATGCAACACTCCCACAGAAGATGATAGTTATAGCATGTGCATTTTCTTTCGTAAGTGGATAACACGACATACATTAATAATGCAATAGACCCTCCATGACAACAGTGATAGATAATACCAAAGATTACAAACGTTGTAATCTTTGATAATACGTTATAAATGCTATGAATATAAAGGACAAGACGTGTTTATATTAAATGCATCATCTAAAATCAATTTGTGGAAATCAAACGTATACAATCGAACGCCACATTAGTATCTTATCTCTTAAATAATAACATGCATGGACTAATTAATACACAATCCATGAATAAATTCGTATTTGTAGTCATTTTAAGTGGGGTACTAAAATTTAAAGCGACTAAGCCAACCCCGTTTATTATTAATAAGAACAATTTTAGAATTTATTATAGATAAAATAAATTATTTTTGTTAAAGACAATTTTAAATCGACTGATGAATGGGTAGGTGGTTTACCTTTCAAAAGGCATTTTCCGCATAGTCATAATTGTTTTGTATATTACGAGATAATTGTTTACGTAAATAAGCAACAAATATTATATAGGTTGTCACTTGTCACGAGCTTACTGATACCGATAGGCGGTCACGCGTCGCGCGTTAGTTAAGACCGGTTACCGGTTTGATTCTATACCGGCCAGTGGCAATCCTGACAAAGTATTTTCAGAGGTTTTACTCAGTCACAACTTACAAGGCTAATGCTGGGATTGAGCCACACTAACAATCCGCGGACATTCCTTCCCAACCATTCCAAATATCATAGTTTAGTTCCCTAAAGAGACCACACCGGGACATGAATTGTCCCTGGGCAGGTTTCCCACGATCAATTATTATTACTCTTATTCTGGTGATCGCCGGTTCGATACCGGCCACCAGAAAAGCTGACTAATTGTGTTACCAAGGGCTTTCAAAACGGGGAATACTAGTAATGAGACCTATGATATCTCCTGAACATTCGCTCGCCACAATTATCACAGCCTGTACGAGTAAAAAAAAGAAGATTGCGTGGTGATAGGCCTTTAATTTTGTCATTTTGCATGAAGTACCAATTAACAATCAATTTCACAAACTACCATTAATTAAACAAATTTACCATTAATTTTACAGAATAAAGCGCATATTAGAAAAAATCAGTTGTAATCTTGAGCTCAAATTCATAAAAAACCAGTTCATTAAAAGAGAATTTACAATTTGGCAAGGTCTCGTTTGAATATAGGCCTAGTTGCTAATTTCGCCGCTAGTTCGCCGTTCCAACAATAATATCGCGAACGTGATTTTAAAATTTGTCCCATTCAATAAACATTTCCAAACATAGTATAGTTCATTAAGATATAAACTTACATTTTAAGCACACGAATCCCAGGCAATAACCATTTCGTAATTCAGTATAATTTGAACTATTTCTGTTGCAATTCGTTCAAGGTGATCGACGGCACATTTGCATCGATATGGTTTCCTTTGCATACCCCCTTTGCTAGTAATAGCTCGGCAGTTTAGGTTTGTTCCAGAACTACAGGATACACGTATTTGAAAGATGGGGGTTGGTACTAAGAGCGTTGCAAAAACTAATCGGTTTCCACACAAAAAACGAAGAAATTATCACGAAACGTTATGAGTAGCCCATCACCACACCACAAATGGTCTACATTAAATTCACTGTATAATAGTAAGTCTATACTAATCAAACAGTTGATCGGTGCCAACACATGACTTTGGGCTTCGGGTTCCATTCCCGCCACCGGCAATTATGAGACACGACGTTCCAACACCTGTCGGACATATTTTCTTCAATACTACAAAAATACCTTAGTGAGCGTGTGAGCCGGACAAAAGACATCGTGCACCAAAGATCAAATCAAATCTATTGTATCTATTTGCTATAAAAGATAACTAAATCTTTTGTATAACTAAACCCGGCAATATGTCTAGCTGCTACTTGCTACAGTAACCTCTAGCTATATCCAGCAACGTCTAGAGCTATCTTAAGCTAGTTTTAGCAGATACTTGCAACAGTAACCTCTAGCTATATCTGGCAATGTCTAGCTACCTGGCTTACTCAACCTTGTTCTGGCTGCTACTTGCTTCAGTAACCTCTAGCTATATCTGGCAATGTCTAGCTACCTGGCGTACTCAAGCTTGTTCACGCTGATACTTGCTACAGTAACCTCTAGCTATATCTGGGAATGTCTAGCTACCTGGCTATCTCAAGCTTGTTCTAGCTGATACTTGCTACAGTAACCTCTAGCTATATCTGGCAATGTCTAGCTACCTGGCTAACCCAAGCTTGTTCTGGCTGATACTTGCTACAGTAACCTCTAGCTATATCTGGCAATGTCTAGCTACCTGGCTAACCCAAGCTTGTTCTGGCTGATACTTGCTACAGTAACCTCTAGCTGTATCTGGCAATGTCTAGCTACCAAGCTATCTCAAGCTTGTTCTGGCTGATACTTGCTACAGTAACCTCTAGCTATATCTGGCAATGTCTAGCTACCTGGCTCACTCAAGCTCGTTCTGGCTGATACTTGCTACAGTAACCTCTAGCTATATCTGGCAATGTCTAGCTACCTGGCTATCTCAAACTTGTTCTGGCTGATACTTGCTACAGTTACCTCTAGCTATATCTGGCAATGTCTAGCTACCCGGCTAACTCAAGCTTGTTCTGGCTGATACTTGCTACAGTCACCTCTAGCTATATCTGGCAATGTCTAGCTACCTGGCTTTCTCAAGCTTGTTCTAGCTGATACTTGCTACAGTAACCTCTAGTTATATCTGGCACTGTCTAGCTACCCGGCTAGCTCAAGCTTGTTCTGGCTGATACTTGCTACAGTAACCTCTAGCTATATCTGGCAATGTCTAGCTACCTGGCTATCTCAAGCTCGTTCTGGCTGATACTTGCTACAGTAACCTCTAGCTATATCAGGCAATGTCTAGCTACCTGGCTAACCCAAGCTTGTTATGGCTGATACTTGCTACAGTAACCTCTAGCTATATCTGGCAATGTCTAGCTACATGGCTATCTCATGCTTGTTCTGGCTGATACTGACTACAGTCACCTCTAGCTATATCTGGCAATGTCTAGCTACCTGGCTATCTCATGCTTGTTCTGGCTGATACTGGCTACAGTAACCTCTAGCTATATCTGGCAATGTCTAGCTACCTGGCTAACCCAAGCTTGTTCTGGCTGATACTTGCTACAGTAACCTCTAGCCATATCTGGCAATGTCTAGCTATCCGGGTAACTCAAGCTTGTTCTGGCTGATACTTGCTACAGTAACATCTATCTATATCTGGCAATGTCTAGCCACCTGGCTATCTCAAGCTTGTTCTAGCTGATACTTGCTACAGTAACCTCTAGCTATATCTGGCAATATCTAGCTACCCGGCTAACTCAAGCTTGTTCTGGCTACAACTTGCTACAGTAACCTCTAGCTATATCTGGCAATGTCTAGCTACCTGGCTATCTCAAGCTTGTTCTAGCTTATACTTGCTACAGTAACCTCTAGCTATATCTGGCAATGTCTAGCTACCCGGTTCACTCAAGCTTGTTCTGGCTGATACTTGCTACAGTAACCTCTAGCTATATCTGGCAATGTCTAGCTACCTGGCTATATCAAGCTTTTTCTAGCTGATACTTGCTACAGTAACCTCTAGCTATATCTGGCAATGTCTAGCTACCCGGCTAACTCAACCTTGTTCTGGCTGATACTTGCTACAGTAACCTCTAGCTATATCTGGCAATGTCTAGCTACCCGGGTAATTCAAGCTTGTTCTTGCTGATACTTGCTACAGTAACCTCTAGCTATATCTGGCAATGTCTAGCTACCTGGCTATCTCAAGCTTGTTCTGGCTGATACTTGCTACAGTAACCTCTAGCTATATCTGGCAATGTCTAGCTACCTGGCTTACCCAAGCTTGTTCTGGCTGATACTTGCTACAGTAACCTCTAGCTATATCTGGCAATGTCTAGCTATCTGGCTAACCCAAGCTTGATCTGGCTGATACTTGCTACAGTAACCTCTAGCAATATCTGGCAATGTCTAGCTACCTGGCTATCTCATTCTTGTTCTGGCTGATACTGGCTACAGTCACCTCTAGCTATATCTGGCAATGTCTAGCTACCTGGCTATCTCATGCTTGTTCTGGCTGATACTGGCTACAGTAACCTCTAGCTATATCTGGCAATGTCTAGCTACCTGGCTTACCCAAGCTTGATCTGGCTGATACTTGCTACAGTAACCTCTAGCTATATCTGGCAATGTCTAGCTACATGGCTATCTCATTCTTGTTCTGGCTGATACTGGCTACAGTCACCTCTAGCTATATCTGGCAATGTCTAGCTACCTGGCTATCTCATGCTTGTTCTGGATGATACTGGCTACAGTAACCTCTAGCTATATCTGGCAATGTCTAGCTACCTGGCTAACCCAAGCTTGTTCTGGCTGATACTTGCTACAGTAACCTCTAGCTATATCTGACAATGTCTAGCTACCTGGCTAACTCAAGCTTGTTCTGGCTGATACTTGCTATGGTAACCTCTAGCTTTATCAGGCAATGTCTAGCTACCCGGCTAACTCAAGCGTGTTCTGGCTGATACTTGCTACAGTAACCTCTAGCTATATCTGGCAATGTCTAGCTACCTGGCTAACCCAAGCTTGATCTGGCTGATACTTGCTACAGTAACCTCGAGCTATATCTGGCAATGTCTAGCTACATGGCTATCTCATGCTTGTTCTGGCTGATACTGGCTACAGTCACCTCTAGCTATATCTGGCAATGTCTAGCTACCTGGCTATCTCATGCTTGTTCTGGCTGATACTGGCTACAGTAACCTCTAGCTATATCTGGCAATGTCTAGCTACCTGGCTAACTCAAGCTTGTTCTGGCTGATACTTGCTATGGTAACCTCTAGCTTTATCAGGCAATGTCTAGCTACCCGGCTAACTCAAGCGTGTTCTGGCTGATACTTGCTACAGTAACCTCTAGCTATATCTGGCAATGTCTAGCTACCTTGCTAACCCCAGCTTGTTCTGGCTGATACTTGCTACAGTAACCTCTAGCTATATCTGGCAATGTCTAGCTACCTGGCTTACTCAAGCTTGTTCTGGTTGATACTTGCTATAGTAACCTCTAGCTATATCTGGCAATGTCTAGCTACCTGGCTATCTCAAGCTTGTTCTGGCTGCTACTTGCTACAGTAACCTCTAGCTATATCAGGCAATGTCTAGCTACCTGGCTTTCTCAAGCTTGTTCTGGCTTATACTTACTACAGCAGTCTCTAGCTACGTCAAGTAATGTCTAGCGAGTTCTCGCTATGTCTAGCTATCTCTTGTGTTTTCTAGCTACATTTAGTTCTAGCTTACTGGCTGTCTTCAATTTTCCTAGCTTGTTCTGGCTCTTCCTAGTCAAAATCTTAGCAAGATGTTGCGAGAAGTAGCTAGAATTTTAAACAGGGTAAGTAAACGGTGATTTTGGAGCCGTCCTAGCAACGAAGCACTCAATAAATTCAAAGTTGTTCTGAATCGGCCTTGTTGATTCTGGCATTTGTCCGCAGGTGTTCGCACTGTCCAATCACTGATTCATATATTTCGTATTTGAAATAACGATCTTTGATTGGTTATCGCTCACTCGTCGACGGTGTTCGAAGCCTACAGGGTTGGTTTAGTCACTTTAAATTAAAGTCCCCCACTGCAAATCAGTTTAATTACTGAGTGGGTAGACTCTAAATGTGAATTTATTTATTTATTTAATGTGTCGTAGATTTCTTGCCAGGTTCCTTCAAATTATTCCTTAAAAACGTTGACCCCCCCCCCACCCCCCGGGCTAAACGCCCAGTTTTGTTGTTCCGTCTGCCTGCCTATCAGCCACCCACCCCGCACCCCTTCCAAGATTCCCGCTTACTTTGGGACTGGGTAGAGGATATGGTCACACATTTACACCTGTCAATGTTATAACGTGATGTTCTGAATATATTTTGTTCGATGGGTTGTTCTGAAAATGTCTTAATTAGGCCCTGCCCCCGCCCCCCCCCCCCCCCCGGAAATAAATTGACTACAAGCTCTATAATCTATATATTACTTAATTTTGAAATGGCAAGCACATATTGCATTCAAGGTTTTTGTTATGGCTTATGTTTGCACCTGTAATGATAGGCAGACCCTGCGAAAAGAGAGTATGTGACAGCTCACGAGGACTCTTGCTACGGCTTGGCCAGGAACTCGATATGTGAATGAATGGCGATTGCTGGTGCTCGAACATCAAACTCTGAGATATCTGATAGCATTTACGGTATTGTATTTTACCCCTCGACTCTTTACAATGAGTAATAAGTAATAACATATTTTTGGAAACAATTAATCCTCCAACTACCTTATCATATACAGACAGTTATAGACACGAGATTAATTCGAGTGTGGACGATGCACATGTGTCAAAATTGACAGTGTCTCGTGTGTGAGGGGGGGTGTCTAAGGAATAAACAAATATTCTACCTGTTTTTTAAATTTACTTCATTTTATATCCTGATGTGTAACCTGAGTAGGGATGGGATAGTGTACACGTGTAAACGTGTACACGCTTTAATGCGTGTACACGTTTACTGTTTCTCTCGAAACAATAAACGCGCCGCGTGTAATACTATACTGTGTGCGACCGGCCACGGAGGGCTTGGCGCCGACGAGTTGTTTCATGCGATGTGCGACCGTCCTCACTCTTCAGTTGTCACTTGTCACAAGTGATCCGAGGTCGGAACCATGAAACATGCTGGATTAGGTCTTGAAACTGTTTGCGGGAACATAATTTTTCGGCCTAGACAGAACATGATTTTTTTTCGAAAGCAGGACCCCACGGACGTGTACACGGCTTTGCAAGCAGCAGTGTACACGTTTAGTGAAGTAGTACGCTTTTGCTTATCCCTAAACCTGAGTTGACAAGCTATACCTGTGTAGGTGTTTTCCCCTTTAAAATGGTTTAGAATGTCATCATAAAGTAAAAACACACTGGTTTATTTTTTAAATTATTACCATCGACCTCTACTAAACGATGTATTGGAGAAGGGGGCGGGGCAGATGAAATCCATATTCAAGACTGAGATGAACTAATTTTTAGTAGAAGTTATTTGAAAGTACATAAAGCTTTCTGTGTGTCATAAAAGTAAGTGACAAGAGAGCTGAAACAAAGCATATAAAGGATAGAAGGGACAGGCTTACCTTAACTCCGCCACTTCTCAAAGATGGAATTTGGTACTTCGCTTTCAATTTTGTTGTAAATATATTTTTTAATATTTGTTTTAATTAATAATTTTCTATCAGAACATTTATAAGTCTATTAATAAAAGTAGTATGGTAGCAGTGATAGAGGTGGTTTTAAAAATTGCCCCCCCCCCCCCCCCCTTCACACCATTCGATGTCTAGTCCCCCGGTATTTGAATGTTAATGTTAATAGTGGTTGTGGTTTTACTTGTTTGTGGGTTTGTTGCAATCTGTCATGTCGGTACAGTTGCTGGACATTAGTGTAGAAATATCTCCTTGGTTGTTGTTGGTAGGCCTACTGCGATTTGTGTTAACTTTAGCTCTTTCCAAATACTTTTTTCTTCTTGCCAAGGTGGCTTTTTCATACATTTTTTTTTTCATCATTCTCATACAAGAATTCTCATCAGCTTACCTAGATAGCGAGTTTCGAAATTTCTTTTTTCTATGTGGTAAAAGTAAGACTGAATAGTCATCATCCAAGTAAGCTGCAGTATATTATCACGATTTCTAAACATTTAATTTTCTGAGCCTTTAGAATTATTGACAAAATCTACTGTTGGAGCATAGTTTAAGGGTCCAGTGCAATGCTTATCTTAATTGCTTTTAACTCATCCAATGTACTTGTTTAACTCATTAGCACTGCATGCAAAATATAATGTAAGCCAACTGTTATGGATCATGAATGGTAGCATCCTGGACAATGCTGTTTAATTGAATGAAAGCTTATCAATAAAAAGGAAATTTTACAAAATAATGTATTTATTATATTAATTATACATTTTATTTTTAAACATTTTTTTACACAGGAGGAAAGAGAGGCCTTACAGAAAACAAGAAAACCGATGAAAAAAAGAAGCGTGGGTAAATATAAAATAACTTAAAAAGGCATGGGAGAACAATAATAATATAGAAGCAAAGCAAGCATCAGCATTGAAAAACTATTATAGACTACAGGGGTGATCTTTCTCTTCCTGGTCTGGCTCGACTCCGATGCTGCACTTGGTCAAACTTCAGCTGTTCCTCTTCCCTGGTAGCTTGGGCCTCCTCAACCGGGCTCGGGCCTTTAAAATCCGGAGTTCGACCCACGGAAACTCGGCCCGAGCTACCTCTGCTCGCTCCCGAGCAGCACGGGCACGTGACAGAGCAGCGTCCATGTCGGCTCTGGCTTCACGCATTCGAATGTCGTGCAGCTCGTCTTTCTGCTCTTGTACTACTGTTTACTACTGTAGCACTTCCTCTAGTACGGTCAGTTGGGGAGACACTCGCCACTGTAGCAGTGGGCGTGGGCAGGGATCGCTCCCTGTCACGTCCTCTACTAACAGTGGGAGTGTTTCCTGTTCTTTCCATACTAGAGGAACGTACTACTGTAGCACTTCCTCTAGTACGGTCAGTTGGGGAGACACTCGCCACTGTAGCAGTGGGCGTGGGCAGGGATCGCTCCCTGTCACGTCCTCTACTAACAGTGGGAGTGTTTCCTGTTCTTTCCATACTAGAGGAACGTACTACTGTAGCACTTTGGGTGGGGCGAGATTGCTCTCTACCACACCCGGTTCCATCATTGTAGGTTCTTCGACCACTAATGGGGAAACTCTCCACTCTGGCACTATTGTGGGGAATGGAATAATCCATGGCACTACTAGTGGACGGTAATGGTTCAACACCAGCTCCGAAGATGGTAGGGAATCTACTTTGAGAAGAGGAAGACCTTCTCAAAGTGGGTTCACTTTCATCATCGGAGGTGGGGAAGGACCATTCCGCACATGGGTTGGACTTGGATTGGGATGAATGAGATCGACTCTCGTCGAAATCTGAAAAATAAAATTACATATTTTAGTTAGTAGACCTAGGAGATGCAAGTTCTGATAATATTGGACTGTGGTCAAGTAATTGTTCATTGTTATTGTAATTCAAATTATCTGTGACTTTAGTTGGACAATCTATTAAATGTTATGTTAATAATTATAATTAATATTATGAGCATAATAATTCTAGAAAGAAAGTAAGTAGGTTATTTTTTATTGGTGTTGCAGATGAAAATTATCATACAAGTTGGTGTGTGGTTTTTTATTTGAAGGGTAGAAGTCGTGCATAGGTTGTAGTCACTTGTAAGGTGCATGTTTGTCAGGTAGGCCTACTAGTTAGTGTTGTCATACTTGGAAAAGTTAATTTTGGAATAAAATTGTGTAGAATTTTTTATAATAATGATGCCAAAACATTTTAAAAAGTGCACAAACTTAAATAATATGGGAAGCCTCGACGTTCAATTGCCAGCACTTGTTTAGGATAATAAGTCAGAATATGTATCAAGCCGACATGGTCCCGGACTAACATATGCCAGTCAAGTGAGTGTACAATGTACACTGTACAAAGTATATTATGTTACTTGGTTTTTATTGATTTAGTATCCAAGAGACCGTTAGGTACATTAGATAGTTTACCTGTTGAAGTGTATGAAAAGAATTTTAAAATGCATATAAACCCATAACCATACAAAAACTTATTGTTTTAGCCTAAATAATTTTTCCAATTGGTACTCAAATGTATAGGTAGTCAAGTCAAACATCTAGCTATTGCTAGGCTAATATGTTGCTCTGCACACTATTTAGTAAGAAACAAAACAATACTCTGGGCTGGTGTATTGAGAAATATATGATGAATCATAGTCCAGGGAAAGTTCAAAAAGTGAATACTTCCTATTCACCAGAGTAAACCCATGCATGAGGGAGTCATGGAATTGTCATGTTTGTTGCCATTTCTTAGCCTTGGGTAGGATAGGATTATGTAAGAAGGGTTGTAAGGTCACACTGACATGTAATGTGTAGGACTGTGGCTGCAACCCATGCATGTGGGAGTCATGGAATTGTCATATTTGTTGCCATTTCTTAGCCTTGGGTAGGATTATGTAAGAAGGGTTGTAAGGTCACACTGACATATAGGGTGTAGGACTGTGGCTGCAACCCATGCATGTGGGAGTCATGGAATTGTCATTTTTTTTTTTTTTTATCATATGCCCACATTTGGCTTAATCAGGCCATCATGTAAGATCTGGTCAACCAGTAGAGACAGGCCTCCTTTTCTTCTCTCTTCATGCCGTTAGGCAATGCGTCACATTCTGTTTTAAGTTTACTACATCTGAAGAGGTGATTCCTGTCCTGTTCCTCCACTCCACATAGCTTGCAGATACTAGTCTCAAATATTCCCATCCGGTGCAGGTGCTTCCCCAATAGGTCATGTTGTGTGTTAAGCCTGAATTGCGCGGTTTCTATTCTTCTGCTGAATTTGTGGGGGGTTTGTCTTGTGGTTGTTGTGTATTGTTTCCACGTCTTGTTTTGTCCTTTCTCCACCCACTGCTGCTTCACTTTGCTGGACATCGCTGCATTCACATGGGATTTAACTCTGTAGGTTATTGACTTATTGGTAGGGTTGCACGATGTCAATTGACCGGTCAATTGACTGGTTATTTGACCGGTCAAATACTTTTGGTCAATTGACTGGTCAATTGACCATAACACAAAACATGCTAATAACATGCAGCTTAACTGCCGAATGTTGTATTGTATTGTATTGTATGTGATATTGAAACTGAAATAATAATAACAACAACAACAACAAGTGTATAAGAGGGCTGTGGAATGACCAACAAAAAAAGGACCTAATTCCAAAAATAGCCATGTTGCCGTGTTTTGTTCCGGACAAACATTGAATGTGCACCAATCAAAGAAAGATACAATGGAGTTGCCTAGCAACACGTTGTTTGTCTGCGTGTTATGTCACAGTCCCCTCAATTGGGTCCTGTGATATGTATAAGCAATAATAATCGATTAAAAATTACTCAATAATAATTTACGTTTAATAATCAATAAATACTAAATACGAACTGAAACAGAAGGCCTAAATACGCAAAATCATATTGTGTTTACTGGTGGCCAGCTGATCTGGATGAATACGCTGAATCGGAAACATGCTGACATGTATTGTTAAATAATTTATTCTAATCCAAATGTAATCGATTAATCCGGCAACCCTAGTAAATGCAGGCCTACATATATTTTAATTTTACAGTCACAGGTGTATGGATTTTACTTTTTTGAATTTTTTGTATTTGACGGTCAAATGACCGTCAATTGACCGTCAAATGACCAAAATTGAATTTGACCGGTCAAATCCCATCCCTAGTTATTGGTATTGCTGGTTGCGGCATCTTGCTCCCACGTTTGGCCAGGTAGTCGGCCTTCTCATTGCCATGTATATTGCAGTGTGCAGGTATCCACTGTAGCTTTACCATTTTGCCTATGTTGTTCAGCCTTAGGATCGTTAGCTTGCACTGTCTGATGTCTTATGCATGTCTGAACCAGATTGATATTTAACAATGTTTGTTGCCATTTCTTAGCCTATGGGTAGGATTATGTAAGAAGGGTTGTAAGGTCACACTGACATGTAGGGTGTAGGACTGTGGCTGCAACCCATGCATGAGGGAGTCATGGAATTGTCATGTTTGTTGCCATTTCTTAGCCTATGGGTAGGATTATGTAAGAAGGGTTGTAAGGTCACACTGACATGTAGGGTGTAGGACTGTGACTGCAACCCATGCATGAGGGAGTCATGGAATTGTCATGTTTGTTGCCGTTTCTTAGCCTTGGGTAGGATTATGTAAGAAGGGTTGTAAGGTCACACTGACATGTAGGGTGTAGGACTGTGACTGCAACCCATGCATGAGGGAGTCATGGAATTGTCATGTTTGTTGCCGTTTCTTAGCCTTAGGTAGGATTATGTAAGAAGGGTTGTAAGGTCACACTGACATGTAATGTGTAGGACTGTGGCTGCAACCCATGCATGTGGGAGTCATGGAATTGTCATGTTTGTTGCCATTTCTTAGCCTTGGGTAGGATTATGTAAGAAGGGTTGTAAGGTCACACTGACATGTAGGGTGTAGGACTGTGGCTGCAACCTACCAGTACTATTACATTTATCTAAAGTAAAATGTTTGTTAAATATCAATCTGGTTCAGACATGCATAAACACATTAACACATTTAAACCCCCCCCCCCCCCCAAAAATACAGCACAGGGTAAGATTGTATCGAAAAAAACAACATGTTTTGCAACATTAGCTCAGAAGTCAGATCCAGTTTCTGGATATTACGAAGCTAGAGAATTGCAATCTTCGATTGTTTTCTTTTTCAATGTAGGCCTACAGTAGGCCTACTTTAACTTCCTATCTAGGACCAATAAAAAATTTGTGTCCACAACTGAAGTAGGCCTATGCTTAGTTTTTCTCATTTAAGAAAACTACTTGTACTGTACGGTAAATATAGTAGGCCTATTTATGCATCTCATTTGGGGGCTGTATTTACCCACCTTACCACTAGATGTGTGTTTTAACATGTGCACATTACTACTTTAATAAAAATCTTAGATTAAAAAATTAATACATAATTAGAAATATTTCTCCCCAAGTATCATAAAATGCTTCACTTTGAAGTAGGTATGTAATTTCAAACTTATGGTTATAAGAAGGTGCCAAAAGGCTGGGGCAATGTAATAGTGTGAACAAAATAGGATGCAAATTGACGAGTGGTGATATAGGCTGGACGCCGTAGGAAAGAAAGTTGTGTCGTCACGGATGATGTAATAGCAAGTGACCTCACACCTTGTAATACTAACTTAAATGTAGACTACTACTCATTGCCTTACCAAAAGTAAACATGTATTGTTATTTCATAGGTTGGTGGACATGGGCGCTGGTTTAAATGCTATTTTTCTCCCTCTTGGTATGTGTATGCGGTTAAATTATGCAGGAATAAATTTTAGTTTCTTATTATCTTATTTATTGTATTCAATTAAAAATTAACAACTACTTCATTATATTTGTGAAAATTGAAAGTAGTTCGGTCCCACCGTGCTAGGGATGAAGCTGCCGAAGAAGGAATAAAAATGGCCGTTGTCGGTTGATGTGCTTCTAGAAGAAACTCTTGAAAATTCTGAAACCAAGCAGGTGAGTTCTTAATTGTAGATAATTATTAAGCTGGGTAAATATTAATTTTCGGACTATCCCATGAAAGCTGGTTCATGTTTCTTGTTAACAAATGCCAAGTTCGCGACCCAAAGTCGCTCGTATTGCCTTGGTCTACTCTTATACCTAGACCGCCTACCTTATCTTGTTGACTAAACCCAAAGGACTAGGCTAGGACTTGTTGTGTTTTTTTTGTGGCAAGTAGGCAAAACCTAGGGCCTAGGCCTACACCTTGGTTTAACCCTCTAAGCTGAGCCTAGGCTCTAAGGCCTTCCTAAGGGTCTAGGCCTAGCTCTTCAATTAAAGGGCCATTGTGCACTGCAATTCTACGATATTGTTGGCCAGCTAGGGCTAGGCCTAAGAAAATTAAGAAAGGGTTCCCATGAATGGCTAAGGCTAACGCTAGTGACTAATGCCAACGCCTAGCCGTCTCGGTTCACACAAAATAACTAGGCTAACGAATGCTACAATACAGTAGCCTAGATTGCATGTGATTGGTGCAGCAACACATCATTTCTCATTGTGTTCATCTTTTAGCCATAATCCTTGGCCGTTTGTGGGAACCGGGCCTTAAGTGAATATGTAGGCTAGTTTTAAGTAGGCCTAGGCCTACGTAGGGGGCCTGCCGCCTACAGGTCTACAAACGACAAATATGACATAGAGCCTCTAGGACCTGGGCACTAGCAACACCAAAAAACAACAATGAAACAAATGAATTAAATCGATGGACAAACAACAAGCTGTCAAAAAATAATTTCTTCTGATTTTGGAAAACAAATACACATACAAAACTTTCACTCAGTCGTTGTCTATCATTAAAAGTTTTAAATTACGAGCAGTTACTATTGCTACACTTGTTTTTATTTCTATGGCTGCAATTTTATTATTTTGACAGCTGATTGTTTGCCAACTTTCAAGGTCAACTTTCAAGGTCAACTTGATCTCCGCCTAGCGGAGGCTCGTCGAACTCCGCTAGGCGGAGATCAAGTAGACCTTGCCAACTTTGACTGCGTTCACTGTGGCTGTGACTGGTGGTGGGGGTAGCCCAGTCAACGCAGTGAACGCAGCAGCTGGTACGGGATGCAGTCACAGTCACAGCAAAAGCAGACAACAGCAGAAATTGTCATTCATAAAAGCAACATTTGCCATCTGCTAATTAACCTTATAACATAACATTAATAATTTAACGCTTATGGGACTTCTAAGATAAGATTATATGGTGTTGTGATGTCACTTACTATTTAAACCATATAATGTAGTCTATAAATTCATAATTCGCGGTAAAATTATTAGCAACGCCCCCCTTGACTGCGACAGCTGGATCTTTTCAGCCTAGTCATCGCAGTGACTGGAGGGGTAGCTGCGAGGTAAACTGGTACGCAAAAAGCAGTGACTGCAGCTTGACTGCGAGTCAAGTTGGTACGGATCTCAGTCACTGTAGTGACTGCCAGGCATAGTTGGTACGCAGCCCAGTTCAATTCATTTGTTCCATTGTTGTAGTCCTGATGTGACGTCAGTTGCGGGTTCCCTATTGGTCTACTCTAGACCAAGGCATTGGCCTTTGCTTAATATTGACTATATTTACGTTACAGATCACCTTCGAAATGTCAAAAAAAAAAACTATGTTTCGATACGAAACTAGACAAAATTGACATTGCCCGAGTAGAACGTTTCTTCTCCGTAGCAAACGAACAGGTGGGTTATTTCATTAGCAGCTAGGCCCTATAGTCCTAGACCTATCTACGATTAGCTAATATATTATATCATGTCCACTATTGATTAGATTGAAGGTGCTAGGCCCAATTGATATGGTAGGGTTGCCAGTGGTTAGTGACCCTGTAGCCTATATTGTGATACACCAGCCCATAGTGAAATATGAATAACGTAACAATGCAAATAGGCCTAAAGGTAGCTGGTTTAGCCTGTCCTATATTTCAATATCAAACTATTGTAACACATTTCTTTGCATCAAAGTAAGCCTAGCAAACAACAAACTACAGCACATGCAAAGTGCAAGTCACTATAGGTGAAAAATAATCAAATAAGTCTGGTTATAGGCCTAGCCCTGATTTATTTTCTACGCTTGGCCTCATAAATTGGTTCAGGCATATCAGAAGACACATTTGTCTGGTTTCATAAGAATTCTATTCTGTTCTGTCATAATAATTATTTTGGTTACATAGGCACTATATTTTGATTTGCCTGTATCCTGTATTTTATTTAATTCTGTTGTATTTCCATTTTCCAGGCATTAAATCTCCCCAATGGCAGTACGCCTACTACCATCATAACTGCACCCACACCCACTCCAACAATTCCAAATACATTTCCTGGACCTACTTCCCAACTCCCCAGAGTAATCACAATTATCCTCCCCAAAAAACCCACTTCGTCCATTCCACCAATTCCCACGTCAGTTAACCTTTCCAGACAAACTTTTGTTCCCAATAGTACTCCCAAAATCGTCAATGTTGCTACACCACCAATTAACCTCAATTCTTGCCCCAGCTCCGCTACTCCTACACATCCCAGGTTACCCACTTCTTCCAAACACCCCATTTTTGCTACATCACCCATCACAGCCACAACCTCTACCCATCAAAGCTATCCCACTCCTGACAAGCTCCACACCATTGCTGCACCATCCAATCCCACACCTGCATCTTTCTTCAATACTCCTACACATCACTTGTTCCTTACCAATCCATCACTTAGCACCACCTCCTCTCAGCATCCCCCCACCCCAGCATCATCCCACACAGCTGCATCGCCATTTACAGCTCTATCGGTGCAGTCGCAATGGTCGGCACAACACCGGAAACTGCAAGCCATTGCTAAGGTAATGTATGGTTTACAATGTCATTGTACCCTAATAGGCCTACAGTCCCCCCACCCCAGCATCCTCCCTAGTGATGTATAAATTCCCGGAATTTATTTTTGGGGAACATTCCCGGGAAAATTCCTGGGAATATTCCCTGGAGTCGGGAATTATAGGGAATTTTTATGTTTAGACGTGAAGAATAAATGATAGGTCTAAGTAAATGCTCCAAGTAAAAATGCAAGATGTGTCATAAAATGCTTGAAATGATTTCTATTTACGTTACCTATGATAGGTGGAGGGTAAGCTGACAGTAAATTTGCAATCTAAAATATGAGTTAGTTTGTTTTATGACAGATAAATTTAAATTTTAATGGCGTTTTCCAATGGCCGCAATGGACCGCACTTGAGTGCACCTTCAACGATTAAAACAACAATGCACAACCATAGGCGTGCGCAGTGTCTAACATTAGACCCCGCACGAGGTGCAGGCGCGGTACAACTGGGGTCTGGGCCGAAGCCCCAGCTGCCGGAAGCAATTTCGCCCATTTTTTTTCGGTTGATGCATTAACTTTTAAGGCATAAAACGCGATTTTAGTACGCGATGACGCATTCCAGTGCCATGGGATCTTGTGGCCCGTATAGAGCCATGTTTCGTTTCATATGTTTCGTTCCGATGGCGGTCGTGGTTGACACATTAGGTCCGGCTTGGGCCGTGCGCACGCCTATGTGCACAACAATATAATAGGCGCACTGAGTGCAGCCCATTGGAAAACGTCATAAGTGTATAATATATTATCTGCGGTTTTACTAATGTAAGGGCCGCTTTCATTTAGGGACTTACTTAGCGTTATATAAGCGGACATATTCAGCCATCAAGAGAAAATTTAACTAGATATCAAAACGAATGAGTTGTATGTATGTAATAATAAGGTTGTACTGTATACACTGTCAGGGAAACAGCAGCTTGCAAACCCCCCCCAAGAATTCAAGAGCAGCATGAGACCCCCAACCCCCCTCCACCTACAACAGTAGCTAGTGGGTTTATTGTAGGCCTAAGCCTACTAGTACTTATGTATAATGACCTAGGATGAACACATTCATCTGGGAATTGACTTTATTAAAAAAAACATAAATTCCCTACTTTTGGGAATTTATATGGGGTCGGGGAATATTCCCGGAAAAATTCCCGTTCCCGGGAATATTCCCAGGGGAATATTTCTGCCCGTACATCACTAATCCTCCCACACAGCTGCATCGCCATTTACAGCTCTATCGGTGCAGTCGCAATGGTCGGCACAACACCGGAAACTGCAAGCCATTGCTAAGGTACCGTATGGTTTACAATGTCATTGTAACCTAATAGGTCTACAAAACAGTGATGAAGACTCTCACAGTGATGAGATGGAAGAAGATGATGACGAGCCATTGGCAGTTCCATTATGAACCTAGGCCCTACACTACTCGAGAAGAAACCAATATTTTGAAATGGGAAAAATCTGTAAATGCTGGCATGGATCATTTATTTACATTTTGTTATTGTTTTTATATGATAGCCTTATAATTTTATTTACTTAGGTGGCTCGTTGGTCCCGTGGTTAGCATCCCTGCTTCCAATACAGAAGGTACCAGGTTCAAATCCCGCTTCAGGCAGAAGTTAGTATGATAAAAAAAAAAAAAAAACTTCTTATGTGGATTCAATTCCAACACTTCTTGTCTTACGAATAAGTAAACGGTGACTTTAAAGCCGTCCTAGCAACGAAGCACTCAATAAATTCAAAGTTGTTCTGAATCGGCCTTGTTGATTCTGGCATTTGTCCGCAGGTGTTCGCACTGTCCAATCACTGATTCATATGTTTCATATTTGACATGTCGATCTTTGATTGGTTATTATCGCTCACTCGTCGATGGTGTTTGGAGCCTACAAGGTTGGTTAAGTCGCTTTAAATTAAAGTCCCCCACTGAAAATTAGTCTTGTTACTGAGTGGGTAGACTCTAAATGTGAATTTATTTATTTATTTATATTTAAGTTGTTATATTTTATTTGTAAATAATTATTATACATCCAGCTTTTTCAGGTCCAATTAAAAAAAAAACAAAAAAAAACAGTTAAATCCTAGGGATGTATATTGTATATGTAGGGCCACAGCCAAGGTTCAAAGTTTTCGCAAATCACCTCTATCTCCACTTGTACGGGAACATTAATAATTGTTGGATATAATGATAATGATTGTAAATACTAGACAAAAGTAGGCTATCAAATTTATGCCTAACAAATGTGTGTATGTGAGCTAGGACAGGAAGACTATTGTACCTAGAACGTAAGAATATAGAATAATAAGAAGTTGTATAGGGGCCTATTCATTATTGAAGCTTTGTTTTGAAAAGTAAGCACAGTGTGGGGGGCTATTGTACACATTATTAGTGAGTGACGTGCTCTACTAAACAATAAGTTGCACTACGTATAGGTGATTGTTTTGTTTCTTATTTTCATTTTCTTGTATTTTTTATTTCCTTAAAGTCTCCACTTTTCGCATGTTTAGTTGTGACAAGTGTGGCTCGACTCCACCTGCGCAAGAAAATACGGGTGTCTGGCAGCGGTCCACTGGGCCTACCCATGCACAAACCCCTTGGGTTACATTATGAGGGACGGAGGGTGGCAGGTGGTAGACAAACATTGGACCGAAAGGTGGTATAATATGTGAATTCATCTCATTCTACAGCATGCACAGTAAAAATAAATTGAAACTAATATTAAATAAATAATATTACCAAGATACGGATTCATTGGTTCCATTTCGACCAGAATTTGAAGTTATCCTGTATCCGAGTATTTCCCATAGTTGATGGCACAAAGTAAACCATGTTTTCAATAATGTATCTAACTCTCCTTTGTCCTGACTGACCTGTGACTATCCACATGTAGAGATAAGTTTTTTTTTAGGTTTTACATTCTAAATCGGTAAATGGAAACACGGTGAAAGCTGTTATGTATTTATAATACTCTGTCAAATTGATGTACATCATGACTGTAAGAATACTATGTCCAATGAAACATGAAATATAATATGAAATATGAAATAAATAATTTGTATATATAGTCTACCAAAGCTACAAAGCCTGATTTTCAAAATTTAACAATAACCCCGTTTACATGGCGGACTGAGTCCGGTACTGAGTACGGTCCACACCATGTTAACACCTAGAAAATGGACCGAACCGACTGGGTACGATCCGCCAAAAAAGCTAGACCGTACCGAAAGACCGTACAGTGTCCTTCATGTAAACGGGTAGAACGTATACTGACTGAAGAACTGAAACCTTGAACGAACGCTGTTTGTAGGTGAATAAAGTGGAAAATGATTGTAGTTGCCACCAACAAAAATAAAATAAAATATTTACAACAGCTTGTAAACTTTTGTTCCCCGGGATGCATCTTTAAATTAATTTTATATGGCAGAAGGAAAAAGTAAGGTTATGTGTGACCAAACGAACAAGTGTGGCGCGAGACCGAAATGAAGTTTGGGTAGACCTTCATATAAACGCAAGCATCCATGACAGTTCTCAGTCTGGTACTCAGTACGGTCCGCCATGTAAACATAGCTAATTACTTCAGTATGGAGACCTTTTTTGCGAGGTAGGCAACGCTTATAAAATAATGGAAGCTCTTATAGAGCATTGTTAATTTGTGAAATTATAGATACCCGACTTCATTGTTGGACACAGGGAGCAGATATAAAAAAAAAAAAAATAGATACTAACATTGCTCTCAAAGTAGGCCTACGTATGGAACGCGTCGTTACTCTTTCAACATTGAACAACAACTGTCATAAATTCAAATCGCCGCGCACCACAGCTTGTTCGATGGGAAGTATTAAGCTTCTAGGTAGGCGGTGAAACGGGTTGTGAGCGCAGCAACGTTTGTCCACGGTCTATTGGATTTACCCCTAGCGGAGTAATTGCGAAGCCTGCGCGCACGCTACAAGCGATCTAGTGGACTTTGCGTTCGTCAAGCGCCATGTTGCATTTTGCCGAAATAGTGCGCGGATGAGCACTGCGTAAACGTCCACATATCACTACGCCGGCCAGAGTAATTAGTTATGACGACACAACTTTCTTTCCTACGGCGTCCGGACTATAGGCGGAGCTTGCGCCGAGTACTGTGTCACGTGACTAGCAGTTGGGAAAAGTCCCTACTGTCCGGACGGATCAACGCAAAACACATCCACACTTATCTCGTTCTAGCTGGTATAATATTCATTTTAAAGATATAACCTGGAAAACATAATTAGTTCACATAACAGTGGTCAATATAAAGGTTATTTCAAAATTATAGACGAAGTAGTAAACTTGTTATAACAATTCACGCACTGGAGAGGATAAAATGAGCAAGGTGTGCTTTGTTTTTTCAACTACAACTGGCGAAAAACTAATGATCGGATTTGGATGAGAGTTTCTTAAGAATACGTACCAATAATGTGAGACAATAAGCAAATAAACTTTCTAGATAGAAAATGCCCAGAACAAAAATTCATAGCATGCACTAATATGCAAGGTGCTTAGTTTAACGGTCAAAACCGCTACTTTTGAGGCCCAACCGCTACACCCTGCATATTATTGCATGCTATGAATTTTCGTTCTGAGCAATTTCTATCTAGAAAGTTTATTCGTTTATTGTCTCACATTATTGGAACACATGCTAAAGAAACTCTCGTCAAAATCTGATCATTAGTTTTTCGCCAATTGAAGTTGAAAAAACAAATCACGCGTTGCTCATTTTATCCTTTTGATGCGCGAATTGTTATAACAAGTTAACTACTGGGTCTATAATTATGAACTAACCTTTATATTGACCACTGGGATGTGAACTAACTACGATTTTCTATAGGTTATACCTGAAAAGTGAATATTATAACAGCTAGAACGAGATAAGTGTCGTACATTAAGCGCGTGAAAGCGCAACAGTACGCGGATTTGTCCCAACTATGGGCGCCACGTTCCTTCGTGACGTCAGGGGGCAGGTAAATCACCACTCGTCAATAGCTTACCTGAGTAGAGTAGCGTGATGGTAAGCTGTAATAGAGAAACATAGATACACAACCAAAACAAAATAAAAGTCTTAAATTAAAATAACATAAATTATGTAATAGGCCTAGTTTTGTTTTGTTTTGTTATGTAGGCTTACCTATGACATGTGTCTGTTCGCGGCTTACCATCACTCTCCTCGATTAAGCTGTTGGTATCCTATGCCTATCTCTTTCATGCAATTACATAAATTCAAACTTACTGTATCCATCAAAGCACTTTACTTGCATAATTTTTTTTTTATGGAAAGTAGCCAAATTAATGAAAAACCAACAAGCCTGCAAATGTTGGAAACATTATGATGTACTTTCATGCAAATAGAGCTACATTCCCACAGAATCCCAGAACATGCCTTAGTTTGGGTTTCCAAGAAAATACATTTATATAGGAAAGTGCATTGCAAACAAATGAAGCCCTAAGAGCTTTAACAACATTATGCCATAATTCCTGACTCTGAGGCTGTAATGGAAAAAGTGTTAAACTGAAAAAATTTCATTATTCTCATTTACAGCCATGGTCAGAAAGGTGGGCATAGGTTTATGGTGCACACTGCTTTACAAGAATGAAAAATTAGCCAATACTAGTAGGCTTATGCAATGAAGCTAAATGAGATGTAGGCCTAATACTATTGAATTATGCATGCCTATATTACAATAAAGTGTTGAATGCATCCAATTAGGAAAGTCAACTAGGCCTAGCTAGGTCTACTTGTTATAGGGTTAGTTAATAGAAACATACCATCCATCTCCTCATCCAGTATGGGTGTGCCCGTGAGGTGACCAAACGAAGCCAGAGGCGACACAGACCGATCAACGTGCCTGATGGAGGAAGAGGAACCCTGAAGTGCGCGTGCATCGGAGTCGTATCTCGACGCCACTGTATGAAGCAGGTATGGTGTTGCCAGCTCCATCAGTGGATCGTCGGCCAGATCAGGAACAGTTGGACCACCACCTGTAGCCATCCTGTGTTGGTTCAGTGCTGATGCCTGCTTCTTCCTCAAATTCTTGTAAGTTCTCCCATGCCTTTTTAAGTTGTTCTGGAGTTCGCTAGAAACGAGATAAAAATAAATTAGGCCTACTTTTGGTTTGAAAAATAATATTCTGGCCTTTGTCTAAGTGATAGGCTCGCCTACATAATCATGTATTCTGAAGTGCCAAAAAAGTATTGTGGTCCTATGTTTATCATCACTCGCTAATTCAATTCAAGCTGGGGCCTAGTGGGTTTACAAACAGCTAGGCGTAGGGCCTAGGGGCCTACAGATTTCAAGTAGGGTCCAAGCTTAGCTGCCAAAGTCAGTTAAAGAATCGGGTACAATGGTAAGGCCCTACATGGTAAGCCACTCCGATTATACCTTAAAGCCACGGCCATTCTTTAGGCAATTTACTAATTGATAGGCCAAAAACAGTAGGGCTATGGTCCCCCGGGTGAATTGAGTGCCTAGAGAACATTCAGGGGGCGTGGAATGTACGCCCCCTAGGCCTGCCTAAAGCTAGCCTGGTATGCCAATTTCAATTTTTTCAATTTCTCTCTCTCTTCTGCGGCTGGGCCCGTATACCCGGTGGCAGAGACTCCTCCCTCCCCCCAAGATTTATTAAGTGGGCATTTAGAATTAAAAATTAAAAATTGTATCTATCATTGGTATAAAATATCACGCATTTAAAATAAATCAATACACGCGCCTCGTGATTTAGGTGACAACCAACTAATACGGCCAAGGCCAAGTCTATAAATCCTGTGATAAAACAGTATAAAAATAGTAAGTAATAATAATAAGTTGCTCAGACTAGGGAATAGGCCTAAGCCTAATGTCATTATTAAAGTATAGTATCCAACACTGGTACTGGCTTAAAACTAATTGAGCAATAAACATAAGTCAAGTATAAAACAGCACCATATTGTCTTGTCCAATTCTAAGATATATAAAATATTAAAATATGGACAACGTCCAATAATGTTCACGAACTTATCGTTCATCGTCAATGGCCAGACCCAAATCACGAGTATAAAATATTAATAAAATCACAGTAAAATCACAGTAGAATCTAGGTTCATTACATAAAAACATACTATAAAACCGATGACCCTATAGTCGTCTGCAACGAAAGATAAAAAATAAAAACCAACGAAGTTGAGCCTAAAATACCTATGTACATTTCCCATATCAATCTCACGAAACCCCCACCCCCTTCTTTAATTCCCTCCTGAAAGTTTTCACGCATCGCTGGTCAACCACCCCCGCAGGCAAGGTATTCCATTCCCTGATTGTGCGGTCTAAAAACGAAAATTTCCCTACATCAGTAAACCTCGCACCCCTTTGGTATTTCCACTCATGATCGCTCCTTGCTAGATACCTCCCTTTCACCAGCCTTTCCTTCATTTCCATCCACCCACCCATCCCCCTAGAGATCCTATAGAAGTTCGTCAACCGGTCCAACCTTCGCCTTTCCTCCAAAGATTCCCACCCCAAGTCCTTCACCATTCCCGTAACACTATCGTACACCCTCCTCACATTTCCAGCCCCATCATCCTCCCATCTCCACCGTTTAACCTTTCCCGTAACCCTCCTCGCCTACATCGGGGCTAGCAATTACTGTACGTGTAGTAGGGTTCAAACCATTTGGAGCCCTTGTACTAAATACTGACATCATTAGAGTCGGTAGGCCCCTAGGCCTAGGTAGACTAGATAGTAGGCGTAGGTGGGCGTAGGCCTAGGCCTACATGTCTAAAAAGGTAGGCGTAGACCTAGGCCTACCCTAGCCTAGGCTAGGATTACTTACTCAAATCACAAATGAGTAGTCCTAGGCGTTGAACGATCCAGCATTTCTATCCCACGCTTCTCTTTTCTCCTTCTTCGTGGTACCATCAGTTTTCTTGTTTTCTACTATTGTAGGCTACAATATCGGCCTGCAACTCGCAAGCATATCGGCAAGCACCCCTTTGGTATTTCCACTCATGATCGCTCCTTGCTAGATACCTCCCTTTCACCAGCCTTTCCTTCATTTCCATCCACCCACCCATCCCCCTAGAGATCCTATAGAAGTTCGTCAACCGGTCCAACCTTCGCCTTTCCTCCAAAGATTCCCACCCCAAGTCCTTCACCATTCCCGTAACACTATCGTACACCCTCCTCACATTTCCAGCCCCATCATCCTCCCATCTCCACCGTTTAACCTTTCCCGTAACCCTCCTCGCCTACATCGGGGCTAGCAATTACTGTAGGCTACGTGTAGGCTAGTAGGGTTCAAACCATTTGGAGCCCTTGTACTAAATACTGACATCATTAGAGTCGGTAGGCCCCTAGGCCTAGGTAGACTAGATAGTAGGCGTAGGTGGGCGTAGGCCTAGGCCTACATGTCTAAAAAGGTAGGCGTAGGCTTAGGCCTAGGCCTACCCTAGCCTAGGCTAGGATTACTTACTCGTGTCACAAATGAGTAGTCCTAGGCGTTGAACGATCCAGCATTTCTATCCCACGCTTCTCTTTTCTCCTTCTTCGTGGTACCATCAGTTTTCTTGTTTTCTACTATTGTACAATATCGGCCTGCAACTTCTTTCAAAACATATCTTTCCTCCTGTGTAAACACTGTTCCACGTACTCGGGACGCCATGCCATGTTTGATTATTCTTTTCAAATAGTCACGGCCTTCTACTGGCGGAATGATTTCCTCCGCGGCACTTTTAAAAAGCGGTTGTCTACCGCGCCGTACTTACAAGTTTTTCTCAAGTACGAGACGAAACGTAAAAGCATTCCGTTAAGTCAAGTACGACAAAATATCTTCCAGACGTACTTGATTAAGTACCAGAATTTTTGCTGGACTCTGCATGCCGCCTTTAATCTCTAGCAACTTCCCTTCTTTCAAATCTCGTGGAATAGAGGAAATTCGATAGGTCGAAACAAGTTCCAAGCTCTGTCACTCGGCGCGTCTATAGCTCAATGTTGACAGTAGTACTACTTTACCGACATGATTGCCTCCGGGCTGGTTGGAGCCAAGGAGTTGGAGCCCTTTTCACACGTTCCTTTCACTTTCTAGTTTCTTCCGCTCATCTGTTGCATTTGCAAGTGCATGCATTTCTCGTCTGAAGAAGACGCGAGACGCCCGTGCTCTCTGTTGGATCGTCTCTTGCGGGTTTGGACTTTGGATGAAGATTTGTTGGGGTTTTATGCTGTAAGTTTCTTTCAGGTAATGGCCTAGGCCTAGTAACATCTTAATGTGCGATAGATTAATAACGCTAGGCCTAGGCTAAGCTACCGAGCCTAGCCACACGACGTGCAAAGGCGTTGGCCTAGGCCCTAACAATTTCAAACCCAGCGGCCTTGGGCATAAGCCTACGCCTAGGCCTAGACTTCTGGTGCAGCTAAAGGCCCGACGTACAAAGGCTTACGACCTAGGCCCACGCTTTTGTACAACCAGTCTGTGGCTATGCCTAGGCCTACTAGGGTCCAGCTTACTAGGCCTAGCCTATGTACAAAAGGCCACGCCTAGCCTGGCGACGGACTCGGAAGTACAAAGGCGAAGGCTTACCCCCTTGGCCTTGTGCATAGGCCTAGTCAGCCACAAGCTGTTCGTACAAATATCTAGGGTTAAGAGTAAATACCTAAAGCTCCCGTTACTGTAGAACGTTTGTGCTGAAGCGTCACACGCATCAGGCGCGTCGACCAATCAGATTGCAAGTTTGCCGCTAAAGCTGTGGTGCACGCAAAACTAACCCATCCAACAATGCAAAACGTATTTATTTCCAGTGTTTTGATCAAGGACGGAATCCATTTAGGCATATCCTATATAAAACAAACCAAATTTTGAGGTAAACAACAGCTGCAATTTGTCTCTGCCATATAGCGATATTGTATTTGTAAACGGATTGATTAAATGTTCCATCACAGTTACATTGAGCATATGGACATTTTATTACATTTGTCTAAGGCGCAGTTACGCGTGTCAGAAGTGTTTGCAGTAGCGCAATCTTTGGAGTCCTGGTGCGACCCGCAAAACAACATGATAAAATATGTCACAACATGTTCGTAATCTTTAACCCTTTCAGGTCATGTTTTTTTTTATGATGGTTGCCCTCTGGTCATATTTAATTCATGGGATTTTGTTGAAAAATAACAAATCTTTTTTAAATAGCTATATTACCCTATAATTATAATAAAAATAATAATAACAATAATAATAATAATTATTTATTAATAATAATATTAATTAATAATATTTAATAATAATAATAATAATTAAAGTATTAGTTGTAAAAAAAAAAAAAAAAAAAAAAAAAAAATACGCGACGTTATTTTTGTGACTTTTTGACTTGAAGCTACAGTGAATTCCTGCTTGTGGGCGTGGCCAGCTGGTCGCTCGTTAGTACGCACTGTCATTGTTGCGGGCGAGTTCGGCGAGCCACCGCTAGGCGGAGATCAAGTAGACCGTGTCTTGCTGCCTAATACTTAGACCATAAAGAAGGCCTAAAATTCATTCTGGAAGGCGATGAGTCGGTGGCTCAGTCGACAACATGTGGAAGTAGTTCACAAGTCCCCGACAGATAGCAGCAAGCGTTTTTTTTACGACGATATCTGGCGGGAATTTTGAATACCGGGCGACCGTGTCGGACGAGATCCGACATATGACTGGAACCGGAAAATGCTGATGTCGGACGAGATCCGACTCATGACCGATAAGGGTTAATGTACCGGTATCTGTAATGAATGACTAATCAAGTCGTTTACGAATACATTTTCGTTGGGCCTACTTGGCTGAGACAAATTGCAGCTCTCGTTTAGGCCTACATCGAAACGTTGATGAAAGAAATGTGGTTTGTAGGCCTATGCTAGATTCCGTTGTCGATCAATACACAGGAAATAAACGTTTTGCATTGTTGCATGGGTTCGTTTTGCGTGCACCACGGCTGAAGCAGCAAACTCACAATTTGATTGGTCGACGCGCCTGAAGCGTCTTAACGCGTTTCTCCAAACGCTCTACAGCAGTGATGTCCAAAGTACAGTGATGTATTAGTACTGCGGGCCGCATGCGGCTTGCGGCTTCTTTTCATACAGCCCGCACAAGATATTGAAATTGCTTTTAATCGGCCCCAATGAGTAAGATTTTTCTTAATTCAGAAATTGCATTGCGCTGTGGTTTAGTAAGCCCTACACGCTGAATGATAAATGTATTTAACGTTGTCACAGTCATACTGATGACAACTAGCCTATGTGAAATAAATAGATCTACAAATACAATGGATATAAATAAAATTATTGGTCTAGGCCTATAGTTTTGTAAACTAAATGTTGAATTTACATTTTCTTTTCACAACGTAACAAAATTCTATAACGTAAGAGTTAAGGTACGGAGCGTACCTTAACCCACACATCCGTTGTAAGAAGTTAATTGTTGTCAAAATATTTTTGTTGTTGGATTTTTATTAAAGTTCCAACTGTTTGTATTGTGTAAATAATGCAGTAAGTACCTATAACCCTCTATACTGGCCCCGCCGTAAGAAGCAAGGTGTCCCCTAAAATTCCTAGAAGAGACGGTCGCTCCACACGGTCTACTTCAACGGTATTCACTCGAGATTGCCCGATAGCATGCATTGTTATTGTCCACTGTATTGACTGCACCGACCGTGAATGGAATGCGACCCCACCACGTCTGACCACATGCGAGCGATATTATCACTGCAATACCTGAGGCAGGAGAAAGAACGGGATACAACTAGACTTATGTTGGTAGTTGTCACATGCGTCACTTTAAATAATGACTTCAAATTGTGGTATCATTTCAATGCGATTGGTCACTATCACTATTGAAACGTTATAACCTGTTTTCCAAACTTAACAGAACTCGGAAGGTGGGGGGGGGGGGGGGGGGGTTCAACCAATGATAATACTATTAGGCCTATAGAAGAACCAAACCATAAATGAGGGGCGCAACATTTTCTTGTCGAGGTCAAGTAAATGAATGTTCAATAAACAACAAGGCATATTAAAAGGCCCAAAATTAATATTTTTTATTATATCATGAGCACGCTTCCAAATATTGAAAGAGTGATTCTGGTCCTGTCTTTGGTTTTGTATCGGCTAAACAATGGATTTAAAACGTTGACAGTTTGTTATTACATTTATAATTTAATCATTATCAAAAAAATCGAATAAGGATCATAAAAATATATATATATTTTTTTTAGCTTTTAAACCCATTGTGTAGCTCAGCGGTTCTTAAAGTGGGGGGCGCGCCCCCCTGGGGGGGCGCGAGTAGCATGTAAGGGGGGCGCATGAAGTTGTGAAAATGATTTAAATGTGTATGCAATAGGTTTTTGCTAAAAAGTGGCCAAGGTAAATAAACGATAGTTCGTTTCAGGATCAATATATTTGGTTTATGTAGTAACACCTTTCAGTGAACGATGTTTCTAAAAACGGGGGTACTACCAAGCATGGGCATTATTCTGCGACGCACGTGTCCAAGTGATGGCGCCGGCGGGTAGCGGGGGGCGAGAGATCCCAAGCCAGACCCCGCCCGAGTCCCCATTAGCGGCTAGATTTCAATAGATTTTGACCTGGAATGGAAGTGCATGCTGTCATATCTTACAACGACTGTCTCTGTTGTATATTTAAATCACATTTGTGATTTACAGACACATTTGAGCTGTGGTATTGTGTATGACTGTATGTATGGTGGAAGGGGGGGGGGGGGGGCGTGGGACCTACTGACCTTCAAAAGGGGGGCGCGCTTCAAAAAGTTTAAGAACCACTGGTGTAGCTGATACGGAAACAAAGGCCAGGCCAGAATCACCTTTCAATATTTCAAGAATAAAGCATGTTCCTCCTAGAGAACCCTTTCTACAATTTATGTGAGATCTTATGTAATACTACTAACTCATTTCTTACTTTTATTAATATTATTTCTTACTTCTTTCTGCCATACGGTTAGGTGGAGGAACTTTGTAATTGAACCTCGCTATTTTTCTTTTGTACTTTTGTGTGTTACAATACAGCAAAATAAAGAAATATTGTATTTTATTGCATTGCATTGTATTGTAAGGATTAGCCTAATGCACATGGGGACATACCTGCACACATGTATCACAACAAGAACGGATGTTCAACTATAAAAACTTCCGATTGAAACTACTCTATGAAGTTATAGGTGGAAGAAAAACAAGTTCTTATCATTATAAATTTTTATGTTTTTATTCATTATTATTCGTATCTTTCTATTCAATGAATAGCATGTCCTCCTTACCTCGTTTTTGCACACATAGACACCTTTCCTACCTGTGAGGTTTCTTTTCAGATCTACACACGGAATATAATTCATGTATGATACTTGGAAGTATAATTGTTTACAATTTTATTTCTCTTTTGGTTCATCCGCAGTCGACGGAGGAGGACGTGGCCGTAGCCGCTGACATCGCCACGGTGGCAACGGCAACGGTTTCGGTGGCGACAACAACGGTTTCGGTGGCGACGACAACGGCCACGGTGGCGACGACCACGGTTTCGGTGGCGACGACAACGGCAACGGCGAAGAGGTAATTCTAAGATTTATTTATTTTTTCCAATTGTGTACAAGTACACAATGTTATAACTAGATCGGCACGCGCTTATTTATTACAGTTTACCTCCTAACCATTTCAATCACTGCTCTGTCCTTTTCTATTATGTTTTGTCGCGGTCAGACCCGAACCTCCAACTCCCTGGTTTTCGTCCCATTTAAAAACTGCCTATAATCCCGTCCAGTCTATTAGGATAATTTGAAAGCTATTGGTATTTCTTACGGCCGAAAATCAAAGGAGAACGCACTGCTTCTATGGTCTGTTAGCCCTTGAACCTTGTGATTTTGTTTTCTTGAAGCGAACCTCAGGTTGAGCAGAATATATCAATTATAAATTAAATTTGGGAACACATGTTGACAAATTAATGGATTTTGAATGGGAATAAATTATAACAGCACTAATAACAGCGGTTTTTTGGTGACAATAGTGGGGATGGTTGCGGAAGCATTGTTTCCCCCTCAGTGCATGCCACTGATACCACGGATAAACTTTAGCTGGCTTTTTTCATATCTTATTCATCTTTCAACTTCTTTGAGCCATCTACTCACTTTCTCGCTCCCTTCACATCCATAACAGATTGATTACACATTTAACGTGTTATTTCCCTTTTTTTTAGGTGCCAAGACGCAAGAGAAGGCGGCGAGGGCCTTTCCGCCGGCGGCGAGGACGGCCGCCAGGACCGCCCTGGTCGGGGGGGCCGCCAGTACCAGGGCGGTCGGGGGGGCCGCCAGGACAAGGGCGGTCGTGTAATCAAGCCAACTCAAATGTAAGTTACTGTGTATTGTACAACGTCGTATTGTTAGTCATTATTATTATTATTTTGCACATTATTTTGCTACTATGGTATCCTTAAGTCATTTGTTTTCAATATTCAGTGGCGTATCTAGGAATTGGGAAAAGGGGGGGTTTTCAACCCATATTATAGAGAGTGGAGCCGAAACATAATTGAGGTTCCGGGGGGGGGGGGGGGGGGGGCTTGCCCGAAAAAATTCTCACCAAGGTCATTTTAGTGCAAATCTGTGCGTTTTACAGCGGCCAACTGAAACATGATTACTCAGTTTCTGACAACACATTTTTTCCTTAGCACCGCTAATAAAAGGAACCTCAATCAATAATTTGCATATTTTTCGTATTGCTTTTGCTTTTAATAATTACAACAACATACAATTAGTAATTATAAAGTAAAACATCTAACTGTCTATTGAAATACTGTCTTTTGATACTCTCTATTGAAATACTGTCTATTGAAATGTAAACGGTAATTTTCCATGTTTCCTTTGCAAAAGGGGGGGGGGGGGGTTGTACCCCCCCTTCCCCCCCATGTATACGCCACTGTCAATATTTATGTCATTCAGTTATCTTGAGATGTTTCTTTGTTTTATATTATTTATGTGCATTTATAGTGTATATATTGTTGTAATGTACCCGTGGCTTTTCGTGGCGAATGAGGATTCTCTGCGGACAAGCCTTTATGGCTTCGCAGATTTTTTTTATGTGTATTATCTAAAAGATTGCTGTGTATTTTAAAATAATCATAATACAAAAAAAAATGTATCATTTTTATCATCATCATTATCATTAGCATTATCATCATCAACATTATTTTATTATTATTATTAGTATTTTCAAATTATTATTAAATTAAATTAAATTAATTACATTTTTATGTTCTACCTGTCACTTTTTTATTTAAATTTCGGCTCTTAGAATATTATTTTAGTGATTTACATAGGATACCACATACGCTACGCATATGGTTAACACACGGTTACAATTATTAAAAACATGTTTTAGAAATACATACATACATAGGCCTACATACATACATACATACATACATACATACATACATACATACAACAATAAATATGGCAAGCATGCATTAGAATATTCCGTTCCTCACCTTTTTAACCAATTACCAGAACATTTAAGAGGTCTTGATTCGTACAATTCTGTTAAAATAAACTTAAGAACTACTTACTTTGTTCCTTATAATATGTTTAGTTGTTCCTAAAATGTGAGTGTATGTATTATGGTATTATGTATTCACTTTATTTTTTATTTTATTTTTGGTTTAGCTTGATTTGAGCTGTTATTTTCTTATTTTTGTTATGTGAATGTTATAAGTATTCTAGAAATAAAATATAATTCCATAATATAATTATAATACTAGAATTTTTTACTTATACTAGAATATTTTTCTTTTTTGGGTTTGTTTTGTACAGTGTAGCTACCAGTTGTTACAAAACTTTCGCTATAATGTCTATCCAATCCAAACCTTTCTTCTCTGTGTACTTATCCACAGACAAGCCACTAGTACTGTATGGCTTTGTGGTCAACGAATTTATTGTCTTTCTTGGAAAGATGTAAACCTGTATTTATGCAATAAAATAAATATTATTTTTATAATGATTATTATTATATCATCATCATCATCATCATCATCATCATCATCATCATCATCATCATAGTTATGTAGCTATAATATTAATAACACAATTCTGTTCTTATGTTTTATTTTGCTTTATATCACGTTATTGTTTACCATACACACATGTATTTATGACTCATAAGAACTTTTGACTACTCTTTATGCTGCTAATAGTGATGAATTGTAAATTTTACTGTAACCGAACAATGTAGGGTACTGTATTGAAATGTGTTATAAAAATGTAAAAAAATGTGTATTATTTTTTTGTTATTGCAGAACTGAACTATTGTTGCTAGTATTTTTATTTTTCATATTTGACTGTTTCAGAATCAATGTACGGGACGACGGCGCAATTCACTTCTACTTTTAGTTGGGTTATATCCTAGTGGAAGTGTGTTTTTTATCATATAATTGTACATTTATATTTTCTTAATTAAATGAAGCATTCGAATGAACGTTCTTTCATGTTTTATTTAATTGAATACCCATATAACACCTTCATAAACTAGCGAGGTATTTCATAGCAGTTGCATAGCCCCACCCACAACTATTGTCAGCGTCAGGTGCAATCCGGATATCATGATATAGTTAACTTTCATGTTTATTATGACACTGTTCACAACAATTTCGTAATGTCGTAGATTTGTAATCGGAAAAAGTAAGATTGCGATCTCAAACACGATTACATTCACGATGCCGATATTGTGGTTGGGGCTTTATTTGGTTCTAAATCCAATGTCGCATTCTGGATTCATGTATCTACGCTTGCGTTCTCGATCCTGATTAAAATCACCTTGCATATTTGTTTGTGTAAAAAAAAAACACACAATTTGAACTGTTACTTACAAAAGACTATCGCTTGAATTATCCCTAAAATCCTAAATCGGCATGAACACCTTATCAGCTAGGCTGCCAGATTACAAGAGAGCGATTGCAATATCCTGCAGCAAGGAGTGAAAGGTGGGAGTTCGACGAGCCACCCCTAGGGTATTTACGGACATTGGTTGGGGTCTGTAAGGCCAAAGGTCGTACAAATCGTGAATAGTGCGTGAACATTTCCATATATACTTTTACTAGGAAAATGCTCTGCGTTGCCAGATGAGCGATTTTTTTAAATGAATAATTAATATTTGGTAGGTTGGCATTGGACGGACTTTGCTGGTTATGTTAACAGCCTCCAGTTTAGTAGTCGCGAGTGTTTACTGTAAATTTCAACCAAATCCGTCAAACCGTTTGACCTGTGCGCGACAAGCAAAATTCTGTACAAAATCAAACAAACACACTGACAAAGGGCCAATCGAGATTCATTCTGCTTCGCTACGCTCGTCTAATGACCACGATAAGTGCTAAACTTATGTGCCTTAGTCCAATCTCTGCAACCTCCGTACATATTAAATAAATTACTTCTAAATAAATAAATAACTAAATAAAGAAATAATGAAATAAATGAATGACTAAATCAATAAATAGATAAATAACTAAATAAATAAATAAAGAAATTCACATTTACAGTCCACACACTCAGTAACGGAACTGATTTTCAATGGGGGACTTGAACCAACCTTGTAGGCTCCAAACACCATCGACGAGTGAGCGATAACCAATCAAGGATCGATATTTCAAATACGAAACATATGATTCAATGATTGGACAGTGCGAACAACACGGGGACAGATGTCAGAATCAACAAGGCCGATTCAGAACAACATTGTATTTATTTAGTGCTTCGTTGCTGGGACGGCTCCAAAGTCACCGTTTACTTATTTCTAAGACAAGAAGTAATGCAACTGAATCCTTAATAGAAGTTAACAAACTTCTGCCTGAACCGGGATTTGAACCCGGGACCTTCTGCATTGGAAGCAGGGTCAGGGATGCTAACCACAGGACCATCGAGCCACCTACTGGACTAACGAGCCATAAATTGAAATATTTAGATGCAATTGGAACTAAATGATCAAGTTTGGAATGAAATATGAGCTAGTGTTTACAGAAAACCGGAAATAAAATACTTTTCAGAAAGCGATAACTAGTTACTTTTAATTATAGGTCGATTATAAGTAGTCATGCACACACAAAGTTTTATGGTTTTCATGGTAATTTTTTATGGTTATTTCATATATAACTGGAAATGTCTTAATTTATTTATTATTTACTTTATTGTAATTAAGGCCAGTGTAGGGCACAATGCCCTCTTTAGCCGGATGAGTTTTGGTTGATGAACGATAATGAGGATGCGAGGAGGTGAAGCCTGGTACTGGCACGTAGCCTACTTCTGTCGAAAAGTACCATGGGGACCATCAGCTTTACGTCCCATCCGAAAGGACGGTGTAACTTTGACCAGTCATAAAGGTTCCTCCACTAACCTGAACTGCCGAGCAGTTGACGAGAAGACCGAAGCTGTTACACAAGCTTTCGAACCCTCCAATCCGCTCTTTATCAACGGTAACTAGTGTTTCAGAGTAGAGTGGTATCCCATCCACCTCCTGACCTAGACCGAGGTTGCTTAACTTCGTTCGTATGGGAACCGGCTAAGCGACCGCGGCTAAACCGTTGGCTTGTCATAATTGTAATAATATAACACATACAGTCTGTATCCAATATTGTAAAAAACATTTTTTTGGGGGTTTTAACTTATTTGACATAGTAGTAACCACGTAGTAACCTTAAAACAGTGGATAATGTACATAATCTCAATGTATATTCATGTCAAATGCATTGTCGGGTATGACCAAAAAAGCATGCAAATAAAGAAAATTAAAGGAAAAATACCCAAACTTTTCATACAGAATAATAACGAATATAATTACGTATTCCAATCATTCTCGATGTAGTCCCCCTCCCCCCCTTAGTTGCGCCACTGTGCACTAGATGTTGTCGAGCGGCAAGAAAGTTATTAAGGAGAAGTAAAACTTTTAACTGTTAGCTGTTGATAATAATAATTAATAATGGAGCAGGAGCAATAAGAAGGCGCCCAAGCTGTGAGGAATACGTAATCATTCGTTATTATTCTGTATGAAAAGTTTGGGTATAACGTTAGTAAGTATAAGTATACGTGTGTGAGGCTAAAAGTAGCTCAACTCCAAAGACGGGACTGAATTACGGGGTATATACTATTTTATTGTTTAAAAAGTATGTAGTTTGCAACATCGAGGGTAGGTCTATGTATTAGACACGCAATTCATAAAGCAATAACGAAGTATGGATATAATATTGTACTGTTCCTCGGGGCTAATAGTTGGGGCACAAAAATACGGGCCCCGTCATTTTGGGTTACGCCACTGTTAGTTTATTTTTCGGAGGTGTTTTATTGTGTTAAGGACATAGAATTTTGGGTCAAGAGGGGGGGGGAGGGGGGAGATAGGACTATTGAAACAATATGTGTATATATATATACACACTCCTGATCAAATTCACAACAATAGGTTTTTATTTTTTAGTTTATTTCATAATCGTAATCACACTGTCACATCACTGTCAATCACACTGTGTGTTTGTCGTAAACACAAACACATACACAGAGCGTTTTCCTAGTTACTTCTTTTCATATAATTACTAGGAAAACGCTCCGCGTTAACACATTGTATGTATAGACCTCTCTATATTAAAAGACCTATTTTTAGGAGTGAAACAAGGTTGCAAATACAACAATATAACACTGTTTAAACTAATTAATATATTATGAAATACAAAATATGGTAATTACAATGAAATTACAAAAGTATTAAAAATATGAAGTTAATAGTTGGTTATTGGCAGTTTGACTTTTTATTATGATAGTTCTTTAGTTCTTGAATTCTTTGTTTAGTTCTTTTATCGTTTTTATATTTGTTACATGTTTACTGGTAACTGCTTTTGATTGGTTTGTCGCGTTGTTGCTTTGCAAAGTTGCGTAATGCGTTCACACACGCGTGGGCTGGAAGGCTTGCTACGCACTTTGTGCACCTGATATTTCCTGTTTCACAACCTTTAGGATTTAATTACTTGTGTGTTCACTGTTCAATTTGAGGGTACTTTTATTTCAACACATACAAATCGGCACACGTGCACTGTCTGTATAGTTCATTCTAAAAACATGTATCATAACTGCCGGAATGTGAAATGTCCAACTTGCCGATAACTATTACCTTAATAAATTTAATTACTAATAATATGAATATCTAATGTCATGGAATGTCAGGTTGGCACACTGTACTGCCACAACATACTCCACAATATCTGCTCAACTGTGACAATTAATGTTGTCCTGGAGTAGCGGAGAGACGGAATAGTACAAACAATATTTTTGTTGTGTTGACGCGTTATGTCATCTCATCTCTGCTTTGGACGACGAAATGTATAATACATTACGTAAGGTATAACGAAGTAATTAAAAATGATATTTCTAGAAAAGTAAATAATTCAATCTAAAAAATGACACTAAATTTAATGAAAACATCCTATAGGAGGGTCCCGGGTGGTGTCAGACACCGGGAGAGGTGCCTGAGAACAAGGACTGTCCTGAGAAAACCGAGACGTCCGGTCACCCTATACTACACTGTAATCACACACGTGTAGGCTGGAGAAGTGGAGAGTTCTTGTTGCGCATTTAGCTCTTCCTGATACGTAATCGTTTGGTGACTTCGTGAGAAAAATGCAAGCTATCGGGTTGTGAGTCAATGGAATGTCTCGTTATCTTGGGGTACTTTTGGGTGTGCACACAGCTTGCACGCGCGATCGGTGCAGTCCCTTCCACAAACATTTACTATAACTGCCGGAATATCAAACTTGCCTATAACCAACCAATAACCATTAGATAAAAATAATATTATGACTTTCTATTATCATCAAATATCATTTGGAGCTCTGAAGCACTATGTGCTTCGTTGCTACAACGGCACTAGAATCTATAGTCACCGTTTAAATTGTACAACTAAGTACTAAAATTAAAAGAATAACCCTTGCCTGTGTAACGCTATGGATTATTTAGGTAATATAATTATTATCGGGTTAGTAGATAATTTGTTGCAGTAATTGAATACATTCTTAACCTACTTTTAATGTCATTGTTTTCATATTTCGCAGTAGTTGTATAGACATATTGATAGCTTGCAATGCTGAGCTTGCAGTTACAACACACGGTGTGCACATGAACTGGGTTGCTGAGCTCAGCTTGTGTGGGCAATAATTGGAAATGTAATGTGAAAGAGGTGAAGTAGGAAGAGTTGATTTTGAGGGGTACCATGGCGCATCTCGCAGGTCAGGTCTATAATTTATGTAAGTAAAGGTTTGCCATTTATTATTCTGTGTTAATGTACGTGTTGAGAAATAAATGAGTTGACAATACTTAATGAAACTACATAACGACTTCTCACTAATTCTCCATTGGTTCTCCCTGGAAAACACCCTGAATCCATGTGCCCAATTGACCTGGGTTACACAGGTCCATGCGTTTAATATTTAGATGAAAACAGTAAACGTGTACACGTATGAAAACGTGTACACGTTTACACGTGTCCTACTATCCCATCCCTACACCACACACACTCACACAACACACACACAAAAAAGAACAATTATTTATGGTTACCAGATATAGCATCAAGCTTCGTTTTGTTTAAGTATGGCTTTGGTGCTTCGTCTAAGTTACGTGGGTTTTGACGCCCAGTAACCGAACTTTCTTGTAAGATCTTGTAGCCAAACACAGCCACGGCAAGTTCCTTCAAGAATCTGTGTGGCCGGTTGGTTCCTGCTAATCTCAGGGCTTGCTGGTACCTTGCAGTGGGCAACCATATGTCGCGCCCAATGTGAATCTGTAAATATAAGACCACAAATGTTTAATTCGTAATTCTTTGTGATATTACGTAAAAGGTCTGGTGTGGGACAGGGAAATACCGATACAGGTCAAGGCGACACTGTACAAGACCTATTTCATACCGATCATCACATATGCGGCAGAAACCTGGAATATGGGGGATAGAGAAGAAAGTCAAATACAGGCGGCGGAGATGAGATTCCTGAGGAGCACGGTGGGAAAGACAAGAAGAGACAGAATTAGAAACACAAACATTAGAGAAATGCTTGGTGTGGAGAAGCTAGGGGACAGAATGGGAAGGACAAGGCTGAGATGGTTTGGACACATGAAACGGATGACGGAAGAGAGGATGCCCAGGAGAATATATGAACAAAGGATCGAAGGAAGAAGAAGACGGGGAAGACCAAGGAAGAGATGGAAGGAAAAGATTGCTGAAGACATACAGAAGAGAGGAGAGAGCTGGGAGCAAGTAGAGGAAGCACGATTGTGGGAAGATAGGAAGAGGTGGAAAAATTTGGTTGTGAAACCCAAGCTGACCCTGCCAGAAGCAGGAAACGGCGATGGATAATGATGATGATGATGATTACGTTGAATACACTCATAAAATTTTATAAGTAGGGCAATTAAGAATCAAGTTCAGCATTTATTTCAGACTGGTAATAATTGTAACTGAGTGACGTAAGTTGAATTCCATGTAGAGGAGAAATTGAATATTGAATTGAATTGAAATTATGTAGGCCTACACTAGTACATAGAACCAAACATTAAAGATGATGCAAGCTACAAAATCATGAGATTTATGAATGTTGGCAACAGTGGCAACTGGTGTTAATGTGTGCTGGTGCGTTAGCACCATCTTAAGTATGAATTGCCACAATCTTCATTTGTAATCATACAGATGTTCCTAAATGCATATACTTTTAATTATTCCTAGAAATGTTTTTGATATTATAAGTAGTAATATTAGTCAGATGTATTTGGAATTGAATGAAGCGCCGGCTATGGCGCGTTGCCAATGGGATCTCGACTTCTCGAGACACCCCGCTCATTCCCTCCCCACCAACTTATCTACAAGGTCGTGCTGGGAAAGCCTATTCCATGCGCTGAGATATAATGCACACATACAACTGCACAACAGCTGCACAACAAACTACCCAAAAATATTAAAAGCCCTTCAAACCTACTCTAACTCCTTCAAATGCAAACTAAAAACACTTCTTTCAAGCAAATGTTGTTATTCCCTACAGAATATTTTCAAGAAGAAATAAATGTTTAGATATCACCACCGGTAATTTAGAATTAGAATTAAATATAATTATAGTGCTTGTCCTGAGGACACAGGCTATACATCCTATTTTAATTTTCATCCACCTATTCTTGACACGTGAAAGCTGGGAGGAGGGGGGGGGGGGGGGGGGTGGCCCTGTGGCAGATAATTTAGGTTCTGGCAGTAAGGTACTCCTGGATCGAATAGAAGCACGGAGATTTCAAGAAGGATTTCAAGCTGTATTTATATGAGACAATAGAGGAGGATGTGTTTACATTGTTATGGAGCTTGTTAAAAAGCTTTAGTGCCAAGTATTGGGGGCTTTTAGAGTACAATACAGGGATAGATTGTGGTTGGGGATGTGATCTGAATATTGGACCTTGTAAAATGAAAGTGGATTGTTGTGTTAATGTGGAAAGAGATTGGTGTTTACTGTTTAGGCATACAAATATCGAGCCTGCTTGAATAAGGGAATAGGAGAGAGTGAGGTTTTAAAATAATATAAAGTAGCACGATTACATATTCTCCGGTGCATTGGTAAAATATGTATTTATAGGTATTCATTAAGTAAGGCAATCGTATGCAGTTGCATTTCATGTAGCCTACTTATAGATGTGTTTCATGGAGAAAATACATAGTATTATATATTTTGTAGAAGTCATTATCAAAATTGTAGCCTACTACAATACATAAAAAAAAGGCACGTGTGAATATTTATAGAATGTTCATCAATGATTGATATAATTCAAGTGCCAAACCCACTAACTGTCTCATGGCCGTCAAATCCCACCTTCATGCTTCGTTAACATGCAAACTAGTGGACCAAAAATAGCAATAAAAGGGACAAAATACAAACTGTGGCATGCATGGTACTAGAAATACATAAATGTCACAGCAGATAAGACAGAAACAGAGCAGTTCCAGCTCAGTTGCTGCTAACAGGGCACAACTTATTTGGACAGATTTTTACATAGAATTAAGAGTGGGAGATACCATGTATATTAGCAAGATGTGTGGCGATGGGGAGTACGATAGCAAGCATATTATTTTGCCGGCTGTTGTTTCACATTTTGTAATACCATTGTTTCATTATAAATTATTCAAAATTGAACTTGTACAAAATGTAAACGTGTGAGAATAAAAATGTGTGTAAATAATAAATTGTATGTTTGAAAAAAGAGACGAAATGCCCATATGCATGGAATACGAGAGAACAATTGAGTAGGTAACCAGAGCAGGCCAGATCAAGAAGCTAATTTGTATTGGATAGCGAGAAAAATGAATGGCTGAAAGGTCATCATTGCATAAGAGGGGAAAAAAAAGGTAATATCTCTATACTGGTTGCCTGGGACATCAATAATGGCATGAGAAATGTTAATTATTGTAGGATGAAAAGAAGATTTGACTGTAGATATAGGTATGTTATTTCTGGATGATGAATACATGATAATTATTAGTGTTTAACGACGCACTTTATTTATTTATTTATTTTGTCACGTACAATTAATATCATTCTGGATGATAGTGTACAGGTCAGTCAATAAGACATGAGGTCTTATGTTCTAATTCTAAAGCTTAAGTACTAACTAGTTACAGTGCATGTTGCAGAAATATGATCAAATTCATATGGAATCAGTGAGGGGAATAAGGATGAAATGTTGATGACGATCAAGATGGGTGCTGAGGACGACATGAGGAGGGCATGTTTGGCAGTTCTTTTGGATCCTCTCATCAACCTGTCTGGCATGGAAACCCTTGGCTCCTGGGGCATTGCTGCCCATGTCAGGCATCAGAGTCTTGGACCAGGCAACTGCCCCCCCCCCCCCCCCCATCAAGATGGGTGCCGAGGACGACATGAGGAGGGCATGTTTGGCAGTTCTTTTGGATCCTCTCATCAACCTGTCTGGCATGGAAACCCTTGGCTCCTGGGGCATTGCTGCCCATGTCAGGCATCAGAGTCTTGGACCAGGCAACTGCCCCCCCCCCCCATCAAGATAGGTGCCGAGGACGACATGAGGAGGGCATGTTTGGCAGTTCTTTTGGATCCTCTCATCAACCTGTCTGGCATGGAAACCCCTGGCTCCTGGGGCATTGCTGCCCATGTCAGGCATCAGAGTCTTGGACCAGGCAACTGCCCCCCCCCCCCCCCCCCCATCAAGATGGGTGCCGAGGACGACATGAGGAGGGCATGTTTGGCAGTTCTTTTGGATCCTCTCATCAACCTGTCTGGCATGGAAACCCCTGGCTCCTGGGGCATTGCTGCCCATGTCAGGCATCAGAGTCTTGGACCAGGCAACTGCCCCCCCCCCCCCCCCATCAAGATGGGTGCTGAGGACGACATGAGGAGGGCATGTTTGGCAGTTCTTTTGGATCCTCTCATCAACCTGTCTGGCATGGAAACCCTTGGCTCCTGGGGCATTGCTGCCCATGTCAGGCATCAGAGTCTTGGACCAGGCAACTGCCCCCCCCCCCCCCCCCCCCCATCAAGATGGGTGCCGAGGACGACATGAAGAGGGCATGTTTGGCAGTTCTTTTGGATCCTCTTATCAACCTGTCTGGCATGGAAACCCTGGGCTCCTGGGGCATTGCTGCCCATGTCAGGCATCAGAGTCTTGGACCAGGCAACTGCCCCCCCCCCCCCCCCATCAAGATGGGTGCCGAGGACGACATGAGGAGGGCATGTTTGGCAGTTCTTTTGGATCCTCTCATCAACCTGTCTGGCATGGAAACCCTGGGCTCCTGGGGCATTGCTGCCCATATCAGGCATCAGAGTCTTGGACCAGGCAACTGCCCCCCCCCCCCCCCCATCAAGATGGGTGCCGAGGACGACATGAGGAGGGCATGTTTGGCAGTTCTTTTGGATCCTCTTATCAACCTGTCTGGCATGGAAACCCTTGGCTCCTGGGGCATTGCTGCCCATGTCAGGCATCAGAGTCTTGGACCAGGCAACTGCCCCCCCCCCCCCCCATCAAGATGGGTGCCGAGGACGACATGAGGAGGGCATGTTTGGCAGTTCTTTTGGATCCTCTCATCAACCTGTCTGGCATGGAAACCCTTGGCTCCTGGGGCATTGCTGCCCATGTCTAGCATCTGTCTTGGACCAGGCAACTGCCCCCCCCCCCCCCCCCCATTAAGGTGACAGCCAAGGAGGATTGCAGATATGAATTGACGAGTGGTGATTTGCCCGCCCCCTGACGTCACGAAGGAACGTGGCGCCCATAGTTGGGACAAATCCGCTAACTGTTACGCTTTCACGCGCTTAATGTACGATACTTATCTCGTTCTAGCTGTTATAATATTCACTTTTCAGGTATAACCTATAGGAAAGCGTAATTAGTTCACATACCAGTGGTCAATATAAAGGTTATTTCAATATTAAAGACCCAGTAATAAACTTGTTATAACAATTCGCGCATCAAGAGGATAAAATGAGCAACGCGTGTTTTGTTTTTTCAACTACAAATTGGCAAAAAACTAATGACCGGATTTTGACCAGAGTTTCTTTAGCATGTGTTCCAATAATGTGAGACACAAAGCAAATAAACTTTTTAGATAAAAATTGCTCAGAACAAAAATTCATAGCATGCAATAATATGCAGGGTGTAGCGGTTGGGCCTCAAAAGTAGCGGTTTTGACTGTGAAACTATAAGCACCTTGCATGATATTAGTGCATGCTATGAATTTTCGTTCTGGGCGTTTTCTATCTAGAAAGTTTATTTGCTTATTGTCTCACATTATTAATACGTATTCTTAAGAAACTCTCGTCCAAATCCGATCATTAGTTTTTCGCCACTTGAAGTTGAAAAAACAAAATACACTTGCTCATTTTATCCTCTTCAGTGCGTGAATTGACGCCCTGCCAAATAACCTGAGCGGGCCAGAGAAAGAAGCACCTATTTATTGGATAGCTAGGAAAAGAAAAATGATTGAAAAATCAAACTTTCGGCATAGGATAAAAAAATAAAAAAAAAGTGCGTGAATTGTTATAACAAGTTAATTACTTCGTCTATAATTTTAAAATAACCTTTATATTGACCACTGGTATGTGAACTAAATACGTTTTCCAGGTTATATCTTAAAAATGAATATTATACCAGCTAGAACGAGATAAGTGTGGATGTGTTTTGCGTGGATCCGGCCGGACAGTAGGGACTTTTCCCAACTGCTAGTCACGTGACACAGTACTCGGCGCAAGCTCCGCCTATCACCACTCGTCAATTATTGCATTCTTATTACTGTTGTAATTATAAAAGTAAAAGATAACCTAAGACAAGTTAAATAATGTTACCTGGTCATCCCGTTTTAAACCAATGGCTGGATACGGGTTTACGGTAAATATTGTGGAGATTTCGGGTGTAGAGCGTTGTTCCTCCATGGTTCCCGTTGAATTTCTCACTTCTGCAGGTGGTTGTAGGGGCGTTGATTTTAACAGTTCTAGAAAGAAATTAACTTTGTTTAGTTAGGGTTACAGAGGCAGCATTTATATTCCCTAAAAACCATTGATATGCACACAAGCTTTAAGGAGGGACAACACTGAAATTTCTAACTTCTAAAGTTTCCATCAGAATTAGATGTGTTTTTGTGTGTGCATCAATCAATGGCTGAAATATTGATAGCAACAAAAAAAAATTAAAAAAAATTAAAAATGGCATTGTTATTAATTTTGTATTGTTGATTCAACAATGAATTAGCTGGGACATTTTCACATGAACACCAAACACCATTACTACGTTTACATGCAGGTTTGAAAAAGTTTTGACTCAAGTCAAACCAAAACCGTCGATCGTTTACATGCCATCGATCTGAATACGTTCTCAAACCATTTTTTAGTTCGTACATTTCCCGGTATACAGCGCCACTTACAATAAGACATTTTACTGCTTTCTAAAGAGACATTGGAACAACAGAGAGGGCAGTGCGGGTAATCTATACAACAACAACAACAAAACAACAAAGCTGTCACATTTAGCTGTCACAACATGTAATCCTCACACATTTGTTATATTTTAAGACTTGCGACTTCAAAATATAATATATTACCATCTAGAAGATACAAGCGCGGTAGAAAAGTGAGAACCTAACCTCACTTTGCACTGCCACCGCCGGTTTAGTTTGCTAATGAGCCCGCCAAGTCGAAACGTATTGGCGGCACTGGGGTGTTTACATGGCAGTTTCCAAAACTAGTTTTCAAGTCACCCCTGCGAGCAAACAGGCGTGACTCGAACCGATCCAAACCCACTTTCGAAGTGTTTATATGCTGTTTTGAAAACTCAAAACGTTCTCAAATCGATTTCAAACCTGCATGTAAACGTAGTACATGATTGATATATATATATTTTTTTTGAAGCTTAATAACCATTTGAGGTTCATACGGATGGATTATTTTTTCAGATTTAAAATACAGGAACAAATTATTTTTTACTTATAACAATTATTTTTTATTTATTTTTTGTCCTGTGCAGAGTTGGCCTCTTCAACCATTCTTCCTTCTTGCTATCCAATATAAAGCTGCCTCCTTCTCTGTCCTGCTCATTGAGTCGGGCAGGGAGTCAATGTCCTTCTTGAGGGTGGCGCATCTAAATAGGTGCGCTCTGTCTTGATCTTCCAACTCACAAAATCTACAGGTGGCCGGTTTGTTGCTAATGTTGAAGCGATGCAGGTGAAGTTGCAAAACGTCATGACCGGTTGCAAGCCGGAACTGGGCGGTGGCCGATTTCCATTGCACATTAAAGTTTAGGATTTTTTTATTTTTATTCTACCAAAGGTAATAATTATTCCATCCGATGGGACCTTTCTTTATTATTAAAGAATATTCACAGAAAGTTTCACTTTGATTGCTCAAATATTGTAGACACTAAAATGTCCCACCTTCTGAAAAATGTAAAAAAAAATTATCCCAGAAATGACTGTCAAAGTTTAGTAAGTTGTGAAATGATCATAGTAATCGAGTTCAAACAAACTTCAAAAACAGATATCAATAATGAAATGTAAGTATTGTGTACACAACATAATATTTGATTAAAAAAAAAAAAATGCAAATAACAAGATTTTATTCAGAATTTCAGTGTTGTCCTTCCTTAAAAACAAGCAATTATTCCTAAATATTCCATAAACTTACAAAAATATTCCTTTTAGTAGCAATAATTGTATACTTTTGATTTTATTATGAATATATAATTAATTTTACTTTATATATACTTCAGATATTATTACAAATAAGTATTAGGCCTACTACGTGAAATACCAAATTTTGGTATTCTGCTGCTGGGGGACTGTAGTAACATATGCTGATGACACCAGCCACCTGATTATGGCGAATAGCATAGAATTATTAGGCAAGAAGGCCAATATTGCTACACAGAACATGAATGTGTGGAGTACTGATTCAAGGCTCATTGTAAATTTGAATAAAACTATTTTCGTTAACTTTCGCACTGCCCAACGACAACAGGACCGTAGTTTATTGATCAAGTTCGACAATAATCACTTAAAAGAAGTTAATGAAGCAAAAGTTCTGGGGCTTATTTTGAATCAGACTCTGAACTGGTCTTCCCATGTTCAACTAGTTGCCACTAAGCTGTCGCCTGCTACATACATTATATGCAACCTACGTAAAGTGGTGAGCTACAACACCTTAAGCTTAGTCTACTATGGCCTAGTATACAGTCATATGTCCTATGGCGTCATCTTCTGGGGCAGTTCACCACAAGCACGAAGAATATTTATTATACAAAAAAGGATAGTCAGAGCAATGATTGGGGCTCCGTTCAATACAACGTGCCGACCCATCTTTAGATCACTTGGTTTATTAACTTTTCCAGCAGTATTCATTTATCAATGCATCATGTACGCAATTCAACACAGTCTTCACCTCACTAATAAAGATATCCACAACCACGATACCAGACGTAAACAAGATTTTCATATTCCATCGCATAACTTAGCCTTAGTTAACAGAAATCCAGCGTATTCAAGCATCATCCTGTACAACAAGCTCCCAAGCCACCTCAAGGACATGACCAGCCGCAGCCTCAAGTTTCATCTTAAAAATTACCTAGTCCAGATGTGCCCATATACTGTCAAATACTACATGGACTTTAAGTTTTAATTTAGTTTTAATTGACGCATTCTATAACTAATGTACGTATTTATCTATGTATAAATGCCATACGTTCTATTGAATAAAGATTATTATTATTATTATTATTAAATATCCATACCGGTATTATATTCTTTCGTTTTACTAATTCTGCTGGGATAGCTCTCCCAAGTCCCAACCGAGAAACCTTTCTGAAATAGTTAAAGGTATAGGCTGCAGTGATGGGTTTTGATTTATTTTGTTGAAGATAAGCATCAATTTGGTGCAACGGCTTAGCGCCCTTTCTGACAGGACGGTGTTACTTTGACCAGTCATATAAGTTCCTCCACTTGTATAGGCGTCACTTTGATATTTTTGCTTCACTGGGGACGAAGTACTGTCTTTAGACCAAATATAAATACATTGAAGCTGTCCAATTGTAAAAAAGGAGAGAAGTTAATACGACCATCAATTACGAACACATTTTTACTATTTTAAATGTTATATAATATATGAAACTTAAAATTGGTATACATACCTGATACACCAGCCAGTATTTCACCCTTGAGGGTAGGGTGCCCAATGCATTTAAAATATCGTCATTACGGGTAGTCCCCTTCCCTGCCAACTGCAGAATCTTCTGTTCCCTTTCTGCAAGGGTAGCTTCGAGCTCCGTAATTTTGTTGTTGCTGATTTTTAATTTTTCCTCTAGTTCGTTTACCTTCTTTTCATTGGTTTTCTGTATGTTGGAATTAATTTTTTTTCTCAGTTCATCTTCGTTAGATGTGTGTCTTTCCTGATAACAGAAATGGCTAGTTAGTATAATAATCTGTTAATCACCAGTCCACCAGTGAACCTTACAAATCCCATACTAACCAAATGTGGTTTAGTTAAAAGTCCTTACAAAAGCTACCAATTATTCCATCTGCCCCAAGACAGGAAAGGCTACAAGTAATTAATTGACTGACTACTTGTCATGTACCTGGCCCATGGATGGCAACTGTAGGGTGGCCATACTATCCCTATTTATTTATTGATATTTACTCCCCTGGGTGGGGGAAAGCCCACGTAACACATGAGCATTGGCAAGTTAAGCAGGGCCTTTGCAATGCATGCATGTGTTGCAGGCAGTATTCTCGCCGGGTGTGTTTATTTTCAGATTCACCTATATGGGGCTTCACTTCACCATTTCAAGTTAAGTAGAAAATCTAAAAATGAGTGTAATGGCATATTCCAATGGGTGCACTTGTCTGCACTGAGTGTGCCTTTAACAATTAGTACAACAATACCCAAAAATACAATACATGCACCAGTGTGCATGCTCTGGGTGCATGCCAATGGAATACGGCCATAAGAGGATTAACCCATTCAGGAAGAACCATGAATATATCCCATGATGGGCTTCTAGGGATGCTCAAAATGTAAAATGAAATTTAAAAACAGCTAAAATGAAACCTTGAAGTAACAAAACTTAAAAAAACTTGCATGTAAAAATGAAAAAACAATTGTAAAAATCATACTTATGGAATGTTTTTTATTTTTCAATTCAAAATTGTTAAGCGTAAAAAAAAGAAAAGGAACTGAAAAAAGTCCTGGAAATTTCAAAATTGTCCCCAATGTACAATTTTAGAGTTAACAATAAAAAGCTATTATGTAAAAAAACTTCTATCCAAAATAAGAAATATTTTTAATTTCAAATTTGGGTTTTATTTTAAATCTAAATTTTGTCAAAATTTGATGAATACTGTACCATAAAAATACAATATTTAGAAGAAATACCTTAATTCGCTAAAAAAAATGTTTCCAGTTGTTCTAATGTTCTAAAAATGTTCTACTTTCTCAGGTAAGCTGTCGTCCTTCTGTACCTTTTCCCTCACTAGAACATGTTCATCTTGTGTTGAGTTCCAACTAACTCAGCCATTTTGGCCTCTCTATCCAAGTATACACTATAATGTAAATGTAAAGATAACACCTAAAAGTGATTTTTGTGTAATAAATGGCTCAAACAAGTAAGGATTTACTCCAGGCATCTATTCTGTAGGCCTACTCATTCATGTTTACTTATGAATTGGTCCTCCTGCAAATGAAATGCACAATTAAACTGCAAGTGATCGACTGATTGGGAGTTGGAAGCCGAGCGCTTCGTAACGCGAGCCGGCCCTCGGGTTATCACGAGGCATGCGCGTACAGTGACGTCATTGTAGGCCCACTAGTTTTCATGCAGCGATATTTTAAAACTCAATTTTTCTTAGCCAGCAGATGTCCGATCAAGCTTATCAAATACCAAACCACGAGATTGAATAATTGTTGGTATGAATGATGCGCCGTGTGACCGAGATAAGACAAGGACTTTAACGAACTTCATACTTCCAATCCAATTTTGCCTTTAGCCATGGTGCCTACCTACAAATATTAAAGAATATTTAAATTTGTATTTTAAACTTACCGGTAACACTCTAGGTCTTACTTATATGTAGTATTTTTTATGTAGTGTTTTTATATGTACCTACTACCTAGTGCTGATGATATATCACTGTTCAATAAATTTGTAAATATAATTACTAAATAGGAACCACATTTGTTCACTTATAACCATTTCAAAACTAGGGATGTCAATACCCAGAATTGTTCGTACCTGGGTAGGCCTACACTGGTAAAGTAGCAAATAAGCAAGTTGTTTTAACAAAACAGAAAACACATGATGGCATGAGATGTCAATTGTGGGCATAGCCGCATAAGAGAAAGATCAAATTTCAACATTACTATACACAACGCACACTACACTGATGTTTGTTTGAGTTTATTCAAATCTGTTCAAACCAAGTCCTTCGTAAATATAATTAATGACTATAACACAAAATAAGATCCAAGGGTGTTATAGGTGTGCCTTATTGAACACAGAATACTTGTGCTTCAAACGGCTAAAACCGAACAAGAGACGAGTTATAATTTGAACTTACCCTAAAAAGATAGGCCTACATGCGTAGCCTACTAGCCACGACATGCCTGCCTACACCAGGCAAGAGGGGCAGAGAAGCAGTTCGCACACTGGACATAGCACAAAGACGCTGTAATTAAGAGATTTTATGTTATTCTTTGACAAAGGAAACGACGGCTGATGGTGGGTAATGATCCAATGGGAAGTTGGAACAGTACCCGTGCACTCCAGATGGGTAACGAGTAGGCCTACCCGTTGACATCCGTATGCTAAACCAACATTGCGTTATACTTCATATTGCCTTAGGCCATAGACCTAGGCCTACAACTTGTTCAGATTTTCAATACTGTAGGCCCTACTTAAAAGTTCCTATCTTGGGGGTTACGGGTTGACCAACCGACCCCCCCCCCCCCCCCCCCCCGGTTAAAATGTAGGCCTATGGCTTTCTTATAATTGATGAGAAAGTAAATTGCATACAATTTCTTTTTACGCGTTTCATAGACATTGCTCAAACATTTATTGCGCTTTCGTTATATATAGACCTAAGCAAAGACCAAGGCAAAGATTTGTTTTTAAATTGAAATCAAAAACGATTTTGTTTGTAGGCCTACCTACTTTTAATTGAAAAATGAACATAAATAATGCCATGCAAATGTAAAAACAATAATAGCGTGTGATTGAAAATAAATTTGCACCATTTGTGGCATTCACCAGCCACTTATCAAACATGTGGCTTATATTTAACTGTTCATTAGGGCTATGTATTGTCATACACCCCTTGCAAGCAGGCTTATTAAATTCGGCTTTACCAAAATCATCTTGAAAAATAGTTTCTTAAAGGAGCATATCGAATATACTTCCTCGATATGTTGGCTTTGGAGTTTGGCTCAGTCTGAAAACATTAGAAAAGTAGCTACTAACTTGGAAACAGTAGGCCCTCTCAACTTCTATAATACGTAGCCTACATAGGGGCATGGCTGATACCTACTAGTTTAGGCCTAGCTTTTTTCTGATAGAATGTGTTCATTCCAAACAGCAATCAGTTTTGTGTCTATATGAATGGGAATGGGTAATCCTAAAAGTTAGCCTATGTAAGTAAAAAGACCAATCCCAAAGTCAGTTCCAAATGTAGGTTAACCATAGCTAATTGAATTGGCCTAGAGCTAGGCCTAACTGCCAAGCGTAATACGGACTACAATCGAACGTTCCAAAATATTTAAAAAGAATGTATAGGCCTTGGCCCTTGGTATAGGCCTCGACTGGACCCAGACTTAAGCTTCCGTTACTGTAGAGCATTTGGGGCAACGCGTTGACACTTCAGGCGCGTTGATTAATCAGATTGTGAGTTTGCCGCTTCAGCCGTGGTGCACACAAACAAACCCAAACAACAATGCAAAACTTTTATTTCCTGTGTATAGGCAAAGATTACTGAGTGGAGAAGATGTTTCATCGCCGTGTTAAAATATCTGCGCGAGTTTTTTTAAAAATTTCTAAGTCTCACTACTAGTTCGAATTCTGACCGCAAGGAGCGCTAGCCCTGCACATTTGACCAAGGTCCACTAAATCCCCTGGCGGCTACTAGCGATCTAGTAGACCTTGCGTTTGACTTCGTTACCGTTAAACAAGGTCTACTAGATCGCTAGTACGTGCCAGGGGATTTAGTGGATTTTGAGTTTTAAACTTATGGAAGAGCGACTCTTGCGGTGAGAATTCGAACTACACGTCGGACTTAGAAAATTTCGCTCAGACACGCGCAGACGAATTCCCATATGGATGAAACATCTTCTCCACTCAGTAATCTTTGGTATAGGGCACTAGCAACACCAAAAGACAACAATGAAACAAATGAATTGAATTGATGGACAAACAACAAGCTGTCAAAAAATAATTTCGTCTGATTTTGGAAAACAAAACAAAAAACAAACAAATACACATACAAAACTTTCACTTAATCGTTGTCTATCATTAAAAGTTTTAAATGGCGAGCAGTTACTAATTACTATTGCTACACTTGTTTTATTTCTATGGTTGCAATTTTATTATTTTGACAGCTGATGGTTTGTCCATCAGTTCAATTCATTTGTTCCATTGTTGTCTTTCGGTGTTGCTAGTGCCCTATTGATCGACAACGGAATCTAACCTACTTGTAAAACACATTTCGTTCATCAACGTTTCGACATAGGCCTAAACAAGAGCTGCAATTTGTCGCAGCCAAGTAGGCCTGACGAAAATGTATTTGTAAACGGCTTGATTAGCAATTCATTACAGATACATTAAAGATCACAAACATGTTGCGACATATTTTGTCATGATGTTTTGCGGGTTGCACCAGGCTTTCAAAGATTGCGCTAGGCCTACTGTAAACACTTCGGACACGCGTAACTGCGCCTATGACAAATGTAATAAAATGTTTATATGCTCAATGTATCTGTGATGTAACACTGAAGCAATCCGTTTACAAAAACAATATCGCTATTTGGCAGAGACAAATTGCAGCTGTTGCTTACCTCGAAATGTGGAAGAAATTAATGTGGTTTGTTTGGTATAGGTTATATGGATTCGTTGATCAAAACACTAGAAATAAACACGTTTTGCATTGATGCATGGGTTCGTTTCGTGTGCACCGCAGCTGAAGCGGCAAACTTGCAATCTGATTGGTCAACGCGCCTGATGCGTGTGACGCGTCAGCCCAAACGTTCTACAGTAACGGGCGCTTTAGGTATTTACTCTTAACCCTAGATATTTGCACGCACAGCTTGTGGCTAGGCTAGGCCTATGCCCGAGGCCAAGGGGGTAAAGGTCGGTGCACAATTGCCCGGTAACGATAACTGTAACTATAACGATAACGATAAAACGATAACGGGAAGGCATTCGATGCACAATTGCCCGTTAAGCAGACGTTTGGCTATTTGCTAATACTTTTAACAGGCCGTGGACGCTTGATTCTGATTGGTCCCGGTAACGTACGGACGGGAACGGTAACGTTAAGTTAAAACTTGGCGAACTTTCCGTTACCGTTACCGGGCCCGGTAACGGGAAGCTCTTATTGTGCATCGTATCGTAATTTAACATGAAATCGAACTTCTTTCCCGTTATCGTTATCGTTACAGTTATCGTTACCGGGCTGTTGTGCACCGACCTTAAGCCTTCGCCTTTGTACTTCCGAGTTCGTCGCCAGGCTAGGCGTGGGGTTTTCTACATAGGCTAGGCCTAGCAAGCTGGACCCTACTAGGCCTAGCCACAGACTGGTTGTACAAAAGCGTAGGCCTAGGCCGTAAGCCTTTGTACGTCGGGCCTTTAGCCGCACTAGAAGTCTAGGCAGTCCTAGGCCTATGCCCAGGGCCGCTGGGTTTGAAATTGTTAGGGCCTAAGCCTACGGCTTTGCACGTCGTGTGACTAGGCCTAGGTAGCCAAGGCCTAAGTAGCTTAGCCTACGCCTAGGCCATTGATATTATTCCCTACAGCCTAGGCCCAGCCTAGGCCTAGGACGCCAAACCAACACGCGTGACGAACTAGGCCTAGCGTTATTAATCTATCGCAAAAGTTGTCACATTCAGATGTTACTATTACCTGAACACTTACGAAAAAACTTACAGCATAAAACCTGGACAAATCTTCATCCAACCTAGTCCAAACCAGCAAGAGCGTCTCCTTCAGACGAAAAATGCACTCGTAACAGATGACATCCGATGGAATTATCGTCTGTGACTGTACATCATCTGCGAGTGCGCTCCCACACAAGAGCGATCCATACCTGCGGGTGTGTACGGTGTCAATAGGGCACAGCCTTCTCGACGGGTCAATCCGCGATGATTGAACCGACGTTCGAGAAGGCTGTGCAATTGGGCTTTACACTGTCACCTGCCACATTCTCCCACTCGCAGCGCCAGCGTAGTGCCAGTCTAATATGTCTATGGTGCCAGCCCTCAGACAAGGTCTACTTGATCCCCGCTACCCTCATTGTTACGATCGTAGGTTCTGGGTGCTTGACGTTCGTAACTTTACCCGCGTTCATACACAGTCATCACGGATCCACGGAATACTGAATCCATCGTCCCGCCATTTGTGTTTTTGTAATTGTGTTCAGTTAGGGCCGGTTCCACCAAACGTTAAGCGTCAGTTATATTTAGCTAACTGTCAGTTAATTTAGTTTGGTGTTCCACCAGCACTAAACTGGACTTTAAATCTTTATAACTGCCAGTTAAACTAAGCGGCAGATCCTCTTCCGCTTAAAATTAAAACTTCACATTAGCCACATAGTAAACAAATGATTGTGAGGTTATGTGGAGGTATCCAGACTAGTCATTTTTTTATTTACCACTTGCCTGTGGCCAAACATCTACATTTGTGAACATATTTTAATTGCATTTTAATACATAGTTTGCATGTGGGCCTATTTGTGTTAAGATTCGTTCTAAAGCCTAGGCTTTGCATATCCAGGCCTAGGTAGGCCTAGGCGCTAGGCTAGGCTTGGAACTGGGCTACGGCGGACATATGCACAACAGATTCAACTTGTACTAGCCTAGACCCTAGGCCCAGGTAGGCCTAGGCGCTAGGCTGGGCTTGGAACTGGGCTACGGCGGACCTATGCACAGATAACAGATTCAACTTGTACTAGGCCCTAGGCCCAGCCTAGACCCTAGGCCCAGGTACCTAAGTAGGCCTAGGCGCTAGGTTGGGCTTGGAACTGGGCTACGGCGGACGTATGCACAGATAACAGATTCAACTTGTACTAGGCCTTAGCCTAGACCCTAGGCCCAAGTAGGCCTACCCAGCCAGGCCTAGGTAGGCCCAGGCGCTAGGTTGGGCTGGGAACTGGAAAGACACAGCCTTGCGGTAATAACGGGGCACGCCACCTCTATTTATGCTTTAGTAAACGACCAATCACAGGCTCGCTTACAAAATAACTGCCAGTTAGCTAACTGAGACTTCGAAAAACATGGTGGAACGCGACCATCTTTAATGTTCACTTTAAAAATAACTGACGCTTTGCTAAACTCGAGTTTATAATCATTTGGTGGAACCGGGCCTTAGAGAGGTTATCAGAGGTTATCTTTTACGTTGTTGTTTAATTGGCGTAGAAACAGGTTTGATTTAATTCATATGTCACGTATTAGGCGAAACAATCGGGTTGTATTGTATGGATATTTCTTTAGATCAAGTTTAGATGGCAACTAGTATACTAAGGTTGGAATACATAGTCGGCCCCTACACCTAGGGGCACCCATTGTTGCTATGGATTTGTTTTGTTTATGGGAAATAACATGCAAACAATTGTTACCTTGGTAACAATGGGCGCCCCTAGGTGTAGGGGCCGACTATGAATTCCAACCTAACTGCCGTACGTGTACTCTGGTAGCCCTACCGACTGATCTACTAACTGTGCAGCGTTTACACTTGGAAAATGACCGTCGGTTGGTCGGTAATGTAGTCTTACGATCGTAAGACGAGAGTAACGTAAACGGGGGGTTAGCCATGAAAAAAGGGCTGATTTACCCATCCAGGAGGCTCTGGACTTGAGCTCGAACTATGGTGGCGCTACTTCTATTCCAATGTCTTTGGCAAAATACTGCCATCACAGCCTGCTGGATGGGTCAAGTAGACCTGCAAGGTCTACTGGATTTACTCCTAGCGGAGTAATGGGGCTTTGCACGCAAAGCTTGACGTAGAATGCGCCACCACCGTCCAAGCCCAAATCCATGACCTGCTGGATGGGTAAATCACAGCGCGGACAAGGTCTACTTGACCCATCCAGCAGGCTGTGATGGCAGCATTTTGCCAAAGACATTGAAATAAAAGTAGCGCCACCACAGTTCGAGCTCAAGTCCCGAGCCTCCTGGATGGGTAAATCAGCCCTTTTTTCATGGCTAAGTTATGCGGAGATCAAGTAGACCTTGTCTGAGGGCTGGCACTACGCTGGCGCTGCGAGTGGGAGAATGTGGCAGTGCAAAGCCCCATTGCGAAGCGCACAGTTACTCCGCGCGCGCTACAAGCGATCTAGTGGACCTTGGTAGACCTTGTCCGCGCTGATTTACCCATCCAGCAGGTCATGGTTTTGGGCTTGGACGGTGGTGGCGCATTCTACGTCAAGCTTTGCGTGCAAAGCCCCATTAACGAAAATATAGCAGGCTGTACTCAAATGGCTCCAATTTCAAACGTAACGAGGGAACAGATATTTTCAATTTATGCTATTTCAAAGATTGCATTATCATCAGTGTTGTAAAAGTTACTTTTAGAAAGTAATTCAGTTACAGTTACAGTTACTTGCTTGGGAAAGTAATTCAGTTACAGTTACAGTTACTTTTTCCCTAAAGTAACTGAGTTACAGTTACAGTTACTTTATGAAGTAACTGAGTTACTTTTTAAGTTACATCATGAAATTTCTTAAAAATGCAATAACTGACAGCATTTCAAATAAAAAATATTTTTTTACTGGAAATAATGGCACGCAAAACTGTTTGTTTTTGCTAATTATATATTTATTCAAGCAGTGTGAAGTACTGTGCCTACTTGTCGCCTGTCGGTTAGCGCCTTGGGTTTCGCCAGAACGCCAACACAACAGAGTGCCACAGAAATATATAATTTCCACATAATGAATAAAACTAAAATCAATACAATCGACTGTTCAATCTTCTGGTGATTTTTTATATTAACATCTAAGACGCTGCGGGCACTAACTAACAAAATCTACGGGAATTATCTAAGCATTACAATTTTCGTTACAGCTGGCAGTTGTATTAATTTATTGTTGTCATGTTTGCCGCTACGTCGGTTGGCGCCTAGAACTATCAGCTGGCCTGTCCTTAGCGGGCAATACGAAATCGTAGAAAAAATGTAGTTCCATCATATGACACACAAACAAATTCGTTCTTTGTTTGTTTTTTAGGTTGATACAAAGCGGTATTTTTTTAATTTTGTACCACTACAGAACGAGCATGCTTAAGAAAAGTAACTTTAAAAAGTAACTGAAAACTGAGAATAATTACTTATAAAAGTAATTGAGTTACAGTTACAGTTACATTGAAATAAAAGTAATTAAAGTAGTAACTCAGTTACTCAAAAAATAATTAATTTCTTTTACTCAATTACTTTTACTCAGTTACTTTACAACACTGATTATCATATACCTACAACGGGTTGCAGTTACAGTATAGTGCAGACAGATACTGTTGGAGAAAAGAAAAACTGATTATCGTACAAAATTAGGGAGCCTGTTAAGCTGTCTTGTCAGATTAGTTATACAAACATACCGAAACAAACTATTTTATAGCGATCACCACATGTTGCCATACTCTTGGTCACAAAATAGTGCAGAGATAATATGTTGAAACTTAACGTTGGTTTACAGTAGGCAATTTTTGTGTCTGTCGAGATTTTGTTTCAAATGCTCCTTCACACCGAAAACAATTATTGTATAGCGATCATTTAAAAGCATATGAAGCAGCATTTGGATCAAAACGTGGACAACACAGCACAATAGGTGCAACAATTGTCTACTACAAACCCATTTTTAACTTCACTATATTATCTATATGTACTATTTCTTGACCAACAGTATGCTAATATAATATGCTATTAAATAATCGCTTTAGAATAATTTTTATCGGTATGAAGGAAGATTTGGAACAAAAACCCGCCAACATAGCATGGTAGATACAGCAGTTTTCTACTGCAAACTAATTTTTAATTTCAATAAATTATCTATCTGCACCATTTTGTGACCAAGAGGATGATAACATTTGGTTTTAAATGATCAGTTTACAAGACTTTGTTTTAGTATGAAGCAGCATTTGGAACAAATATCCGCCAACACAGCATGATAAATACAGCAATTGTGTACTGTAAACTAGTTTATAATTTCTACATATTGTTACGTAGCGAGCACCTATTGTCGCCTCAGTCCCACGGCGACGCTCGGACACGAACCCACGGACTGCAGGCGACGTACCCGCAGATGTACGGGGGCGTCACTTCGGGCTGGTCCTCACTTACGCTACTGGGATCATCAGTGGACGTACCCGTAGATGTACGGGGGCGTAACTTCGGGCTGGTCCTCACTTACGCTACTGGGATCATCAGTGGGCGTGCCGGAGTTCGGGCAGTTATGTTACGTGTAATGACTTCTTAACACTGGTTTCAAACTCAGGAGGAAACGGTTTTATTGATAATTTACATTTATCCTAGTGTGACTGAGGCGTGGCGAATCTGTCTATGGTCGTTCCTACTGCTAGACTAAACGAATATTCTACATCTCCCTGGTTAGACGTCAGCGTCACGGACTCTGTGCATTGGCTCTCCGTCCCTCGGTAGTCGGCTGGGTGATTCGGTCCTGGTCAGCTTCATTCAGCTTCGCGGGTTTTCTCCGGACTTCCGCTCCTGGATGCCTCCTCTTTCTCTCACCGAACTACCTTGGCACAGGTCTCTCTCTAGTTCCCGTCAGTCGTTGATTGCCCCGAATTACACCCGTGTTCCCTCGCACCTAGACTCTCCTACGTCATACCCCAGTCACCCCCTCTTTGCCTTACGCTGGCTGTACCAAGTCATAGATTACCAATCAGACTACTCGGTTCGACCCCCTCTAGTAACAATCACAAAAGAGTGGGGCCAGGCTCTATATGACGACACCATCGAACTAGAGCCCTCCTAAACCGAGTAGTCAGCGAAGTAGCCACAATCATTGTCCACAAAACTGCAACATTTACGTTATCATTAACTGAACACACGAGTCAACAACCTCGGACGTTGCAGCAGAGCTGGGCTGATGAAATAGCCAGCACAGTGCATACCTCGATTGCGAAAGACAACGGCCAAGACCAACTAATTAAGTGACACAATCAAGATATCCATAAATCACCAAAAAGGAGATAACACCTGTAAAAGTTATAAAGTACCAACTTTTACATGACAATATTATGTATCTGCACTATTTTGTGACCAACTTTATGCTAACATAATATGCTAGTAAATGATCGTTGTACAATAATTTGTTTCGGGATAAATCCGTTTTTTTATATAAATAATCTGACAAGACAGAATAACAGGCTCCCTAATTTTGATTGATTGATATTTGGGCTAACCGTCTCATATTTTTGCAACTATAGGCTAATCAAGACGATGAGTGGGAGATAATGAAGTTGAAATTGGGGGCTCTTTGGAGGAAAAGGGCAAGTAGGAGAATGGAAGGAAAGGGAAATTGGTGGAAAAGGGAGTGGTGAGGATGTGGACTGCATTTAGTTTGTCTGACTTCTCCTCCTCGACCAATCAGGCAAGGGTGGCCCTACCAGAAGCTTACGCTTCCGCCAGCATAGCTCCAGGAATCATCAAAGCGCACAAACCTGCCCACCACGACAAGGAAGCAGTCCCTGGGCAGGCTGTCTAATTTTGTACGATACCCGGTAATCAGTTTTTCTTTTATCCAACATTAACTGTCTGCAGGCTGCACTACACTGTTTCCTATAGGCCTTCGACATAGCCGATGGCAGCGCCACTGTTTTTCTCCTACCGGCAAAGTCGCGTCCTAACGAGTGTGTAATTTGAAACCGCGCGAAAACTTCGCCCATCTAAATGCATGTAATCCAGAGCTGTCAGCAGTTGTGTATTTTCGAATTTTAACATTATCTTGTATGCGTTTAAGCCGTGGAAAGTTACTTTACGAGAGATATCATGTAGGCCTAATAGATTTTGCAGACTATAGATTTAAAGACGGACAATGCGAGGTAAGAGGGCGAGTTTTGTCTGGCAGTAAAAAGTGTTCAAAACTCGCACCGTTCATTTACAAAACTACGCGGGTAATAGTCACTGTAGGGTTTAGGCTTATATTTCCGTGTATCAATTAATGTAATATAGTTCCTAGCCTAGGCCTACTTCAAATCCAAAGACATAGACAGTCACAAAGTCACCAGTCAGATCAATGTAGAATATAACCATTATGAGTTCATAATGCATGACGGGTAGGCCTAGACCTTTGATGTGTAGGCCTACACTTTGTTTAGTAAAATTAGGACACTTGAAAACCAAAAGTAACCAAACCTGTAATTCTCAATACAAAATACAGGATAGGCCCTAGTAGGCCAACAGAAAAACTTCTCCATCTTTCTAAGAACATTTTTCTATTGGGTGACGACCCAGGCTTTCTCAACCAAATCTTGACTCACACTAGGTCCATGCTTCATGGCAGTACATACATGTTACACGAGCCTATGAGAGAACAACAACACCTTGGCAATATTGATAAAGTCGTGTTACACCAAGAAGTAAGATGCTGGCGTCATAGTTGATTTGGCCTATTAGCAAATTAGTAACAGTCCGCGCCTATTCACGCCTTGGTTGTGCGCGGAACTACTTCTTTACACATGCTCACCGCCTTCAAGACGTGACAACGCATCACGCCAAGGTGTACTTGATCTCCGCCAGGCGGAGATCAAGTAGACCTTGCATTACGCGATTTTACAATAACAAGCGGTGGTATCATCAAATGGACTTGGTAGGCCTAGTAGGCTTGTCATAGCCTAGGGCCAGGGGTGGCGATTTACGATTGCCAGCAATTTGCAATAGGCACGCCTATCCACACCAAAAGGTGTAAAAAACAAAGAGCAGGTTTGTCTTTACATTTATTACCGTCAATATGCAATATAACCTACTTACCCTTTTATTCTTCGATTTTCAAAGATATTTTCTTATCGTCAACCCAACACATTGAGCCGCCATTTAACGTTTTCACACCGACTTGCCGGCTTGTTCGTTCTTCCTTCGCCACGCCATTGGACCACGCCTCTTGGGAGGTATGTTTTGGGACTACATACTTTGTGCGTTTAGTTTAAAGATTGTAATAATCAAGTTTTTGATCAATTCACATGTACAATAAAAAAAAAGAAATTAACGAACTTCGAACGTTAATTATAAACCTTCCAAGTTACGAAAAAAACTAAATTTCCTGTACAAACCTATGACGTAACTCATGACGTGTTTGTCGTTTGCTGCAACCAACTTAACGGAACCGAATTGTACTAAATAATCGGGAAGAAACGTTAGTGATTCGTGCTTCTTAAGTTGTAAACGAATTCTGTGTCGTCACAACAGCATCTTACTTCTTGGTGTAACACTACTTTAGTGTGGGAACTGGAAGGTATGATGGACCATCATGTAGGACTATCATGTAGGCCTGACATAGACAACAAACTGTTTGCTAGCCTAGGCCTACGCCTAGATTTGGTCAAGATGAACTAGGAATTCTGACAGCTGTTATGAATGTTCATGGCGTAGGTCTAAAAAAAAGTTAACCAAGATCGGGAATAGGGCTTAATTCTTTAGCAATATGTAATTTTGTATTTTTACAATGTTTACTTCTAAGTACATTTGTCTACTAATTATTTACAAAAGGTGTATTGGTTAGGACTAGGCTCCAGCCACTGCAATGACGTGACCAGAAAATGTAAACAAAGTGTTGATGCAGTGAGTCAAGTATGATTCTTTTAACAGCTTAAATCCACTGTTGTCTTCTGTTCTTTTGCTGTTTTTCATTTGGAAATGCATACATGGATATTGTTTCATTTCTTGCTGGCGAACACGAGCATCTTACGACACAACACATAGTTTAATTTAAGATATGAGAATAAAATGGATTTTTGATTTGATTTGATTTGATTTGTAAAGTAGCCATCTTGATGCGCGGGAGCCTCGGAGTTACACAAGGTCCACTAGATCGCTTGTAGCGTGCGCGCAGCGCGCGCGAGAGTAAATCCAGTAGACCTTGGGAGTTACACACTCAAAAGGGCACTTTTTCGCCGCTAGAGCGTACCACAGTCTACGTCGGAGGCCTATTGTAGGCATCAGGCGGGTGCAACCGAGATAGGACAGCCTATTTCTTAAAGCAGTAGTGTGTAACCTGACCACGAGTAGCGTGACCATCGCATTCTTTACGTCGCAAGTGAAGTTGTTTGACTTAGAAGGCAGTGGCTTTATTAGTTGTGTGTAACCCGACCGCTAGTAGCGCGACCATCGCATCGTTTACGTCGCGGTGTTGGTTTCCTTGGAGACAAGTGAAGTTGTTTGACAGAAGGCAGTGGCTTCTGTTTTGGTGGACATTTCGAGATTCGTGAAATATTTACAATGAACCGTTTGCATCGCAAATCAAATACAATGACTGCATAAACAGTCGGCAATCGAGGGCGGATTTTTCTTTCTTTCGGTTTCCGAAAGCCCGTGACAGGTAAGTGTTTTATGTTATTGTTGTTTGTTATAGTCTAATACGTCGATGTAGGTCTAGGGCCTAGGCCTACATAAGAAGAAAAACGACCATTCAAGTTCTAGGCCTAGCTAGCCTAGTCCAGCACTGCGATTCTGTAATAATATCAATACTCTTGTTATGTTCTTGTTGTATCCCTTTAAACACGGGAGATTCACGAATCGATATCTCGATAACAAGAGTGTTGTTCTCCTTACAGTGTCGCAGTGCTTGTGGGTTCCTCTTCCTTGCTGTGGTTCTTGGTGAACGATGTCCGCAAAGTTGACTCTCGTGCTTATCTTTATGGTCGGTGCACAATAGGTTAACGTTACCGGGCAATGTTAAATTATAGCGAACTTTCCCGTTACCGTTACCGGAGCTCCTTCCCGGGCTATTGTGCATGGACAATAAATCCTAGCTTATCCTCTTTTTTTCGTCTACCAGTGTATCAAGGATCGTTTACCCCTCAGATTAAGTTTACCTCCCTACACATTTATTACATACTAAAGCCCAAGGGGGTGGGGCTCAGTGGCGTATCCAGAAATTTACAATCGCGGGGGGGGGGGGGGTATGTAGTGTGTAGTGGGTTTATTCCTGCTTCCAATAAAGAAGGTACGGGGTTCAATTTCCAGGTCGGGCATGGTTTTTATTTTACTTAAGAAATCGACTTTATTACCAATAGGCCTGTGTAGGCATATATGAAACAGAGCCGTCATTGCAACGAAGCAGATAATAAATAATACGTATTTCTTGTATCTGGGTTGGGTAGGCCTAGACTAGAAATCAATATAATTTTTAATTTTACATTACTACTATGCATGGTTTAGGCCTACACCCAGCCTTATGTTATAACGGGGAGGCTACATGTGTACAAGGGACGGTTGACCCCCTTACTTCGTATCTATATTAGTTGCTGCTGACGGGGTGGGGGGGGGGGGGGGGGGCGTAAAGGCTTACATATTATAGCGTTGTGTATGTATGTCCTGTCTACAGGTTGAGCGTTCGCATCCAACCCCTAAATATCTTGTGCTCGTTAGTAGTTATAAATAAGATGTCCAAGACAGCTGGAGGTATTTGCTGATGAATATAAGACCATATTTCTCTTGTTTGTCCCGTTGTTTTTTTTTTCAGAACTAAAAGGAAGGTGATCGACTGTCACTATGGAGGACCGCGGACGTCAGTGCACGAGTTCTGCATTCCATATTTCCCTTAATCATATGACTGCATGAACACAAATCAATATTATACAACATGTAATGGAATTGACTTGTATTCATGAAATAATGTATAATAAATTAATACTTTTTAGAAAATCAGTTGGATTTAATTGTTAATTTAAGATTACAGCTTCTTTGCTACTGGATCAAATATAATATGTAATTTAAAATCAAATGTATAAAACAAACTATCTTAAAACATATATAGGACCAAACAAATTATAATGTCCTTGCAATGTCGGTTACATCATAATATTTGATCTCGTGGAATTGAAAAAATGTATTAATTTATCCTTGTTAATTCTTTACTAATATCATTGAAAATGTTGTTACTAATCTCAATGGAAATCGAAAGCCCTGCCTCAAAATTGTTGCCAAAATATATTTTGTGAGTTCGAAATACCCGCAAATATACTATGAATTTTTAAACATTTTAAGCAAAGTGTCTTAGGTGCCTTATTTAAATATATATCAATGTGGGATAACTAAGTCGCGTGCCAGAATTCAGCCGCTAGGTTCGCTAGCTAAGCGAAAAATGACGTCACGCTAGATTCGCTAACCAAGAATATTGGAACGGAAAGATGGACGAGCGAGAATTTGTGCTGGCAGCTGCAGCGGTTATTTTAAATAGTTGTACTATTGCCGAATCATCGTCCAGTGAATCATCATCCTAGGCCTAGGTTATGGCTGGTATGGGCACTAGGATAAGCCCCCATAGAGAGTAGGCCCTAGGCCTAGGCCATGTGGCTGGCCGCTGGAGGTTATGTTTAGTAGTATAATCTTTATTTTAGCAGTTTTGCTATTTACATAATACAATAATATGTGTATAAAATACACAATACATACATCACAACCATTTCATTCACAATACATAGTATGACTAATATTAATATACAAACTGTAAGCCTAGTCTATTTATTCTACACAAAAACATATTATTTTATTTAATTATCCCAGAAACCTTGATTTTCATGGGGAAGTGGGATAATTTTCTTTTCTTTTACTAACTTGCAACAAGCTCTTCTAAATTTATTAGGACAATTGTAATTTCTTATTTCAGAGGGAATTCTATTGTAAATTATATTATCCCCAAACTTGGTATAACTTCTATCAATTTGGATTTTATTGTTCACTGTTGATCTTGTATAATGCAAGTTTTTCACATCACACATTTTTATTTCTCTAACCAAATAATTTGGTTATGAAGAAGTTATGATGGCCTAGACGCCTACATTTTAATATGACAGGCCTAGCTTGAATCATATTTGAGCTCTCTGGCTCACCTTGAATGATTTTATTGGCCGTCTCCTTGTCAATGGAAAGTACCATGTCGACATCGTTATAGTTGACTTGCAACTCGACAATCTCCAAATCCAAATCTGACGCCATTTCTCGCGGTTGTTAGCAGGTTAGCGGTCTTCTTCTTGGCTAGAAGCGCTAGCTCAGCAACGCTAGAATACTGAACTTTGGAACGGCTTGCTAGACCATAGCCCACTTTGCTGCTTGAAATAGGAACGCTTCGCTAACGTAGCGAACCTAGCGGCTGAATTCTGGCACGCGACTCTACGAAAAATATACTAATAATGGAAAACAAAATTACTTCGTTCCATTGATGTTTTTTTATTAATTTCGGAACAATTTTACGTTATGACAGCCAATCACAATACTTTGATTGTTTGTGTTGAATAAAAAATGGCGTGGAATTTAATTTGCAAAGTGGATTCAAATCTTGAACCAACAGAGCCGCCGAAACCGGGTGGGCTCAAAACTAGTTAAAGAATTTGCCAATAGGTAGAGTAAAGGCCCATTCACGATTAAACTTAACCGTAAACTTACAACTTAAAGTAAGGTTTGGCTTATGGAAGATTACACGATTGTTCATGGCCAAAACTTAAACTTAGTTTTGGGCTACGGTTAAGTTTGGAACGATCAAACTTTAAAATAAAAATAAACTTAACAGTAAGAAAGAACCAATCAGCGCCAGCCGCAAGGCCTAGGCTAGCTAAAGCGAAAATAGAGCCGAAACGTGCTCAGAATTTATTCGACGAAACGTTATTAAATTAATTTATGAAGACCTAGCGTCTACGTTTAAGTTAAAGTTTACTACTAAGTTTTTATCGTGAATGAGCCTTAAGCATGCAGTTATTACTGTTAATAGTTTGTAACCTCACCGCTTGATAGCGCCACTCTCGACATATAACGACCGGAAGGACAACATTGTCATTCTTCTCTTCCTGTTTTATTTCTCTATGGTAGGCATATGCTTAATGCAACCTTTCAAATAGCATATATTGAAAATATTTTTCGTTAATTGACACCATACACAACCGCAGGTATGGATCGCACTTGTGTGGGAGTGCAGATGATGTGCAGACGTTATTCATCCGGTCAAAAGTGGCTGCAACGTCAGTGACAGCTGATTTAGTTGTCACAGCTGACATGCAAGGACGTCAGTAATAGCTGACGTAGTTGTCACAGCTGACATGCCAGGACGTCAGTGACAGCTGATGTAGTTGTCACAGCTGACATGCAAGGACGTCAGTGACAGATGTTGTAGTTGTCACAGCTGACATGCAAGTACGTCAGTGACAGCTGATGTAGTTGTCCCAGCTGATATGCAAGTACGTCAGTGACAGCTGTTGTAGTTGTCACAGCTGACATGCAAGTACGTCAGTGACAGCTGATGTAGTTGTCACAGCTGATATGCAAGTACGTCAGTGACAGCTGATGTAATTGTCACAGCTGACATGCCAGGACGTCAGTGACAGCTGGTGTAGTTGCCACAGCTGACATGCAAGTACGTCAGTGACAGCTGATGTAGTTGTCACAGCTGATATGCAAGAACGTCAGTGACAGCTGATGTAGTTGTCACAGCTGACAAGCCATGACATCAGTGACAGCTGGTGTCGTTGCCACAGCTGACATGCAAGGACGTCAGTGACAGCTGATGTAGTTGTCACAGCTGACATGCAAGTACGTCAGTGACAGCTGATGTAGTTGTCACAGATGACATGCCAGGACATCAGTGACAGCTGGTGTAGTTGTCACAGCTTACATGCAAGGACGTCAGTGACAGCTGATGTAGTTGTCACAGCTGACATGCAAGGACGTCAGTGACAGCTGATGTAGTTGTCACAGCTGACCTGCCAGGACGTCAGTGACAGCTGGTGTAGTTGTCACAGCTAACATGCCAGGACGTCAGTGACAGCTGGTGTAGTTGTCACAGCTGACATGCCAGGACATCAGTGACAGCTGGTGTAGTTGTCACAGCTTACATGCAAGGACGTCAGTGACAGCTGATGTAGTTGTCACAACTGACATGCAAGGACGTCAGTGACATCTGATGTAGTTATCACAGCTGACAAGCCAGGACGTCAGTGACAGCTGATGTAGTTGTAAGAGCTGACATGCAAGGGCGTCAGTGACAGCTGATGTAGTTGTAAGAGCTGACATGCAAGGACGTCAGTGACAGCTGATGTAGTTGTCACAGCTGACAAGCAAGGACGTCAGTGACAGCTGATGTAGTTGTCACAGCTGACATGCAAGGACGTCAGTGACAGCTGATGTAGTTGTCACAGCTGACATGCAAGGACGTCAGTGACAGCTGATGTAGTTGTCACAGCTGACATGCAAGGACGTCAGTGACAGCTGATGTAGTTGTCACAGCTGACATGCAAGGACGTCAGTGACAGCTGGTGTAGTTGTCACAGCTGACGTAGTTTTTCACAGCTGACATGCAAGGACGTCAGTGACAGCTGATGTAGTTGTCACAGCTGATATGCAAGGAAGTCAGTGACAGCTGATGTAGTTGTCACAGCTGACATGCAAGGACGTCAGTGACAGCTTATGTAGTTGTCACAGCTGACATGCAAGGACGTCAGTGACAGCTAATGTAGTGGTCACAGCTGACATGCAAGGACGTCAGTGACAGCTGATGTGGTTGTCACAGCTGACATGCAAGGACGTCAGTGACAGCTGATGTGGTTGTCACAGCTGGCACGCAAGGACGTCAGTGACAGCTGATGTGGTTGTCACAGCTGACATGCAAGGACGTCAGTGACAGCTGATGTGGTTGTCACAGCTGACATGCAAGGACGTCAGTGACAGCTGATGTGGTTGTCACAGCTGACATGCAAGGACGTCAGTGAAAGCTGATGTAGTTGTCACAGCTGACATGCAAGGACGTCAGTGAAAGCTGAATACCCGGCCATAGTTATGGAATTTTCTACTGTTGTGCATTGTTGTTCATTGAAGATTTAGAAAGCCGTGATTAGCTCTACCTAAGGGTCTTAGATCAATAAATCTGAAAAAAGGTAAATTGGGGGAGGTCCCTTGGAATATAGAGGTTATTTAATTGTAGGTTGTTTTACTTGGTTTTACGACGTCTTGGAGAACTTTGTTCACATGACCAGTGTTGAATTCAGAGTTATGTCTCCGGGCGGGGGGGTGGGAACTATTTCAAATACCGGGGGACTAGACATCGAATGAATGGGGGGGGGAACTATTTCAAATACCGGGGGACTAGACATCGAATGAATGGGGGGGGGGGGGGGAACTAATTTACAAAAGCACCTCTACCCGTACTGCTACCAAACTATTACTTTTACTAATACACTGTCAAATGAGCTGATAGAAAAATACTATTTAAAAAAAGATATTTTTACACGCAATTTGAAAGGGAAGTAAACAATTCCACGTTGACATGCTGAGAAGTGGCGGATATAGATAAGCCTGTCCCTTCTCTGCTTTTTCATTTGCTTGTTTCAGCTCTTTTGTCACTTATTTATGACACGTAGAAAGCTTTATGTACGTACTTTCAATGTACTCCCTCTCTGTCTTGAATCTGGATTCCATCTGCCCCGCCCCCTTCTTCAATAAATAGCTTAGAAGAGATCGAGGGTAGTACTTAAAGTCCGATTCACACAAAGTTATAAGAATGTTATAAGGTATAGGTATAGTCACAAGCCGAGTTGGGCCATAGGGATTACGTACAAGGGTTCACACAAATGTGTCATTGCAATAGCAATAGCAATTGATATAAGACTGGTATAAGAGAGTTCAGATATTTCAACTTTCTTATGACGGACCAATCATGTGTTGAAACGTCACTTATAACACGCCAATGGGATGCTAGCAACTTGAATCAATGTAACAGATGCTTTCATTGTAAATTATCAGTCAAAACAAAAACTCACCGTATACATCCGGTTCACATCAAATAGACCTTGCATCCGGTGACTACGTGCAAAATATCTTCTCCATCGGCGTCATTAATGATTTAACAACACAACAATAATGAATAATAATAATTATTGTTTTTCTTATTATTTTTAACTATTGTTTTTAATTTTTGTCAATAGATTCGATGCCGGTTTAAAACGTAAATAACAGCTGCGGGAAGTCAGCTGATTGACAGCCAGCTGTAGCTACTTAAACTGCCGCCAGAGCAAGTCAAAGAAGTCTACACAAAAAAGTAATATCTTTTCAGGAAAGTCTTTGGCGTCCTAAGCTTATACCTTATACCACTTTCTTATACCCTATTCTTATTGCTATTGCAATACCTTATAACTTTGTGTGAATCGGACTTAAAGGCCGATCCACAATAGGGAACATGCATACGATTTTTTTTAGTGTAACAAGTACTTAGTTTTACAGTCTAGTGTCCAACAATTGCATTTGCAAAAGTTTTTTTTTTTTAATTATTATTGAACGGGTTTAATAATGAATTGAATATCACATTTATTTGAATTTCCTCTTGCCGCGAAGAAACGCGCGCTGATTGGTCGGCGGCCTCTGTGACGCAGTATGATGGTTTGGCCTGCGAGCGCGCGACTGCTACACCTGTGTTTCAGTGCACGATGAGCGATAATTCACGCCCAACGTCGTGTTGTTATCAGTAGCTCGTATTGCATGAACTAAAATGACAGACGGAGGCTTTACAAAGGCCAGCAGCACAAATTTACCGCACATAGATGGTTTTATGGCGGCGAATTTTGTCGTCATTATTCCGATTTGTTAATTATTTATCTCCGAAGTCCAAACCAAACCCCATCATGATTGATTTTGTAAAACTAAATAATATGTAAAATATGTACATAGTAATACCCCCCCCCCCCCCCCCCGAAATTCCATGTCTTATTGAGTGGCATTTCGAAAGGGAGATTTCGTGACGATATCGAGCTGGTTTAGTAGTCCCAACACTTCTTAAATGATCCCTTGACCTTGTACTCCTTCACATCTGCAAAGAAGACACTTGAAGTCTTGTTGATACTCGAGAGCTTGGATGAATGAGGGTCATGGACACTTCCCCCTCCCCCCTCCCTATAGATGCCCACCCAAAACATTGTGAATGTAAACAATACTTAGTTTATGGATCAAGCAGATGTTAAATCACAATTTTTATTATATTCGTCTTTATTTATTTAAAACTTGAATTACAGTTGCTAACCCTGTGACAAATTTAATAACCTCTAACCCACCATTACACGCTTAACCGTTTATCCTTCCAATCCCTAGACTGAGTTCATTATCTAATTTAAAATAAAATAAAAATGTAACTATGCAATGTTGATATCGGTTTTCAAATCATTCTTGCGATCTGTAATTTATTGTTGGCATCTGGTGTTGGCATGTCAGTAAATGTGATTACGACGGCCAGAACTTCTCATATCCAAACGCACACTGTGTTATTGTTCCAGTGCTGCCTGCAACGTAGGCCTACATTTTAACATATTATTTAGAATTACCTTGGTTCACATTTGTGTGCACGTTGATAGCCTTATGAACAGAGCTGACAATCTTTCTTTTCTTGACTGCAGACCTTTCGTTTGGAGTAGAAGCAAATCTCCGTCCTTGACAATCGAATATATGGGGAATTACGTCGTTTTTACATTTTAGTCGGCCACCCATTAAATTATATCTTGTCCAGTTCTCCATATCGTCTTCAAGCTAAATGGACGAAAATAATATCATACTCCTTATGCCATATCTAACACAGGTTCATGCTGTGAGCGCTGTTGTTGATAAGCTTACAACGTTCTTCTCAAAACAATATAAATATGTAGGCCTACCAACGGTCTTTGCCAGCAAGTCCTGTTATACATTAGTTGCAAAACTAGGTGACAATATGCATATATAAACTATACTAATGAAGTTATAACTCACATTGAAATGATCTTGGCAGCAAAACAACATCGATGTCATTGATATAGGGTTCTTACTGACATCTCGTCTCGCTGCTTCCAACCACTGTCTTCGTCGTTTATTGTTTTTTTGGCACACACACAAATATCTTCTCTGGAGTCTTTACACTTGTGTTAGTACACATGGGTACTATGCACAACTTATAAGCGCCAGAAGATGTTTTAGTCTCCATAGTGCACAATGTTCGATGAGCGGTGTGGGCAAACGCGTGCAGTCGACTGCGCGACACCGGCAGACTACTATCATGTAACGTCACTAGCGATTCATCATGGCGGCGGCCGTTTTTTCGCGCCAAAAAAGTGTACGCTACTAAAACTATTATTTTGAGGGGTAGAATGACTCGATTTTTAAATTGTAAAGACATAATATCAGTAAATATCGTGTACAGATTTTAAAAATCACATTAGAAAGTTAAGTGCAAGTTCCCTATTGAAATAAGGGTTGAAATAAGAATCCGTAAAATAGTGAAATAACAACGAACTGGTTCACAACAGACCCGTAGTACCTTATTTCAACATAGGAGAGCGTTTCAATCGAGCACTGTTCGACCGGATCTGACGCCAAAGTCACAGCCTACTCCAAACCTATAGTAGGCCGTGGCCAAATGTGGCTTTGCACTGCGTCTTTTTTCCACTCGCAGCGCCAGCACCGACAAACAACGAGCTGTCAAAATAATAAAATTGCAACATTATGAAGAAAACGAGGTATTGCAATAGTAACTGCTCACCAGTTAAAACGATTAATGATGAGCAACCAAGTTGTGAACGTTTTGTATGTTTCTTGTTTGTTTCGAAGATTTGTTTTCAAAATCAGGATATTTAATTGTTTGACAGCTTGATGTTTGTCGATCGATTCATTTAATTTGTTTCATTGTTGTAAAACAAGCTTGCAAGAAGCCTACCTAACGTGGACGACGACGACGACAATAACAACAACAGCAACGACAATCATATCCGGTTCGACTGGAGTAGGCCTTCTCTTCTCGAGCTTTGATTGGTTCGTCATAAGAAGTTGAAATAAGAAATGGAATTGAATAATTTCTTATGACTATTTCAATCCACTGTGACAGTTGTGAACCATAGCATTGTTATTGCATGTTCCATTTCGCTTAAACCTTATTGCTATTTCACTATTTCAACTCTTATTTCAATTGTGAATCCGCCTTAGACCTTCGCTTAACAGGGAAGGATACCTCTACGTCAAAAACCGCACAAAATTTTCATTTTTAAATTATATTGTCATGTAAAAGTTGGTACTTTATAACTTTTACAGGTGTAGTCTCCTTAGTGATTTATGGATATCTTGATTGTGTCAGTTTGTCATTTGCCGGCTTATTTCACAATTAAGGTATGCGCTGTGCTGGCTATTTCGTCAGCCCAGCTCCACTGCAACGTCCGGGGTTGTTGACTCGTGTGTTCAGTTATTACAGTTTTGTGGGCATTGATTGCGGCAACTTCGCTGACTACTCGGTTTAGGAGGGCGCTGGTTTGGTGATGACGTCAGTGGAGCCTGGCCCCACTCTTTGGTGATTGTTACGGGAGGGAGTCGAACCGAGTAGTCTGATTGGTAATTTATGACTGAGTACAGCCAGCGTAGGGCAGAGAGGGGGTGACTGGGGTATGACGTAGGAAAGTCTAGGTGAGAGGAAGCACGTGTGTAATTCGGGGCATTCAATCATGGAACGGAAGAGGAGGTAGACCTGTGCCAGGGTGGAACGGTGGAAAGAATGACGGAAGACCCAGAGGGAAGGACATGGAGGCCGATCGTGGACCTGGACGACGGAGCCAAGCCACAACACGGGGTCGGAGTCAGGCACCGGGAAGCCAAGGTATAGGGGTTACTACAGCTACCCTCTGGATAGGAAGGTTAAGTCCATCAGACCTGGAATGCCCATAGACAGATTCGCCATAACTCAGCCACGTACGATAAATGTTTAATTCTAATAAATTGCGGTTCCTCTATTGTTTGAACCAAAGTCTTGTCAATCTAAGACCTAAACTCCCTGAATTGGTATGTCCCGATCCCTATGATGTGAGAACCACCCCTGGAGCTACGCCCCAGTACTTCTACGGGACCGTCGACTTTGGAGTCCGTGGGTTCGAGGCTGAGCCGGCGGAATTGGGTAGGTGTCACGGTAGGTTCTCACTATCTAACAATATCACAAGAATGGGCTTCGAAATCGAAAATCTGAATCAACAGCGCACTGTGGTTTAGTAAACCCTACACATTGAATGCGCTAAGTCGTGACTATAATTATAATCAGTTTGATTTTTTACCTGATATCAGGGACACCTATGGTTATCGCATGTCCGATGAACTTGACGCTACTAGTGTTTTAGGATTCGCTGACGATACTGTAGTGATTGGGAAGGATATTGATTCTGCAATTACTCTTACTCAGATGGCTCGAGCACGATTCAATGAGATTGGTCTTTCAATTAATCCTAAAAAATGTGCAGCAATTGTTATTAAGAACGGGGTGTTAGAGGAAACAAACCTATTTATAGACAGTGACATGCAAATTGAATCTTTGTCGCCTCATGATAAAGTGCGATATTTAGGAGTAAATTTTGCCCAAACTCTTGTTTTTGATCCAGCTTCAGTTATCAATAAACTTAGAACAACACTTGATTCCTTGGCCACTTCCCATCTTTTAAATGCAGACCAGAAACTGAATATATTAAACAAGTTTGTGGGCCCAACTTTAATTTACCCACTTCAAAATGCACCTCTGACCCAGTTACCGAAATCATTTTTGTCAGATACAGACAAATTGATGCGGGGTACTGTGAAGGAAATTTTACAGCTTCCTCATGATGTTCCCGACTCCATGATTTATTCTAGTCCGAAATTCAAAGGCCTTGGCATTATGAACACTGGATGGGAAGCCTTCATTCAGCATTTTAACATATGTGATACATTGCTAGAGGCGTATAATGTACACGTAAATTTTGCAAGGAATCTTGAAGCTGAGAAGTTAAGTTGTATTTCTAGATTAGGCATAACATTTCCGGAAGCCTCAATGAGAGCTGGAGTCTCAGGCAAGACCTTGCGAGAACACCTTCGAGAGCAAGAGTATAAAAAGTGGTGCGCTCTGTCACATAAAGGAAAAGGTGCGATACTTTTCCAGGAAGTGACATCTGCTAACAGGTGGATCCACAATAAGGCGGGACTCTCTTGCTCTGAATGAAGAGATGCCATCAAGATGACGTGTAACGTGGTTCCCGTAAGAACCGTCCCTGGCAGGAGCCAAGGTACTAACCGCTGTAGACATTGCAGCGAGTTTGAAACCCTTGCCCATGTACTTGGTTACTGTCAGCACGGCGAAAAGATGAGAGAATCCCGTCATCACGAAGTGCGGCATAAGATAGCCCAGGCTCTTCGCGTTAAGAAATATGAAGTCTATGAAGAAGTGCATGGGCTTTCTACGTGAGGGGGCACGAGGCGAATTGACATCATCGCAATTGATCGGGGGACGTCGGAGGGATACATTCTCGATCCCTCTATCCGCTTTGAGGATCACCTGGGACAAGCGGAGGAGGTTGATCGTGAAAAGCAGGGGATCTATAACCCGACTGGTGCCTATTATAAGACCTATTACAATCTGAAGAATATCAGAGTTATAGGTCTTATGATAGGTGCTAGGGGTACAATCCCCGGCTTTTTCGAGGAATTCCGGAAGACGTTCAAATTACCATCAAGACTCACCGAAGAAATTGTTCTGGCCGTATTGCGATGGTCTATTTTCATCTTTAGGCACCATTTGTATTCTTAATTTTGTTTAGTTTATATATAAATTGTATTTTGTATTAAGTGTTGTGTATACATGTTATTTGTTTCTATTTTCGTTTTGATATAAATTGTTTGTTATTCTGTGTCTTACGGCAACAGCTATGGCTGCAGAAACCAATAAAGGTTGTTATTATTATTACTAATTATCGAATTATAATCAAAATACTACGCTTATGGTTATAATATTTTATTCAATCTGTAGGGCTTACCAAAGCAAAGTTCGCTGCTGATTTAGATTTTCGATTTCTTGTTGCAATCTTGAGATATAATTTAAAAATGACCATTTTCTGCGGTTTGTGACGTAGAGACTACCCTTTGCCCTTAAACTAGGAAAACGCTGTTTGACGCGTTGATAAGCGAGCGCGTCCATATCTACGAACGTTCTGGCAAAAAGATCTCAAAGCTAATAAAAACAACAATTAACAACAATTCAAGAATGCGCATTACAAACATATTTCCAAAGCTATTATACTTCCCGATATTGTTGAATGCAGTGCAATGTGCGTTGCTAAGAATTTTCGCTGTCATGTTTCCGCCGCGGTCCGCCACCGTTACTAACAGTTATTGACAGCAATAGAAATGTAATTTCTGCCTCTAATACGTATCAGATCGCGTTTACTTAAGTATATTCGTAACCGGACAAAAATTTACTATAAGATAGCCACCTCACATTTTGCCGTTACTGTGTTTCAGAAATATATTTTCGAGTAACTTTCGTGTAACTTTGCCAATACTTATTACTTATTAGATCGCCATTAGATTAACATATTCGTGACCGGACAAATCTGTAAAAAAATCTGGCTATCTCACATTTTGCCGCCATTTTGTTTCAGAAAAATATTTTGCAGTAACTATGGTGTAACTTTGTATCTTTTCGAACGATTTTGCCTCAAAATTCTACACCTTCAATCCACATCGAAGCTTGTGGATGGTCTAAATTTCAAGTTGATCGGACTTTCCGTTCGACCGCTATCAACATAAAGAAAAAAGAAACAGAACGAAGTGCCATAAGAGTCTAGTAGAGACGCTCGCTTAAAAAAAAGTATGTTTTTACTTTATGATGACATTTTAAACGATATCAAAGAGAAAAACACCTACACAGTATAATTTGTCAACTCACGTCCAGCGCTCAGGATATAAACTGAAGTAAATTTCCAAACGGGTAGAATAGCTGTTTATTCCTTAGACACACCCCCTCATACACGAGACGCTGTCAATATTGACACATGAGCATCGTCTTCACTCGAATTAATCTCGTGTCTGTCTATAACTGTCTGTACATGATAAGGTAGTTGGAGGATTAATTGTTTCCAAAAATATGTTATTACTTATTGTGAAGAGTCGAGGGGCAAAATACAATACCGTAAATGCCATCAGATATCTCAGAGTTTGATGTTCGAGCACCAGCAATCGCCATTCATTCACATATCGAGTTCCTGGCCAAGCCGTAGCAAGAGTCCTCGTGAGCTGTCACATACTCTCTTTTCGCAAGGTCTGCCCATCATTACAGGTGCAAACATAAGCCATATCAAAAACCTTGAATGCAATATTTTCGTGTCGTTTTAAAATTAAGTAATATATAGATTATAGAGCTTGTAGTCAGTTTATTTTCAGGGTGGGGGGGGGGGAGGCGAACGACAATTCCCCTCCGGGATCATAGCTGAATTCAACACTGCATATGACAGGGGGGGGGATTTCGGAGGATAGGGATAAGTAGGACGTAAAGAGGAAGAATAGGGGAAGGGGAGGATATCGTCTGGCTCCTCCCCCGCGACCTGTCCGGCCGGCTAGGGTGGTCCTATACCAGAAGCCAGCAGCCGGCATAGCTCTCAGGGTCCACTTGCCCACTTCACTTAGTACACCTTAGTACCTTAGTAGTTCACCTCGTACTTCAGTCAACCTTTTTATTACCATACAGGACATAAGAACATGTACAGCACAATTCTGCCAGACAGACCAGCCTAGGCCAGGCCAGGCTACAATTAATTACCCTTCAAGGAGAACAACCCAAGAGCATGTTAACGGGATGGCAAGAACGGGACTCTTTATGAAACAGGTGGTGTGAAGGAGAATGCAACAATGTCATTCGTGTCGTGTACACTTTACTTGCTCAAAACATTATTTTAAGGTTACATTTAAGATATCAAAATGGTTAATATAAAATACAAATCAAGAAGCATTGAAAACATCAATATTGGGCCGAACTCAGTTAAGCGGCTGTTACACGGAGAAGTTAAAAAAGTGAAAAGAAAAAGTAAAGAGAAAAGTTCTTTTTCTAGCCGTCACACGGGATTACACAAGTTGAAAGAGAAGAGCGCGCGTGTGGCGTAACCTATCGGTATTTCTACAAAACTACAATGCGCTCTTGCGGCAAATCGTGGCAACTAGAAGACTGTAGTCGGTTTCTACGAAAGTGGATCGTCGATGCATGTAAACAAATCACTGTTTCTTCTTCTTCGTCGCCGTCTTCTTAAAATGGCGAAAATTACATTAATATTTACAGCAATTGCAGCCTATTCCTCCGACGAATCCATCGGCATATGCGGTTTTAACTACAAGGCTACAAGCTGTCAAAGTGACAAGGTTCGTAGGTTAGAATAGCAATGTCTGGACGTCCCAACTCTCCCGAGTCGTACTCAATGGCCGTGTCAATCGACCAATCAGCTTCAACTCTTCAAGGTCGTTTTTCTTTTCACTCTTTACTTGTCGAGCAGTGTTCAACTTTTTGGAGAACTCTTCACTTTTCTCTCTTTTCACTTCCTAGTGTGACAGCAACGCGAAAAGTCCCATAAGCTACAAGCTATCTCTACAAGTAAAAGAGTAACTTTTCTCTTTACTTTTCTCTTTCCACTTTTCCAGCTTCTCCGTGTAACAGCCGCTTTAGCTAAGTTGTAAAATTTACAATCTACATAGGTATTAATAATAACCCAATGCACTCATAATTCCTAAACACATTTAAAAGATAATAACATGTTTAAAAAAAAAGCATTGAAAGCTTAAAGAATGTCATAAAAGTAAAAAAATTACCACAGTGTCACACAATAAAGGTCACATATCACTTAGGCTAACGCAAATACAATGAGAATAATGCAATACGTGCACTCGTGGTCAATGGTCTCAAGAATACGTTGAATGTAGCAGAATGATTCCAATTGAATGCATTCTATTTCTAAGTATTGTCAAGAAAAAGAAATATGGTAAATCACCTAAATCAACATTTCACACACTTAGTGGGAACACAATAAGAACAATGCACCTGTGCAATACATGCACGCACACCTTGACAACACAAACTCCAGTTTACATTTCATCTAGATGAATGATTATAGCAATATATACAAACAATAGAGGTTATTACATGAAAGTAGTAAATAGTTGTTCAATGCGAGCAATGTTCAACAAGGATATTAGTGGGCAGCTTGTCAGGCTGCCTAGCTGATGAACACCCACCTCGGCCCGGACACAAAAAACAGAGCCAAGAACGTAACTGAACACTTGGGCAAGGTTTCACCAATGTATTTAAATCGGAGATTAGCTTGATCGGCGCCGTAACCAACTTTTCATAAAAAAAAAGCTTTCATCCAGTGAAAATATTGTATATTGTTATATAACCAAATTTAGTAATTAATGAGCATCAGTTTTAGAGAAGCTATAAAAAATCCTACCATTATGACAAGTATTTACACTCAACAACGAAATATGTTCATAATTTATACAAAGATTCATAATCTAAAGTCCCGGTTACCCGGCTCCAAATATTACCCGGAGCCTTTTTTCGGGTCCGGGTAACCTTTTAGTCCACTTCTAGTATAAATTCACGTGCCAGTATTTGCAATTGCTGCTGTCGATTCTGGTGGGGCCAGCAGGTATGGCGGGGGTCAACCCTTCCCCCACCCTTCCACAACACGTGACTCAGCGGGGAACAGAACAGATGCGAACCTACTTGCATTCGTTACTGTTTGTTCTTTGTTTAACATTCTGATGAACATTCTGGCTAATACTTGTTCTATTACTATTTGTTTTTCCTCAAAAATCCTGTTTTATGTACGTGCTTCAGTTGTATTTTGAGAATTATATTTTTTTACTCGAAGTGATTACTGCAGGCATATTCTGAGAGGGTAACCGAGCGGGTGGTGTGCATATCATTCGTCCCTCGTCTTCGCACCCCGCGAACTTCACAAGGCCTAGCGACGACCTTCAAATCAAGCCTACACATCGAAAAATACATTTTCAGGATCCGGGTACCCGGGTAATATGAGAGCTGGAACCAGTTCCGAATTTTATTACCCGATGTCATCCCTTATCTTAAGTTGGCTACGTATTGTTATTTTGTTGCAACGTTTGCATCTTCTTGTAAATAAACATAAAATCAAGACAGAGACTCAAAAGGTAGATCGAATATTCATTGTCGTACTGATCTAAAGATAGAGCATGGATCGAGTATTATAGTGACATGTCACGTTTCCCGTGTCAACCAATGTGTGGCGAACTGTATTTGTGACTCCAAACAATCATGACAGTTGACAATTGACAGATAGTTTTGTTTTTGCAAACATTGTAGCGATGGTTATCTGTTCGGATATTTTGTTTTCCTTAACACGAAACAGTGAAAAATTGGTTATTTAAATTGATAAGTCAAGCATTGTAATGATACAATTACTACTTTAAATAATAAATACGTTTACGAAAGTTGTTTGGAGTCAGATAGCTCGTCCGCCATTTAATCTGACGTCATAACTAATACAGTCTATTGCTTTTAAGATAACAAACTTGGGTCATGGCCTTCTGTATGCATTTTACTAAACGATCTAATAATGCACAAGAAATTACTAAACATGTGTCAAACATTTATTGCCAATCATAAATTACTCTTGTGTGTCACTTACTGATTATATTTACACATAAACATGAAAATTAATGTAAATACTAGTAATATCACTATAATATCTTATAGCTACTCTAATGCTGACACTACTTACTTACTCAATTCTGGAATACAACCACATGCAATGTTTTCAATACATGTAAAATAATTTGTTTATGAGAAGTTGGTGACGGCGCCGATCAAGCTAATCTCTGATTTAAATACTATGGTGAAACAGGGCCCTTGAATGTAGGCTGGGTTAAGTCTTTTCTCTGAACTCGTCGAGTGCAGCGTAGTGTAACGGTATAAATGTTGAAACCCAACTGCCCGGATCACACTTCCAAGATGGCCGCCTCACACGTAAGATCGCCGCTTTGGAGAAACGCGTCAAGAAATTCCCCCTGCACGCTCACACAGTTGGATGAACTGTACATGTCTTCGACGCTCTCGATGTCGGAACAAACCTTCTTGTAGTAAGTAGTGCGCATGTCTTCGTTGAGAAGTGTGAGTTCGAACCTGAACGCGTGCCTGTCCTCGGGCGCGCCCACGTACCTGACGGCCGCCCGGAACGTGCGCCCCTCCCCGTCGTACCCGCGATGTAGCGTGAACACTCTGCCGTGCGCCGCGAGCACGTCCATGAGCAAGAGTCCGCGCCGCTGCACAAACGTGCGTGGCAGGTCGGGCCACGTCCGGTCCGCGTGGGCCGAGAGGGCGTGGCCCAGCATCGCTTCGGGCCGGCCCTTCCAACCGCCGCACGCCAGGGGACAGTCGTATGCGCGGCGGGGACAGACCGCGGCGTGTCCCCCCAGCTCGTTTGCGGGCATGGGCAGCAGGCATTTCGTGCACGATAGCCGGATGTCGGTCATTAATCTCTCCAAGGTAAGACTCCTCCCAGTGGAGAACTGTCCGCGACACAGCGGGCAAACTATCGTCCTGTTGTCAGACCGGCAAGCGTTACATACGCTGTGCCCCTCGGTGCACAGGTGTATCGGTGCGCACATGACCTTGAAGCAGTTGGGACACTCCAGGGTTCGCAATATGCTCTGCTCCAAGTCCGTTATGTCTTCCCCCACCTTTTCATCAATTCCTGTCCCACGCTGCGCTAAAGGTACGACGATTGACGTTACCAACAATAGTGAATATGTTTCGGCAAAAGCCACCAGTTGAACCACCAGCCCTGGTGACTTCGGCAACAGAGTCGCCACCGAGAGGTTATTCTTCCACTGACCCAGTTCACCACTTGTTCCTCGGCCACACACAAACACATCCCCTGCCCGTGTCAACATCGCCGTGTGGCGATATCCAGCGATAACCTGGGAGACCGTCTGGTCCTCGAGGCCAATCATTCTAGTGGGGGCGGATCTCTTGGTTGTGTCACTGGTACCCAACTGACCTTCATCATTACGACCCCAAGCCCAGGTCGTTCCATCGACGCCGAGGGCCACAGTGTGGTTGTAACCGTCGGACACGGCAGCCACGGCTGTTGACAGCACCGATACTCGTGTGAAGCTGGACACGACCCACCTCTTACCAAGCCCAAGTTGACCCTTGTAATTCCACCCAGCCATCAAGAGAACCCCTGAGGCCGAGACAAGAGCTGTATGGCCCCAGCCACACGATATGTCAACGATGATCTTGGGGACCTTGGGCACGCGAGTGAATGAGGTTAGCTGGTTTCTATGACAGAGGCCTAGTTGGCCCCAGCCGTTGTGTCCACACACCCAGACCTTACCGCCTGTTGCAAGAACCACCGTGTGGCTCCACCCAGCAGCAACCTTCTTGATGGGCGGCAGACGGGCAACCAGGACGGGTGTGGGGGTTTCACGGGTGTTACCGAGGCCAAGCTGACCGTAGTTATTCCGCCGCCCACACGAATACACCTCACCCTTGTCAGTAAGGAACACGGTGTATTGATATCCACAAGCAGCCTGGGTTATCCTAACATTGCTGAGAGTGTCAACAAGCCTCGGCTCAGCGACCGAGCCTTCGTTCTTCATCCGTTCTGTGTCTCTGTATCGTGTTACACAGAAGGTGTAGACGCGGCCAGACTCGCAGACAACTGCAGAGTGGTCTTCACCGCAAGACACCTGAACGACGGTCTCATCTTGGGAGAACGACACAATGCTCGATCCAGCAGGCAGGTCTCCACCCAACACCAGGACACCAGGCTTGGTTATAACGAACCGAGCGTCTTTGTTCTCAGCCATCCTACAACCAAACGAGATGTTGGACACAGAAGGGGACAAGTTAGATTGGGGGGATAATTCCAAGATAAATAAAAACTCAAATATCGTTATATTCCAGCCACACATATTTTCGATTAGCCAAGTTGCAAAAATATGGGATCAAAACCCAAATATCAATCAATCAAATTTACATTTGATTACATTATTTTATTGTGTTGCACTCGAGGGACCTCGGTCCTACTGTCAATGTTGATTTAATATCATGTACTATATCATGTACTTGCTATCTATTATTATATAAACATATTATAACTAATAATCCATAATTATCAGATGTCTCCATCCACCCACAATCTTGCATTATGTGCATGGAGACATCTCAGCAGTACCATGTCCATGCTTGTGAAAAATGTATATGTATGGAACTATAATAAATAAATAAATAAAAAAATTAATAAGTAAATAAAAATAATTATAATTATAATAATAATAATAATAATAATAATAATAATAATAATAATAATAATAATAATAATAATAATAATAATAATAATAGTAACAATAACAACCATTATAATAATAATAATAGTAACAATAACAACAATAATAATAATATAGTGGGGCTGCTTAGCACTTTCATTGTGCACTTTTTGAGAAAAGCATGAAATTCACAACATAGCTAGCTAATATCATAATGATCAAATTTAGATGTGGAGGGAAGTCAGATTTGACCTCTGAGGACGGTGGGAGGTCAAATAAAAAATGGCCGCCACTCCATTAGGAATTTGACAAACACGCTGAAATAAGGTTAAAAATAGTGTAGAATGACATTGAGGATGTCTCTTATAAATAATATGGGTATGCAGGGAAATCAAATGTGACTTCTGAGGAAGGTCGGAGGTCAAATCCAAGATGGCCGCCACAAATTTAGATGGTTAATCACATTCATCGATTTATAATATGTATCTCCAATGTCTCTATTTAATCTGCTCATAATATGTATATTAAGTTTATGTATATTAAGTATGTATATTATAAGATTGACGATGCCTATATTTGTACCATGTATTAATCGACAGGCAAATAAACAATAAAAAAAAAAATTATTAATTGAATAACACACTGAAATAAAGTTTCAAATAGTGTAGTATGACATCGAGGATGCCTTTTATAAATAATATGGGTATGGAGGGAAGTCAGATGTGACCTTTGAGTACGGTCGGAGGTCAAATCGAAGATGGCCGCCACTAGTTATTAATTGATTAACACGCTGAAATAAAGATTCAAATAGTGTAGTACGGCATCGCGGATGTCTTTTATAAATAATATGGGTATGGAGGGAAGTCAGATGTGACCTCTGAGTACGGTCAGAGGTCAAATCTAGGTTGGCCGCCACTAATTATTAATTCAATAACACGCTGAAATAAAGTTTCAAATGGTGTAGTATGGCATCGAGGATGTCTTTTATAAATAATATGGGTATGGAGGGAAGTCAGATGTGACCTCTGAGTACGGTCGGAGGTCAAATCCAAGATGACTGCCGCTTTATTAGTTATTTGATAAACAAGCTCAAATTATGCCTGAAATGCCTGTTCTTCAAACTCTGTAGTGATCCTGACAATTTTTGGCCCTGCTACCATCCAGCGTCTTAGTGCTCCTGGATTGTCTGTCAGTCCAACAGCCCCACCAGAACTTTTCACCAATGCGTTGTTCTGCTCATGGCACTGATCGAGTGCCATGGCAGAGAACTTGTTGCTAGTTTTGTGAACAACATAATTACCAGACTCGAATTCTGCTAGGACAAGTGTGTGGCTCACAGCGAGAGTCATCATACCACGGATGTGTACGGCAAGCCATCTCGAGTAGTGTGTATGATCTAAGGCAAAAAGCCAGGGCATAATCTGTCAGTGATTCTACATACAGAGGGAAGCTACCTTCATGAAATGAACTGATGTACTACAGCAAGATAAGCTGTAATGACCGAGTCTTTAGCCAATATTGAAAGTGTACACTGGCCTCTGCTCGTGTTTGGCACCACTCATCATTTGCTGGTTGCATGGCATGAACCAAGCATGAACAGTCATCCGTGTAAGCTTTGTGGAGAAGCGTATGGAGGCAGCGCTGTTACCTGATGTGCATGACGGGTCTTGGTTATGTGATTGACATTTATAAAGGAATCTGCTGTTCCCGAACTGGCAATGTCAGCTTGTACCGGGGCATTCGTCCATCTCTATGTGTAAGCCACCAAACATGATGACAAAATGATCTTCTCCGTAAGTAGCTGGCCAAGTCCACTGGATTTCTTTAGCAAGAGCAAAAAGAGGTTGGTCAGCAGCCAGGACTGGAATTTTACCTGGGTTCAAGGTGTCTAACAGCTCTCTTGACGATATCCATGGAGTGCCTTATCATTACCACTGAGTGCGCGTTGTCTACAAAGATAGGCAATAGTGCGTTGATTACTGGAGGGGGGACAGCAGATTTGTGCAAGACAGCGTGATAGGCCGACCACGATATCCAACCATCCATTTGTTGACGTTTTAACAGCATTTTTTACTTTGTTGAGCCATGTTAACTCGTTTTCTGTTGCAACTGCAGAAAAAACGAACTCACAAGGTCTAACTGGCCCTTGCACCACCGGCGCACTAAAATCCTTCTTCATGAGGGAAGCTGGTGGTACAATTGTCTAGCTAGATGGCAGACGTATTATTGACTTGGAAAAATCACCATATTATTGATAAAAGACATCATCAATGCCATTCTACACTGTTTGAAACAATGTTACAGTGTGTTTATCAAATTACCAATTTAGTGGCGGCCATCTTGGATTTGACCTTTTTCGGAGGTCAAATCTGACTTCTCTGCATACCGATATTAGTTATAAAAAAACACCCTCAAAACCATTCTCCACTATTAAAAACTATATTTCAGCGTGTTTATCAAAATACGAATTAAGTGGCGGCCATCTTGGATTTGACCTCCCACCGTCCTAAGAGATCACATCTGACTTCTCTGCATACACATGTTATTTATAAAAGACATCCTCAAAACCATTCAACACTATTTAAAACTATATATTTCAACGTGTTTATCAAAGTACCAATTTAGTGGCGGCCATCTTGGATTTGACCTCCCACCGTTCTTAGAGGTCACATCTGACTTCTCTGCATACACATGTTATTTAAAAAATATATCATCAAAACCATTCAACACTGTTTGAAACTATATTCCACTGGTTTATCAAATTACCAATTTAGTGGCGGCCATCTTGGATTTGACCTCCCACCGTCCTTAGAGGTCACATCTGACTTCTCTGCATACCCATATTATTTATAAAAGACATCCTCAAAGCCATTCTACACTATTTGTTACCTTATTTCAGCGTGTTTGTCAAATTCCTAAAGGAGTGGCGGCCATTTTTTATTTGACCTCCTACCATCCTTAGAGGTCAAATCTGACTTCCCTCCACATCAGAATTTGATCATTAGGGTATTAGCTACCTATGCTGTAAATTTCATGCTTTTCTCAAAAAGTGCACAGTTCTATTCAAATGCTCAGCTAAGCGGCCCCACTAATAAAAATAATTATAATAATAATAATAATAATAATAATAATAATAATAATAATAATAATTTTTTTTTTTATCGCACAAACTTTATTATTATTAGAATACCAAATGAAAAGTACAGAACAACTTGTTCCACAAAGCCATGAGGCTTAACTGTGGATTACACAAAATAAATAACAATTCAGTGCACAGTAAGATGGAAACAAAATGAAAGTGACAGTAGAATATAAAACAACATGGAACTAATAATGAGAACGATTACGATATACAAAACAAAACAACAAAATATCAAGATAGAATACATGTTTGACAACTACTTTGAAATCACATGATTTTAATAAAGACACAATTAAATTTATGAATACAACGATGAAAACCCAACAACTAACGTACAAACAAAGAAAAGATATGAGATTAAATACTATTTAAATAAAAATCCTTTAGCCCTCTTTTAATTATGCTAATTGAATTTAATACTTTTAGGCTAAGTGGCAACTCGTTAAAAGTACGTGGAATAATTACTTTAAGCGTTCTCGCGCCGTGTTTGTTGAAATATTTAGGGACCCTATATAAATGTGATATTTGAGAACACGTGGTGATTGGATTTTGAAGAATCATTTTAAAATCATTTTTAAAATAAAACTGAAAAGCGAGTCTATACTTATATAGCATGTGGATAGGCAAAACGTCACCTTTTTTATAAACGCTGTACTCAACGCAGTCAATATTTCTATGAGATTTGGTAAAGAACGTGACCATTTGATGTTGCAAAGCTGTAATATGCCTTAGATTTGATAATAACGCGTTACCCCATGCTAATATACCGTACATTAATATTGATTCTGCTAGAGATAAGTTAACTGTTTTAAGAGTATCTGAAGGAAGCATAGTTTTTATAGAATACATTTGACTGAGACATAATCTTAATTTATTACATAATTTATTTATGTGCGGAACCCAATTAAACCGATTATCAATTATTAATCCTAGATACATGTGGCTGTCAACGCAATCAATAACAGTATTACAAGTACAAGTTTCACCATGCATGCAATCATAGGAATGAGAGATAATTCTCACGGTGCTTAACCGATCAATGTTTAAAGGGTTACATATATGCACGATTTTAGTTTTTGCTACGTTTATAATCAAACCGTTATCGTGGGCTCACAATAGTAAATTTTGAAAGTCAGTTTGTAGATAATGATTAGCAATGTTTAAGTTCTTATGAACGGCAATTAGAGCGGTATCATCAGCATATAAGTAAATTTTACACTTCCACATGTACTTTACAATATTATTTACATAAATAAGGTATAGAATTGGTCCCAATATTGAGCCTTGAGGCACACCGGACTTGACAGCTAATTTTTTACTTAATGAACTCCCAATTTTGACCGCAACTTCTCTTTCACTCAAATAACTCTCAAACCATTTTAGCAATTGACCTCTAATTCCAACTTGTTCCAAGTTCCTTAAAAGTATTTTATGGTTGAGGGTGTCAAATGCTTTGCTGAAGTCAATGAACATGGCCACAACATGCATGTTGTCGTCTAATTTTGAATTAACAAAGTCTGAAAATTGCAATAAAAGATTTGACGTTCCTTTACCTTCCTGAAATCCATATTGTTGTTGTGTTATAATTTTATACTTTGCTAAATATTTTGTTAGGGCATTTGAAACACATCGCTCTAGAATTTTTTCTATAACTGGTAACAAAGCTATTGGTCTATAATTCCCATAATCCATATGATCACCCTTCTTGTATATAGGCCTTACAATAGATACTTTTAATTTCTGTGGTACCATACCTTCTTCAATTGATAAATTTATAAATTTGGCAATAATGGGACTTATCTCTTCACATATATTTTGAAGATCAATAACTCGTATGCCATCGATACCGGGTTGTTTGCGCTCCATTCCATTAATGATTCCCGCAACCTCCCTCGCAGATACTTTTGGCATAAAAAAATATTGAACTTGCGACCTATCGTCGGTATCGTCAACAATTTCATAAACGGAATATTTAGGCTTTTTCCCTAATAAGTTATTAATAGTCTGCCAGGTTTTTTATGTCATTTTTATAGTGTGCAAACTTACGCTGATAAAACTCGTTTTTAGTTTTTTTAATCTCATTATTAACCACGTTTCTGAATTGTTTATATTCACATCTATATATTTCATTTAACGGGCTTAGAAGCTTACAGTTTTTCCATTTGTGAAAACAACTATCTCTACGTTTTACTAATATACGTATCTCATCCGTTATCCATTCTTTATTTGTTCTGTTAGTTTCCTTGAAATGTTTAAAGAACGCACTAATAATAATAATAATAATAATAATAATAATAATAATAATAATAATAATAATAATAATAATAATAATAATAATAATAATAATAATAATAATAATAATAATAATAATAATAATAATAATAATAATAGTGGACTTTCGATCAAACTGGGAAGTGTATCGACTGAGTGCATTGACTTTTCGAAACAACAAAACGAACTTTGACAGCTGTTATAGAAAATAATTTTGACAGAACATGACGGGAACATTAACATACCGAAGAACATTTAGAACTAGTTTAAACTTATGAGAGTGAATCCTTCGAGACAACATCCATCCTGACATGGTTTTCGTGGTTTTCCATTGTCCATAGAGTAGAATTACTAGGGTGGCATCGAGAAATCGGCCACGACCGTACACACAGTAACACGACGCAAAGAAGACACACACGAAGACAACGCAAATAAGATCATATCATTATGCAGTGTATACTATGAACAAGTACTAATAAGACAGTAACGACTGAAGTTGAACAAGGTACCTCATGAAAATACTTGACATTACATCTGTATTGTCCGTATAACATGTAAACACCGGCTTTGACCGAGATTGATGACTGTTTAAACTAGTGACATGTGATTAGTGAAGTTAAATAAGGTAGACACATGGAAATACTTGACATTACGTCCGTATAACATGTTAACGCCGGTTTTGACCGAGATTGTATGACTGTGATACATTCAATAAAATAATAATAATACTAATAATAATAATAATAATAATAATAATAATAATAATAACGGATTATCTTCATAGGCATAACCAAGTTGCAAACATTGTACATCAAAAATTAGCCATGAAGTATAAACTTATAAACACAACCACTGCGTATTACAAATACAAGCCTGAAAAGGTATTAGATAGTAAAGACTACAAATTATATTACGACCGGGCAGTTATTACAGACCAAACCATACATCACAATAGACCGGATATTATATTTATTGACAAGAAGAAACAAGAAACGATTTTAATTGATGTTGCCGTCCCTTTATGCCACAATGTAGAGACAACTTGGCGGGAAAAGATAAACAGATATAAGGAATTATCTATTGAAATAAAAAGGTTGTGGAAGCAGAATAATGTAACTGTTATACCGTTAATTATATCAGCAAATGGCATTGTTCCACGTAGACTCCATGACAGTATTAAACTAATTGGTCTCCAACCGAACATATACATCGAGATGCAAAAAGCAATTATTTTGAACACGTGTAGGATAGTGCGAAAATTTTTGAACTAAGAAGAATGAAGACTTCAAGAAGTTCTCCATCCCGATGGTGGTTTTCGTGGTTTCCACCGTACAAAGAGCGAATGCTGGGATGAGTACAAATCGGCCACGACCGTACATAGCATCCACAGTTCGGTTTGGAAAAAATAATGTGGACAATGATATATTAAGTAGTATAGCCAAATGTGGGCATTTGAGAAGCAGAAGAAGAAGAAGAAGAAGAAGAAGATATATTAAGTAGTTCTAAGTAGATTTTAATAAGGTAAACACATGGAAATACTTGACATTTGTGTCCGTACAACATGTTTATGCCGGTTTTGACCGAGTTTGTATGTATTGCAACAATAAAATAATAATAATAAATTAACCATTTGATTCATGATTTGAAAAATGTGATTTTTACAATATGTATTCATTTAGAGCCAATAATTTCATTTGAATAAATTTAAAAACAATTATTTCACAAAAGAGGGAATCACGTGAAGAATTACAAACTACAATAACTGATGAGATGGGGGTGGGAGGAGTGAGTGACCAGCGCAGCCACTAGCCAACGTTGTGGCGAGCTTCAATACTCACACACGCATTTCATAAAACCATCTATTTTCTAATTGTTTCAAGGGTAACTTTGAAACATCAAGAGAACCAAGAAAAGAAATAACTATGGATAGGATTACGAAGAGATAAAAATAACAAAATTTCAAATGCGAATTTTTCATTATTTTATTATCAAAAACACTCTGTGAAGCAATATTCACCTCCTTCGGAGACATAATTCATTTTTAAATATAATCTAAATTATTTATTTGCAATGCACTGATTACTTAGCAGTTTTGTGACTGTAAACAACTCACGCAATCACCATTGCAATATGACAATTCTGATGAATAATATGCCTGTACACGCCCCAATAGTCCATTAGGTACTAAGGAAGCGACCCTCCCCCCCCCCCCCCCCCCTGGCGCAAATTGTCACTATAGCAGTTCGATAGAGAAAAAAATAGCAATACATAATTCACTTGTTTGCCACGTGACAGCTGGGGCGTTTGGCCTCCAGGGGTGTCCAAAGTTGAGATTTTCAAAACTTGAATTTGTCATTATTCTCAAAGTATTTGTAAATTTTTAATTATTCTTTCATAAACTGATGTATAGTAATATTTTCTTAATTTTATTATAGAAAAACAAAGATAATTTTTAAAGGGGTGTCCAAATAAAAATATAAACATTTTTACCACTGTATACAACTGTTACATGCAATTTTTGGCACATCCTGATTAAAAAAAGATCCATATAGAAGTATAATGATTCAACCAACGTATTAAAAACAGATGATGAATAATTTTTTTTAAAAGGGGTGCCCAAAATGCTGGGTTTCTTATTAGGATTAATATGTAAACAATGTAAGAAAACGAAATATATGTATGGATGGTACCAAAATCATTAAATCTTTTTATTAATAAGCACATATTTAATCCACAATATTAACATAGTCAGGGGTGTCCATAATTTAATGTTTTAATCAAATAATTGCCTTATTATGTTACTCGATGGAAAAATGCTGCCAGAGTTTTGTCATCATCGAGTCGAAATAAAATACAAAACAGAACTATTTTATTTTTAGGATAGGGTTGTCCAAAAGTTCAATTCAAATAACTTCATTTTACATGGCAATAAATAAATCGTCACTTTCTACGTTTTAAGCGACTATCTTCTAAAATGGACTAAATTTTGTAGTTTTTCTAAGAGTGGAGAATTACTGGGATATTTGTAAAAAGACGAATAATCATGGAATAGGTTTGCACACTTACATACTGTTGTTGAAGGTACTTCTTGAAACTCGCAGTTAATTCGATATCATATTGTTTAACCAAAAGCATCAAGCAGTCAAAATTAAATTAATGAGGAATTCCGATTGAAAATCAAGGGAAACGGTTTAACTAACCCCGGGTGTTTGTTGTATACGGAAAGTTTGTTGTAGAGGGAAGAATGTAGTGTGTCCAGCTTTGTTTAATTTATATGTTATTGCTCATTGTTTCATTGGAATCGGTTCCTTCGTTCTCTCTCTCTCTCTCCCTCTAGCTACTCGTATTTGTCAAAGTACAATCCCATTTCTTGGTAATCGCCAACTTTACTGAGCTCATCTACTTCTTTGGCATCATCACCGCCAGCATCACCATTATTGGTGTTCTCACTTCTCACTCAACAGACCTACAAATACTCGTGGCATAATGTCACCCTCAGTTCACGTATACTCAAGACATTAGAATTAGGTCCAGGGATATCTGGGCTTAGCTTCCATTGCCCGATTACAAACAAAATAGCTCGTTTTATGGGCTGTCCTAAAGACGATCTACAAGGAGGTGAAAGGCAGAAGTCTGAACCGTTGTAGTTTGGCGCAATTTACAGATGAAGTGCTCTTTTTTAAGATGGTATATCAAAGTTATTGACGTTAAATGGTTTGTCTAATGATGCTCATACATCAAACACACATATTTCTCTAGTGTTTCATACTGTTCCTCATCGATGTACCCAAAGACATAAACACACCCAGATATTATGTGGTGTTCAAGAACCTTCAGTGTAGCCAGTTTTCCTTGGCGAACAATTAATGCGTTTGTACTATCACACCCAGTGAATGCATGGAAAGTAGGAAGAACATTAGACATTTCCACCCCAATTATATATCCCACTTCATTTACGTAAACTAGTCGTCCCTTGTTTCCAGAACCTATATAAAATAAAATAAAATAATTGACTGTGTACATACTTCACCCAAAGTAAAAATTCACACTTGTGTCCGGACTTCTGATAACGAGAACACGTGGTGGTTCAGAAATGTTTAGAGCATGTACTGATAATGCAGTAGGTTTTTTGTATTGACCTCTTCTTCTGATTACTGTAGATCGTCCACGGTGCATGTGCATATGTCTTCACATACCACAAAACAATCGTCTATGCAATAGTTGGTCTGCAAATAGCTCACTTCTCCACTGCGATAAGATGGATTGTACTATTTGTATTTTGTTAGAATTTGAAAGAAATTATTTCCAAACTCGATGAAGTTCGTCATTCACCCAGTTATTAAATACTTCTTTGCTTGATCTCTTCTCATTTTTTACAGCATTTTCATCGAATCACGGCTTGTATAGGCAGGGTAAATTTGGCATTTTAATTGTTATTGAGGCCTAGCTGTTTTGATAAATTTAAAGATTTCCACGAAACAGGCTATTCACATTATAAATTGCTGTATTTCCTTGACAAGGTGCCAAGTGGAGTCCGCGATCTCTTCAGGACATCGGCTAATAAGTAATACTATGCTATTACGTACATCACATTTGGTTTTGGATAAATGTTAAATAGAATACAATAATTGCTATTATCAACTCAAATGAACTTTGTACAGTAATGTAAATGTGTTTATTCTACGGAATAACAATATTTATAAATTTTACTCAGCTTTAACTTAAGTAATGTTCAGAACAAAATGTGTGTGTATTTGGAGGAATGCCACCATAAGTGGTATCGGCACATTGTTGATTTTGGACAACCATGTTCATAATAATACCAACATATAAATATTGGTTGTTTGTACATAGTGTATGAAGTTTGGTAGTGCAAAAATTATTATCTTTAGGGATTACCCACTAAACAAAAAAATACAATTATATTTATATTTATGATGATGGACACCCCTACAATGTAAACGCCCCAGATACCAACTAACAATTAAGGAAACTATGTAAAATCATAGGTGTTTCTTTAAGAAAGCAAGTAGCCACATTAGTTGCAGGTGCCACTTTACAGATTAACCATAGTGAATGGTATATCAAAAGTAGTGTCAATATAGCTATAATTGTTGGACAACCCTTAATTATTGACGTTAGTTTATTCAATTATTAGTAAGGGGAAATATATGTATTGATTTTTGCAATTTCAACAGACAAAATTTCCAGAAACGTGACCAAACTTTGAGATCTTATTAGTAAAACTACCTCAACTTTGGGCATCCCTGGAGGCCAAACGCCCCAGCTGTCACGTGGCAAACAAGTGGATTATTGTTCCTCGTTTTTTTCTCTACAAAACTGCTATTCTGAAAATTTGCGCCAGGGGGGGGAGGGGGGGGTTATAAGCCACCTAACGGACTATTATAGTAAAGTAGGCCAATACTAGCCCCAATGTAAGTATTCCCATAGCGATCTCAGCTACGGCCCCTTATAGTAAAGTAGACCTATACTAGCCCTCATGTAAGTATTCCCATAACGATCTCAGCTACGGCCCCTTTATGTAAAGTAGACCTTTACTAGCCCGATATGTAAGTATTCTCATACCGATCTCAGATCATTATCTAAGGCCCCTTTCATACGCGCTAATTGAAGGAACATCAACAGAATCCTGGCGTTCTTTCACACATTCCTAAATGCAGTCTTCCACTGAGTAGAGTGCACACGCCTGTTAACCCACCCCACCGTTCCAGGTAACCAACGGAAGGGCCTAGAATATCCCTAATGGACCTGTTTAAATTAGATGGTAGGAACTAGAGAAGTAGAAAATGAAGTTGGTAACTTGGCCTCGGCTATGTCTTAAGCATGAGAATACTTACGTTGAGCCAATTTTAGACTAAACTTTAATGATAGATGGAGTTAAGTGATTATTTGACAGTACTAAGGTGAGTAACAACATTGACGACAAATGTTTAAACCCCAATATATATATATATATATATCATACCCCTATCGATCGCCTTAGTGTGTTAATATTCATGGAAAGTCTCTGCAGTATTCCCATGTTATGTACAATGTTTTATTTCACGTATTAACCCTTATAGTAAAGAGGGTAGGCCTATATGGTAATTAAAATATTTAAGAAACATATGTACAAATTCCAAACATTTGTTCTTCACGTTATTTTAGGCGTACTCTGTCTAAATGATATTTTCTCAGGAGGGGACACTTGCTTATAATTCAATCAATACTGACTATACAAACACCCACTTCTACCGACGCACATAGTTGAGAGCACTGATGGCAAGGAACGACCCGAGACTAGAAACAACCACGAATATAAACGCGCAATCCTAAGTTATCTTATTAGTAATACGTCACTATTCATAGGTTGCTCGTACGTCACATCTGTGCGCGTGGCGGCCACATTTGTGATTAAACTTTGACGTTGCCATGGAGAAACAATCAAAGGCTGTTGTGGTACAACACATAAATCATTAGTTCCTTCAAATTCAGCTTGTTTTAAATAAAACTGGTATGTGTGGTAATTTCTGATATTTTTATTATTTATTTTTATTTTTTAAATTCTAAATAATGCTTATTTAATAAATTTACAAAATATTTGCGAATGATCTGGGATAGGTCTACATCGATTGTTTCGCAATCATGGCCGCTGTGACGTCACGTGGGAACTATGAATAATAAACATAAAAGTTTTTAATCCAAAATTAGTAATTTATTAATATATTATTAAAGGCAGTATCCCGGTTTGAAGCGATGGATGACTATGTGATAAAGACCCAATAGAAAATAGGAATAAAGAAGAAATCTCGTAAATAGGTTCAGTGGTTCATTGATAATGAGAGAAAACTTATTTTCGAGCGAGGTCGATTGTGGCGCGAAAACTACGTCACAGCGGGGCAGGTTTGAATTGTCTACGCGGCCTTCAATGCAACCCTCGCAGCTGGGAGACCCGCTTTCAGAGGGCAAAGTACGGTTTATTCGTTTATTACGTTATTTTTATAGAAAGTGTCTGTCAGTCCAAGCTTCTACACTAACTGTGGAATGTGTTCATCCCTAATGCCCGGTTCTCACGGTGCGAGTTACTAGCATGCCAGTAAGCCAGTGGCTGGCCCTCTAACTGAGGGGCAAGCTACTGGGCTGAGACTCAACTGGCCCTAGTTGTTCACACGTTGCGAGTTACTAGCATGCCAGTAAGCCAGACGCTGGCCTTTTGCTCGGACTTGAACTGACCCTGTCAGTTGCAAGAATGTCTGAAGAGCGTAGAGTGCTAGTACGGAAAGTAATAAAATCATTTTCGTTGATGCTGTACGAGGAATTATTAAACACTATCCAGGAGAAGACAAACAGGAGAAAGAAAGTCTGGACCACGTTCCACAAACTTTTCTTGTTCTCTGTACAAATGCACAAAGTTTGCCGTCTGTTCGTCACTCCACCTTCCCGACATATTCTAAGACAAAAATAATAATTATAATAATAATAATAATAATAATAATAATAATAATAATAACAATAAAAAAAGTAATAATAATAATAATAATAATAATAATAATAATAATAATAATAATAATAATAATAAAAGTAATAATAATAATAATAGTAAAGGCTCATTCACGATAAAAACTTAGTAGTAAACTTTAACTTAAACGTAGACGCTAGGTCTTCATAAACTCATTTAATAACGGTTTGTCAAATAAATTGTGAGCATGTTTCGGCTCCATTTTCGATTTAGCTAGCCTAGGCCTTGCGGCTGGCGCTGATTGGTTCCTTCTTACTGTTAAGTTTATTTTAATTTTAAAGTTTGATCGTTTCAAACTTAACCGTAGCCCAAAACCAAGTTTAAGTTTTGGTCATGAACAATCGTGTGATCTTCCATAAGCCAAACCTTACTTTAAGTTGTAAGTTTACGGTTAAGTTTAATCGTTAATGGGCCCTTATTAATAATAATAATAATAATAATAATAATAGTAATAATAGTAATAATAATAACAATAATTATAATAATATGTCATCACGAAAAACGTCAACAAAACAACGTGCGCTACTCTACTGTCCGCTCAGTTACTGACCTGTGCGTTCACATGGCGCCAGCGGCTGGCCGATCCAAAACATCCCCGTGGTGGGGGAAGGCCAGTGGCCAGTCGAAACAAAAATATTTGAAGTAGCTCGCCAGGCAAGCTACTGACCAACTCGCACAGTCAGTAACTCGGCCGACCTGTTTACACGAAGCAAGTAGCTGGCCCCCAGCTACTGGCTCTATCAACTCGCACGCCAACTCGCACCGTGAGAACCGGCCATAATGTTTCGAACCAAAAATACACAGTCGAAGAAATTGACCAAAGACGACGGAATAACGTGATCGAGAGTGCGAAGTGCAAAACATTCAAAGGCAGAGTTTGGAACACGGAACCGGACGGAACGGTGCACACGTCGGCGATGCGGTGACTGGTATGGACACGGATTTAGTATCAAGAATCTGAATCAATTACAGTAGTAGGCTAAGCATTGACTTGGGAGTGTACAACAATTCATTCATTTTCGAAAAAATAATTTTAGACTTGGACAGTTTGAACACAATTCGGCAGACGATTTCGTGTTACGTGTGCGTGCAGACGGTGAAATACCTCTAACTTGTTTCAAACAAAATGGGGAGACACTTTCCGTAACAATTATTTGTCAATTGGATGAAATCTTGAGAGTCATTTGGTAAAACCAGGAGGGTAGTTATTCCTCGTGTGTCGCGAGCGCCGTCATGAATCAGTACCCGGAAGCAAACGGCGTGTATACGGACCAAGACCGCCCAAGGGGAAGCAGCATTATACTGCAATTTTGAATAGGCATTTGCGTAGTTAACGGATATATTTTCTTTCTCTTGCATAGACCAACTACACATGCAGTTTTAGTAGGTGGTAAATGTTTTCTTTTTACTACTCGTAACTGCCTTTTTATATTATGCGGTATGCCTAAATATTTTTCAATGCTTGGAAATAAATAAAATACAAGCCCGATCTTTGTACTTAGCTGTTGTACACTGAAAACAACACACGAACCAACCATGTTTGTAATTTACTTTAAACGTATTAAAATACATTTCCGAACATTATTCTCAGTAAAGATGCGGCGAGTGAGAGTAAGGGTTTGCTTTGACATGACACGAACTGTCGGACGGCGCTGGCTGCGGGGTTGTCGGGGCGAGCCAGCCTTGCCCCGCTGTGACGTCACGGCTAGTGACGTCACAAAAGCTTAAAACAGCCTTACTGCCCAAACGGTTCAACCATTCTCAATAAAAATTGCACTCGATTTTTTGCAATTTTTTGTCTGATTTATTGAAGGGCACATTAACCAAACCAAAAGTAGGGCTTTAACGATGATTTGAATATTTCCTGTGTTGACATTTTTCCAGTTGCCCCTTCCCTTTGTCTGCCTTGTTTGCTCAGACTGCTGTAAATGCCGTCTTGGGATGTATGTAGGTACACCCAAAAAAGTTTCGCCTCCGGTGTCTGGGGCTACACACCAGACCCCTTGTAGCCACGCAGGTCCTTACGCATAAATATATCATATTGCCGGTCCGTGAGGTGATAAAGGTTGGGAACCACTGGCCTAGTATACACATGTTATGTAGATGTAGGGTTTATCACAACACAAGTAAAAGATGTTGACTTTTATTTCCCATGAATGGTTTTAAATAAAGCTTACGCTAAAAAGTGATTTACTGCAACGATCGTCGGGGGTGGTTTTGCGTACATACACGTCATTGTATAATAAAACAACATGAACAACTATTATGGGGGCAGTGTTGAGCCAGGTAGATAACGATAAGATAATCAAATGAAAGTGTCACCTAGATAAAGATAAAGATAACAGTATTAATGAAATTGAACATTATCTAGATATACAGACACCCATGTTATCTAGATGATTTCAGGTAACCATAGAGTAATTTCATTGATCGAAGTGTTGTGGACATATTGGATTAGTTTCAATGTAGGCCTATAGATTAAATATTAACATGAGCAATAATCATGTCATTCGCTGTTACGAAGTAAATGTATTATATTATGACTTGATTTAAAAAGTTAGGCCAACTTTTTCATAAACATGTAGGCCCCTATATAAAATACACTAGTTAGACAGTAGCTGAAAATGAAGCCCTGCCTTATTTCCATTGGTCTGTAATAAACTAATATATTTGCCAACTGATCCGATATACAAGTACCACGTAGCCTAAATTGAACTATTCATTGATTGACATTGCCACTAATGTGTAATGAGTAATGACTAATTGCAGAACCTTGTAAGAACTTTAAGGACACTGATTCGACTTAAAAAATAATAATCTTATATGGATATCATATTATCAATAATTACCCTCATACACAAGCATGATGGACAAAATATATTAAATATTCACTCCAGATTTTCATTTCATGTAAAACACAGTTGGATTTCGAAGTTACAGTCGGATACGGCAACTTCTGGTTATCGTAATCTACCCCGAGTTGGGATTATCCAACACTTTAAGTGCTATTTGCACCCAAGTTATTTTTACCGAAGTTGGGTGTGTCGAACACTTAAAATGCTATTTGTACCTATGTTGTTTTCACGTAAGTTGGGTGTGCCCAATATTTAAATGCTATTTTCACCCAAGTGAACCCCAAAAACTGTGAAAACAACTTGGGTGCAAATAGCATTTTAAGTGTTGGACATACCTAGCTTGGGTGAAAATAACTTGGATGCAAATAGCATTTCAAGTGTTGGACACACCCAACTTGGGTGAAAACAACTTGGGTGCAAATAGTATTTTAAGTGTTCGACACACCCAACTTGGGTGAAAACAACATGGGTGCAAATAGCATTTTAAATGTTGGACACACCCAACTTGTGTGCAAATAGCATATAAATTGTTGGGCACACCCATCTTAGGTACAAACAAATTGGTGCAAATAGCATTTTAAATGTTGGACACACCCAACTTGGGTGAAAATAACTTGGGTGCAAATCGCATTTTAAATGCTGGACACACCCGCACATGCGCAGAACTTGGGTAAAAATAGTAGGGCTGCCCAACGATAAAAAAAATCATATTGATATCGCGGGAAGAAATATCGATGTCGCGTCGCGATATCGAAGTTTTCAAGTGACGTATCGATATCGGCGATATCGCAACATCGAAACTTTTCTCGTCTGTTTTTAGGATTTACAGGCCAGCTAGAGGTCATTCTTTAAACAATATTACGTAAAGAAATATTTTAGCTTTGAAATGTCAATTACTACGTGTGTCAATTTGTTTGTTGTACTATTCAAATTGTAAAATATGCACACAAAACAGCGATGGTGTGGTTGGCGTGACGTGATACGTAATCGGTTTTTTGTATCAATTAGCTTATTAGGCACAAGTTCGATATCGTGGTATGTACGATATATTAATTCTATATCGATATCGAATTATTTATCTATTATCGATATTGTATCGAATTATCGATATCGTTGGGCAGCCCTAAAAAAAATAGCATATTAAATGTTGCGCTCACCCAGCTTGGGTGCAAATAGCCACTCCGTATAATGGGGCGGCGTACAACAAACAGCTACACTGCAGCGCTTCGAGCGTTCCGGCCACTGAGCTTTGCCTGCTAGAATTAACCGAAAACCTCTCCAGAAGCCAGTGCACTAATTATTATTGGGAAAATGTCCATTGATTCCAAAGAAGTCAAGTAGCATTTCAAACAACTTAAAAATTGGCGTTGTTGAAAGTTGTGAGTAGGCCTATTCAATATTCAGTGACTGTTGGCCGGATCACTCGCAACGCACTCTGTGCACTTCTTACGCCTCCCCATTAATTGGAAATGTATTTTACAGCAGCTAAGAGCCGGTTTACACAAATGACCAATGACTATTGATCAAGCGATTTGAGCCATAGGCAAAACGTGCTGACGTTCACACAACTTGACTTTTGACTATTGACTATTGACTAACGAATTGAAAATATCTCAATTCCTTAGTCAAGTCTTAGTCACAGCCAATCAGCGCACAGAACTTTCACCTGCAGCCAATGAAACGAGTCTCGTTGGTTTTGTGTCTTGACTAAGAAATAACCACAGTGGGGTTGTAGTCAATAGTCAATAATCACTAGTCATTTGTGTGGACACGGCTTTACGCACGCTTGAACAGCGTTGTTCGCGCTGTGTTAAATTATAATGAAGCTGGAATTCAATTCAAAATACTAACCCCGATATAATTATTCTAACAGAAATCCAATTAACCACCAATACCCCATACTATATACCCGGATTTACCCAACATTTTATTCAAAATAAAAACTCTACATATGATAGTATAATGATATACATAAATTCCAATTTTAAAAATGTTGCACTAACTAATATCGAGCCAACGTTCCTAGTTAACGGCACAATCATACATCTAGTTATAAATAACGAAACATATAAAATACTAGCCTTATATAGATCCCCCTCAACTACCATTAAGCGATTTAATGATGAGCTAGAATCACTTCTTGCGAAAATAAACAATGCAAAACACCAAATAGTAATAGGTGATACTAATATTAACATTGGCGTAATTTCGGCTGATGAGGAAAGCTCACTAACCACAGCCCAACTCACATATTTAAATATCCTACATAGCAATGGTTTCGATTCATATATAAACTCGACTACTAGAGAAACTTTCCACAGTCAAACCTGCATAGATCATATTTTTGTTAAAACATCTACTTCCAGCAATCTGATCACTGGAGTTGCACACAACCGGATATCAGATCATTACCCAATCTTTCTTGGATGGAAAAAGCAAATACAAACGTTAGAACAAATGTCTGAGAAACAATGTAGGCCAACTACAAAACATATTAACTTGGACTCACTTACGTCAGCATTGGAAAGTGAAACATGGACCAACACTTACTTAGATAATGTAAATACTGCTACTGATAACTTCATGGCTACAATATTGCATCATATTAATAATAATACTACCACTAAAATTTCAAAACAGAAACCATATCTAAAAAAACTCTCCCCCTGGATAACAAATGGTATTATCAATAGCATCAAAACTAGAGACAAACTCTTTACAAAAGTCAAGAAACATAAAACATTCTGTCTTCTAAACAATATTCCAGTAAACAATGATTTTATTCAAAGATACAAATTATATAGGAACTTAGTAAATTCATTAATTAAAAGATGTAAACAAAATTACTATCGCAACAAAATAATTAAGTCATCCTCAAATTGTAAAGAATTGTGGCAAACCATCAATGAAATAACAAACAGAAAATCTAAAGAAAACAGTACTATTAAAGTAATAAATAAGGGAGGTGAAACATTTCAAGATCCTAAAGATATAGCTGATGAGATGGTAAAATACTTCACAAATATTGGTATAGATTTAAAAAATAAAATTAAAACAAGTGCAATTAACAGAAACAACAGTAGCCTATCCCATCATCACTGTGAAACAAGTAGGCCTACCCCCAAACTAAAAGCACTATCCCCAACTAATATAATTGAAATAAGCACATACATAGATGAACTTAAAACAAACTCAGCCGGTGGGCATGATGGCATAAACACTCTTACAATTAAGTCAATCAAACATCACATACTACAACCCTTACATCACATCATAAATTTATCTCTATCAACAGGAATATTTCCTGATTACTTTAAAACAGCAATTATTACACCAATACATAAAGAAGGAGAAAAAACTGACGTAGGAAATTACAGACCAATATCACTAACGACACATTTCGCAAAAATTTTAGAAAAATGCATCAAACGGAGGCTAATGGATTTCGTCACTCAAAATAATTTAGTATCCCAACAACAATTCGGATTCCTTCCAAAACTGGGAACCCAAGAAGCAATTGCCGATTTAACCTCTTTTATAAACGATTCTCTTGACAAATCCAGTAAAACAATAGCCATATTTTTAGACCTAAAGAAGGCGTTCGATACAGTTGACCATAAAGTTTTAATTGAAAAAATTGCAGGTTATGGAATTGGTGATAAAGCACTCCTATTAATGGATAGTTTTCTCTCAAAAAGAACGCAGAAAGTAAAGATAAATAATACACTAAGTGCCCCATATGAAATTAAAATAGGGGTGCCTCAAGGCACCGTCTTGGGACCAATTTTATTCCTACTTTGTATCAATGAGCTTTGTAATCTTGGTCCGCAAATAAGAATAAAAATCATATCGTACGCTGATGATACTGTGCTTCTTATTTCGGAATCAAGTTGGGAGAAAGCCTTTAGAAAGGCAAACTCTGCTCTAAGCTCAGTTGCTACTTGCTTAAGAAAAAACTACCTTACGCTCAATGAGAAGAAAACGGTATATATGACTTTCTCGCACAATTTGAAGGGTCAACCACAAAGTAACTTATACTCAATTGTGTTACATAAGTCGGCATGCATGCTCTCACAGGCCTCATGTAACTGTACGGTACTGACTAATGTACAAGCATTAAAGTATCTGGGTATTACCATAGATAACTACCTCAAGTGGAATTATCATACTAGCAAAGTGCGAAAAAGAATGCAGTCTTTAATATACATATTTTACCGTCTGAGGCACATACTGAGCTTTCCTATACTAAAAATCGTTTACACATCCATAGTCCAATCGGTTTTAGCGTATGGAATCATTGGATGGGGAGCTTTACTAAAAACTCACTCGTCCGCACTTAGCATCTCTCAAAAATACATATTAAAAGTTATGTCAAAAAAACCTAAAGACTTCTCCACAGATGCACTGTTTACTCTGACAGATGTGCTGGATATACGCCAACTCTATATCAAAACTGTTCTAGTGTACATATTTAATAATCAACATAAATTCACCTCTTTAGCCCAGTCATATAAAACACACAACTACATATCATCAACTAGACAACAATATAACCAAAATTTAGTAATACCACGAAAGAGGACACAACTGGGACAAAGACATTTTAGTTATATTGGCCCACGCAGTTTTAACCTGCTAGACAATGTAACAAAAACTTCAACCTCGCTATATCAATTTAAACATAGAGTAAAAGACTGGCTTAAAATCAAAGATAGAAGATACTTTGAAAATATTATAAACTTATTAGCTGACCCTTAAGTAGATGTAAGCAAACTCCTTTATAACTGAGACTGAGAATTGATAATGTATCATTAGCCAATTATTATTAATATTATTATTTTATGTTGTTCTCAATATTTTTCTGTATTCTCATTTTATGACTATCTATATTTGCATATTTGCATATTCACATATTATCTTATTTTTACTTTGTACCGTATTCTTACTTCTTATTTTTATACAGTGAAACTTCTTTATAACAAACGTCTTTATAACAAAATGTCCCAAAGGCTCTTCATGTGTGTAAAGATATTTTCTTTACAACAAAATAATAATCTGGTCGATCCCAAAGAGTTCGTTGCAAAGAGGTTTTACTGTATATCACTGTACAGTAAACCACCAGTTATACGATCGTCGAGGGTCTGGCTAATGCCATCGTATAACTCAAAATATCGTACAACTGATTATTGATATTTACAGCCAAAGAACATGTGGCAGCTATAAAACAAATTATGGGTAGTGGTATGTTGTGGTCGGGGGGGGGGGGGGGGGGTTAGGGGTTAGGCCATAAACTAGTCACATCAGTTAATGATTGAATTTATTGATTATAAGAAACCTTTATCTTTTATTGTTTTTAGCAATTAACATAATAATATTGGCACATTAAACTAATCGTGGTAAATCTATTAATTTAATAAAAAATGGTGGACTGCTATAATGAATTCATGCACGCTTATAAATGGCCTACAAGAAGAACTCATAATATCGTGGATCACGGATCACGTATCGTACAGAAGCCCGGGCAGCGGGAAACACGGCTCGCGGCTACTGATGCTGCATCGGCCGCCAACACGTAGCGCGCGAATGCGGTGAGTGAAAGCGACCCGTGAGTCACGCACCCGCGAGTCACGCGTTGCCGTGTCACTCACCGCTCGTATCAGGGAACAGATAACTTTAGCAGATAAGTTAGGAATTCTTTTAGAATAAAACAAGATTATTTTGTTTTGCGTGTTTTTGTCCTAATTTAAATTGAAAGTTAATTTAGAGCAACTCTTTAGACAAACAAGGATTCGCGTGGCACTGGAATGTCAATACGATGACACAAAGACAGCTGTTCTGCCTTGCTTCATCCACCCGCTACCTGCTTTATTGTGGGTTGAGTTGGGTTCGGTTCGGCTGGCGCATGAATGGGGTGGGGGGGGGCTATACAGAACATCCTCCCCCCCCTCAAATCACTCACCCGCCCAGTCTGTGAACACCAGCCGCTGACAGCGCTCGATACCTACCATAAATCTACAACCAATAAAGCCGTCATTCGTTTTCATTCATACTTTACAAGCCGGTGGTAGTCTGTGGTCGGAAACGGTGCTGGGGTTGAGGGGGGGGGGGGGGGGGGCTCACAAGTTTCGTCGGCAACAATATAAGATCAAGCCAGCAGAATGGCCTGCCAGATGACTCATTAGCGCACGGCGGTCCAGACCGCTTTTGTCAAACGAGATATCGTATTACTGAGAGTTCCATACTTGCCTGGAGCTAAAAATACATCGTATAAACCCAAATATCGTATAATCCGATATCGTATAACTGATTGTTTTATTCATAAATACACTAAGCAAGTTGGTGGGGACCAATCGTTTTCATCGTATATGTACAAATATCGTACAACTGAGCATCGTATAACTGGTGGTTTACTGTATATCATTATTATTTTACTTCTAATTCATTTCATTTTGTGACTTTTCCCTTTTGTACTTGATTCTTATTTCAACAAATTCTGAGTTTATGATTACGATATTATATTTTTTCATATTCACATATCTTATTTTTTTTCTTTGTATTCTTATTCCTTACTTTTATGTATCATGATTACTAGTCCATACTAGTTCATATATTGCATCATATTTTATTTTATATCATTGTACTTATATTTTTAAGTTGAGCCAATTCATAGGCTCTTTTAGCTTTAGTTCTAGCTTAGTTAGTAGTTGTTAGTTTGTATTGTGTACTTCACATACTTAGATGTATGAACGTTATGTATGTATTTTTATTTTTTCACAATTTCATCGTCCTGCCTCCTACAGCACAATTAACATAAAAACTGCCTACGCACAAATCCCTTGGGATTTTGTAGGCTTCCTACTGTTTTTTCTTGTTTGTATCTAACTATTTATGTCTGTAAAATTACCATCAACAGTACGAATAAAAATACATCTGAATCTGAATCTGAATTAACCTATCTGCATCCAGCACAATCATGGTAGGCCTAATTATCTATTGAGGCAACCCAGTTTCTTGGACGGTAGTCTCTGCAAAAATCAGGACTTAAAATTTTCTCAAATAGAGAGAGCTTTTCTTTTTCGTGATGAACTAGCCATATAACGTGGCCGTACAGCAACCTTCCTCATGCTTTCGTCACAGGCGAGGAATCCGCCCCCACTCGTAGTCGATCAGTGATCGGTATTTGCGTGGGCTTGTCTCGGGCGGTTCGCTGGTTGTCTACGAGCTGCTCGCCCGAGACGAAAGCATGTGTAAGGTAGTCTTGGGGCAAGTATATACTTAACTTATCACAATGAATGCAAGAGAAGGTTAGTAGATTGTCTTGGACCTGTAGGCCCTACATACCTCGTCTCGGGCTTCCTAGCGGGATCTGCTGTTACAAGGGTATATCTCGGAAGACAACTATCTGCAACAACAATACACGTCAATCAAAACAGATCCTGTGTGTCCATTGGTCGATAATGGGCAAGTATAGGCTATTCATCCACCACTATTAGGTTCATTCATATTACATTACATGAATTATGACATCAAAATATTGTATTTTCTTGCCCACTTCAATGCAAATCGTATAATATACCAATAAACCTACTTTTTTTTTTTTTTTTTTGTGTGGACATGCAGATTATCGCTTTCACTGTTTTCATGTATGTATTCAACAGTTTTTTTTTGGCACAGATTCCAGAAAAATGAAACAGCGGGATTTCCCTGTAATCGATGTCATGCGAAACGTTTTATGTAATAGACTTCGAAACTTAAATAAATGCAATTGTATTATTATTTACTCTAAATACACAAGAGAATATAATATGTCACTAGCGCGATTTGATAAAAGAAGCTTAGCACTAATTTTTGACGAAATATGATGTATGAACATTCAATGTATGTATACCTGATATATGAATTATGAAATAAACTGAACTGAACTGGAAACTAAAAATATAAACCTTTAAAACATCAAGAGATAACAAAACATGACTCGGTAGGCTTACTGGAAAATATAACTAAAATTGATATTTGTTATTATTATTATTTAGTAAATATCCAGACATGTGTGAGGCTAATCAGTATTTGTCTCTTGTTAAAACATGTGCTCTATTTATTTATTAGCGAATAGACAACTACAGCATTTTATGCCAATAACCGTCACCATCCAAACGTAAAATCAACAATATATAATTAATCAACAAGATTAACATGTTCTAGTGATTAACTCAGCCACTTTAGCCTCTCCATCTAAATATACACTACTAATTAATTAACAATACACACTATGACCCCACAGCAGCAGTAACCCTGCAACGACAGACATTATTGTTGCCGAATGTCCCGTGTTAGTCTTGTTGCCAACGGGTGGGATTCAGGGGGCCGCGTGTTTGAGTCTTGTTGCCAACGAGTGGGATTCAGGGGGCCGCATATTTGCGAGCCAGTGCCGAGGAGTTTCCCACCGGTCTTAGGAAATAGACGCTCAACAAAACATCAATGCCGAGAATAACACAACACCGCTGTTTAATGGATTAATCAAGACGACGGCTGGCCTTGAGTGGTATTTGTATTAGTGCCGGTCTTCGTGTTGGTAAAATGTTAAAATCTCGAAACTGCTGGTACTACTGGTTGCGGCCAACTCACAATATCGTTTCAGCGCATTACAAATTATTTTAAAAAGCGTGTTTTGTGTGAAGGTGTAAACAGAAAAAGTAAAGAAACAGGTCCCATAGTTTTCTCCACGGACGGATTATTATTACAAATTATTGTAACTCTAGGCCTATAACATCTGTATTCGAGTTTAAAAGTTGCAAAACACTCTCATGCGGTAGAAATGCGAACTCGAACTAATGGAGTCGTGATGCCAGCGCCCTTTGTGTATGATTCTAATGGTGAGTTTTATAATACGGTGTGTATTAATAGCTGGGGGACTGAGTGCAGTGGCCCATACATAGCTAGTACAGTAGTATATAAGCGTTGCATCAAAGCACATAAATGACATTACGTCCCCCACTAAAAGTTACTAGTACTTTGAACTTACTACTACTACCAGTTACTAGTAGTTATGTACTTAAGTGGGTGTAGGCCTATACAAAATTTGTAATACCACCCAGTTTGACAGCCACATTCAATAGGCCTACTAATGTGACAATATTACATCAGAAATTACTTGTACGCAAAGCTAGCGTACGCTGGCTGATTGACTACGAACAGGAGTATATTACTGAAGTTATCATCTAGCTAGATAATTTGTATGACTTGTTTAATATAGCTGTAGAGTTATTATAACATTTATTCATATTAAACGTTAATCAGGCAAAAGTTCGTATTGTGTGTAAACAAATCACTGGGAAGTTACCAAAACACGGCTAATATTTGGGCCACACTTACTACTGTTGAATGGGGCTGTCTATCTACTTCTATCATGCATCGTTTCTAATTGTCAAAACACAAAATCCAAATGCAATGTAAATTTGGCCAATAAATGTAGAACCAGGTGACTAGCCTAGCATTGCAACACGCACGAAGCGCCAGCCCTACAGCGATCATGAATGAGGCCGACGTCAAGCGCGGGGCGGACGGAAACGAGTGTGCCGGAGTGCCAGATCTGAGCAAGGAAGAATATTGTCAGACCATGGGCAAGGCCCTATCAAGGCCTAGCATTCGTCTTCATTGTACCTTACTTGAAGTCCATCACTACGTTTATCACGCGGACTGGGCTCGCACTTGGCGGTGCGAGCCGAGTTTAGTGCGTAGGGCCTACTGAGTTCGAATGATAAACACCTCAGATCAAGCTTATTTTAGTTCTGTTAAGAAGCCGATCTAGTCCGGTTTAATAGAACAAGGGATAGGGCTTAATAGGAGTCCGGAGTGAAGTATGCTTTCTAAGCGGGTTCCGAACTCACTGCGTACTGAAGTCAGTCTGAACCCAGTCTGCTAGATAAACGTAGGCCTAGTGTATGGCTAGGCTAGTAAGCTATGCCTAGCCCTGTGCATTTCCGTGTCTGTGACAAGACTAGTAGGCCAGACCCTAGTAGGCCTAGCACTTTCAAGTATGTAGCAAGGCTAGTAATAGCTACGCAAAGGCTAGGCCTAGCCCTACGTCTTTGAACGTTTATCAATCCCATATAGCTAGGCCTAGGCTAGTAGGATAGGCCAGACCCTAGTAGGCCTAGCCCTTTCAAGTATGTAGCAAGGCTAGCAAGAGCTAGGCAAGGCTAGGCCTAGCCCTACATCTTTGTACGTCAATCAATCCTATGGCTAGGCTAGTAAGCTAGACCCTAGTAGCTCTAGGCCTTCCAAGTTTGTGGCAAGGCTGGCAAGAGCTAAGTAAAGGCTAGGCCTAGCCCTACATCTTTGTACCTACGTCAATTAATCTTATGGCTAGGCTAGTATGTTAGACCCTAGTAGGCCTAGGCCCTAGCCCTTCCTAGGCTAGTTTGTGGCAAGGCTAGCAAAAGCTAGGCAAAGGCTAGGCCTAGCCTAGCCCTACGTCTTTGTACGTCAAACAACGCTAGGCCTATGGCTAGCTTAGTAGGCTAGACCCTAGTAGACCTAGGCCTGAGCCTAGCCTTCGATGTTTCAGTCCATGCCTAGCTAGGGTAGGCCTAGGTACGCCTAGCCCTAAGCTTTTGTACGTCCATCATGTTGCTAGCCTAGGCCTAGGCCTAGGGCAAGGTTACAAGAGTCCCAGGCAGCGCCGTTATGCTAGGCCTAGCCCTTACCTTTTATCCTTGTTAGGCTGACTGTTAGGCCACGTTCAGCTTGGCTCCTAGGCTAGGCCTAGGCCCTAGGCCTAGGCTACACCAGTGAAACCACGACTGCCAAAGACAAACCTAGGCCTAGATGGCAATAGTTTTAAGGTGTTATTAGGCTCGATTCCGAAAGAAACTTACAGCCCAGTTAACCTTGATCCAAAGAAACAATTAAATTAGCAATTAATTAATAAGCAAAAACATAGAGCAGAAGCCAGGAAACGCAAGAGCTTTCGGAAGTGACGAAACGAAACGAAGGTTACATATCGATCGATCGATACAAAATTAATTTCCTGCTGGTCAGCCTCCTCCGCCTTCCGCTAGATGGGGTAAACCTCGCTGATAGCGATGACATCTAGTGGAAGGCGGAGGTACTACTGATCAACCGGCATCGCTGTAGCGGCAATCTACGTACTACGTGGCCATCGCTCCCTCGCGGTAATTTCAAAACAGAATTAAAGCGCATGGAATATAAATTCAAATTGACATCCCATTATTAATTGTTTGCATAGCTTAATTTTATTTAAGGTCCTCCTTTGTAAATCAGTTTTTATTAAGCGAGCGAAGCGAGCGTTTCCACTTGACTCTTATGGCACTTCGTTCTGTTTTTTTGTTTGTTTTTTTTTTTTTTTTTTTTATGTCCGTCGATAGCGGTCGAACGGAAAGTCCGATCAACTTGAAATTTGGACCATCCACAAGCCTTGATGTGGATTGAAGGTGTATAGTTTTGAGGCAAAATCGTTCGAAAAGTTACAAAGTTACACCATAGTTACTGCAAAATATTTTTCTGAAACAAAATGGTGGCAAAATGTGAGATACCCAGATTTTTCTACAGTTTTTTCCGGTCACGAATATGTTAATGTAATGGCGATCTGATAAATATTGGCAAAGTTACACGAAAGTTACTCGAAAATATTTTTCTAAAACGCAGTAACGGCAAAATGTGAGATGGCTATCTTATAGTAAATTTTTGTCCGGTCACGAATATACTAATGTAAACGCGATCCAATATGTATTAGAGGCAGAAATTACATTTCTATTGCTGTCAATAACTGTTAGTAACGGTGGCGGACCGCGGCGAAAACATGACAGCGAACATGCTTAGCAACGCACATTGCACTGCATCCAACAATGTCGGGAAGTATAATAGCTATGGAAATTAGAACAAATTTTGCAATGCGCATTCTTGAATTGTTGTTAATTGTTGTTTGTATTAGCATTGAAATCTTTTCGCCAGAAAGTTCGTAGATATTGACGCGCTCGCTTATCAACGCGTCAAACAGAGCGTTTTCCTAGTTAAGCGAGCGAAGCGAGCGTCTCCACGAGACTCTTATGGCACTTCGTTCTGTTTTTTTTGTTTTTTTTTTTGTTTTATTCTTTTTTGTTTTTATGTCCGTCGATAGCGGTCGAACAGAAAGTCCGATCAACTTGAAATTTGAACCATCTACAAGCCTCGATGTGGATTGAAGGTGTATAGTTTTGAGGCAAAATCGTTTGAAAAGTTAAAAAGTTACGCCATAGTTACTGCAAAATATTTTTCTGAAACAAAATGTCTTCCAAATGTGAGATGGCCATATTTTTTTAAAGCTTTTTCCGATCACGAATATGTCCATGTTATGGCGATCTGATAAATATTGGCAAAGTTACACAAAAGTTACTCAAAAATATATTTCTGAAACACAGTAACAACAAAATGTGAGGTGGCCATCTTATGGTAAATTTTTGTCCGGTCACGAATATACTAATGTTAACGCGATTTGATACATATTAGAGGCAGAAATTACATTTCTTTTGCTGTCAATAACTGTTAGTAGCGGTGGCGGACCGCGGCGAAAACATGACCACGAAAATTCTTAGCAACGCACATTGCACTGCATCCAACAATGTCGGGAAGTATAATAGCTATGGAAATTAGAAAAATTTTTGCAATTCGCATTCTTGAATTGTTGTTAATTGTTGTTTGTATTAGCATTGAAATCTTCTCGCCACAAAGTTCGTACATGGACGCGCTCGCTTATCAACGCGTCGTACAGAGCGTTTTCCTTGTATTATTATTATTATTATTTTATTGTTGCAATACATACAAGCTCGGTCAAATTTCAAAACCGACCTTAACATGTACGGACAAAAATTATTATTATTATTATTATTAGTAGTATAATGATTATTGAATATTATAGTATATTTCTTGTTTCACGGTAGCACTTTAGTAACCATCGGGGGCCTGATTCCTGTACATTTTTTTAACTCTTCTTAACTCTCGCTAACCCCATGTTAAAATGACCCCGGGGTTAACTCCTACACAGGCTTCCCTGCATAATTCGGAGGCAAATATGACCCTGTCTGATAGTAGGGTTAAGAAGAGTTATCTCAACAATACTCTGAAATGCCGCCATTTTGTCAATGCCCGTGTGTATAGTTTCACAAATGTCACAATTTAATTCTTTATTGAGGATATCCCATTTCATGGATACGTTACTTTATGTGTTTATTAAAGTCTATAAACAATTGTGTGTATTTACAGTACATTATATAGCTCATATATATGTCAATATGTAGTTTTATTTAGTATTTTGTCAACATTTTGAGGTTATTGGACTGTTTTTGTTTGTTATTGTTTTGATTTTGACTCGTTTTTTCAACAATGCCTTCCTTCGATCGGCGTCTCAATTGCTGACTCCTGATTGGCTATTGGCTAACACCGGGGTTAAGTTTTCAAATGTACTGGAATGAGGCCCCCGATATTGTTGCAGGTTTTTGGTTTGAATACCCCGCACCAGACGTCAGCACCTACCTCCAATACTTCATCCCTTGCTCCTCGTCAAATACCGCCCCCTACTCTTGGCTTTCTGGTTCCTCAGCCACTCGTACTCACTATTAGTTTACCTCTGTCCAATGGGCATCGTCGTCTTCTGGGACATGTGTACGCCCTCGTCGTCTACAGCTTCGTGTTGACGACGTGTTGTACAACAGACGCACGTACAGGAGTCACGTGGCAGGTTGTCGAGAGCGCAACAGTTGCAGGGCGAGGCAGAGAGGAGGATGATCAGCAGAACGAACGTCTGGTCGCAGAGAATCACTATATTGTTGTACAACAGACGCACGTACAGGAGTCACGTGGCAGGTTGTCGAGAGCGCAACAGTTGCAGGGCGAGGCAGAGAGGAGGATGATTAGCAGAACGAACGCCTGGTCGCAGAGAATCACTATATTTCTCAATTATATTGTGGTGCCGGTTTTAGCGGTGGCTGTTATGCTTGTGTCTGTTTTCTATTTGGCGCCTAATAAAAGTTTTCTAATCAGGTAAGACTAATTATTATTATTATTGTTATTATTATTGTTATTATTATTATTATTATTATTATTATTATTATTATTGTTATTATTATTATTATTATTATTATTATTATTATTATTATTATTATTATTATTATTATTATTATTATTATTATTATTATTATTATTATTTTTATTATTATTATAAGTGTGTATTTGTATTTATTTAATTTTAGTATACAAAAGTTTGTATTCAATAACATGTTTGTTTTTTGTAATAGTTATGTGAAGATTCATTAATTTCAGGTGTATTATGATTTTGTGATGCAAAAGTTTATTGCAGTGTTTCTTTTCTAAATACGTTTTTAAATATTATATATATATATATGGACATGATTTCTTGGATTTTGTTGGTTGCAATATGTAATATAAGGATACATTTTTCGGTTAAACCAATCCAAATTTTATTTATAATGATAATTCAACGTTTCAACGACTTTAGCGTCGTCTTTTTCAAGACATACAAACATACAAAAACAAATAAATAAAAAACCACAACAACTGACTATTCTCAGAGACAAAGGTTGGAATTCATAGTCGGCCCCTACACCTAGGGGCGCCCATTGTTACTAAGGTAACAGTTGTTTCCATGTTATTTCCCATAAACAAAACAAATCCATAGCAACAATGGGTGCCCCTAGGTGTAGGGGCCGACTATGAATTCCAACCAAAGAGTTCCAGCAGTGTCTCAGGGGGGTCCCATAACCAGAAGCAAATTCAAGGAGCTTGCTAGAGCAGCTACCCAGTGATGTATCGCTGTGGCAGTGTTTTCGTTTTTATATGCAAGTGTTTTTTGGTTGTTGTGGTTTTTTATTTATTTGTTTTTGTATGTTTGTATGTCTTGAAAAAGACGACGCTAAAGTCGTTGAAACGTTGAATTATCATTATAAATAAAATTTGGATTGGTTTAACCGAAAAATGTATCCTTACTTTATATATATGATTTCTTAGATTTTGTTGGTTGCAAAATGTAAAGTAAGAAAACATTTTTCGGTTTAACCAATCCAAATTGTAATTAAAATAAAATAAATCAATGTTTCAACGACTTTAGCGTCGTCTTTTCCAAGACATACAAACATACAAAAACAAATAAAAAACCACAACAACCAAAAAACCCTTGCATATAAAATCGAAAACTTTGTCACAGCGATACATGCAAGTGTTTTTTGGTTGTTGTGGTTTTTTATTTGTGTTTGTATGTTTGTATGTCTTGGAAAAGACGACGCTAAAGTCGTTGAAACGTTGATTTATTTTATTTTAGTTACAATTTGGAGTGGTTAAACCGACAAATGTTTTCTTACTTTATATATATATATAATGTTCTGTAATGTAATCGAGGCTGATATTATTTAAGGAGTTCAAAACCACTGATAAGCCGTTATAGGCTTGTGGTTGCAATTTGTTCTTTACATATATTGTATATATAAATAAATAATATATTATCATAAAAAAAATATATGCACAAAACATCTTGGTCTAGGGTAGGAGGGTAGTGACTACCCTCTTCATTTCTTTTGTATATATAAATAAATACATATATATATATATTTATTTATTTTATAATATGGTTATTTTAATATTTCTTCAACACTCTAGTCGTGGATATGATGTAAAATCCAGAAATTAATCAACAAACCCCGACTGGGAATTGAACCCAGGTCTCCCACTTGCCGGGTGGGCGCCTTGACCCCTATAGACCACCGGGATTGGCAACTCGATGTCTGGATGTGGTGCATTAAGATAGTATTTGGGGGTGGACCAACACTGCACCGCTTTGGTTACACTTGAGTATAAATGTGTTCTTATTTGTAAATTAACCTCTATAAATCAGATTATAAAGATTGGTGCATTTAGGCTCGGTTTTTCAATCGGTCATTAACAGGGCCGTTAGCTGACGGTCCGTTATCTGCTTAGGGTTTCTTGGGTTACAGATTAAGTATCCACAGCTAACGGCCCCGTTAACAATTGAAAAACCGGGCCTCAAGGTTTCTTTTTGACTTCGATTGAATCGTCAATTAGATTATTTTTCAGTAAATCTTTTCCTTTCTTGGATGTATTTCATGCGTGATGATAGGATGTGTTTTACGGTGAGAATTTCTTTGCATACGTCACAAGAGTGGGGGGGGGGGGAGGGGGGCTCTTCCCTCCTTAGTCGATAACTATGTGTTACCCAGTCGTCCTACAACAACTTCGGTATTGTTTCCGTCACGGGTGGGTGAGTGGCAGCCAACCAGCGGCCGTGGCTTATTCAAATACCTGCTCGGGTTGGCCGAGACCGTAAACACGTCATTCACTGATGCCGAAAGCATCACCGAAGTTGTTGTTGTTGTACGAATCTATGTAATGTTATCTATTTCAGGGATTGGTACCCTTGGCCCTTGGGACACCTATATTTAAAAACACATTTCGACATACTGCATTACAGAATTATAAATCTGAGGAGCATTGCAATAAAACGAATAAAGATGAGAAGGTTGTTGGAAGCGAAGCAAGTGACAGATAACAGTTCTGTAGGAATTGGGAGCAACAACGGAAGACTAGACTTAGTTCTAGGCAGAGCATTGAGAGAAGACAGGGCTGCACCACCTGGTCGCAACGCCAGGAGGACCGATAATCTGTTACCACAATATCACAAGTCTAGTGTTATGGCTGGACCATCATTGAGAGCAGGTAGGCCCAGCAGGGCTGTACAAGATGGTTTCCATCAAGAGTCTAGTGTTATGGCTGGACCATCATTGAGAGCAGGTAGGCCCAGCAGGGCTGTACAAGATGGTGTCCATCAAGAGTCTAGTGTTATGGCTGGACCATCATTGAGAGCAGGTAGGCCCAGCAGGGCTGTACAAGATGGTGTCCATCAAGAGTCTAGTGTTATGGCTGGACCATCATTGAGAGCAGGTAGGCCCAGCAGGGCTGTACAAGATGGTGTCCATCAAGAGTCTAGTGTTATGGCTGGACCATCATTGAGAGCAGGTAGGCCCAGCAGGGCTGTACAAGATGGTTTCCATCAAGAGTCTAGTGTTATGGCTGGACCATCATTGAGAGCAGGTAGGCCCAGCAGGGCTGTACAAGATGGTGTCCATCAAGAGTCTAGTGTTATGGCTGGACCATCATTGTAAACAGGTAGGCCCAGCAGGGCTGTACAAGATGGTATCCATCAAGAGTCTAGTGTTATGGCTGGACCATCATTGAGAGCAGGTAGGCCCAGCAGGGCTGTACAAGATGGTATCCATCAAGAGTCTAGTGTTATGGCTGGACCATCATTGAGAGCAGGTAGGCCCAGCAGGGCTGTACAAGATGGTGTCCATCAAGAGTCTAGTGTTATGGCTGGACCATCATTGAGAGCAGGTAGGCCCAGCAGGGCTGTACAAGATGGTGTCCATCAAGAGTCTAGTGTTATGGCTGGACCATCATTGAGAGCAGGTAGGCCCAGCAGGGCTGTACAAGATGGTGTCCATCAAGAGTCTAGTGTTATGGCTGGACCATCATTGAGAGCAGGTAGGCCCAGCAGGGCTGTACAAGATGGTTTCCATCAAGAGTCTAGTGTTATGGCTGGACCATCATTGAGAGCAGGTAGGCCCAGCAGGGCTGTACAAGATGGTGTCCATCAAGAGTCTAGTGTTATGGCTGGACCATCATTGTAAACAGGTAGGCCCAGCAGGGCTGTACAAGATGGTATCCATCAAGAGTCTAGTGTTATGGCTGGACCATCATTGAGAGCAGGTAGGCCCAGCAAGGCTGTACAAGATGGCTTCCATCAAGTCTTGTATTATGGCTGGACCATCATTGAGAGCAGGTAGGCCCAGCAGGGCTGTACAAGATGGTATCCATCAAGAGTCTAGTGTTATGGCTGGACCATCATTGAGAGCAGGTAGGCCCAGCAGGGCTGTACAAGATGGCTTCCATCAAGTCTTGTATTATGGCTGGACCATCATTGAGAGCAGGTAGGCCCAGCAGGGCTGTACAAGATGGTATCCATCAAGAGTCTAGTATTATGGCTGGACCATCATTGAGAGCAGGTAGGCCCAGCAGGGCTGTACAAGATGGTATCCATCAAGAGTCTAGTATTATGGCTGGACCATCATTGAGAGCAGCTAGGCCCAGCAGGGCTGTACAAGATGGTATCCATCAAGAGTCTAGTGTTATGGCTGGACCATCATTGAGAGCAGGTAGGCCCAGCAGGGCTGTACAAGATGGCTTCCATCAAGTCTTGTATTATGGCTGGACCATCATTGAGAGCAGGTAGGCCCAGCAGGGCTGTACAAGATGGTATCCATCAAGAGTCTAGTGTTATGGCTGGACCATCATTGAGAGCAGGTAGGCCCAGCAGGGCTGTACAAGATGGTGTCCATCAAGAGTCTAGTGTTATGGCTGGACCATCATTGAGAGCAGGTAGGCCCAGCAGGGCTGTACAAGATGGTTTCCATCAAGAGTCTAGTGTTATGGCTGGACCATCATTGAGAGCAGGTAGGCCCAGCAGGGCTGTACAAGATGGTGTCCATCAAGAGTCTAGTGTTATGGCTGGACCATCATTGAGAGCAGGTAGGCCCAGCAGGGCTGTACAAGATGGTGTCCATCAAGAGTCTAGTGTTATGGCTGGACCATCATTGAGAGCAGGTAGGCCCAGCAGGGCTGTACAAGATGGTTTCCATCAAGAGTCTAGTGTTATGGCTGGACCATCATTGAGAGCAGGTAGGCCCAGCAGGGCTGTACAAGATGGTTTCCATCAAGAGTCTAGTGTTATGGCTGGACCATCATTGAGAGCAGGTAGGCCCAGCAGGGCTGTACAAGATGGTTTCCATCAAGAGTCTAGTGTTATGGCTGGACCATCATTGAGAGCAGGTAGGCCCAGCAGGGCTGTACAAGATGGTTTCCATCAAGAGTCTAGTATTATGGCTGGACCATCATTGTAAACAGGTAGGCCCAGCAGGGCTGTACAAGATGGTTTCCATCAAGAGTCTAGTATTATGGCTGGACCACCATTGAGAGCAGGTAGGCCCAGCAGGGCTGTACAAGATGGTTTCCATCAAGAGTCTAGTGTTATGGCTGGATCATCATTGAGAGCAGGTAGGCCCAGCAGAGCTGTAGAAGATGGTTTCCATCAAGAGTCAAGTATTATGGCTGGACCATCATTGAGAGCAGGTAGGCCCAGCAGGGCTGTACAAGATGGTTTCCATTAAGAGTCTTGTATTATGGCTGGACCATCATTGAGAGCAGGTAGGCCCAGCAGGGCTGTACAAGATGGTTTCCATCAAGAGTCTAGTGTTATGGCTGGACCATCATTGAGAGCAGGTAGGCCCAGCAGGGCTGTACAAGATGGTTTCCATCAAGAGTCTAGTGTTATGGCTGGATCATCATTGAGAGCAGGTAGGGCCAGCAGGGCTGTACAAGATGGTTTCCATTAAGAGTCTAGTATTATGGCTGGACCATCATTGAGAGCAGGTAGGCCCAGCAGGGCTGTACAAGATGGTTTCCATCAAGAGTCTAGTGCATGGCTGGACCACCATTGAGAGCAGGTAGGCCCAGCAAAGCTGTTCAAGATGGTTTCCATCAAGAGTCTTGTATTATGGCTGGACCACCATTGAGAGCAGGTAGGCCCAGCAGGGCTGTACAAGATGGTTTCCATTAAGAGTCTAGTATTATGGCTGGACCATCATTGAGAGCAGGTAGGCCTAGCAGGGCTGTACAAGATGGTTTCCATCAAGAGTCTAGTATTATGGCTGGACCATCATTGAGTGCAGGTAGGCCCAGCAGGGCTGTACAAGATGGTTTCCATCAAGAGTCTAGTGTTAAGGCTGGATCATCATTGAGAGCAGGTAGGGCCAGCAGGGCTGTACAAGATGGTTTCCATTAAGAGTCTAGTATTATGGCTGGACCATCATTGAGAGCAGGTAGGCCCAGCAGGGCTGTACAAGATGGTTTCTATCAAGAGTCTAGTGCATGGCTGGACCACCATTGAGAGCAGGTAGGCCCAGCAGGGCTGTACAAGATGGTTTCCATCAAGAGTCTTGTATTATGGCTGGACCACCATTGAGAGCAGGAAGGCCCAGCAGGGCTGTACAAGATGGTTTCCATCAAGAGTCTAGTGTTATGGCAGGACCATCATTGAGAGCAGGTAGGCCCAGCAGGGCTGTACAAGATGGTTTCCATCAAGAGTCTAGTGTTATGGCTGGATCATCATTGAGAGCAGGTAGGCCCAGCAGGGCTGTACAAGATGGTTTCCATCAAGAGTCTAGTGTTATGGCTGGATCATCATTGAGAGCAGGTAGGCCCAGCAGGGCTGTACAAGATGGTTTCCATCAAGAGTCTAGTATTATGGCTAGACCCTCATTGAGAGCAGCTAGGCCCAGCAGGGCTATACAAGATGGCTTCCATCAAGAGTCTTGTATTATGGCTGGACCATCATTGAGAGCAGGTTGGCCCAGCAGGGCTGTACAAGATGGTTTCCATCAAGAGCCTTGTATTATGGCTGGACCATCATTGAGAGCAAGTAGGCCTAGCAGGGCTGTACAAGATGGTTTCCATCAAGAGTCTTGTGTTATGGCTGGACCATCATTGAGAGCAGGTAGGCCCAGCAAGGCTGTACAAGATGGTTTCCATCAAGAGTCTAGTGTTATGGCTGGACCATCATTGAGAGCAGGTAGGCCCAGCAGGGCTGTACAAGATGGTTTCCATCAAGAGTCTAGTATTATGGCTAGACCCTAATTGAGAGCAGGTAGGCCCAGCAGGGCTATACAAGATGGCTTCCATCAAGAGTCTTGTATTATGGCTGAACCATCATTGAGAGCAGGTAGGCCCAGCAGGGCTGTACAAGATGGTTTCCATCAAGAGTCTAGTGTTATGGCTGGACCATCATTGAGAGCAGGTAGGCCCAGCAGGGCTATACAAGATGGCTTCCATCAAGAGTCTTGTATTATGGCTGGACCATCATTGAGAGCAGGTAGGCCCAGCAGGGCTGTACTAGATGGTTTCCAACAAGAGTCTAGTATTATGGCTGGACCATCATTGAGAGCAGGTAGGCCCAGCAGGGCTGTACAAGATGGTTTCCATCACAAGTCTAGTGTTATGGCTGGACCATCATTGAGAGCAGGTAGGCCCAGCAGGGCTGTACAAGATGGTTTCCATCAAGAGTCTAGTGTTATGGCTGGACCATCATTGAGAGCAGGTAGGCCAAGCAGGGCTGTACAAGATGGTTTCCATCAAGAGTCTAGTATTATGGCTGGATCATCATTGAGAGCAGGTAGGCCCAGCAGGGCTGTACAAGATGGTTTCCATCAAGAGTCTAGTATTATGGCTGGACCATCATTGAGAGCAGGTAGGCCCAGCAGGGCTGTACAAGATGGTTTCCATCAAGAGTCTAGTGTTATGGCTGGACCATCATTGAGAGCAGGTAGGCCAAGCAGGGCTGTACAAGATGGTTTCCATCAAGAGTCTAGTGTTATGGCTGGACCATCATTGAGAGCAGGTAGGCCCAGCAGGGCTGTACAAGATGGTTTCCATCAAGAGTCTAGTATTATGGCTGGACCATCATTGAGAGCAGGAAGGCCCAGCAGGGCTGTACAAGATGGCTTCCATCAAGAGTCTTGTATTATGGCTGGACCATCATTGAGAGCAGGTAGGCCCAGCCTGGCTGTACAAGATGGTTTCCATCAAGAGTCCAGTGTTATGGCTGGACCATCATTGAGAGCAGGTAGGCCCAGCAGGGCTGTACAAGATGGTTTCCATCAAGAGTCTAGTATTATGGCTGGACCATCATTGAGAGCAGGTAGGCCCAGCAGGGCTGTACAAGATGGTTTCCATCAAGAGTCTAGTATTATGGCTGGACCATCATTGAGAGCAGGTAGGCCCAGCCGGGCTGTACAAGATGGTTTCCATCAAGAGTCTAGTATTATGGCTGGACCATCATTGAGAGCAGGTAGGCCCAGCAGGGCTGTACAAGATGGTTTCCATCAAGAGTCTAGTATTATGGCTGGACCATCATTGAGAGCAGGTAGGCCCAGCAGGGCTGTACAAGATGGTTTCCATCAAGAGTCTAGTATTATGGCTGGACCATCATTGAGAGCAGGTAGGCCCAGCAGGGCTGTACAAGATGGTTTCCATCAAGAGTCTAGTATTATGGCTGGACCATCATTGAGAGCAGGTAGGCCCAGCAGGGCTGTACAAGATGGTTTCCATCAAGAGTCTAGTATTATGGCTGGACCATCATTGAGAGCAGGTAGGCCCAGCCGGGCTGTACAAGATGGTTTCCATCAAGAGTCTAGTATTATGGCTGGACCATCATTGAGAGCAGGTAGGCCCAGCAGGGCTGTACAAGATGGTTTCCATCAAGAGTCTAGTATTATGGCTGGACCATCATTGAGAGCAGGCGGGCCCAGCAGGGCTGTACAAGATGGTATCCATCAAGAGTCTAGTGTTATGGCTGGACCATTATTGAGAGCAGGTAGGCCCAGCAGGGCTGTACAAGATGGTTTCCATGAAGAGTCTAGTGTTATGGCTGGACCATCATTGAGAGCAGGTAGGCCCAGCAGGGCTGTACAAGATGGTTTCCATCAAGAGTCTAGTGTTATGGCTGGACCATCATTGAGAGCAGGTAGGCCCAGCAGGGCTGTACAAGATGGTTTCCATCAAGAGTCTAGTGTTATGGCTGGACCATCATTGAGAGCAGGTAGGCCCAGCAGGGCTGTACAAGATGGCTTCCATCAAGAGTCTTGTATTATGGCTGGACCATCATTGAGAGCAGGTAGGCCCAGCCTGGCTGTACAAGATGGTTTCCATCAAGAGTCCAGTGTTATGGCTGGACCATCATTGAGAGCAGGTAGGCCCAGCAGGGCTGTACAAGATGGTTTCCATCAAGAGTCTAGTGTTATGGCTGGACCATCATTGAGAGCAGGTAGGCCCAGCAGGGCTGTACAAGATGGTTTCCATCAAGAGTCTAGTGTTATGGCTGGACCATCATTGAGAGCAGGTAGGCCCAGCAGGGCTGTACAAGATGGTTTCCATCAAGAGTCCAGTGTTATGGCTGGACCATCATTGAGAGCAGGTAGGCCCAGCAGGGCTGTACAAGATGGTTTCCATCAAGAGTCTAGTGTTATGGCTGGACCATCATTGAGAGCAGGTAGGCCCAGCAGGGCTGTACAAGATGGTTTCCATCAAGAGTCTAGTATTATGGCTGGACCATCATTGAGAGCAGGTAGGCCCAGCCGGGCTGTACAAGATGGTTTCCATCAAGAGTCTAGTATTATGGCTGGACCATCATTGAGAGCAGGTAGGCCCAGCAGGGCTGTACAAGATGGTTTCCATCAAGAGTCTAGTATTATGGCTGGACCATCATTGAGAGCAGGTAGGCCCAGCAGGGCTGTACAAGATGGTTTCCATCAAGAGTCTAGTATTATGGCTGGACCATCATTGAGAGCAGGTAGGCCCAGCAGGGCTGTACAAGATGGTTTCCATCAAGAGTCTAGTATTATGGCTGGACCATCATTGAGAGCAGGTAGGCCCAGCAGGGCTGTACAAGATGGTTTCCATCAAGAGTCTAGTATTATGGCTGGACCATCATTGAGAGCAGGTAGGCCCAGCCGGGCTGTACAAGATGGTTTCCATCAAGAGTCTAGTATTATGGCTGGACCATCATTGAGAGCAGGTAGGCCCAGCAGGGCTGTACAAGATGGTTTCCATCAAGAGTCTAGTATTATGGCTGGACCATCATTGAGAGCAGGCGGGCCCAGCAGGGCTGTACAAGATGGTATCCATCAAGAGTCTAGTGTTATGGCTGGACCATTATTGAGAGCAGGTAGGCCCAGCAGGGCTGTACAAGATGGTTTCCATGAAGAGTCTAGTGTTATGGCTGGACCATCATTGAGAGCAGGTAGGCCCAGCAGGGCTGTACAAGATGGTTTCCATCAAGAGTCTAGTGTTATGGCTGGACCATCATTGAGAGCAGGTAGGCCCAGCAGGGCTGTACAAGATGGTTTCCATCAAGAGTCTTGTATTATGGCTGGACCATCATTGAGAGCAGGTAGGCCCAGCAGGGCTGTACAAGATGGTTTCCATCAAGAGTCTAGTGTTATGGCTGGACCATCATTGAGAGCAGGTAGGCCCAGCCTGGCTTTACAAGATGGTTTCCATGAAGAGTCTAGTGTTATGGCTGGACCATCATTGAGAGCAGGTAGGCCCAGCAGAGCTGTAGAAGATGGTTTCCATCAAGAGTCTAGTGTTATGGCTGGACCATCATTGAGAGCAGGTAGGCCCAGCAGAGCTGTACAAGATGGTTTCCATCAAGAGTCTAGTGTTATGGCTGGACCATCATTGAGAGCAGGTAGGCCCAGCAGGGCTGTACAAGATGGTTTCCATCAAGAGTCTAGTGTTATGGCTGGACCATCATTGAGAGCAGGTAGGCCCAGCAGAGCTGTACAAGATGGTTTCCATCAAGAGTCTAGTGTTATGGCTGGACCATCATTGAGAGCAGGTAGGCCCAGCAGAGCTGTAGAAGATGGTTTCCATCAAGAGTCTAGTGTTATGGCTGGACCATCATTGAGAGCAGGTAGGCCCAGCAGGGCTGTACAAGATGGTTTCCATCAAGAGTCTAGTGTTATGGCTGGACCATCATTGAGAGCAGGTAGGCCCAGCCTGGCTGTACAAGATGGTTTCCATGAAGAGTCTAGTGTTATGGCTGGACCATCATTGAGAGCAGGTAGGCCCAGCAGAGCTGTAGAAGATGGTTTCCATCAAGAGTCTAGTGTTATGGCTGGACCATCATTGAGAGCAGGTAGGCCCAGCAGGGCTGTACAAGATGGTTTCCATCAAGAGTCTAGTGTTATGGCTGGACCATCATTGAGAGCAGGTAGGCCCAGCAGGGCTGTACAAGATGGTTTCCATGAAGAGTCTAGTGTTATGGCTGGACCATCATTGAGAGCAGGTAGGCCCAGCAAGGCTGTACAAGATGGTTTCCATCAAGAGTCTTGTATTATGGCTGGACCATCATTGAGAGCAGGTAGGCCCAGCCTGGCTGTACAAGATGGTTTCCATGAAGAGTCTAGTGTTATGGCTGGACCATCATTGAGAGCAGGTAGGCCCAGCAGAGCTGTAGAAGATGGTTTCCATCAAGAGTCTAGTGTTATGGCTGGACCATCATTGAGAGCAGGTAGGCCCAGCAGAGCTGTAGAAGATGGTTTCCATCAAGAGTCTAGTGTTATGGCTGGACCATCATTGAGAGCAGGTAGGCCCAGCAAGGCTGTACAAGATGGTTTCCATCAAGAGTCTTGTATTATGGCTGGACCATCATTGAGAGCAGGTAGGCCCAGCCTGGCTGTACAAGATGGTTTCCATGAAGAGTCTAGTGTTATGGCTGGTCCATCATTGAGAGCAGGTAGGCCCAGCCTGGCTGTACAAGATGGTTTCCATGAAGAGTCTAGTGTTATGGCTGGACCATCATTGAGAGCAGGTAGGCCCAGCAGGGCTGTACAAGATGGTTTCCATCAAGAGTCTAGTGTTATGGCTGGACCATCATTGAGAGCAGGTAGGCCAAGCAGGGCTGTACAAGATGGTTTCCATCAAGAGTCTAGTATTATGGCTGGATCATCATTGAGAGCAGGTAGGCCCAGCAGGGCTGTACAAGATGGTTTCCATCAAGAGTCTAGTATTATGGCTGGAACATCATTGAGAGCAGGTAGGCCCAGCAGGGCTGTACAAGATGGTATCCATCAAGAGTCAAGTATTATGGCTGGAACATCATTGAGAGCAGGTAGGCCCAGCAGGGCTGTACAAGATGGTTTCCATCAAGAGTCTAGTGTTATGGCTGGACCATCATTGAGAGCAGGTAGGCCCAGCAGGGCTGTACAAGATGGTTTCCATCAAGAGTCTAGTGTTATGGCTGGACCATCATTGAGAGCTGGTAGGCCCAGCAGGGCTGTACAAGATGGTTTCCATCAAGAGTCAAGTATTATGGCTGGACCATCATTGAGAGCAGGTAGGCCCAGCAGGGCTGTACAAGATGGTTTCCATCAAGAGTCTAGTATTATGGCTGGACCATCATTGAGAGCAGGTAGGCCCAGCAGGGCTGTACAAGATGGAATCCATCACAAGTCTAGCGTTATGGCTGGACCATCATTGAGAGCAGGTAGGCCCAGCAGGGCTGTTCAAGATGGCTTCCATCAAGAGTCTAGTGTTATGGCTGGACCATCATTGAGAGCAGGTAGGCCCAGCAGGGCTGAGCAAGATGGTTTCCATCAAGATTCAAGTATTATGGCTGGACCATCATTGAGAGCAGGTAGGCCCAGCAGGGCTGTACAAGATGGTTTCCATCAAGAGTCTAGTGTTATGGCTGGACCATCATTGAGAGCAGGTAGGCCCAGCAGGGCTGTACAAGATGGTTTCCATCAAGAGTCACGTTTTATGGCTGGATCATCATTGAGAGCAGGTAGGCCCAGCAGGGCTGTACAAGATGGTTTCCATCAAGAGTCAAGTATTATGGCTAGACCATCATTGAGAGCAGGTAGGCCCAGCAAGGCTGTACAAGATGGTTTCCATCAAGAGTCTAGTGTTATGGCTGGACCATCATTGAGAGCAGGTAGGCCCAGCAGGGCTGTACAAGATGGTTTCCATCAAGAGTCTAGTGTTATGGCTGGACCATCATTGAGAGCTGGTAGGCCCAGCAGGGCTGTACAAGATGGCTTCCATCAAGAGTCTTGTATTATGGCTGGACCATCATTGAGAGCAGGTAGGCCCAGCAGGGCTGTACAAGATGGTTTCCATCAAGAGTCAAGTATTATGGCTGGACCATCATTGAGAGCAGGTAGGCCCAGCAGGGCTGTACAAGATGGTTTCCATCAAGAGTCAAGTATTATGGCTGGACCATCATTGAGAGGAGACAGGGGTGTACAACCTGGTCGCAACGCTAGGAGGACCGACAACCTGCTACCACTGTACGAGAGGGCTCACGTTGTTGTCATGGAGAATGTGGAATCACAGTCAACTGAAGACCAAGACACATTAGATGAGGGTGTAGAAGTAACTCCAGCCAGCCTGGACGAAGAGAAGGAACCTACTGACGACTCGAGGGACGTCCGCCTGGATGGGATCTCTGCTGACCAACTGGACAGAGAAATGATGAAAGTATTGGGAGAGATCGTAGAGCTTCACGTTTACCTGACAATGTGAGTAGAGCGAAGCGAGCGTCTCAATCATTCTACTCGTTGTGTTGGTTTGTCATTATGTCTCACGCGCGACGGCGGTCGAACGAAGACTCTGATCAAGTGGAAACTTGGACAATCACAAGGATTGATACGAATTCAGTTCTCTCTCTCTCTCTTTCTTCCTCTTTTTGTTTGTTTGTTTGTTTGTTTGTTTGTTTGTTTGTTTGTTTGTTTGTTTGTTTGTTTGTTTGTTTGTTTGTTTGTTTGTTTTATTTGTTTGTTTGTTTAATTAATTAAATGACAGTTATGGTAAAATCGGTCTCGATGTTAAGTCACTCAAATTACGTTTTTAGAACGAAAGGCTCATCTTGGAGTGTAAGTATAAATTGATTTGAGATACGATTGTGGTATAGAATTGAGTGAATGTTTTCCTTTCAGGCAAACGTCCAGCCTTGTCTTGGTGCTCAATGCCTACTTTCTTCTGCTATTTCTAACCAATGTTTTGATAGTGGCTGTCACGACTATGATCATCGCAAAGGTAAGTATTGGTGTAAAGGTTTTAATGTTATTCCAGTCACGTAAGCCCTGTTCACACACGGTAATAAGGTTTAAGGTATGAGGTTTAACGAAGTTGAATCAAGCCAGTAGCATCATGGCGTCACATAACTTCCTAAGATTTAAGGGTTGGAACGAAAGTTGAAACTATTCCAACTTGTTAGCTCTTATCTCTAAAATCGTGAGCCCAGCCAATGAGAAGCAAGCTTTTATAAATCCGGCCAATGGTAGCGATCCTAGTAAATCAGTTTGAAAAATACTTTCTTTAGAACACAACATTAAATATTAAATCTTAAACCTTATTATATATATATATATATATATATATATATATATATACGGTGTGTAAACCCAGCATAACATGGTCCGTATGAAGGTTGAATCCATATTATCAATGTACATATTTTTAATAAATTAGATAAACGTTTATTGTACAATCTTGAGTGCGTATTACACTTGTTAGAGATGTTTTAGTTACATATAGATGTGGTATGCTTATTTATGAATTATGCTTGTAATCATTGTTGGTATTTTTACTGGTGAATTATGTTTATAATAGAGGGCTAAAATTAAAATGAATTCTTATCATATATTCTACTATAGTGAGATATTTTAAAAGTAAATAAAAGCGAGAATGTGATCCGATTATGACATGCAACAGTAGCATTGACATAGAAGAGAAAAAAGAGCAGTATTGTAACATGATAATTCTCCATCTAGATTTTATATTAACACATATTATTTTGTAGTTAAAACTAATAATTAGAGCCCTACGGAATTTTTTTTTTTTTTTTTTCTTAAAAAAAATGTACATTTCGTGCTTTGGCGGTGTTATTTTCTTAAAGCGCATAACAAGCAAAAAGAAAAACGTTACATTATAATCAATTTAGGAATATCACTCAAATAACGACGAGTCATTCGTGTGTATGAACAGTACTTCCTATCTATTTCCTTTATATTTTAAACTCTTCCGTGCGTTTTTTTTTTTTTTTACACTTACACTTATTTTTGGGCAATATTTAACACGTTTTCGTTATTCGGTCTCATTTCGCGAATATACAGATATTTCGGGAATCTACAAATCGCGTTATTTCGCAATTAAAATTTTGCATAATTACTATGCTGACACGGCGTCTCGTCCACAATTATCATTCTTAGGGGTATAACTACAGTTTCGTTTTATTCCGTAACGAGAATTGTACTTGGCTCTACAGATAACTATTAAGTACTGTATTCTTGCCAACAGGCCGAGATCACTGGAGTCGCCGTGTTCGGACTGTTGTTATATTCACGACAGAAATAATATCAGTTAATCTTATGTATAACTACATGGGTGACGTCATTTCACAACAGGTAAAATCAGAACTTCTAAAGTGAAGATATTATTTTAGTTTGACATATTTTGAAGTTCCACACCCTAAAGTTCGTCTCTATCCCAAATACACGCCGGTAAAGAGGACTCCTCAAAGGGAGGCTTATAGTTGCCCAACGAAAATATTCTGATGCTTACGACACAGCCGAAACCAAGGTGACAACTTAATTTTCTACTTCCCCAATTCCTACCATCTAACCTAAACAGATCCATTGGTATAATTTAAGACCTTCTGTTGGTTACCTGTAACGGTGGGTGTGGCCAAACCGCCTGTGAACTCGACTAAGCCGAACCACCCATTTACGAATGTGTGAAAGACTGCCAGGTGTCGCTTACAGAACAAATCGTCCAAAAATGTTATAGGCCTAGTCCAACTTACAAATTGGTCCAACTTGAAAACAAGTCCAAGCCCATACTTCGTCCATGTATTTATGTCCAAAATCATTATGGTCCAACTAACAAATTGGCCCAACTTGAAAAAAAAGTCCAAACCCATATCATTTCGTCCATGCTTAAATTAACTTCCATTATTTAATGCCGAAATTATCATTTCTCTTTGCGGGTTTGGCTATTGGGCGTATTGTACTCTGCTTGGAGACCGACGGCAACAATATTTCTCCAGATGGATTGGGAACAGTGAAATAAGCAGCCTTTCACACTGGTACCCACGAAAATTTCTCTCGCTGCGTTCATGCTGACGAGTTCAAACTCCATCATACAGGTAGAAGGCCGTATCGCCAAATTCATTTGAGCAACATACTTAACCACAGATTGGTAGATTCATCTGTTGGTATCTTCATTCTTCTTCGCTGTTAATGCAAACACCAATCCTGCCCATGGACTGCTACCTTATCGTGGTGGGCAGGTTTGCGTGCTTTGTTGATCCCGAGAGCTATGCCGGTGGAAGCGTATGCTTCTGGTAGGGCCACCCTAGCCGGACAGGTCGAGGAGGAGAAGTCAGACGAAGTGCAGTCCACACCCCAATCCCCTTTCCTCCCCTTTCCCCATTCCTCACGCGCCCTCCTACTTGCCCCTTTCCTCCAAAGAGCCCCCAATTTCATCTTAATTATCACCTACTCATCGTCTTGATTAGCCAAGTTGCAAAAATATAAGACGTTAAGCCCAAATATCATCATCATCGCAAACACCAATGGGAAGACATGCCCCCTGACGAGTCCATGTAGACTGAATAGCTGAAGAAACTGTTGTGGTGATGTTTTTAATGTGCCATCACTAAACATCGTGGTACTGGCAGCTAATCGTCTGACATTTTCAGGTGTTCCAAATATCAGAATACGAGATTCGTCATCATTACCCGTATCCTCGATGAGAAATCTCTCCCGAATGTGAGTTACACAGTACACCAGTTGGAAGGTTGATATTTTGTAATGATGTAAGATTTTCAGGGCCATGTTTGTTTTGCAAACGATTAATTTGCCGTTTCATAGTATTCCTTTCTGGAACCATTAAGAAGCGAAGGATACCTCTACGTCAAAAACCGCAGAAACTTTTCATTTTTTAATTATATCTCAAGATTAATACACAAAATCGAAAATCTGAGAAACCATAGCGCTGTGGTTTGGTAAGCCCTACAGACTGAATGATAAATGTATCTAACGTAATAATCAATATGACTGTGATAACGATTTCCTTGAGGTATCCTTCGGTCTTAACAGAGCTTCTTAATCGTGTACATCCCCCATTACTGTCCTTAATATTTGAGCTGGCGGGGGATAAGGATGTTCTTCTGCTGTGCGTTTTAATGCATTTGAGACCTTCCTCACTTCACCTGCAACGTTGGCTGTGTGCTGGTGACTTTCTTTTCCGTTCTTCAGAGCTGTAATGTTGTTTAGGTCTGCCTTGGTTGTGCATCGTGCATTACACGTCAGCTGCTCCTCGCACCTCCAGTACCGTGTTTGCCTAAATGAATGAAAATGATAGGAAAACTGATCAAGTAAAAGCATGGGTTTTCCCTTTTGGGAGCAAACTATTTCACCCATATATACCCCATATATATTCACCCATAATTTAAAATAATATTTGCCCCTAAGGAAACTTCGTTAACAAATACTGAAACATTCTGAAACCTCCTGTAACTAAGCAACTTGCTACAATACATTAATAGCACAGGAATTATAGATAAAATTTGGGTCAAACCTTGAAAAAAATAATGTAGAGCTGAAAATTTGCATATAGGTCCTGACAAGGCTGCTTCTTAACATACTCAAAGTCCCCTAAAATCCCATGTGCGCGTCACCATTTTTTAGGGGTTTGAAGGGTGAAAAATGACATTAATGAGAATTCTGCCTTGAAAAAATAAAGTAGAGATGAAAATTTTCACACAGGTTCTAACGAGGTTGCTTATCAACATACTCAAGTCCCCTTAAATCCTATGTGCGCGTCACCGTTTTTAGGGGTGATAAGGGTGAAAAATGGCATTAATGAGAATTCTGCCTTGAAAAAATAAAGTGGAGATTAAAATTTTCACACAGGTTCTAACGAGGTTGCTTATCAACATACTCAAGTCCTCTTAAATCCTATGTGCGCGTCACCGTTTTTAGGGGTGTAAAGGGTGAAAAATGGCATTAATGAGAATTCTGCCTTGAAAAAATAAAGTAGAGATTAAAATTTGCACACAGGTTCTAACAAGGCTGCTTATCAACATACTCAAGTCCCCTTAAATCCTGTGTGCGTAACCTTTTTTTAGGGGGGGGGGGAGGGCGTTAGTGTCAAAATGGTGTTGCAGACTCAAAAGTGACTTCACTCGTCTCAAATTTGGCAAATAGTTTGCTTTTCGGATGTTTTTAAACTTCACGTTATTTGACATACTACTTGGGTAACAGACTAGGCCACTTTCGGTTCGCTGTCACATGCAAGAAAGGCGCAAGTTTTAAAAAGCTTTTGTATGGAAGTCAGCGAATTGCCGTATTTACAAACGGAACAGAAATTTAAATAGAATATTAGTTTCTTCTTTCAAAAAGCACTAGTGAATGTCTACAGCATTCACTGACAAGACACCGCCAGTCACCACCCCTAATTTTGGTGTGAGGGAGAGTGGGGGGGGGGGGGGGGTAACGAGGGTAGCCTACTGTTTCACGCTGCGGTGTGTCACTCTCAGCTAGTATACATGTAAATTCATCACGTATAATGATGTAGACTCAAAGTGTGGTGCTGTTTAAAGTTGTGCTTAGTGTCGTGTAGTGAATGTATGATGGGTATATTTAATTGTTTTTACTATCACAAATCTATATTCCTTCTGTATCAAATGTACTGTATATATTAAATATACTATATCAAATGTATCTGCACTGTATCAAATCTCTTAATGATGATGAGGTTGTGAACGTGACAAGGGGCCTAGCAGGCTGAAAGAAACTTCTCAATGAAACAGCTTTAGTGTCTATGCTGCTTGTTGAAACTGAAGATATGCAGGATATTCAAGACGATGTGCGTTCTATGGCACTAGATGCAATGCAGGGATGTAAAAATGGCCAGGAGCTTTTTCAGCCAGGAAACACTCATCAGCTTACACAACTCCTTAAATCACAAGAAGGTGTGTTGCTCAGGCGACACGGGCTGACAAATTATGGACACAGTATCTTGCCATGGTACAACTCATTCATTTATTCGTACGAGCTGAGAGAGCAGGAGTTCATTTATTCGTACGAGCTGAGAGAACAGGAGACTGGAATTTGCACCTTTACTGTGTAGGAGATGTTACCATATTTCTATGCTGCTGGGCACTTCCCGTACGCAAAATCTGCACATCTATATACGCACAGCAAATGGAGATGATGGAATCTTAAAGGCCACATGATGAATTCGTTACGTTTGTTGAGGAAGGAATGTTTACAATCAGGCGCAGTCATGAATTTTGGGCAGGTGTGTGGAGTGATATGGCAATTGAACAGGATCTGATGCTCGCAATGAAGATATAATGTGGTCCTTACACATGACCGCGTGGAGTTTCCGACAGCTCCCTGCCTGTCTCAACATTTGTCATGCCATTGAATCTCTCACTGAAGATGTCTCGACGTCTTCTGAGCAGCATGTAGAGTTTATAGAGAATCCCGTCGCATGGAGTTGTCGCACGCTGAGTTGAGGAGCACGTGAGGAACGACTATGCATTTGACTCTAAGACTGCGTCACTGTGTCCAACAACCCATCGGCTATAAAGGAGGAAGTTATTAAGATAGGGGTAAAATTTGTTATGAATCTGTACAGCATCGAGTAGTTTGCCAGCCTGGATTGACTTCGTCACCGTTTATATGCTCGCACGCTAGCAAGGCAAGCAGTGACAGCGGCTTTTGAGCTGGCCTCTCTGCCGCCGATAAGTGCCGCTTGTTCACAACACTTACTGATGACCTATTTGCAAGTAAGTATTCGCTTTGCAATAGAAAAATGTATCGAGAAAAAATGCACTTATTATATTCTGAATTTCATCTAGGTTCCGGAGTGGCGCAACATGAAGGTACTGATGACCCAGAATAAGCTTAACATGTTTTATGTGTCCCCTTTACTGCAACAGCAGTTCTTTCTTGCTGTACACACCTTTTCAAGGCCGTATCGCATGTTCCTAAACTTGTCACTTCAGCCCTTATTTTCCACGAGAAATCCATGTTAGCTAAATAGAATGCAAACAACTTATGTAAAGCATAAACAAGTCTTAAAAGAAAACTGTGTTCCAAGTTTTAGACCAGTACGCTAATTGTTAAGGAAGCAACCCCAAAATTGTCACATCCTTTTTGGCCTCAACACACCACAGTTACCCAAGTAGTATATAATGTAACATGTGATGTTTGAAAACATCCTTAAAGCAAACTATTTGCAAAATTTCAGACGAGTGCTATCATTTTTAAGCCTGCAACCCCATTATTTACACTTATGCTCTTTACACCCCTAAAAAAGGGTGACGCGCACATGGGATTCTGAGGGAATTGGAGTATGTTAATAAGCAGCCTTGTTAGGACGTACGTGCAAGTTATAAGCTCTAAATTATTTTTTCGAAGGTAGAATTCTAATTTTTGTCACTTACACCCTTTACACCCCTAAAAAATGGTGACGCGCACATGGGATTTTAGGGGACTTTGAGTATGTTAATAAGCAGCCTTGTTAGGATCTATGTGCAAATTTTCAGCTCTACATTATTTTTTTCAAGGTAGAATTCTATAATACCCGGGCTATAAACTTTGAAAACTGTTTTTGAATTTAGATAGCTAATTGTTAAGTGCCACAGTCATCCACGGTGATTCACTTGACGAAATTTAATGGACAATATTCATGATTGGACCATTATCATGATTGGACCATATCCATGATTGGACCTTATGCAATGGACCATTTCCCCTGGACCACTTGGAATGGACCATATTTATTGGACGAATTATTTATTAGACCAAAAGTATTGGACGTTATGTCCGCTAACCCAGGTATCTGTTGATTTTCTTTCAATTGGCGCGGTTGAAAGGGGCAGTAGACAATGACCTGAGATCGGTATGTGAATACCTTCATTGGGATTAGTATATTTCCCGCTCACTGTGCAAGGTAGTACACGTCAAGTTTGTCACCAGGAAGGATGCACAGTTAAAAAAAGTGACCACCAATGATTTCTATTCAAATAACAAAAACCACTGGCTTGACAATAGCGAAATCGGAGGTTCTGGATTCGGTTCTCTTTCAAAGGATCGGCCATAATTATCTCTTGCTCAAGAAAAATTACCATCACTAAAAGAAACTGTTAGTTTATACTACTTTTCTTACAAACCCATTATGAGAATGGCTAATCCTGAATATATATTCATGATTGAAGGTCCGTATGGTTTGGAGCTGTCTACTTTGTTAGGAGGTAAGTGGTTTGTAAAATAATGGAGATGATTGACAGCATTAGTCTCCAACAATAAGAAACAGTTCCTTTAAGTTCGCATTTGGACGGCGAGTAGTAGTCCGTAGGGGTAGCAGTTCCTGTGCAGGTATACTAATCCCAACAAAAGTATTCGCATACCGATTTCAGGTCATTGTCTACTGCCCCTTTCAACCACGCCAATTGAAAGAAAATCAACAGATATACTAGTCCCAACGAAAGTATTCGCATACCGACCTCAGGTCATTGTCTACTGCCCCTTTCAACCGCGCCAATTGAAAGAAAATCAACAGATATAGGCTACTAGTCCCAACAAAAGTATTTGCATACCGATCTCAGGTCATTGTCTACAGCCCGTTTCAACCGCGCCAATTGAAACAAAATCAACAGAAAGGCTGCCTGGCGTTCTTTCACACATTCATAAATGCACGGTTAGGCTTAGGGTCAAACGCATAGTCGTTCCTCACGTGCTCCTCAACTCAGCCTTTCTTCAGACTCGCCCAACCACCAATCACAGACAGACAGACAGACAGACAGACAGACAGACAGACAGACAGACCAATCAGTAGACATGGCAATACTGCTCTGTAATTGGTAGTTGGGCGAGGCTGAGTTGAGGAACACGTGAGGAACGACCATGCATTTGACCCTTAAGGCGGCCCCACACGGGCGAACATGTCGCGAGGGATGCTCGTGAACCCCACGTGAACCGCAGGCTCGCGAGCATGCTAGGCCCCACACGGGAGCACAACATGCTCGTGAACAACGCCCCTAAAATCCTAAAACCCACCTCAATTGCGATAGTTCCTCGTGCTCGGTAGCACGCACGCAATATGGCTCCATGCTATCTAAACATGCAATTGCTTGTGCTTGTATTATTATTTTACAAATAAATAAACAGAACAAAAAAGCGAACTCGAAAAATATGGGTTAAAGAATGGTTAAAAAAGCGAGAATCGCTTTCGCATAAAACTATTTAAGGATGGATGATTGGCATTTTGATGAGTTGGAAGAGCTTGTGCGGCCACTTATCGAAAGAAATAACACAATCATGAGACCTGCCATTACGGTCACCGAGGGATTAGCCTTCCTCCAGAAATTCCCTGATCGTATCTCTTAAATCTGTAATTTTCAATTGATTTAAAATTGAATATCAATAAATAAATAAATACAATATTGAATAAATTGAATACCGCGTACGACAGCGTCCTCCGAATTGTAAAGAACTTTGGACCCAACCCCAACCCAACCCCACAAAGTCAATGAGGTCTGCATACGCTTTCGCTGCCGTATCGGTATATGTATGGAGAAAGTTATAGAAACAACCCTGAATTTCAGAAAGAATTGCATCGTAAAGTCAAGGGTACAAAACAACATAAAACACATAGAAAGCGACTTTCATGCTGGGAGAACCATCTTGCTAGAAGACTATGATTGTTTGGGGAACTTCATTATCAGTGTTGCGTGTGAATAGTCTGCTACGTCAGAATAGTTTCATTAATATTTTTTTTTTTTTTTTTTTTTTTTTTTTAGTGAAAACATTCTAGCATGTAGTCTGGCGCAGAACATCAATTAACATTGTTAACCTTTGTCAATAGGACATAGCATCAAAATACTATAATTTTATATTTTACCAGTGCATCATATTACGTTTAATAGGACATAAGAACTGCGTGAAATGAGGATAATTTCATTCATATAATAATACTTCCATTTCAAAATGTCTTGGAAATGGTCAGATGTTGACAAGCAAGTGTGTGCAGCCCCCCACACGCTCGCACATGCTCGCGAGCACGAAGTTCACGAGCATGTCTCGAGACATGTTCGCGCGTGTGGGGGCCCCTTTAGTCGAGTGCACAGGCGGTTTGGCCCCACCCACCGTTACAGGTAACCAACGGAAGGTTTTAAATTATCCCCAGTGGACCTGTTTAGATAAGATGGTAGGTATTAGCGAGGTAGGACATTAAGTTGTCACCTTGGACTCGGCTGTGTCGTAAGCATCAGACGACTATAGGCACTGATTGAGATAACCTCCAACAGAATGCGGTAATCCGTGACGAGATCTATAACATCGACTGGACCGGAGCCTCGCCGAGCTTCAAGAAGTCGATGCTGATCATCATGAGTCGAACCAACGTCCCCCTGGAGATAAAACCCACGGGGCTAGACCCCATCTCGCTCAAGAACTTCGGCGAGGTAGGTCTCATTCGATCACGTCACAAGTATTTCAAATCCCGCTTCAGGCAGAAGTTTTTTAACTTTTCTAATATGGATTAAATTCCATTACTTCTTGGCTTAGAAATAAGTAAACGGTGACGTTGGAGCCGTCCTAGCAACGAAGCACTCAATAAATTCAAAGTTGTTCTGAATCGGCCTTGTTGATTCTGGCATTTGTCCGCAGGTGTTCGCACTGTCCAATCACTGATTCATATGTTTCGTATTTAAAATATCGATCTTTGATTGGTTATCGCTCACTCGTCGATGGTGTTCGAAGCCTACAGGGTTGGTTTAGTCGCTTTAATTAAAGTCTCCCACTGCAAATCAGTTTCGTCACTGAGTGGGTAGACTCTAAATGTCATAGTTCGGTTTACAAACTTATTTAAGATTTAATTTTCCTTACTGTTTTACTTAGGATCGCTGCCATTGGCCGGATTTATAAAACGTCGCCTCTCATTGGCTGGGCTAAGAATTTTGTTGTAAGAGCTATGGTTGCCTTTAATCTTAAATCATGCGAAAGATTGTAAACGCCATAAAGCTTTTGGCTTGATTTGATTTTGTTAAACCTTAAATAAGTGTGTAACCCGACCTTTACTTACAGTGCGGAATGCAGAGTCGACTTAAAGGTGATTAGTTTATGATTGGTATGGAGTTTGTTCTTCTTATAAACAATATAGCATATAATAAAACAAACTTCTATTTGTGGATTAGCTGTTAATTTTCGTTGTTGTTTTATTGTTATTATTCAAAATGGCGCTGACAGGAGGTTGCTTAGCAGCGCTATCTATGCTAGTATAGTATTTGTCGTGTTCTTCTAGGTAACGAAGATGGCCTACAACATGATATCCAATGTGAAGATGTTTGTCAAATGAATGAAGGAAGCGTTGTTTCTTCAGTGCCTCAAGCAGGGTTGTCAAATGCACTAGGTGGATTTTAGAGAACAGGACTTGAGGACATAGTGTTTGATTTAGTTTTTAGATTAAGATTTAGTATTATGTATGTATAGTCTACTCATTGTGTGGAAACAGGTTGAGTTGTTCTTGTTGAAACTGTTATGATTAATTAACTAAGTAATTTTGTTCAATATTATACTGTGTAATTTGTATGTAAAAAAATGACTAACGTACCCAATTCATAAATATACAATACAATAAAATACAATACAATAATAATACATTAGTTTGACATTTCCAAGCACGCCATCAGAACTTTTATATTATTAAGGCGCGTCTCCACTGCGTCGGCTTGGCCGATCGGCCTGGCCGCGTGGCAAAAGCCGCGCGGCTATAGCCGAATGGCTTGACCGTCTCCACTGCATTCGGCAGTACTAGAGAAAATGTATGACGACAAGACTTACTCATAGCCTCAGTAGCATTTATAATTGTTGCAGCAAATAAAAAACGCCGTAAACCACGCTTTTGGGTCATACGAGTTTCCGCAGTAGGGACAGATACAGTGCAAGTGATCTAATAAATGTCTGATATTGATCTGTTATCCTCGAATATAGGTGCAATACGGTTTTTATTAACTTTTTTAGAACGTCAAGTTGTGATTTCCAATATTTATTGGATTCAATTGGTCCAAAAATCGGTTAGCAGGATACAAACATCAACATCAGGTGTACTAAAACTTCATGTGTGCATGTGTTATCCCTTTGTCACTCAGTCAGCGTCCAACTGCCAGTCAATGACAATGCATGCACTGGGGGTGGCAGTTGGACCCACGATAGGCAATGTTGGGTTTATATTTTAAGTTGCGCGCGCTCAAATCTACCCCTTCCACCATACCACCCTGATTGGTTCCTTGAGCTCGACGAGGCATTCGGCACGATTTCCTTTGATATTTACCGACATTAGTCGGGAAACGATTCGGCCTGCCAATCGGCTTTTGCCAACGCAGTGGAGACGCGCCTTTATATTATTAGATACTATTATTATAACCTAGGAAACGTGAAGGGATAGTCTTGCCATAATTTACCTTCACCCGCTAGATGCCTCTGAAAATCACTTCTGAGCGGAGGGGAAATATTACTGCGTGGTGGTGGGGATAGTTCTACTCGAGACGTCGTTTGGTCACGTCGGCCCAAGGAATGAATGGAGAGCCCCCGCAGAGGTGCCTACAGTGGAGACCTCTCGGACAACGAAGCAGAATTTCCGTCGAAAACCTCTTCTGAGCGATGACCATATTTTGTACAACCCTTGGGAATCAGATTGCGGACTGTTGTATTCTGTTAAATACCCCGTACTAGTTTTATTATTTTTGCTTCTGGGTTTACGTAATTTCCACTTATCACAATCGTTTTTTAAATACATTTATGCATATTGTCACATTTTAATCGTCATTGTAGTAGGATTTTGAAGAAACATGTTATGTAATTCATGTATGCAGTATGCAAATCGTTTGATTCGCATTCATCTAATAATAACGCTACAAGAAAAATTAAAAAAGTTTCAAGCTCGTGGTGTTCTGATCTATATTAAGGAATAAGTTTCTGGACCGTTAATTCAAATAAAACATTAATTTATATTTGGAATTAGGGTAACGTTAGGTTACGTTAAGTTAGGCTAGGCTGGGCTAGGTTACTTTAGGTTTGGTTCGGCACCGTTCAGGTAGATATACGTCAAAAAAGATTCGGCGTTATTCCGGTGGTTTTACGTCGAAAATGTTTCGGCGTTGTTCCGGTGGATTTTCATTGAATACAGATTCGGCGTTATTCCAGTGGATTTTCATTGAAAACAGATTCGGCGTTATTCTGGGAGTTGAACGTCGAAAACATTTCGGCGTTATTCCGGTGGATTTTTAGTGAAAAAAGATTCGGCATTTGTCGGTGGTTTAACGTTGAACAACATTTGGCGGTATTCCGGTGGTTTAACGTCAAAACTTTACCAAAGTAATAACACCGAAACTTTTTCGATGTAAAACCACCGGATTAACGCCGAATCTTTTTCAACGTTAACTCAACGGAATAACGCCGATTTTTTTTTGACGTACATCCAATCGAACAACCCCAAATCTTTTCGACGTTATTCTACTGGTCCAGCGCCGATCATTTTCCGCGTTACACACGGGTAAGTTAAGGATGGGTTAGGTAATTGGTTAGGTTAGGTTAGGTTAGGTTACGTTAGGTTATGTTTGGCTGGGTTAGGCTAGGTAAGGTTTGGCATTGTTCGGGTGGATAAACGTCAAAAAGATTGGGCATAATTCCGCTGGTTAACGTCGAAAAAGTTCGGCGTTATTCCGGTTGGTTTATGTTAAAAAGTTTTAAATGTTATTCAGACCCACAGTAATAACGCCGAAACTTGTTTGACGTAAAACCACCAGAATAACGCCGAACCTTTGTTCAATAAAAACCCACCGGAATAACGCCGAAACGTTTTCGACGTAAAACCACCAAATGACGCCGAATCTTTTTTGACGTAAATCCACCTGAACGTCGGTAAACCTAACCCAACCTAGCCTATCCTAACCTTACCTAGCCTACCTAACCTAAACTATCCTAACCTAACCTTACCTAACCTAACCTAACATAACCTAACCTAACCTAACCTAACCTAACCTAACCTAACCTAACCTAACCTAACCTAACCTAACCTAACCTAACCTAACCTAACCTAACCTAACCTAACCTACCCTAACCTAACCTAACCTAACCTAACCTCACCTAACCTAACCTAACCTAACCTAACCTAACCTAACCTAACCTAACCGTACCTAACCTAACCTAACTTAACCTAACCCAACCTAAAAAACCCGTGTATTACGCAAAAATGATTCGGCGTTTGTCCAGTAGAATAACAACAAAAATATTAGGAGTTTGTCAGTCGGATCTACGCTGAAAAGATACGGCAATGTTCGGTTGTATGTACGTCAACAAAATCGGCGTTATTCCAATGTGTTTATAAAAACCGATTCGACGTTAAGCCACCGGAATACCGCCGAATGTTGTACGACGTTAAACTACCGGAATTACGCCGAATCTTTTTTCAATGAAAAGCCACCGGAAAAACGCCGAACATTTTTTCAACGAAAATCCACCGGAATAACGCCAAAACAATTTCGACGACAAGCACCGGAATAACGCCGAAACTTTTTCGACGTAAAACCACCGGAATAACGCTGAATCTGTTTCGACGTAAATCTACCTGATCGGCGCCGAACCTAACCTAACCTAACCTAACCGAACCTAACCTAACCTAACCTAACCTAGCCTTACCTAACCCAACCTAACCTAACCTTACCTAACCTAACCTAACCTAACATACTAACCTTACCTAACCTAACCTAACCTAACCTAACCTAACCTAACCTAACCTAACCTAAACTAACCTAACCTAAGCTAACCTAACCTTACCTAACCTAACCTAACCTAACCTAACCAAACCTAACCCAACCTAACCTAACCTTACCTAACCTAACCTAACCTAACTTAAGCTAACCTTACCTAACCTAACCTAGCCTAACCTAACCTAACCTAACCTAACCTAACCTAACCTAACCTAACCTAACCTAACCTAACCTAACCTAACCTAACCTAACCTAACCTAACCTAACCTAACCTAACTTACCCTAACCTAACCTAACATCCTAACCTAACCTAACCTAACCTAACCTAACCTAACCTAACCTAACCTAACCTAACCTAGCCTAACCTAACCTAACCTAACCTAACCTAATCTAACCTAACCTAACCTAACCTAACCTAACCTAACCTAACCTAACCTAACCTAACCTAACCTAACCTAACCTAACCTAACCTAACCTAACCAAACCTAACCTAACCTAACCTAACCTAACCTAACCTAACCTAACCTAACCTAACCTAACCTAACCTAACCTAACCTAACCTAACCTAGCCTTACCTAGCCAAACCTAACTCAACCTAAACTAACCCGTGTATTACGCGGAAAATGATTCGGCGTTGGTCCAGTAGAATATTCGCTGTTTGTCAGTCGGATCTACACCAATGTCAAAGAAATCAACACGTGATAGGCCTAGTACACCACCTTCTCCTAATTCTATAACTTTACCGTAACACATAACGCACGTTTACTTTAGTTACAGTGTAGATGGATGCTCTTTCAGTACTGTTTTCTATTTCCCTGTAGACAACCTCTCTTCTTGGTACTAATTAGTTTATTCTTCCTGTTACATAGAGCGCGTGAGAAATTAAACCGTAGCTGGAAGCCGGCCGGAGACCTTTAAATTTACAGAGTTATAACCTAATATTTATTTATAAAAGTATTAAAGATATCTCCCCCCCGCTCTCTCTCTCTCTCTCTCTCTCTCTCTCTCTCTCTCTCTCTCTCTCTCTCTCTCTCTCTCTCTCTCTCTCTCTCGGCGGGGATCGAGCCGCAGAACACAAAGCATACCCAACACTTGTTTACAAACAATGCACGCCGGATACATTAATTAAACATGACAGACCTCACAGAGCTCGCGCTCGGAGACATTTTGCACTCTTATAAGTTATAACTAATTATTTATTTATAAGAAAACCATTATAGATATTCCTTCCAAAATAAACGCAATCGAACCACAATCATCGTATTTATTTATATTATTATCAAGGTTATTTTTATTTTTAATATTTACAGAGATACGGCCGGCGGATTATACCTCCCCCCTACTACTGATATAAAATAAAACATTAGAGGAACGCTTGTAGTGTGTTCTACTTTCTGTCGTGTAACATGAGCGGTAACGCCCTCTACTGCATTATTTATCAGGAATGTTTGGAATACAGCTCAACAATGTTTTGCTCGGAACGTTAATTTTAGATTTATGCAATTAATGTACGTTTGTGTATGAGTGATCAACGAGGAACTAATGGCCGTATGCACAGTCAAGTGTACAGTGAAGTACAATATTAGTTGCTATGGAATTGTTGTATTAAATATCATTTTCCATAAAAAGGACAAACTCAATACCAAACATTAACAAATTCTATACTTAACCCGACTGTGTATTCGGGCCTTGATAAAGAATCTCAATGTGGTGTAGATTATAGTTTATAATTATAATGAAAACTGATTTATTTTATTAATACATATCTAAATATAGTAATAGAAAGACATAACACATACCAATACAGACCACACATTGCACAAACATAGGCAGAATGTATTTTGATAGTCAAAATAATGATAATAATATTAATAATAATAATAATAATAATAATAATAATAGTTATTATTATTATTTTTATTATATAAATAACAATAATAATAAAATCTTCGTTGGAATCCCTGTTCAAGTGCGCATACATTACAATTTAAAACTAAAATTAATACTGATTAGATGAGCGTAGCGAAGCGGAGTGAATCTCTCCATACAACTCGATCGGCGCTTTGTCTGTGTGTGTGTGTGTGTATGTGCGCTAAATTTTGTTCGTCGCGCACAAGTCAAACGGCTTGACGTATTTGGCTGAAAATTTCGGTCAACATTTGTGACCACTAAACTCGATGCTGTTAACATAACCAGCAAAATTCGTCAAGATGCCAACCTACAAAAAATTCATTACTGAAAAATAAAATTTGTTTATTTATTTAATTAAATGAAAACTTACCAACGGATTTAAATAATGTTTCTTTTGTAGGTTTATATAAACCGTACCAACAATTGACAATAATTTTAAAATTGTACGTTTATCCGCCATATTATAAAAAAATATTGTTTATTTACAACAATAATTTCTTCATTTTTACAGTGTTCCGCCGATATGATTCGCATTTGCGGACTTTTGCAATTAGATGCACATAGTATAAACCAAAAAATAGCGTACGTAACAATACCTATGCTCTACTATTTGGAATCTCGATAGCTGTCATAAAATGGCTACAATGACATAAGATGCCAACCTACAAAAAATTAACAACTGAAACACATGTTTTGTTATTTATTTAATTAAATTAAAACTTACACACGGATATTAATGATTTTTTTTATGCAGGTCCACATCAATACTACCAACACTCGACATTAGTTTCAAAATTGTAGCTTTCGCCATGTTATAAACAAATATTGTTTATTTACGGTAGACATTTTCTTCATTTTTACAGTGTTCCACCGATATGATTCGCATTTGCGGACCATTGAAGTTAGATGCACATAGTATGCTGCCGAAATGGCTTACGCAGTCAGACCTTTCTCACTATGTATTTGGAATTATGATTTCTAGCATAGTATGGCTACAATGACGTGTTATGTTTTATGACTTTCACGGCAAACATGCAAATGTTAACAACGAACTTGGTCGACAAATTAAAAAGCTTTTATTATGATTTAAAAGCGGGTAATTGTATGATAAATTATTATTACATTTTAGATTTAGTCTGTATCTACATTATAGAACTTTCCATACACTGATAGGTTTAATAGTTTATGAATTAGAGCCTATTGAGTAGACCACGGTTGAATGAAATTATGCGTAAATCCATCAACTTGAAGGTTTTAATTTCTTTAAAGAAAACTTCTTAACGGATTTAAATTATATTTCGTGCATTTATTAGCAACATATCAAGAAATAATATACCTAAGTTATAATGTTGTAACTTGATCCGCCATCTTGTAAAAAAATCATATGTTTACTATAAAGGTATTTTTTTTTAAAAAAGAGGAATATGATATGCAAATGATTTATTTGATTTGATACATTGAAAAAAATCGCTCATCTGTCAACGCGGAGCGTTTTCCTAGTATAATTGAATTTATTTATAACATCTCTAGCTATAGTAATATAAACTCATAACACGTACCAAGGCAGACCACAAAAAGCACAAACATAGAATTACATGTATGATAGTAACAATAATGTTTTGTGGGGATCCCAGTTATAGCGTACACAACACGTTTACCTGATGTGCCCCTCTTCAGGTGACTAACTAGGTACATGAGGGTGTTTGGATAGTTCGGATGGTATGTTTGATAAGTTGACTCAGTCCCAGCACTCGCCTTTACGACTGAGGAAAATCTTGACGAAAACCTTTGGTCAGAACAGCCGGTGGCCGGAATCGAACCGATGACCTCCCAATTAAAGTCTTGCGTCTTACCGCTGAGCCACTTGTATCGTTGTATTTTGATAAGCTCGGACTTGATAAACTCACTACACATATATGTATTAAGTTAGCTAAACGAGCGAAGTAGCTTCAGAAGAGAGGTTTATAATACGCTTGTCTTCTAAATCTAAAATACAATGAGACACCAACTTGGCTTAAGTAATTTATGATAAAAATGTAACTAAGATCAAAAGTTTTTATGTCAATAAGTTGTGATTATTGGCTAAACAGGAAAAGTGCTTTTTAAGTAATTTACATATTAAATTAGAGATAACTGTCAAAGTACAGTGCTAATTGTCTGACTAACATGAATAGTGCTTTAAATGGAACTTACATATTGACCTTAAGAGATAACTGTCAAAGTACAGTGCTAATCGTCTGACTACCATGAATAGTGCTTTTAATGGAACTTACAGATTGACCTTAAGAGATAACTGTCAAAGTACAGTGCTAATCGTCTGACTAACATGAATAGTGCTTTTAATGGAACTTATATATTTACGTTAAGAGATAACTGTCAAAGTACAGTGTTAATCGTCTGACTAACATGAATAGTGCTTTTAATATAACTGTCAAAGTACAGTGCTAATCATTTGTTGTTTGTTTACGGTCATGAAGTGAAATTATCGATGTGATATGTTGCAAATTCAATTGAATCTTTTCGAGCCGAAAAAGTATCATACATTAAGGGTAACAAAAGTTTACAACAATTTCTTGCACAAGTCTCTTGAACAAACTACACAAATTGTCTTTACAAATATCCCAGTGGCCAAAATTGGTTCAAGCTCCTTGACGGCTCTTAGAAAAAATATTTTAAAATAATCTTTAATTTTGTTTACCACAAATTATCTTCCTTAAATCTGGCTAAAGCATCAAATGAGTTTATTTAGCAATCTTCGTCTTAAAGCTTGTCTACTCTCGGCTGATTACTTGACCGTAGACTCAATTGTAGCCAACATTTTATAGGCAGTGTTGGATATCTGAAAAAACGTGTTTGATTTATGCAATTTCACAATATAATATTCATGTTCATCATAAAATTGAAACAATATATCCGGTTCAAATGGATAAAAAAAAAATGCCCCTAGAACATAATCGCATTTGTTTTATTCTGAATTCTACCGGGAACAGGGAACATATTAGCCGCTCACGTCTACCTCACCAGAGCAATCTGTCAGTCTGCAAACCAAACCCGACCAGCAGCAGGTCACTCCAGTGCGTTCGGCAACTATGCCAAAGTAACCCGGTTTTATGACCCCATCACCAAAAAAGTGACCTGCCTCGCGAGCAGGGTAAGTAAGGATTTGGCGAAAAATACAATATTATATGATTTTGACGGTGATGATAAAGTGGCTGTGGATGATGCATGTTGATATTTTGGCGCAAAACCGTGTGTTGGCGCCTAGCTGCTGAGAGGGCTGGGTCAACTCAACAGTTAGGGGGGCGGGAGAGAAGTGGACAGCTAGCGCTTAGCTGCTGAGAGGGCTGGGTCAACTCAACAGTTAGGGGGGCGGGAGACAAGTGGACAGTTGGCGCCTAGCTGCTGAGAGGGCTGGGTCAACTCAACAGTTAGGGGGGCGGGAGAGAAGTGGACAGTTGGCGCCTAGCTGCTGAGAGGGCTGGGTCAACTCAACAGTTAGGGGGGCGGGAGAGAAGTGGACAGTTGGCGCCCAGCTGCTGAGAGGGCTGGGTCAACTCAACAGTTAGGGGGGCGGGAGAGAAGTGGACAGTTGGCGCCTAGCTGCTGAGAGGGCTGGGTCAACTCAACAGTCAGGGGGGCGGGAGAGAAGTGGACAGTTGGCGCCTAGCTGCTGAGAGGGCTGGGTCAACTCAACAGTTAGGGGGGCGGGAGACAAGTGGACAGTTAGCGCCTAGCTGCTGAGAGGGCTGGGTCAACTCAACAGTTAGGGGGGCGGGAGAGAAGTGGACAGTTGGCGCCCAGCTGCTGAGAGGGCTGGGTCAACTCAACAGTTAGGGGGGCGGGAGAGAAGTGGACAGTTGGCGCCCAGCTGCTGAGAGGGCTGGGTCAACTCAACAGTTAGGGGGGCGGGAGAGAAGTGGACAGTTGGCGCCTAGCTGCTGAGAGGGCTGGGTCAACTCAACAGTTAGGGGGGCGGGAGAGAAGTGGACAGTTAGCGCCTAGCTGCTGAGAGGGCTGGGTCAACTCAACAGTTAGGGGGGCGGGAGAGAAGTGGACAGTTGGCGCCCAGCTGCTGAGAGGGCTGGGTCAACTCAACAGTTAGGGGGGCGGGAGAGAAGTGGACAGTTGGCGCCTAGCTGCTGAGAGGGCTGGGTCAACTCAACAGTTAGGGGGGCGGGAGACAAGTGGACAGTTAGCGCCTAGCTGCTGAGAGGGCTGGGTCAACTCAACAGTTAGGGGGGCGGGAGAGAAGTGGACAGTTAGCGCCTAGCTGCTGAGAGGGCTGGGTCAACTCAACAGTTAGGGGGGCGGGAGAGAAGTGGACAGTTGGCGCCTAGCTGCTGAGAGGGCTGGGTCAACTCAACAGTTAGGGGGGCGGGAGAGAAGTGGACAGTTGGCGCCTAGCTGCTGAGAGGGCTGGGTCAACTCAACAGTCAGGGGGGCGGGAGAGAAGTGGACAGTTGGCGCCTAGCTGCTGAGAGGGCTGGGTCAACTCAACAGTTAGGGGGGCGGGAGAGAAGTGGACAGTTGGCGCCTAGCTGCTGAGAGGGCTGGGTCAACTCAACAGTCAGGGGGGCGGGAGAGAAGTGGACAGTTAGCGCCTAGCTGCTGAGAGGGCTGGGTCAACTCAACAGTCAGGGGGGCGGGAGAGAAGTGGACAGTTGGCGCCCAGCTGCTGAGAGGGCTGGGTCAACTCAACAGTCAGGGGGGCGGGAGAGAAGTGGACAGTTAGCGCCTAGCTGCTGAGAGGGCTGGGTCAACTCAACAGTTAGGGGGGCGGGAGAGAAGTGGACAGTTGGCGCTTAGCTGCTGAGAGGGCTGGGTCAACTCAACAGTCAGGGGGGCGGGAGAGAAGTGGACAGTTGGCGCCTAGCTGCTGAGAGGGCTGGGTCAACTCAACAGTTAGGGGGGCGGGAGAGAAGTGGACAGTTGGCGCCCAGCTGCTGAGAGGGCTGGGTCAACTCAACAGTCAGGGGGGCGGGAGACAAGTGGACAGTTGGCGCCTAGCTGCTGAGAGGGCTGGGTCAACTCAACAGTCAGGGGGGCGGGAGAGAAGTGGACAGTTGGCGCCCAGCTGCTGAGAGGGCTGGGTCAACTCAACAGTAAGGGGGGCGGGAGACAAGTGGACAGTTAGCGCCTAGCTGCTGAGAGGGCTGGGTCAACTCAACAGTCAGGGGGGCGGGAGAGAAGTGGACAGTTGGCGCCTAGCTGCTGAGAGGGCTGGGTCAACTCAACAGTCAGGGGGGCGGGAGACAAGTGGACAGTTGGCGCCTAGCTGCTGAGAGGGCTGGGTCAACTCAACAGTTAGGGGGGCGGGAGAGAAGTGGACAGTTAGCGCCTAGCTGCTGAGAGGGCTGGGTCAACTCAACAGTTAGGGGGGCGGGAGAGAAGTGGACAGTTAGCGCCTAGCTGCTGAGAGGGCTGGGTCAACTCAACAGTTAGGGGGGCGGGAGAGAAGTGGACAGTTGGCGCCTAGCTGCTGAGAGGGCTGGGTCAACTCAACAGTTAGGGGGGCGGGAGAGAAGTGGACAGTTAGCGCCTAGCTGCTGAGAGGGCTGGGTCAACTCAACAGTCAGGGGGGCGGGAGAGAAGTGGACAGTTGGCGCCCAGCTGCTGAGAGGGCTGGGTCAACTCAACAGTTAGGGGGGCGGGAGAGAAGTGGACAGTTGGCGCCCAGCTGCTGAGAGGGCTGGGTCAACTCAACAGTTAGGGGGGCGGGAGAGAAGTGGACAGTTGGCGCCTAGCTGCTGAGAGGGCTGGGTCAACTCAACAGTTAGGGGGGCGGGAGAGAAGTGGACAGTTGGCGCCCAGCTGCTGAGAGGGCTGGGTCAACTCAACAGTTAGGGGGGCGGGAGAGAAGTGGACAGTTAGCGCCTAGCTGCTGAGAGGGCTGGGTCAACTCAACAGTTAGGGGGGCGGGAGAGAAGTGGACAGTTGGCGCCTAGCTGCTGAGAGGGCTGGGTCAACTCAACAGTTAGGGGGGCGGGAGAGAAGTGGACAGTTGGCGCCCAGCTGCTGAGAGGGCTGGGTCAACTCAACAGTCAGGGGGGCGGGAGAGAAGTGGACAGTTAGCGCCTAGCTGCTGAGAGGGCTGGGTCAACTCAACAGTTAGGGGGGCGGGAGAGAAGTGGACAGTTGGCGCCCAGCTGCTGAGAGGGCTGGGTCAACTCAACAGTCAGGGGGGCGGGAGAGAAGTGGACAGTTAGCGCCTAGCTGCTGAGAGGGCTGGGTCAACTCAACAGTCAGGGGGGCGGGAGACAAGTGGACAGTTGGCGCCTAGCTGCTGAGAGGGCTGGGTCAACTCAACAGTTAGAAGGGCGGGAGAGAAGTGGACAGTTAGCGCCTAGCTGCTGAGAGGGCTGGGTCAACTCAACAGTTAGGGGGGCGGGAGAGAAGTGGACAGTTGGCGCCTAGCTGCTGAGAGGGCTGGGTCAACTCAACAGTTAGGGGGGCGGGAGAGAAGTGGACAGTTGGCGCCCAGCTGCTGAGAGGGCTGGGTCAACTCAACAGTCAGGGGGGCGGGAGACAAGTGGACAGTTGGCGCCTAGCTGCTGAGAGGGCTGGGTCAACTCAACAGTCAGGGGGGCGGGAGACAAGTGGACAGTTGGCGCCTAGCTGCTGAGAGGGCTGGGTCAACTCAACAGTCAGGGGGGCGGGAGACAAGTGGACAGTTGGCGCCTAGCTGCTGAGAGGGCTGGGTCAACTCAACAGTTAGGGGGGCGGGAGAGAAGTGGACAGTTGGCGCCTAGCTGCTGAGAGGGCTGGGTCAACTCAACAGTTAGGGGGGCGGGAGAGAAGTGGACAGTTGGCGCCTAGCTGCTGAGAGGGCTGGGTCAACTCAACAGTTAGGGGGGCGGGAGAGAAGTGGACAGTTAGCGCCTAGCTGCTGAGAGGGCTGGGTCAACTCAACAGTCAGGGGGGCGGGACAGAAGTGGACAGTTAGCGCCCAGCTGCTGAGAGGGCTGGGTCAACTCAACAGTTAGGGGGGCGGGAGAGAAGTGGACAGTTAGCGCCCAGCTGCTGAGAGGGCTGGGTCAACTCAACAGTCAGGGGGGCGGGAGAGAAGTGGACAGTTAGCGCCTAGCTGCTGAGAGGGCTGGGTCAACTCAACAGTTAGGGGGGCGGGAGAGAAGTGGACAGTTGGCGCCCAGCTGCTGAGAGGGCTGGGTCAACTCAACAGTCAGGGGGGCGGGAGACAAGTGGACAGTTGGCGCCCAGCTGCTGAGAGGGCTGGGTCAACTCAACAGTTAGGGGGGCGGGAGAGAAGTGGACAGTTGGCGCCTAGCTGCTGAGAGGGCTGGGTCAACTCAACAGTCAGGGGGGCGGGAGACAAGTGGACAGTTGGCGCCCAGCTGCTGAGAGGGCTGGGTCAACTCAACAGTTAGGGGGGCGGGAGAGAAGTGGACAGTTAGCGCCTAGCTGCTGAGAGGGCTGGGTCAACTCAACAGTTAGGGGGGCGGGAGAGAAGTGGACAGTTGGCGCCTAGCTGCTGAGAGGGCTGGGTCAACTCAACAGTCAGGGGGGCGGGAGAGAAGTGGACAGTTGGCGCCCAGCTGCTGAGAGGGCTGGGTCAACTCAACAGTTAGGGGGGCGGGAGAGAAGTGGACAGTTGGCGCCTAGCTGCTGAGAGGCTGGGTCAACTCAACAGTTAGGGGGGCGGGAGCGAAGTGGACAGTTAGCGCCTAGCTGCTGAGAGGGCTGGGTCAACTCAACAGTTAGGGGGGCGGGAGAGAAGTGGACAGTTAGCGCCTAGCTGCTGAGAGGGCTGGGTCAACTCAACAGTTAGGGGGGCGGGAGAGAAGTGGACAGTTGGCGCCTAGCTGCTGAGAGGGTTGGGTCAACTCAACAGTTAGGGGGGCGGGAGAGAAGTGGACAGTTAGCGCCTAGCTGCTGAGAGGGCTGGGTCAACTCAACAGTTAGGGGGGCGGGAGAGAAGTGGACAGTTGGCGCCTAGCTGCTGAGAGGGCTGGGTCAACTCAACAGTTAGGGGGGCGGGAGAGAAGTGGACAGTTAGCGCCTAGCTGCTGAGAGGGCTGGGTCAACTCAACAGTCAGGGGGGCGGGAGAGAAGTGGACAGTTGGCGCCCAGCTGCTGAGAGGGCTGGGTCAACTCAACAGTCAGGGGGGCGGGAGAGAAGTGGACAGTTAGCGCCTAGCTGCTGAGAGGGCTGGGTCAACTCAACAGTTAGGGGGGCGGGAGAGAAGTGGACAGTTGGCGCCTAGCTGCTGAGAGGGCTGGGTCAACTCAACAGTTAGGGGGGCGGGAGAGAAGTGGACAGTTAGCGCCTAGCTGCTGAGAGGGCTGGGTCAACTCAACAGTCAGGGGGGCGGGAGACAAGTGGACAGTTGGCACCTAGCTGCTGAGAGGGCTGGGTCAACTCAACAGTTAGGGGGGCGGGAGAGAAGTGGACAGTTGGCGCCTAGCTGCTGAGAGGGCTGGGTCAACTCAACAGTTAGGGGGGCGGGAGAGAAGTGGACAGTTGGCGTCTAGCTGCTGAGAGGCTGGGTCAACTCAACAGTTAGGGGGGCGGGAGAGAAGTGGACAGTTGGCGCCCAGCTGCTGAGAGGGCTGGGTCAACTCAACAGTTAGGGGGGCGGGAGAGAAGTGGACAGTTGGCGCCTAGCTGCTGAGAGGGCTGGGTCAACTCAACAGTTAGGGGGGCGGGAGAGAAGTGGACAGTTAGCGCCTAGCTGCTGAGAGGGCTGGGTCAACTCAACAGTTAGGGGGGCGGGAGAGAAGTGGACAGTTAGCGCCTAGCTGCTGAGAGGGCTGGGTCAACTCAACAGTTAGGGGGGCGGGAGAGAAGTGGACAGTTGGCGCCTAGCTGCTGAGAGGGCTGGGTCAACTCAACAGTTAGGGGGGCGGGAGAGAAGTGGACAGTTGGCGCCCAGCTGCTGAGAGGGCTGGGTCAACTCAACAGTTAGGGGGGCGGGAGAGAAGTGGACAGTTAGCGCCTAGCTGCTGAGAGGGCTGGGTCAACTCAACAGTTAGGGGGGCGGGAGAGAAGTGGACAGTTGGCGCCTAGCTGCTGAGAGGGCTGGGTCAACTCAACAGTTAGGGGGGCGGGAGAGAAGTGGACAGTTGGCGCCTAGCTGCTGAGAGGGCTGGGTCAACTCAACAGTTAGGGGGGCGGGAGAGAAGTGGACAGTTGGCGCCCAGCTGCTGAGAGGGCTGGGTCAACTCAACAGTCAGGGGGGCGGGAGAGAAGTGGACAGTTAGCGCCTAGCTGCTGAGAGGGCTGGGTCAACTCAACAGTTAGGGGGGCGGGAGAGAAGTGGACAGTTGGCGCCCAGCTGCTGAGAGGGCTGGGTCAACTCAACAGTTAGGGGGGCGGGAGAGAAGTGGACAGTTGGCGCCTAGCTGCTGAGAGGGCTGGGTCAACTCAACAGTCAGGGGGGCGGGAGAGAAGTGGACAGTTGGCGCCCAGCTGCTGAGAGGGCTGGGTCAACTCAACAGTCAGGGGGGCGGGAGAGAAGTGGACAGTTAGCGCCTAGCTGCTGAGAGGGCTGGGTCAACTCAACAGTTAGGGGGGTGGGAGGGAAGTGGACAGTTAGCGCCCAGCTGCTGAGAGGGCTGGGTCAACTCAACAGTTAGGGGGGCGGGAGAGAAGTGGACAGCTAGCGCTTAGCTGCTGAGAGGGTTGGGTCAACTCAACAGTTAGGGGGGTGGGAGGGAAGTGGACAGTTGGCGCCTAGCTGCTGAGAGGGCTGGGTCAACTCAACAGTTAGGGGGGCGGGAGAGAAGTGGACAGTTAGCGCCTAGCTGCTGAGAGGGCTGGGTCAACTCAACAGTTAGGGGGGCGGGAGAGAAGTGGACAGTTAGCGCCCAGCTGCTGAGAGGGCTGGGTCAACTCAACAGTTAGGGGGGCGGGAGAGAAGTGGACAGCTAGCGCTTAGCTGCTGAGAGGGTTGGGTCAACTCAACAGTTAGGGGGGCGGGAGAGAAGTGGACAGTTGGCGCCCAGCTGCTGAGAGGGCTGGGTCAACTCAACAGTTAGGGGGGCGGGAGAGAAGTGGACAGTTGGCGCCCAGCTGCTGAGAGGGCTGGGTCAACTCAACAGTTAGGGGGGCGGGAGAGAAGTGGACAGCTAGCGCTTAGCTGCTGAGAGGGTTGGGTCAACTCAAAAGTTAGGGGGGCGGGAGAGAAGTGGACAGTTGGCGCCCAGCTGCTGAGAGGGCTGGGTCAACTCAACAGTTAGGGGGGCGGGAGAGAAGTGGACAGCTAGCGCTTAGCTGCTGAGAGGGTTGGGTCAACTCAACAGTTAGGGGGGCGGGAGAGAAGTGGACAGTTAGCGCTTTTTTGTGAGAAGGAGAAGAGTATAAGAAATGGAAGCTGCAATATCGTTGCCACTTACCGGACATCGGCGTCTGTGCGGAGTGTGTGGTACCTGGGTAGGCGGCGAAAACCGGGGCTCGAACTGTAGCTTGGCGGAGCTCGGCGAAAAGACGTCCGCTCTCACTCGCGTTGACTATATTAGTGGCTAGCGATACAGCACTGGAGAGGTAGTAGGGGTGAGTGGTGAGGAGACGTGGATGGAAATGCGCAAACCAAAATTTGGGCGCGAACACCGTGTTTTTAAGCAGACTATTTATGAATTGCATGAAGAAAGTAAGTACATCTGGCAGTAAAAAAATTTAAAAAAATTAGAAGGTTAGGTTTAGCTATGCAAGCGCACGGCATCTATTTGTAAGCAAACCCTTCTTAGAAACGCTTTCGTTTACTTGGGTTGAAAACTGTGACCCGGTGAAGTAGGGTCACGTGACATTACTGATCGCACGGGTTACTCAGGCGAGGTTAACGAAAGCGGCTATTGTGGCTGTAAGGGATGTTATTAAATCTGCAGATACACTTTTAAAAACATTATAGTACTTTATAACTTTGTACTGGAATTAAAATGCTTTAAGCTATTTGTATGAATAGTAAATTGTAACGACATAAGAAAGCAACAACTCGTACAGCAATGGATAAAGTAGAAGGGGCAGTTTACCACAAAATTGAATAACACTTGCAGTAAAGCTCGTTGCAGTTTCAATAGTACACAGTTATGCACAGTGTACTGGAAGGATAGAATTTGTCTTAAAATTTATATTTCAGGTGAAACTACTTGAAAATTTGATTCAAAATTAATACTTTTGAATTATGTACATCACAACGCTTAAAAAATTGTTGGTCGCAGTTACTTTTCAATATATATTGAACAGCACTAAACTGATGTAGAACAGCTCTAAGGAAGTTATATACAAGTTGAAATAAAAACTCGAATCTGAACAAGTATTGATAGCTTTGATAGTTAAAGTGGAAAATAAATATTATAAGTCAGAAAATATAATGGTCAAAAATTATAGAAATATATTGTCGCATAAATACCATAATGCTTCATATATTGACAACATTTTGCATTTTAAGGAGGACACGAAATCATTATGTCATATTAACGTCACTTTCAAATAATCTATCTTAACAATGATATATTCGCTGAGTTTAGTACTCTGATTATCTTACACGTGAAACACCTCCAAGTCGTATAAACTGTTTATTCTGAAAAAAAAAAAAAAAAAAAAAAAAATCGAATTATTTTTTAATTTTTAGAGAAATCTCACCTGACCAAAGTTCTCGACAGAAAGAGGATTCAGCCCTGTAGGCTTTATCACCATTGGTCGGTTGATTCTGGCCATGATGGTCACTAGCGACCGCTTGAAGCTCAGCGAGGCTTCCAGCCAATCACAGTTGTAGACAGCTTCGCCCACAGCATCAGCCTGTAACATGAGAGTATCATGAGCATTGACCGCTTGAAGCTCGGCAAGGCTTCCAGCCAATCACAGTTGTAGACAGCCTTGCCCACAGCATCAGCCTGTAACATGGTAGTACAATGAGCATTGACTGCTTGAAGCTCGGCGAGGCTTCCAGCCAATCACAGTTGTAGACACCCTTGCCCACAGCATCAGCCTGTAACATGGTAGTAGAATGAGCATTGACTGCTTGAAGCTCGGCGAGACTTCCAGCCAATCACAGTTGTAGATAGCCTCGCCCACAGCTGTTGCCTGTAACATGGGAGTATCATTAGCATTGATCGATTGAAGCTAGGCGAGGCTTCCAGCCAATCACAGTTGTTGACAGCCTCGCCCACAGCATCAGCCTGAAACATGGGAGTATCATTAGCATTGACCGCTTGAAGCTCGGCGAGGCTTCCAGCCAATCACAGTTGTAGACAGCTTCGCCCACAGCATCAGCCTGTAACATGGGAGTATCATGAGCATTGACCGCTTGAAGCTCGGCAAGGCTTCCAGCCAATCACAGTTGAAGACAGCCTCGCCCACAGCATCAGCCTGTAACATGGGAGTATCATGAGCATTGACCGCTTGAAGCTCGGCGAGGCTTCCAGCCAATCATGGTTGTTGACAGCCTCGCTCACAGCCGCAGCCTGTAACATGGGAGTATCATGAGCATTGACCGCTTGAAGCTGGGAAAGCCTTCCAGCCAATCACAGTTGTAGAGAGCCTCGCCCACAGCATCAGCCTGTAACATGGCAGTATCATGAGCATTGACCGCTTGAAGCTCGGCGAGGCTCCCAGCCAATCACAGTTGTAGACAGCCTCGCTTACAGCTGTAGCCTGAAACATGGGAGTATAATGAGCATTGACTGCTTGAAGCTCGGCGAGGCTTCCAGCCAATCACAGTTGTAGCGAGCCTCGTTCACAGCATCAGCCTGTTACATGGTAGTATCATAAGCATTGACCGCTTGAAGCTCGGCGAGGCTTCCAGCCAATCACAGTTGTAGACAGCCTCACCCACAGCATCAGCCTGTAACATGGGAGTATCATGAGCATTGACCGCTTGAAGCTCGGCGAGGCTTCCAGCCAATCACAGTTGTAGACAGCCTCGCATACAGCTGCAGCCTGTAACATGGGAGTATAATGAGCATTGACCGCTTGAAGCTCGGCGAGGCTTCCAGCCAATCACAGTTGTAGACAGCCTCGCATACAGCTGCAGCCTGTAACATGGGAGTATCATGAGCATTGACCGCTTGAAGCGTGGCGAGGCTTCCAGCCAATCACAGTTGTAGACAGCCTCGCATACAGCTGCAGCCTGTAACATGGGAGTATCATGAGCATTGACCGCTTGAAGCTCGGCGAGGCTTCCAGCCAATCACAGTTGTAGACAGCCTCGCCCACAGCTGCAGCCTGTAACATGGGAGTATCATGAGCATTGACCGCTTGAAGCTCGGTGAGGCTTCCAGCCAATCACAGTTGTTGACAGCCTCGCCCACAGCTGCAGCCTGTTACATGAGAGTATCATTAGCATTGATCGCTTGAAGCTAGGCGAGGCTTCCAGCCAATCACAGTTGTTGACAGCCTCGCCCACAGCATCAGCCTGTAACATGGGAGTATCATTAGCATTGACCGCTTGAAGCTCGGCGAGGCTTCTAGCCAATCACAGTAGTAGACAGCCTCGCTCACAGCTGCAACCTGTAACATGGGAGTATCATGAGCATTGACTGCTTGAAGCTCGGCGAGGCTTCCAGCCAATCACAGTTGTAGACAGCCTCGCATACAGCTGCAGCCTGTAACATGGGAGTATCATGAGCATTGACCGCTTGAAGCTCGGCGAGGCTTCCAGCCAATCACAGTGGTAGACAGCCTCGCCCACAGCATCAGCCTGTAACATGGGAGTATCATAAGCATTGACCGCTTGAAGCTCGGCGAAGCTTTCAGCCAATCACAGTTGTAGACAGCCTCGCTCACAGCTGCAGCCTGTAACATGGGAGTATCATAAGCATTGACTGCTTGAAGCTCGGCGAGGCTTCCAGCCAATCACAGTTGTAGATAGCCTCGCCCACAGCTGTTGCCTGTAACATGGGAGTATCATTAGCATTGATCGATTGAAGCTAGGCGAGGCTTCCAGCCAATCACAGTTGTTGACAGCCTCGCTCACAGCATCAGCCTGTAACATGGGAGTATCATTAGCATTGACCGCTTGAAGCTCGGCGAGGCTTCCAGCCAATCATGGTTGTTGACAGCCTCGCTCACAGCCGCAGCCTGTAACATGGGAGTATCATGAGCATTGACCGCTTGAAGCTCGGCGAGGCTTCAAGCCAATCACAGTTAAAGACAGCCTCGCTCACAGCTGCAGCCTGAAACATGGGAGTATCATGAGCATTGACCGCTTGAAGCTCGGCGAGACTCCCAGCCAATCACAGTTGTAGACAGCCTCGCCCACAGCTGCAGCCTGAAACATGGCAGTATCATGAGCATTGACCGCTTGAAGCTCGGCGAGGCTCCCAGCCAATCACAGTTGTAGACAGCCTCGCTCACCGCTGTAGCCTGAAACATGGGAGTATAATGAGCATTGACTGCTTGAAGCTCGGCGAGGCTTCCAGCCAATCACAGTTGTAGAGAGCCTCGCTCACAGCATCAGCCTGTTACATGGTAGTATCATGAGCATTGACCGCTTGAAGCTCGGCGAGGCTGCCAGCCAATCACAGTTGTAGACAGCCTCAACCACAGCATCAGCCTGTAACATTGAAGTATCATGAGCATTGACCGCTTGAAGCTCGGCGAGGCTTCCAGCCAATCACAGTGGTAGACAGCCTCGCCCACAGCATCAGCCTGTAACATGGGAGTATCATAAGCATTGACCGCTTGAAGCTCGGCGAGGCTTCTAGCCAATCACAGTAGTAGACAGCTTTGCTCACAGCTGCAGCCTGTAACATGGGAGTATCATTAGCATTGACCGCTTGAAGCTCGGCGAGGCTTCCAGCCAATCACAGTTGTTGACAGCCTCGCCCACAGCATCAGCCTGTAACATGGGAGTATCATGAGCATTGACCGCTTGAAGCTGGGAAAGCCTTCCAGCCAATCACAGTTGTAGAGAGCCTCGCCCACAGCATCAGCCTGTAACATGGCAGTATCATGAGCATTGACCGCTTGAAGCTCGGCGAGGCTCCCAGCCAATCACAGTTGTAGACAGCCTCGCTCACAGCTGTAGCCTGAAACATGGGAGTATAATGAGCATTGACTGCTTGAAGCTCGGCGAGGCTTCCAGCCAATCACAGTTGTAGAGAGCCTCGCTCACAGCATCAGCCTGTTACATGGTAGTATCATGAGCATTGACCGCTTGAAGCTCGGCGAGGCTTCCAGCCAATCACAGTTGTAGACAGCCTTACCCACAGCTGCAGCCTGTAACATGGGAGTATCATGAGCATTGACCGCTTGAAGCTCGGCGGGGCTTCCAGCCAATCACAGTTGTAGACAGCCTCGCCCCTGTAACATGGGAGTATCATGAGCATTGATCGCTTAAAGCTCGGTGAGGCTTCCAGCCAATCACAGTTGTAGACAGCCTCGCCCACAGCTGCAGCCTGTTACATGAGAGTATCATTAGCATTGATCGCTTGAAGCTAGGCGAGGCTTCCAGCCAATCACAGTTGTTGACAGCCTCGCCCACAGCATCAGCCTGTAACATGGGAGTATCATTAGCATTGACCGCTTGAAGCTCGGCGAGGCTTCTAGCCAATCACAGTTGTTGACAGCCTCGCCCACAGCATCAGCCTGTAACATGGGAGTATCATTAGCATTGACCGCTTGAAGCTTGGCGAGGCTTCCAGCCAATCACAGTTGTAGACAGCCTCGCTCACAGCATCAGCCTGTAACATGGGAGTATCATAAGCATTGACTGCTTGAAGCTCGGCAAGGCTTCCAGCCAATCACAGTTGTAGACAGCCTCGCCCACAGCATCAGCCTGTTACATGGGAGTATCATGAGCATTGACCGCTTGAAGCTCGGCGAGGCTTCCAGCCAATCACAGTTGTAGACAGCCTTGCCCACAGCATCAGCCTGTTACATGGGAGTATCATAAGCATTGACTGCTTGAAGTACGGCAAGGCTTCCAGCCAATCACAGTTGTAGACAGCCTCGCCCACAGCATCAGCCTGTAACATGGGAGTATCATGAGCATTGACCGCTTGAAGCTCGGCGAGGCTTCCAGCCAATCATGGTTGTTGACAGCCTCGCTCACAGCCGCAGCCTGTAACATGGGAGTATCATGAGCATTGACCGCTTGAAGCTCGGCGAGGCTCCCAGCCAATCACAGTTGTAGACAGCCTCGCTCACAGCTGTAGCCTGAAACATGGGAGTATAATGAGCATTGACTGCTTGAAGCTCGGCGAGGCTTCCAGCCAATCACAGTTGTAGAGAGTTTCGCTCACAGCATCAGCCTGTTACATGGTAGTATCATGAGCATTGACCGCTTGAAGCTCGGCGAGGCTTCCAGCCAATCACAGTTGTAGACAGCCTCGCCCACAGCATCAGCCTGTCACATTGAAGTATCATGAGCATTGACCGCTTGAAGCTCGGCGAGGCTTCCAGCCAATCACAGTGGTAGACAGCCTCGCCCACAGCATCAGCCTGTAACATGGGAGTATCATAAGCATTGACCGCTTGAAGCTCGGCGAGGCTTCCAGCCAATCACAGTTGTAGACAGCCTCAACCACAGCTGCAGCCTGTAACATGGGAGTATCATGAGCATTGACCGCTTGAAGCTCGGCGAGGCTTCCAGCCAATCACAGTGGTAGACAGCCTCGCCCACAGCATCAGCCTGTAACATGGGAGTATCATAAGCATTGACCGCTTGAAGCTCGGCGAGGCTTCCAGCCAATCACAGTTGTAGACAGCCTCGCATACAGCTGCAGCCTGTAACATGGGAGTATCATGAGCATTGACCGCTTGAAGCTCGGCGAGGCTTCCAGCCAATCACAGTGGTAGACAGCCTCGCCCACAGCATCAGCCTGTAACATGGGAGTATCATAAGCATTGACTGCTTGAAGCTCGGCGAGGCTTCCAGCCAATCACAGTTGTTGACAGCCTCGCCCACAGCATCAGCCTGTAACATGGGAGTATCATAAGCATTGACCGCTTGAAGCTCGGCGAGGCTTCCAGCCAATCACAGTAGTAGACAGACTCGCTCACAGCTGCAGCCTGTAACATGGCAGTATCATGAGCATTGACTGCTTGAAGCTCGGCGAGTCTTCCAGCCAATCACAGTTGTAGACAGCCTCGCATACAGCTGCAGCCTGTAACATGGGAGTATCATGAGCATTGACCGCTTGAAGCTCGGCGAGGCTTCCAGCCAATCACAGTGGTAGACAGCCTCGCCCACAGCATCAGCCTGTAACATGGGAGTATCATGAGCATTGACTGCTTTAAGCTCGGCGAGGCTTCCAGCCAATCACAGGCGTACAACGCCTCGCCTACAGCATTAGCCTGTAACATGGGAGTATGTGTGATGCATGTTTGTATGTGAGGCCGCAAGTGGGTAGATGTGCATATCTTATTATGTATACTTGAATGCAATTCAATTAGTTGTTTGAATGCAATGACAATATATACTAATTATACAAATTGTTTGTCCTCTTACCAGATCTGTGAGAATATTTGCTTTGTAGTTGTAGAGAAAGCATAGGATCAGGGCCTCAATCGATATGCAACTTTGCATTATCTCCAGCAACCCTATTTCTTTAGCCTGGAAAAGAGAAAGCATTCTTAAATAGAGATGATTGAATGGCCGAAAGATAGTGGGAGATAGGTAGATAATGAGAAGGAGAAATTGTGAGAGAATTGAAAGAGCAAGAGCGAGAATAAGAGAGGAGAGACAGAGAGAGACAGATATTAATTGATTAATGCATTATTCGATTGATTTATTTATTTAATGATTGATTGATTGAACGTTTGATTGATTCTTTATTTTGAGCTGGATTAGGGCCAGTGAAGCCTTATCTTATTCTCAACCATATAACAAATAATTTATTTTGGTAATACATTTTGATAGAATATACACAATTATTGCCAATTGAACACTAATAGTAATAACACAAGAATAATTGTAGGAACATCAAACTTCTCAATACAAATTCTTAATTACAAATTCATAATAAAATAAATTAATTGCAATGTACCTAGGTTAACTATGTATTTAAAAAGTGCATTGTTAATTCATTTAAAGTAAGCGTTGAATTTAGAGAATATAATAATAACGCAGTGTTAAACTAACAGAATTATTAATGTCTATGATAATCCATACATTTTATTGATACATATCAATTTAACAAAAAAAAGCAGTTAAACAAGAAACAAGCTCATCATCCATACACTCCCCATTCAGCCGGAGCGAGAAGGTATTACGAAATTTTAGACAATAATATATAAAATGCTTTTTGGTGTTTTTGGTTTTTACGTTATAAAACCCATATTTCGGCCTTGTGATGACATTGTTTGAAATATTGATTGAAAAGTTGAAATTTTTGATGTGCACATACATCCCTGATCTGTGAAGGAAGAGCATTCCAAGTTCTAATTGAGTTGTTTGAGAGAGAGAGAGAGTGTGAGAGAGAGAGAGAGAGTGTGAGAGAGACAGAGGGAGAGGGAGAGGGAGAGAGAGTGTGAGAGAGACAGAGGGAGAGGGAGAGGGAGAGGGAGAGGGAGAGATTTGATTTTTATATTTATTCGCTTAAAGGGGTTCTCACCCGCTAGATTTATTTTTTACCATATGATCTACTCCACCACACCAATCGATAATGAACCATTACAACTCGTCAGTTGAAACCTGTGAATTGTTATTAATTAATGAAATTTCTGGTTAACTGCCGCGGCGACTGTTGGTGTCAGCCGGCTTTTGGTGCGAGTGTACTCCATTCGACACCGCTTAGCAGGCCGCGTTCATTGTGCATGCGTTGACTATTTCCCCTCCCAATACTACTCTCTCTCTCTCTCTCTTTTTTTTGAGTTAATCCAATACACAAACTGTCGGTACGCTAAATGCCGCCATAAATTGTTTGGTACTGGTTCGATAGAATACGATTTCTTTTTACTTCTTTCAATTGCAATTAGTATGAAATCAAAATTAAGTTATCAAATATTTGGTGGTCCGTAATGCACACGTTGTCTTCTAACATACTTCTCACAGCCGGTATTTTCGCATAACAAATACATTCGGCGACTGTGGGCATAACTGAACATTCGTCACATTTGCACCAATTTTCCTTATCGTTCCTATCGCCATCGCTAATACTTTCAATAGACTCTTTGGCTTTCTCTATTTCTGCCAATTCTTCTGCAGAATATTCGGGCTCAAACTGGTACACAGCAGTAGCCATCGAGAAATATGTTACGCAAAGTGTTACAATTACGAGACGATGCAATGCAAACCCGTGACCCTGACTGACTGACTACACACGTGCTGCCTGCCCCTCCTCCTTCCCTTCCCCTCCTCCGACTATCGCGTGACTAGAGGCGCGGATGTGCACAGCAACGCTCAAAACGAAATGGAGCACCCGATTACACATCTTTATTTTGTACCTGAACGGAAGCTCCGATTACAAAACCAAAATATACGAAATACGCAGAAAAGAAAGACGCAGCGAAAAGTATTACATCATTTTTTTTTTGAAGCAGAATCCTCCAAGGTCCCAAGGCATACAGGTCGTCCCAATGCTATTTCTTATGGGAGATTTTCGCCGATGGGACCTAGCTCGAAAATCACTAACTTTGATATTTTTTCCCCGGGTTATGGTGAACCCGATTTTTTGTCTTTTAGTCGCTAATTTCATAGCTAATTAGCCTTAGTTAAACATATTTTTTTGGTGTAGCGGGTGAGAACCCCTTTAAGGCGTGCTACGTTGGGCTAATAAGCCCTTTTGAGTGTAGCCAACCATTTCTTTACAGATGAGAGAAAGGGAGGGAGAGAGGGAATCTGAGGGAGAGTGAAAGAGAGAGAGACGGAGATGGAGAAGAGGACACCCGACATAATATAAAGAATTAGTATATCGTGTTCGGAGAGAAGACTTCTCCTCTTCAATATACTTACATTTGCGAGGACCACCATTGTCATCCCTAGCAGGACGACGCTCAGCAACCACTGAACAACGAAGATCTCATCCAGCATTAGACCGAAATCCTTAACTACACTGTGGGGAGAAATATGTATTATTATGATTTATTTAAATAATATTTACTCTTTCTGTAAATAGGTCAAAATGGAACAAGAATAAATGTTTCTGTGTCCAGTTGTTCAAATGTTATGTATTCTTATTCTTTTCTTATTTCTCTAGAAGTGGTGTGATGAGGCAAAAGGTTAAGCTAACTACTGATCATTTATTTCAGTCAAATCTATAGATCAAGCTCAGCTTTGTGCCGCGATGCTTTAATTCGGGAGGTGGCCGGTTTTATTTTGGCCACCTGCAGATCTGACTGAGGTTCTTTCTGATGTTTTCCCGAGTTATAAATAAATTAATACATAAATTCACACTTAGAGTCTACCCACTCAGTAACTAAACTGATTTGCAGTGGGGGACTCTTATTTAAAGCGACTTAACCAACCCTGTAATCTCCAAACACCATCGACGAGTGAGCGATAGCCAATCAAAGATTTATATTTCAAATACGAAACATATAAATCAGTGATTGGACAGTGCGAACACCTGCGAATAAATGTCAGAATCAACAAGACCAATTCAGAACAACTTTGAATTTATTGCGTGCTTCGTTGCTAGGACGGCTCTAAAGTCACCGTTTACTTATTCCTAAGACAAGAAGTAATGGTACTGAATCCATATTTAAAGTTAAAAGCTTCTGCCTGAACCTGGATTTGAACTCGGGACCTTCTGCATTGAAAGCAGGGATGCTAACCACTGGACCAACGAGCCACCTACCGGACCAACGAGCCACCTACTGGACCAACGAGCTATCTAAACTGGACCAACGAGCCACCTACTGGACCAACGAGCCACCTACTGGACCAACGAGCCACCTACTGGACCAACAAGCCACCTACTGGACCAACGAGCCACCTACTGGACCAACGAGCTACCTACTGGACACGCTAATATAAATATGAGGTCAACTGAAGAGGGGTTCATCCGATAAAGCTCCATTGCAGCATGAAACAGGGATTCTTGCGACCAACTAAATAAATAAGTAAATACATTCACATTTAGAGTCTTACCTACTCAGTAACTAAACTCTTATTTTATTTTTAATTTTAATTTTATATATTTAATATTAAATCGTTTCAGGTTCCACTTGCCTCACCCTGCGAGCATCCATGCACTGCCTTTTGTTTAAATAAGGTTAAATAATTTTCATTGCTGTTTTGTTGGCATGGCTCTAGTATATTAATAACCTACTGTATAATCTACTGGGAGGGTTGGCATGTTTGCATTCAATGCTTCCGTACGTGACCGATCTTGTCTAACACTAACTTCCATGCCTATATATAAACACTCTCTGTTGAGCACTTATTACTAATGTTAACATCACAAGTGAAATGGTGTTTTAAATAATGGGTTTAACGATATGTTTGCCGTAGATATATTAAAAAGTAATACGTCAGTACAGTGGCTATATTCAATTGACTGGAATACTTCAAGTCTAGAATTGCAAACCTGCATTAACTTCGATCATGCTAGATTTTTAGCAAGCCATAACGGAAAACTAAGTTAATGTATAAAAGGAGAATTAAATGCAATTTTGTTGAAGAATAAACCTCTGGACCTTCAAAATGATGGACTCCCCTTCATTTGATAACTTAAAATCGTTCGAATAATGATTGGTGGACGTACTTTAAGAACACTTTGTGAAGTCGAACGAATTGTCCCAACTGGAAACACAATTCCTTGTCCAGTTCTTGAGATGACGTCATCTCCACATCTTCTGTTACATTGTCTTGTTCCCCTTGTTCACTGTCAGTCCCACGTCCATCCCCCGCGATGGTGGCATCAAGGGTAGACTGCCCTTGTTCCCGATGGTTCAGATCATATAGGGAGTTCCACAGGGTGTTGCCGCTGGCCCTGTGTTGTTCAGAAGCCACTTGGCCAATGCCTGCTGGACTCCGTCTCAATATAGAGCCATAAGGCAATCCTCCGTACGTATCCCCTCCTCCCTCCTCAGTGATGTGATCATCACTATCATATTTCTCCACAATAATACTGGCCAGCTCATCCTCCCTCACTTGTTGCTCAGGTATGGACAACTTCCTAGCTACTTGCTGACTTGTCTCAGAGATACCTCCTCGAATTATTGACATGGAAAAACTGCGTATATTTTCCATTTTGTTGATCAAAAGTTTGAAAAATGCTTCAAAATGAACAATGGATGCAAATCCAATCAACCCTATTGTGTTCATAGTAAGCATTGTACCAATTGCATAAGATATACGTATGAACAGGACTATCTCGTAAATAGGTGAAGCTGTTGAATTGAAGGGATAAATCTCACTGAAAACAGAGAATTAGAAAATTAGAATAAAAAGCGCATTGCTAACTTTCATAAATGTTCATCATAATGCAAATGGACTGTATTAATCTGTGTGGTATAGCACACACTAAAACGTAATTCATAAATAAGTAAGTCTAGCTATCACAACGTCTGAAATAATGTATTTTGACTGTTAGGATAGGGAAAGTCTACTCCTTAGGTTTGTTCGCCCGACGTACTCTAACTTACTCCCTGCTCTACTTCGATCAGACCCGAGCAACCGCGAGTAGGCTTCTGAAACGCCAGAGCAACTCCGAACACTGATGACGGACGAACGCGTTTCCAGTGCCGAGAGTAAACAAACTAACTAGGCATATAATAATAATAACTTACGATAGTTAACAACTTTCTTATCAACTGTCCTGTACAGGAAACATCCGTCGACACTTTCTTCCATGTTTTCACAGAACACTTCATCGGCCATCTTCGTGCGCGAGTAACTTACTCTAGCTTGATCTGACTTCAAAACGAGAGTAAGAATATCTTGATCTAAGTTGCTCAGGTCACTCTACTCTGGTCGGGCGAACACAACTCGAGTAGGAATGTGGCACGAACGAACGCATTTCCGTGATCTAGAGCAGCATGATCAAGTAGAGTACGTCGGGCGAACAAACCTCTTGTATCCGTTCTGTCCAATCACAATGTAATGTTGAAATATTTTCCAAAACATACATTTTTTCCTACCCCCTTCCGCCTTCCGATCGTAAGTTCTTAAACCATATTTGTAATCAATTAGTGAAATATTGTCTACTGACTAAATAAACTTCATTAACAGTAAATACTTACAGGAAAAGTAGTTTTCTGTTTGGAAGAAGTATGAAGGCTCCAAAGAAAAGTATTGTAACAGAAAATATTGGAAAAATGTAAAATTGCAGAACAATAGTCACTTTGTGACAGGAACGTTCGGCCTTTGAATACAATGATCTTTGTTCTTCATTGTTTAAAGTTACAAACCAGAATATATTTCCAAAGACTTTGAAAATATCATAAAACTCTTTCTTTCTGAAGAACATTATCATATAAGTAATGCCAAGATCGCAGTTTATGCAGATATTAAAAAATGCTTCGCAAACAACATTCCTGTTAATACCCCAGTTGTTATATAAAGCTATCGGAGATGATACGAGGCCTGTATAAGCATAAATAACAATCAGACAACAAGGGTAGAATGTACGAAAGAAACGAAGAGCCAGACGTAGACTTCGGTGTCGAACTAGCAGGTTGGCCAACCTGGGGCTGAAGTACTGCAGGTAGAACTCAAGGTCGGGCTCGGGGTCTTCGTACCACAGACCTGCAACAAGATACGTATAACATGAGCAGGTGTGCCAACCTGGGGCTGAAGTACTGCAGGTACAACTCAAGGTCGGGCTCGGGGTCTTCGTACCACAGACCTGCAACAAGATACGTATAACATGAGCAGGTGTGCCAACCTGGGGCTGAAGTACTGCAGGTAGAACTCAAGGTCGGGCTCGGGGTCTTCGTACCACAGACCTGCAACAAGATACGTATAACATGAGCAGGTGTGCCCACCTGGGGCTGAAGTACTGCAGGTAGAACTCAAGGTCGGGCTCGGGGTCTTCGTACCACAGACCTGCAACAAGATACGTATAACATGAGCAGGTGTGCCAACCAGGGGCTGAAGTACTGCAGGTAGAACTCAAGGTCGGGCTCGGGGTCTTCGTACCACAGACCTGCAACAAGATACGTATAACATGAGCAGGTGTGCCAACCTGGGGCTGAAGTACTGCAGGTAGAACTCAAGGTCGGGCTCGGGGTCTTCGTACCACAGACCTGCAACAAGATACGTATAACATGAGCAGGTGTGCCCACCTGGGGCTGAAGTACTGCAGGTAGAACTCAAGGTCGGGCTCGGGGTCTTCGTACCACAGACCTGCAACAAGATACGTATAACATGAGCAGGTGTGCCAACCTGGGGCTGAAGTACTGCAGGTACAACTCAAGGTCGGGCTCGGGGTCTTCGTACCACAGACCTGCAACAAGATACGTATAACATGAGCAGGTGTGCCCACCTGGGGCTGAAGTACTGCAGGTAGAACTCAAGGTCGGGCTCGGGGTCTTCGTACCACAGACCTGCAACAAGATACGTATAACATGAGCAGGTGTGCCAACCTGGGGCTGAAGTACTGCAGGTACAACTCAAGGTCGGGCTCGGGGTCTTCGTACCACAGACCTGCAACAAGATACGTATAACATGAGCAGGTGTGCCAGCCTGGGGCTGAAGTACTGCAGGTAGAACTCAAGGTCGGGCTCGGGGTCTTCGTACCACAGACCTGCAACAAGATACGTATAACATGAGCAGGTGTGCCAACCTGGGGCTGAAGTACTGCAGGTAGAACTCAAGGTCGGGCTCGGGGTCTTCGTACCACAGACCTGCAACAAGATACGTATAACATGAGCAGGTGTGCCAACCTGGGGCTGAAGTACTGCAGGTAGAACTCAAGGTCGGGCTCGGGGTCTTCGTACCACAGACCTGCAACAAGATACGTATAACATGAGCAGGTGTGCCCACCTGGGGCTGAAGTACTGCAGGTAGAACTCAAGGTCGGGCTCGGGGTCTTCGTACCACAGACCTGCAACAAGATACGTATAACATGAGCAGGTGTGCCAACCTGGGGCTGAAGTACTGCAGGTACAACTCAAGGTCGGGCTCGGGGTCTTCGTACCACAGACCTGCAACAAGATACGTATAACATGAGCAGGTGTGCCAGCCTGGGGCTGAAGTACTGCAGGTAGAACTCAAGGTCGGGCTCGGGGTCTTCGTACCACAGACCTGCAACAAGATACGTATAACATGAGCAGGTGTGCCAACCTGGGGCTGAAGTACTGCAGGTAGAACTCAAGGTCGGGCTCGGGGTCTTCGTACCACAGACCTGCAACAAGATACGTATAACATGAGCAGGTGTGCCAACCTGGGGCTGAAGTACTGCAGGTAGAACTCAAGGTCGGGCTCGGGGTCTTCGTACCACAGACCTGCAACAAGATACGTATAACATGAGCAGGTATGCCAGCCTAGGGCTGAAGTACTGCAGGTAGAACTCAAGGTCAGGCTCGGGGTCTTCGTACCACAGACCTGCAACAAGATACGTATAACATGAGCAGGTGTGCCAACCTGGGGCTGAAGTACAGAAGCACATTCTGTTGGTACTACTTGACATTTATGTAAGCGAGCATAGCGAGCGTCTCTATTCTTTTTTATGGCCTTCATTCAGTTTTTATGTTACGTGACAGGGCACGAACGGAGAGTCCGGTCAAGTTAAAATGTACACCAAACGTTAGCCTCAATGCAAGTTGAACGCCAGTAAATGTTGTGGACAAATCGGTTGAGAAGTAATTATTATTTTGGAAAAAGGTAAAAATAGCTGTAAAATATAAGGTAGTTATATTTTGTACCAAATGTCTGTCCTATCACGAATATATAATTGTTAAATATATCTGATTACTGCTTTGGTTGGAAATTTCCCTTGAATACATAACG
>OX246744.1:37514310-37611310 GCA_945910005.1 Isoperla grammatica
CTAAACAACCCAATCTTCAAATGCAGAACCCTCGTGTCGTTCCGTCGACATCCAACTTACCGTCTACTTTAAACTATCCCCCCTTGCCACCTGGAAAGCCCACCTTCGCTCAAACTGTGAGTGGCGCACCGCGTGAATCACTATCTCTCCGACCCTGCGTCCCTATTCTTCCTGCCGCGCCGGCCGGTAGTGACGGTGGTAAGACGGACCAACTGAATACCTCTTCTTCAATTCTAGAGGTCAAGGCCAAATCGTCACTGCAACGACTAGCTCAATACCACACAACAACCCTTCCACCGCCTCCTCCTCCTTCCGTTAAGGAGGTCGAAGAACCGTCTATCTCCTCTCCTATTATCGTAAACAAACCATTGAATAAATGTACGCCTCTTCCCCTCCCGGAGGTTGAAGAACAGGAACCCACTACCTCTTCACCTGTTTTTGTGAACCAACCTTTAAACAAACGTTCACCTCCTCCCATACCGGAGGTTAAGGAACTGTCTCTGTCTTCTCCTACTGTCGCTCATCAACCGTCTTTCTCCTCGCCTATTGTTCTACATCAACCTTCAAACAAACGATCGCGACTTGACGATGACGCTCAGTCCGACTGCGAGTCGTTAGCATCAAACGACTCTTTTCTATCGGAAGAGTTTATGCAGTCAACTGATTCGAGAACCAAAGAAGGTTCTATAACATCGGAGAACATTAAGGCTTTTCTTAAAAATGCGAGGCATTTTAAGAAAATTTTACCAATTGTTAAATCCTACTCTGACAATGTAGAATCGTTCTACGTGGAACTGGAAAAGACTGCTCAAAACACACATGACTTAAATTTAAAAAAAACGGATTGCGCGGATATTGAAATCCATGGCCGCTGAATCAGGGTTTATACCCCAAACAAATTCTTAATCTCCTTTCACAATGGTCAATTTTATGTCCTTAAACATACGTGGTATGAAAAGTGACATGAAACAAATCGCTCTTACAAATTTTCTCCGTAGACTACGATCTGACGTATTTTTTATTCAAGAAACAAACCTTTCTTCTTCCCCTACTTACGAATTTTTAAACAAAACCTACAACTTTGCAATAAACTCGGATGTCCAGAACAGCAGTGGCACTTTGATAGCGTCAAAAACGCCGTTCGACTCTACAAACATTCTTGTTCCCGGCTATGCGCAATGTGCTCAGGTTCAATTGGACGGACGACAATGCCACCTGGTTAATGTTTATCTACCCCATGACAACAACATCGCTGTACCGGTGCTGCTTTCACTCGACAGGTATCTCTCCAGTGTTCATCATAGCCATGTGGTTATATTGGGGGGAGATTGGAACCTTACCATTGACCCACTTGATCGTTCCGGCTGTGTGGAAAATCGTCGAAGTCTAGCGCAGCGCCTGGCTACCATACTGTCCAAAGAGAATTTACAAGACGTGTGGCGGACTTCGAACCCTCGAGAGCTTGCATACACGTATGTAGGCACTCACGTCCGACGCCCAAGAGCTCGACTGGACAGGTTTTACATCCAGGCTTCCAACATTGGATTCGCGGTGCTGCCTAAAATAATACCGTCATTTTCGGACCACTGTTGTGTAGTATTTTCTCTTGAACTCCCTCTCACCGTCTCTCATAAATCTCCCTATTGGAAGTTCAACAATATGCTCTTACAGGACACCTACTACACCTCAGTAGTATGCGCGCTGATTACAACCTTCTCTGACAAGTGTAATGAAACCGATCCCTTCGTGTGTTGGGAAGGGCTAAAAAACGAAATAAGATTAGCCACCCAACGATACACAGCCCACCGTTTTCACGAGAAAACAAGCACGCTCAAAGATCTTGAGCGTAATCTTTACAATCTTAAATCTAAATCAAACTTGTCCGAGCAAGAATGTATTGAGCTCAATTCTTGTGCCGCTCAAGTACGAAGAATCCACTACTCGGAAGCCCACGCCACTGCCGCTGTAGAGTCTGCCAACATGCTCCAATACGGTAATACTGCTACACCCTTTTTCTATCAGTACGGAATGGTGCACCACTCACCTACTCAACTTTCTTGTCTTGAAATTGGGGGTACCGTTTCGAAAGACGCTGCTGCTATTCGTACACATGTGCGAAGTCATTTCCAGCAGCTATATTCTAACCCTGGAAACAACAATTTGAACGTCCCTCATCTTTTTGCCGACCTCCCGAAAATCTCCGACGCTGCTAGGAACAAGCTTGACGCCATGCCTACAGTTGCAGAGTTGCGGGTGGCTCTCGAACAATTAACAAAAGGAAAATCGTGTGGGTCAGACGGTTTGACCGTAGAATTTTACTTACATTTCTGGAACGTTATTCGCAAACTGTATTACAAGGTGTTCGAAACTGCAGTCGAACGTTCGACTCTACCACGATCTATGCAAATGTCAGTGCTTGTGCTTATTCCCAAGAAAGGTGATCGTGTGCAGATACAAAATTGGAGACCGATCTCACTTTTAAACACCGACTATAAAATAATTTCTAAAGCTTTAACTAACAAACTCAACTTAGTAATGGGTGACGTAGTACACTCTGACCAGACGTTCTGCGTGCAAGGCAGGTCACTGTTTTCCAACCTCCACCTTACTCGTGATACACTGGACCACTGTAACAGAAACAATCTGCCACTAGCTATACTATCACTTGATCAAACGAGTGCGTTCGATAGAGTCGAACATGACTACTTATTCAAAATCATGTCATCGTTTGGCTTCGGTTGTCGGTTTATGTCCTACATACAAATGCTGTACGCGAACGCAAGATGCTCTATACGAGTGAACTCTTCTCTTACTCCACCTATCCCTCTTCGTCGTGGAATACGACAAGGAGATCCTATATCCGGATGTTTGTACTCCTTATCTATTGAACCATTCCTAGTTCTTTGCCGTAAAACTCTTGCACCGTACGGGCTTAAAATACCTGGGTCGAGGATACCCATTGTCACCTCAGCTTATGCCGACGATGCATATATTTTTCTAACTGATAATGGCGGTTTCGCTGAACTTCACACGGCGTTCGTAACGTACGCGTGCGCTTCTGGCGCAAAGCTCAACTCGGCTAAATCTAACGGTCTCTTTTCTGGGTCCTGGCAGGGACGAACTGACAACCCTCTAGGTTTCCAGTGGAATAGTGATGGGCTCAAAGTTCTCGGTGTTTATCTTGGAAATTCTACACAATGGGAAACCAAAAACTGGACGACGCTGACAGAAACAATAAATCGCGGAATAGACCGATACTCTAAATGGAATCACACGACAATAAGAGGAAGGAGAATTATCGCCAACCAACTATTAGGATCCAAACTTGTTCACGCGCTATCTGTTCTCCAACCCCCAAAAGCGTTTATTGATACAATTCATACTAAATTAATCAAGTTCGTGTGGGGGGGCAGACACTGGCTCAACCGCGCTCACGTCTTTGCCGAGCCTGGCGTAGGAGGTATCGGGCTGACGAACATCCAGTGCAAAGTCATGACTTTCCGACTACGTTTTCTAGCCAGTATTCTTTCACCCGACGCCGAAAGAACTCATCCATATGTGCTTCACGAACTGAATCTCCATAGGTACGCTGACGATTTTCACTCACTTGTACTCGAGCCAATTCGGAGTGACTGGTTACACAGGTTACAACCATTCTACAGGTCAGTACTGGAAGCATGGGATACGGTCTGCCCTGCCACAACGACCACATTAAACGCCGCTCTACGTGTGTTGGACGTAGACAATAGACGCAGACTCTACCAAACGTGCAGACAACGTGAACTACCTCTTTCGACTCTATCTGGACGATCTGAACTGGCACAAGAGGACGTGCATTGGAACCATGTCTACCTTTTCCCGACGACCAGCTTCGACGCCGACCTCTGCTGGCGACTGCTGCATGACGCAGTGGCATCGCCTGCCCGACTACACCGATGGGGGATCCGTGACTCTCCACAGTGCTTGTGGTGCACTTCTCCCGGAACCACTCTCCACGTTCTGTTTGAATGTTCTAAAGTAACTCCTTTATGGACCTTTGTTCGAGACATAATTACACGCCTTATTGGCTCAAGACATCTTTCGACGCTCGACCTTCTGCGAGGACTGGATTTTGAGCCTGCCGCTCCCGTGCAGTGGCAGTTGGCAAACTTCCTATTGAACCTCGGAAAATCAACCGTATTTCGGTTCATGCAGAAGAACTTTGAAGAACCAGGCGGTGATCCGTTGTGTATTATTAAAAATCGACTTTCCTACAGATTAAATCTGGAATATTTAAAGGCCGTACGAACAGACACTGTACACATATTTTATAACCGCACTTGGAGGTTCGGAGGTATTTTGTAAAATATTGTCTTGCAAATGTGATTATCATCATTTTGTACTTTTATCTATACCTGATGTAAATTTCTCTGTTTAAGTTTGTAACACTGATGTAATATATTTTGACAGTTCGAATAAATCAAATCAAATCTATCTATCTATCTATCTATCTATCTATCTATCTATCTATCTATCTATCTTTCTATCTATCTATGGGTCCCTATGTTTTGACTTACCCTGATAGTACATCAGCTGGATGTTCAGTTGCAATAATCGTCTCCCCCTGATTGGCTCATCCATGTTCGGGGCCTCGATCGAAGTCATAGCGATGTCTCACTTTGAAAGACGAGTGTTGAACTTATTGACATGTTCTTTGAAGAGGAATATCTTTCGTGATTATTATTATGATCTTTGTGAACGTACAATATTTATTGATGCAAATATAACACTTGTCTCACAATAGATTTGAAGTTAATTTGAGTGAAATGCGTAGTAAGGATATAGAAAACAATCTGACCTCAAATGCTTCCCAGTTGATACTAGTGACTTGTTTGAACCGCAATTCTTCACATGCGATACAAATTACTATGACATTGAAGAATGTTTCTTTGGTCGACCAATCGATATTGTGAATTGAAACACAGTACGTCCTCTACAATTTGTTGTCATAATAGTTTGCTCTATTGTCTATAATCATCAAACTGTCAAAGTATTTTCTTTGAATCACTTCGGCCTGTTCAAAGTAAAATATAACATGTACGCCTACGCCCTTACGCATTCTAGCTGGGTCTGTTAAAATATTCGTTGACACAGGATTTGCTCATAACTTATGTACTTTTGTGCTCTACAGTTGTCAGGGTTTGCATGTTAGCTGACATTAAAACCGTTTGAAAGCGGCTCGTGTAATTTATTTATCTGCAGGTTTGTAATGTTATCCTTAATTTGTATACGGTTCTAGAGGTTCTACATGGGGACGTTAAATATTAATTATTTATCTCAATATTTTAGCTTTGAATTAAATTTAATTCATATATACATATTTACAAACATTTTTTGGGTAACTTAATATTCGTTCAATTGTATGTGGTAAATTTTAATTTATTGACTTCCATAATAGAGTTTGGCAACAATAGGCAAAGATTTGCCATACGAACCCTGTCAGGTACCTCCCCACGTTACCCTTGTAGATAACATTTCAAGTCTCTCAATTTAGAAGCTTACATCCACCCTTATCATAGCAGCAGCTGTATTTGTTCATTGCAACCCAGGCCTATCAAAACTAAGCACTTCCTTCCATTACCACGACATTAGCCATTATCGGTAATATCATCTTCGATCCCTTCAACCTACAGCCCCGAGGAGGCTGCATTTAGCGACGTGTAAAGTGTGGGATTCATAGCTGCAGGTAGTGTTGACTAGACCCCATAAGATTAGCTAGAGCAGTCCCGGCTCATCAGGCTTGAGCCCGGAGAGCGCGAACTACTGTTCAAACTAAAACATTTGGCTTCACAAACGTAATAGAAACATTTTCAACATTTCAAAAAATTTTATAAATTACAAAAAAGTAGGTATTGAAGCAACGTATTATTGGCCAGGCTAATTTATTTATAATAATGTAATGGTTACCAATAATTAATAGGTGGGGCACGTGACCGTGTGCCCTTACAGTAGAGCCGCCCCTGTGTATGTATGTATCTATGTATGTATGTATGTATGTATGTATGTATGTATGTATGTATGTATGTATGTATGTATGTATGTATGTATGTATGTATGTATGTATGTATGTATGTATGTATGTATGTATGTATGTATGTATGTATGTATGTATGTATGTATGTATGTATGTATGTATGTATGTATGTATGTATGTATGTATGTATGTATGTATGTATGTATGTATGTATGTATGTATGTATGTATGTATGTATGTATGTATGTATGTATGTATGTATGTATGTATGTATGTATGTATGTATGTATGTATGTATGTATGTATGTATGTATGTATGTATGTATGTATGTATGTATGTATGTATGTATGTATGTATGTATGTATGTATGTATGTATGTATGTATGTATGTATGTATGTATGTATGTATGTATGTATGTATGTATGTATGTATGTATGTATGTATGTATGTATGTATGTATGTATGTATGTATGTATGTATGTATGTATGTATGTATGTATGTATGTATGTATGTATGTATGTATGTATGTATGTATGTATGTATGTATGTATGTATGTATGTATGTATGTATGTATGTATGTATGTATGTATGTATGTATGTATGTATGTATGTATGTATGTATGTATGTATGTATGTATGTATGTATGTATGTATGTATGTATGTATGTATGTATGTATGTATGTATGTATGTATGTATGTATGTATGTATGTATGTATGTATGTATGTATGTATGTATGTATGTATGTATGTATGTATGTATGTATGTATGTATGTATGTATGTATGTATGTATGTATGTATGTATGTATGTATGTATGTATGTATGTATGTATGTATGTATGTATGTATGTATGTATGTATGTATGTATGTATGTATGTATGTATGTATGTATGTATGTATGTATGTATGTATGTATGTATGTATGTATGTATGTATGTATGTATGTATGTATGTATGTATGTATGTATGTATGTATGTATGTATGTATGTATGTATGTATGTATGTATGTATGTATGTATGTATGTATGTATGTATGTATGTATGTATGTATGTATGTATGTATGTATGTATGTATGTATGTATGTATGTATGTATGTATGTATGTATGTATGTATGTATGTATGTATGTATGTATGTATGTATGTATGTATGTATGTATGTATGTATGTATGTATGTATGTATGTATGTATGTATGTATGTATGTATGTATGTATGTATGTATGTATGTATGTATGTATGTATGTATGTATGTATGTATGTATGTATGTATGTATGTATGTATGTATGTATGTATGTATGTATGTATGTATGTATGTATGTATGTATGTATGTATGTATGTATGTATGTATGTATGTATGTATGTATGTATGTATGTATGTATGTATGTATGTATGTATGTATGTATGTATGTATGTATGTATGTATGTATGTATGTATGTATGTATGTATGTATGTATGTATGTATGTATGTATGTATGTATGTATGTATGTATGTATGTATGTATGTATGTATGTATGTAGGTATGTAGGTATGTATGTATGTATGTATGTATGTATGTATGTATGTAGGTATGTAGGTATGTATGTATGTATGTATGTATGTATGTATGTATGTATGTATGTATGTATGTATGTATGTATGTATGTATGTATGTATGTATGTATGTATGTATGTATGTATGTATGTATGTCCACAGAACGCAAGCGCCCGAGACCATTAGAACAGAACCCTTTCCACTGATATCTCTCAAGGGAGGGAAGTGAGTTTGTCTCACTCGCACATCGGTTAGGGTTTTTATCACTTGAAAGCATCACCCATAGTCTAAAGTTGCAGGTAAACGTCTTCTTGCCACTGGTGACTTTCGCTGCAAGTATTACCTATATTATCCGATATTAAAGATACCACAACAGTTTAATATAAAAGTAATATTATGTCACCGTAATGCAGTGGTCTGGTGGAGCGTATACGCCATGTACACCGACTCCTTGCGACGGAAACGTTTAGTAGGCGCAGTTGATTTGATCGTGACACTGGTGATGCGGAATAAAATCAAATATATTCAAATACAAATCATACATACGACAGATATAATGCAATATAATAATATTATATCATACGCCCAATGATGCGTTAGTTTAGGGTTGTCTTGGTTCTGATTGCTTTAACAATCAATTTTATGTTTTCATATGACTTTCATGAAGAATGAGTTTTATTATTGTTTTGCGTAAATAGTATTGGGCGTTATGGACACCTTCCGCCCTTTCGAGGGAACTAAGAATGTGGCGAGTTATAATACACAACGCTTATTCCAAAAAATTATTTTAAAAGTAGAAGTATCTTTATTATTTCTGCGACGTGTCAACATGTGTTCTGCATAACATACAAATGCAACGTAGACGACATTGCGATGCCTTCATCTGGGGACATTTCCTTAGCAGAAGATGGACACTTACTTCCACCAAGCCATCATGCCGTATCAAGCCATCATGACTAGCACATAAGAACGGTACATGCTCGTCGACAACAAGACCACAACTGACAACTGATATACCCTCAGTTGTTGCCAACTCACGGATAGCCGTAGCCTCGTTAGTACGCCCATGGCCCATACCGCATTGATTTGCCCCTCCTTGGAAAATATCCTGGCGGCGCCCACGGTTCGAACCCACGTCATTGAATTCCGTATGTTTCCTACATGTACGAACAACGTACGTACCCCAAGTATAAAGAAGGAAACACATATCATTGTGAAGTGCGATCCATCTTGAACGATAGTCTTCGGCTTGACTTTCAAACAATGAAGCAAGAACGTATTTTATTTATAGGAGCACTGCTAATGCAACAACTTCCATTCAAATTCCATCGTTATTATGAAAATGTCATTTAAATTAGGGTTCGCATTTTAATTTTGTTATCATTTTACGACAGAAAGAAGATTTTTTGACTAGCTAAAGCATTCCCCTGCCACCTCCATGTCAGTTATCTTATCGCTCCAAAGTGGCCAGGTGACTGCATTGTCTCGGATAACAGGGACCTTGTCCTTATCTGCCTTCATCTCGCATTGAACATTTCGAGTGTTTTGTTTTCTGTTGGCTGAAATCATGACATAGTTTTGTCCGATCAAGTACTGTTTTTTTTTTTTTTTTTGAGAATAAAGCAATATGCTTGAGTCTGTACTCTTTGTTAGACTATTAGCTAGGTTGTAGCTTTGGAAAAATACGTCGTTCTCGTTTCTATTTCCCCCATAACTGGCCAAACTTTGGTCTGATTATGGTTAAAAATATATTTTCATTAATATTTTGTTACTTTTTTCTCGCTAATTTAACTAACGGAATTAAATAGCGAAAAAGCAATAACATAAATAAAGTTGTGTTTTATGTTCGTGTATTTATTTATATCCATAAAGTAAAAATTTGAGAATGTTGCGATTGTTAAACTGTGCTTCGGCATTGACAGTGAAACGCCCGCAGATGCGGGTCTGGTGAATGCTTCCAATAATATAGATCAATCTGTTCGGCACACATTGAACATCTTATTCTAACTTTTAAAATAAAAACGAAACGTGAGAAAAATTCCAGAACGGAACACCAGAAAATAGTTTTTTTCCATGATGTACACTTGTCAGGCACTTATCTACTGGCGGATAAAACTTATCAGCTAGACTGATTAAATACTACGTATTTAGATTACTAGGAAAACGCTCTGTTTGACGCGTTGATAAGCGAGCGCGTCCATATCTTCGAACGTTCTGGCGAAAAGATCTCAAAGCTAATAAAAACAACAATTAACAACAATTCAAGAATGAACATTGCAAAAATTTTCTAATTCCCATAGCTATTATAATTCCCGATATTGTTGAATGCAGTGCCATGTGAGAAGCTAAGAATTTTCTTTGTCATGTTTTCGCCGCGGTCCGCCACCGTTACTAAGTTTAACAGTTATTGACAGCAATAGAAATGTAATTTCTGCCTCTAATACGTATCCGATTGCGGCTGAATTTGTATATTCGTTACCGGATGAAAATGTACTACAAGATAGCCACCTCACATTTTGCTGTTACTGTTTTTCAGAAAAATATTGTCGAGTAACTTTTGTGTAACTTTGCCAATATTTATCAGATAGCCATTAAATGAACATATTCGTGACCAGAAACAGCTTTAAAAAAACATGGCTATCTCACATTTTGCCACCATTTTGTTTCAGAAAAATATTTTGAAGTAACTATGGTGTTACTTTGTAACTTTTTAAACGATTTTAACTCAAAACTATACACCTTCAATCCACATCGAGGCTTGTGGATGGTTTAAATTTCAAGTTGATCGGATATTCCGTTCGACCGCTATCGACGGACATAAAAACAAAAAAAACAAACAAACAAAAAACAAACAAACAAACAGAATGAAGTGCCGTTAGAGTCTAGTACGGTACAAAAAAAAAAAAAAAAAAAACGAAGTGCCATAAGAGTCTCGTGGAAACGCTCGCTTCGCTCGCTTAATAAATTTCTAAGTTTTTATTTAAAAACTGTTGCTATGCAATAGTGGTGGTGTAGAATAATATTGATTTAATTCAATTATAAAAACAAAACAATTAAGAATAATTAATTAGTCTGTTTTTTTGTTTTAATTTGTAATATGCCACCAGTTTCAAATGTCCGCCTAACAAAAACTGGAGCCTATAACGCAAAACTCCGTTCATCTCGAAACTTGGAAACGTGGACACATCACGGGCTCATATTTGCCTCGCTTATCTCTTATCACTGAGCACCGCACCTACCTGCCAGTATATTGCGCAGTGTTGGTTTGGTTTATCTTCAGACAGTGAGAGACGAAGCAAAGGCAAGAGTAGCGGCCACACTATAGTAACAGTTTTATATTTTTAATTTCGTTAAGCTTGGAGTGCAAATAATTGTCAATAAACTAGTTGTGTCAGCTTATTACATATCTCGCTGAGTAGTCCGCCTATCTACCCGACAATACGGCCTGGCCATACGGCGCACTAACATACAACATACACGACCGTAAGTAATCCTGGCTGATTCGCATTAATGTAAACACTAGGGAAACGCCCTTGTGTGACGCGTTGATAAGCGAGCGCGTACATATCAACTAACTTTCTGGCAAAAAGTCTTAAAGTTTAAAAAAAAAAACAATAAACAATTATAGAAGAAGGCACATTGCACATATTTTTGTAATTAAGCGAGCGAAGCGAGCGTTTCCACTTGACTCTTATGGCACTTCGTTCTGTTTTTTTATTTTATTTTTGTTTGTTTCCTTCAATCCACATCGAGGCTTGTGGATGGTCCAAATTTCAATTTGATCGGACTTTCCGTTCGACCGCTATCGACAGACATAAAAACAAACAAAAAACAAAAAAAAAACAAAAAAAAAAGAATGAAGTGCCATTAGAGTCAAGTGGGGACGCTCGCGAATTATTTTTTTTGTTTTTATGTCCGTCGATAGCGGTCGAACGGAAAGTCCGATCAACTTGAAATTTGGACCATCCACAAGCCTGGATGTGGATTGATGGTGTATAGTTTTGAGGCAAAATCGTTCGAAAAGTTAAAAAAGTTCACCATAGTTACTGCAAAATATTTTTCTGAAACAAAATGGCGGCAAAATGTGAGATAGCCACATTTTTCTACAGATTTTTCCGGTCACGAATATGTTAATGTAATGGCGATCTGATAAGTATTAGAAAAGTTACACGAAAGTTACTCGAAAATATTTTTCTAAAACGCAGTAACGGCAAAATGTGAGTGTGAGGTGGCTATCTTATAGTAAATTTTTGTCCGGTCACGAATATACTAATGTGAACGCGATCCGATACGTATTAGAGGCAGAAATTACATTTCTATTGCTGTCAATAAGTGTTAGTAACGGTGGCGGACCGTGTTGAAAACATGACCACGAAAATTCTTAGAAACGCACATTGCACTGCATACAACAATGTCGGAGAGTATAAAAGCCATGGAAATAAGAACAATTTTTGCAAAGCGCATTCTTAAATTGTTGTTAATTGTTGTTCGTATTAGCATTGAAAACTTTTCGCCAGAAAGTTCGTAGATATTGACGCGCTCGCTTATCAACGCGTCAAACAGAGCGTTTTCCTAGTTGCTAAAGCTTTTATACTTTCCGACATCGTTGAATGCAGTGCAGTGTGCGTTGCTAATAATTTTCGTCTTCATGTATTCGACACGGTCCGACACCGTTACTAGCACTTATTGACAGCATGAAAGAGCGATTTTCGCCTTTAATACGTATCAGATCGCGTTCAAATTAGTATATTTGAGACCGGACGAAAATGTTCTATAATATAGCCACATCATATTTTGCCGTTACTGTGTTTCAGAAAAATATTTTGAGTAACTTTTCTGTAACTTACCAATACCATCAGCTCACCATAAAATGAACATATCCTTGACCGGAAAAATCTTTATGAAAATAAGGCTATCTCAGATTTACCGCCATTTTGTTTCAGAAAAATATTTTGCAGTAACTATTGTGTAACTTAGTCACTTTTCGAACGATTTTCGCACAGAACTATACACCTTCAATCCGCATCGAGGCTTGTGGATGATCCAAATTTCAAGTTGATCGGACTTTCCGTTCGGCCGCTATCGACCGACATAAAAAATAAAATAAACAAAAAAAACAGAACGAAGTGCCATAAAGGTCTCATATGGACGCTCGATTCGCTCGCTTATTACTTACAATATAAACTAGGAAAACGCTCTGTTTGACGCGTTGATAAGCGAGCGCGTCAATATCTACGAACTTTCTGGCGAAAAGTTTTCAACGCTAATACGAACAACAATTAACAACAATTCAAGAATGCGCATTGCAAAAATTGTTCTTATTTTCATGGCTATTATACTTTCCGACATTGTTGTATGCAGTGCAATGTGCGTTGCTAAGAATTTTCGTGGTCATGTTTTCAACACGGTCCGCCACCGTTACTAACACTTATTGACAGCAATAGAAATGTACTTTCTGTCTCTAATACGTATCAGATCGCGTTTACATTAGTATATTCGTGACCTGTCCAAAATTTACTATAAGATAGCCACCTCACATTTTGCCGTTACTGCGTTTTAGAAAAATATTTTCGAGTAACTTTCGTGTAACTTTGCCAATACTTATCAGATCGCCATTACATTAACATATTCTTAACTGGAAAAATCTCTAGAAAAATCTGGCTATCTCACATTTTGCCGCCATTTTGTTTCAGAAAAATATTTTGCAGTAACTATGGTGTAACTTTGTAACTTTTCGAACGATTTTGCCTCAAAACTATACACCTTCAATCCACATCGAGGCTTGTGGATGGTTCAAATTTCAAGTTGATCGGACTTTCCGTTCGACCGCTATCGACGGACATAAAAACTAAAAAACACAAAACAAACAAACAAACAAACAAACAGAATAAAGTGCCGTGAGAGTCTAGTACGGTACACTAGGAAAACGCTCTGTTTGACGCGTTGATAAGCGAGCGCGTCAATATCTACGAACTTTCTGGTGAAAAGTTTTCAATGCTAATAAAAACAACAATTAACAACAATTCAATTATGCACATTGCAAAAATTTTTCTAATTACCATAGCTATTATACTTTCCGACATTGTTGTATGCAGTGCAATGTGCGTTGCTAAGAATTTTCGGTGTCTTGTTTTCGCCGCGGTCCGCCACCGTTACTAACAGTTATTGACAGCAATAGAAATGTAATTTCTGCCTCTTATACGTATTGGATCGCGTTTACATTAGTATATTCGTAACCGGACAAAAATTTACTACAAGATAGCCACCTCACATTTTGCCGTAACTGTGTTTCAGAAATATATTTTCGAGTAACTTTTGTGTAACTTTGCCAATATTTATCAGATCGCCATTACATTAACATATTCGTAACCGGAAAAATCTGTAGAAAAATTTGGCTATCTCACATTTTGCCGCCATTTTGTTTCAGAAAAATATTTTGCTGTAACTATGGTGTAACTTTGTAACTTTTCGAACGATTTTGCCTCAAAACTTTACACCTTCAATCCACATCGAGGCTTGTGGATGGTCCGAATTTCAAGTTGATCGGACTTTCCGTTCGACCGCTATCGACAGACATAAAAACAAAAAAAAAAAAAAAACAAAAACAAACAAAAAAACAGAACGAAGTGCCATAAGAGTCAAGTGGAAACGCTCGCTTCGCTCGCTTAAAAAAAAAAAAACAGAACGAAGTGCCATAAGAGTCTCGTGGAAACGCTCGCTTCGCTCGCTTAAAAATGATACACACGACAGATATAATGGGATATAATTATATCATACGCCCAATGATGCGTTAGTTTGGGGTTGTGTTGGTTCTGATTGCAGTTACAATCAATTTTATGTTTTTATATGACCTTCATGAAGAATGAGTTCTTTATTGTTTTGCGTAAATAGCATTGGGCGTTATAGACACCTTCCGCCCTTTCGAGGGAACTAAGAATGTGGCGAGCTCTAATATACAACGCTTATTCCAAAAATTATTTTAAAAGTAGAAGTATCTTTATTATTTCTGCGACGTATCAACATGTGTTCTGCAAAACATACAAATGCAACGTAGACGACATTGCGATGCCTTCATCTGGGGACATTTCCTTAGCAGAAGATGGACACTTACTTCCACCAAGCCATCATGCCGTATCAAGCCATCATGACTAGCACATAAGAACGGTATATGCTCGTCGACAACAAGACCACAACTGACAACTGATATACCCTCAGTTGTTGCCAACTCACGGATAGCCGTAGCCTCGTTAGTACGCCCATGGCCCATACCGCATTGATTTGCCCCTCCTTGGAAAATATCCTGGCGGCGCCCACGGTTCGAACCCACGTCATTGAATTCCGTATGTTTCCTACATGTACGAACAACGTACGTACCCCAAGTATAAAGAAGGAAACACATATCATTGTGAAGTGCGATCCATCTTGAACAATAGTCTTCGGCTTGACTTTCAAACATTGAAGCAAGAACGTATTTTATTTATAGCAGCACTGCTAATTACGCTACAACTTCCATTCAAATTCCATTGTTATTATGAAAGTGTCATTTAAATTAGGGTTTGCATTTTAATTTTGTTATCATTTCACGACAGAAAGTAGATTTCTGGACTGGCGTAAGCGTCCTTACCCCCCTCGGTGTCAGTTATCTTATCGCTCCAAAGTGGCCAGGTGACTGCATGGTCTCGGATAACAGGGACCTTGTCCTTATCGCCCTTCATCTCGCATTGAACATTTCGAGTGTTTTGTTTGTGTGGCTGAAATCATTACATGGTTTTGTTCGATCAAGTACTGTTTTATTTTTTTTTTATGATAAAGCAATCAGCTTGGGTCTGTACTCTTCGTTTGACTTATAGCTAGGTTGGTGCTTTGGAAAATACGTCTATATCGTTTCTATTTGCCCCATAACTGGCCAAACTTTGGTCTGATTATGGTTAAAAATATATTTTCATTAATATTTTGTTACTTTTTTCTCGCTAATTTAACTAACGGAATAAAATAGCGAAAAAGCAATAACATAGATAACGTTGTGCTTTATGTTCGTGTATTTTTTTATATCCACAGAGTAAAAATTTGAGAATGTTGCGATTGTTAAACTGTGCACCTGCATTGACAGTGAAACGCCAGCAGATGCGGTTCTGGTGAATGCTCTTAATAATATGGATCAATCTGTTCTGCACGCATTGAACTTTTAAACTAACTCTAACCTCTCTTTTATTCTAACTTTTAAAATAAAAACTAAACGAAAACTTAACTAAACTAAAATTTCCAGAAGGGAAAACCAGAAAATAGTTTTTTTCCATGGTGTACACATGTCAGGCACTTATCTACTGGCGGATAAAACTTATCAGCTAGACTGATTAAATACTACGTACTTAGATTATAAATTTCTTAGTTTTTATTTTAAAATTGTTGCTATGAAATAGTGATGATGTAGTAAAATATTGATTTAATTCAATTTTAAACACAAAACAAATAAGAATAATTAATTATTCTGTTCTATATGTTTTATTTTGTAAAATGCAACCCATTTCAAATGTCCGCTTAACAATTAAACTTAGCCTATAATGCAAAATTCCGTTAATCTCGAAACTTGGCAAAGTGTCACATCACGGGCTCATGTTTGCCTCGCTTATCTCTTATCACTGAGCACCGCACCTACCTGCCAGCCTATTGCGCAGTGTTGGTTTGGTTTGTCTTCAGACAGTGAGAGACGAAGCAAAGGCAAGGGTAGCGGCCACACTATAGTAACAGTTTTGTATTTGTTGATTTCGTTTAATTTGCAGTCGCAAATAATTGTCAATAAACTAGTTGTGTCAGCTTATTACATATCTCGCTGAGTAGTCTGCCTATCTACCCGACAATACGGCCTGGCCATACGGCGCACTAACATACAACATACACGACCGTAAGTAATCTTGGCTGATTCGCATTAATGTTAACATTAGGAAAACGCTCTTGTGTGACGCGTTGATAAGCGAGTGCGTACATATCAACGAACTTTCTGGCAAAAAGTTGTCAAAGTTTTTTAAAAACAACAATTACCAACAAAAGAAGAAGGCGCGTTGCTAAGATTTTACGTCGTCATATTTTCGACGCGGTCCGCCACCGTTACTTACACTAATTGACAGCAATAGAAAGCCAAGTTCTGCCTCTAATACGTATTAGATAGCATTTAAATTAGCATATTTGTGACCGGACAAAATTTCACTACAATATAGCCACCTCACATTTTGCCGTTACTGTGTTTAAGAAATATATTTTTGAGTACCCTTTGTGTAACTTTGCCAATACTTATCAGATCGCCATAAAATGAACTAATTCGTGACTAAGAAAATCTTTTTAAAAATATGGCTATCTCAGATTTAGCCGGGCTCTTTGTTTCAGAAAAATATTTGGCAGTAGCTATGGTGTAACTTTTGAACGATTTTCTCACAAAACTATACACCTTCAATCTACTTTGAGGTTTGTGGATGGTCCTTATTTCAAGTTGATCGGACTTTCCGTGCGACCGCTATCGATAGACTTAAAAAAAAAAAAAAAAAAAAAAAAAATAGAACGAAGTGCCATAAAGGTCTAATGGCGACTCTCGCTTCGCTCGCTTAGTTAGTTTTTACATGGTTTTATTAATAATAATAAAAATAATAATAATGTATTATTATTCTAATTATTCTTATTATAACTTTTTACCCAACTATAAATGGTGTTGGAATAAAGAGTAGTCATATATATTTTATTATTATTATTATTATTATTATTTTATTGTTGCAATACATACAAACTCGGTCAAAACCGGCATAAACATGTTGTACGGACACAAATGTCAAGTATTTCCATGTGTTTACCTTATTAAAATCTACTTAGAACTACTTAATATATCTTCTTCTTCTTCTTCTTCTTCTTCTTCTTCTTCTTCTTCTTCTTCTTCTTCTTCTTCTTCTTCTTCTTCTTCTTCTTCTTCTTCTTCTTCTTCTTCTTCTTCTTCTTCTTCTTCTGCTTCTCAAATGCCCACATTTGGCTATACTACTGAATATATCATTGTCCACATTATTTTTTCCAAACCGAACTGTGGATGCTATGTACGGTCGTGGCCGATTTGTACTCATCCCAGCATTCGCTCTTTGTACGGTGGAAACCACGAAAACCACCATCGGGATGGAGAACTTCTTGAAGTCTTCATTCTTCTTAGTTCAAAAATTTTCGCACTATCCTACACGTGTTCAAAATAATTGCTTTTTGCATCTCGATGTATATGTTCGGTTGGAGACCAATTAGTGTAATACTGTCATGGAGTTTACGTGGAACAATGCCATTTGCTGATATAATTAACGGTATAACAGTTACATTATTCTGCTTCCACAACCTTTTTATTTCAATAGATAATTCCTTATATCTGTTTATCTTTTCCCGCCAAGTTGTCTCTACATTGTGGCATAAAGGGACGGCAACATCAATTAAAATCGTTTCTTGTTTCTTCTTGTCAATAAATATAATATCCGGTCTATTGTGATGTATGATTTGGTCTGTAATAACTGCCCGGTCGTAATATAATTTGTAGTCTTTACTATCTAATACCTTTTCAGGCTTGTATTTGTAATACGCAGTGGTTGTGTTTATAAGTTTATACTTCATGGCTAATTTTTGATGTACAATGTTTGCAACTTGGTTATGCCTATGAAGATAATCTGTTTGACAAAGCATTTTGCACCCAGATACGATATGTTCAATTGTTTCGCCGTTCAAATTACATTTTCTACATTTATCTTCCACTGTGACGTCTTTCAGTATGTATTTTTTGTAATTGTTAGTCTTTATTACTTTATCTTGAATAGCGATCATAAATCCCTCTGTTTCGCTGAAAATGTCCCCGGACGTTAACCATTTGTTCGATGCTACCCTATCGACGCTATCCTTAAGAAGTTCTTTATAATGTCTGCTATGTAACGTCTTTTCTGATATTCTGATCTCTTTTGCTGTGTCAGAATTTAGTTTTTGAAGCAAGTTTAAATTTCCGTCATTTAAATTGAGGGGAGAAAGCGACTTGTCTGCCGATACTATAGCTCTATGAAGTTGTGAATGTGGGCATTTTGTATAAAAGTACTTTCTCAGAATTTCAATTTGTTTATAATATAAATTGTTTAAATCAATCAAGCCTCTTCCCCCTTTTTCTCTAGGTAGAGTCACTCGTTCTATTGCTGACTTAGGGTGATGACTTCTGTATTTGGTGAATGTTGTGCGGGTGAGAATTTCTAGGGCATGAAGTTCTGTCTGTGTCCAGTTAATAATTCCAAATGAATATGTTAGTACCGGTATAGCATAAGTGTTAATTGCTTTGATCTTGTTTTTACCATTCAATTGTGTTTTTAAAATGGATCCTATTCGTTTCTTGTATGCAGAAATTAGTTTACTTTTCATCAGTTTATGATCAATTCGTTTAGCCTGCGCAAATCCTAGATATTTGTATATATCTTCTTCGTCCATTACTCCAATCCGGTTGTCTTCGTCAATTTCAAACTCTTCTAATTTCGTAATCTTTCCTTTGATGACATGAAGTGACTTACATTTATCAATTCCAAAATCCATACATATATCTCTACTGAATTCTAACGTTGAGTTAAGAAGATTCGTCATGTGTGTCGCATTTAAAGCATATAGCTTGAGATCGTCCATGTAGAATAAATGTGAAAGTGTGTGGCAAACCGTATTACCGTCCTTTATCTTGAAACCATGTGTAGATTTGTTTAGTATATGAGATAATGGATTTAATGAAAGACAAAACCATAACGCACTAAACGAGTCACCTTGAAAAATACCTCGTCGGATGTTAACTGGGTCAGTACATATCTGCTCTTTGCCTACGTTTAACTTTAATGTTGTTTTCCAACTCGTCATCGCTGTCCGCAAAAAGTTTACTATCAATGGGTTTACTTTATAAATTTCCAGTATCTGTATTAGCCACGAATGTGGTGACGAATCATACGCTTTCTTGTAATCAATATAGCTAACGTGAATGTTTCTCTTCTTGTTGAAAGCTTGGTTCATTACAACAGAATCGATAATTAATTGTTCCTTACACCCTTGCGACATTTTACGACATCCCTTTTGTTCTTCAGCTAATATATTGTGTTCTTCGCAGTGACTATATATTTTATTTGTTATGCACGATGTCAAGATTTTGTAAATAGTAGGTAAGCATGTAATTGGTCTATATTTACTTGGATTTTTGGTGTCATTATCTTTTGGTTTAAGAAATGTTATTCCTTCAGTAAAGAAATCTGGTAAATCCTTGTCTCCTAATATAAATTCATTAAGACATTTAGCAATCTGGGTGTGCATGTTTGAAAACTTCTTGTACCAAAAATTTTGAATGTTATCGTTACCGGGTGCTTTCCAATTATGAGTATTTCGTATCGTTGATTTTATATCATTTACACTGATGCCATCAAATGTCATTTCTTCGATATCACTCATTGCCTCAATTTCATCTTGAATCCATGTTGCATTGTGATTGTGCATTAATGGGTTACTCCATATCCCACCCCAAAACTGCTCAATCTCTGTCTTCGATGGTATACCATTGCCTACTATTTCTTCTTTATTGTTAATTTGCTGATAGAATTCTTTTTCTTTTTCTTTAAACATTTCGTTTTGTTCTTTTCTATCACTACACTCTTTATATCTTCGTAGTCTTTTGGCTAATGCACTTACTTTTTGCTTTAGAGTATCCAAATATTCGTTTGTAGCCTCGTTCGGTGTTTCATGTATAGTATGGATTTTAAACCTTTCAAATATGTGTTGGCAATATTGTAATATCTTTTTAGATCTATTACCCATCCTGAATTGTTCTAATCTCCCAATATCTCTCCTTAACTCGTTGATGCGTTTGACTAATCTTCGTTCCCATTTTGGAGTCTTATTTGTTTTTATGTTCTGAGAATGTACCAACTTTATTTTTAATCCTAATTGTCTGACCACTGCTACGGCTCCACAATATATTGCTGCATGCACTTCCTCAAACGACAATTCTTTCTTCGCGTAATCTAACAATATATGTGCGTTCATTACGTGCATTACTATGTCCATTTGCTTAGACTGTTTAGGTTTAGGAATTCTAGGTCTCTTGTTCGGTTCTATATGTGCAAATTTTGTCAAGGCATTTTCAAAAGCTAAATGCAATATGTTCTTTAACTCGTCTATTTCTTGTGTGTTCCCTCTTGTATTCTCTTCTTGTTCAATGTAATTAATAGGTGGATGTTGGTGATGTACCTCTTGTGTGTTCTGGCCTTCTGGTAGATCTACTTGTTCCATTAATTCTTGTCGTAGATGGTCATCGTTTTTTGATGCTTCCATGATGTGCTCCTCGTTCGCCAAATCCTCTTCATTTTCTTGATCTATTTGTAGTTCTTCCTCTACTTCATGTCTTATTACGTTCAATAGATTAAATGGTAGCATACCATTACTTACAATTATTCTCCTTTGGTCTGCTACTCTTTGTTCGGTTACATCTACTAATGGGTATTCACGTGTAAACGCTCGGTGCAGTTCTTGTCGATATCCAACTAATCTAGTTTCTAATAACGTAATTCTATAGTAGTTGCGCATCACACAAATGTTCATATTATCTGTCCATTTGATACGCTGCCTCACTCTTCCAGATTTGGTGGTCTGTTGCGATAATACATCAGAAGCATCCATAATCTGTTTGTTTATTTACTAAATGTCAAACTCAAAGTTCATTGTCCTGTCAAACTAAGTTCTTTGTCACAGAAAGTTAAAATTGTTTTTCAAAGAAATCAAAGCAATGTCACACTTTTCTTTACACTCACAACTTGGCCGTGCCCCGTCAATAAATAACACACGCAATTACAAGGCGCTGAGTTGGAGTTGAATGACAGTTTCAAATTTCACAGATTTTGAAGACGAAATCTTCTTAATTCTGGAAACAAATAAAAAGTGCTTACATACAACCGTAAAACATATATCTAGTTACAATATTATCGAATCAAATTATAAGTACAAGACCTTGACGTGTCCAGATCCAGCTTCAATCTGTCAAAATCAACACTAAATTCAACTGTTCCTATGTTTCTCAAGCAAGGCCCTGGACTAAAATGTAAGCCTACAAAATTAAACTTCTATTTATATACAAAGTAATGGATACTGGTACTTCCCTTTATGTCTTCTTGTAGTTAATCACTCGTAGATCTCAATGCCGTGAAAATTGTTGGTTGATTACAGCTTTTTCCCTTTGAAATGCGATATATTATCAGCAGCGACTGGGAACGTGTAGACTTTTAGGGGTTATTATTATTATTATTATTATTATTATTATTATTATTATTATTATTATTATTATTATTATTATTATTATTGTTATTATTTTTACTTTTTTTATAATTATTTTTATACTTATAATTATTAATATTTATATTATTATTATTTTACTTACTATTATTATTAAGTTGGTTTTTTCTATTTGATAATATTTTGTTCCGCTAAAAACATACTTGTTGTTATATAGACCCACTGGTAAGCCGTAATTGGCTTAGTGGAGCATAATATGTATGTTCGCTATTTGTTATTGTATGTCGGATATTGAAATAATAAAAATTAAACAAATTATTATTGTAACATCATCTGAATCTCGGCAAATCTCGCCGGATATTACTATTATATGTACGACGTGTCAAAATCACTAATCCGGGCGAAACCACATTTTATTCCGACAACTTCCCGCCCTATGTTGCATGTCCCTAAAACAGCCGCCTGCTGCAATCCTCTCACCAGCGAACCACGAAGACCTCACTACTATAATCGGTAAACTGAAGACTTTTTGAATTTTTGAATGATCTTTACGGCTTAATGTTTTCCACACGCAACATCCGATTGGGATGAAGTTTGAAACGGGTTGTTTCGTGGTAAAAGCCCACCGATTAAAGAAAATGTGTTATTCTAAAAAATCAATTATGCTTTTGCGTCGGCAACATCGAGTTAGGTGCACTTCGATGCTTGCAGCTGTGGCGTAACTAAGGGGGGGGGGGGGGGTTTAGGGGGTTTAACCCCCCCCCCCGAAATATCATCGAGAATGATTTTACTTAATACTACATTTACTTAATATTATATTGTACGATCCTTAAACCACTTCAGTGTATAACAATCGCAACAAACAGTACATTTTCATTATATTTATCATATCACTTTACTTAGATAAGATATATAATTTCTTTCAATAATTCAATTATATTATTTATGTGTTCAACAACAACAAATACACCTTTCGCTCGAACCAGTAAACGTTAGGGTACATATCTGTGAATTAAAATTTAAATAAAGTATGTGACTTGTGACCACAATGTTTCACTTTATGTTGAGATTATATTGAACAACCATAAAACATTAAAAACACAATTTATATGCAATTCTTATTTAGAGCTATTAATACCTACTATAACACTGTACCTTCAATATAATACAAACGCAACGAGTAGTGGTTCGAGTAGTATTCTTTGAGTCTAAAAGGCACGAAATCATTATAGAAGTGAAAAAAAATGGCCTCCGGCGGCTGGGGCTTCGCCCCAGACCCCTTCCAGTCCCATCATCTCACTTTTCCCTAATAACCCACCCCCCCCCGAAATAATTCCTGGTTACGCCACTGGCTTGCAGTAAGAGTTGCGTAGTGGAAACGTCAGGTAAACGTTTTCTAGCCACTGGTGACTTTCGCTGAAAGTATTATCTATATATAAAAAGTACCACAACAGTATAATTATAAAAGTAATATTACGTCACCGTAATGCAGTGGTCTGGTGGAGCGTATACGCCATGTAGACCGACTCCTTGCGACGGAAACGTTTAGTAGGCGTAGTTGATTTGATCGTGACACTGGTGATGCGGAATAAAATAAAATATATTCAAATAAAAATGATACACACGACAGATATAATAGGATATAATTATAGCATACGCCCAATGATGCGTTAGTTTGGGGTTGTCTTGGTTCTGATTGCAGTAACAATCAATTTTATGTTTTTATATGACCTTCATGAAGAATGAGTTTTTTCTTTTTTTGCGTAAATAGTATTGGGTGTTATAGACACCTTCCGCCCTTTCGAGGGAGCTAAGAATGTGGCGAGTTATAATATACAACGCTTGTTCCAAAAATGATGTTAAAAGTAGAAGTATCTTTATTATTTCTGCGGCGTATCAACATGTGTTCTGCAAAACATACAAATGCAACGTAGACGACATTGCGATGCCTTCATCTGGGGACATTTCCTTAGCAGAAGATGGACACTTACTTCCACCAAGCCATCATGCCGTATCAAGCCATCATGACTAGCACATAAGAACGGTATATGCTCGTCGACAACAAGACCACAACTGACAACTGATATACCCTCAGTTGTTGCCAACTCACGGATAGCCGTAGCCTCGTTAGTACGCCCATGGCCCATACCGCATTGATTTGCCCCTCCTTGGAAAATATCCTGGCGGCGCCCACGGTTCGAACCCACGTCATTGAATTCCGTATGTTTCCTACATGTACGAACAACGTACGTACCCCAAGTATAAAGAAGGAAACACATATCATTGTGAAGTGCGATCCATCTTGAACGATAGTCTTCGGCTTGACTTTCAAACAATTAAGCAAGAACGTATTTTATTTATAGGGGCACTGCTAATTACGCTACAACTTCCAATCAAATTGCATCGTTATTATGAAAGTGTCATTTAAATACGGGTTTGCATTTTAATTTTGTTATCATTTTACGACAGAAAGAAGATTTCTTGACTAGCTTAAGCATTCCCCAGCCACCTCCATGTCAGTTATCTTATCGCTCCAAAGTGGCCAGGTGACAGCATGGTCTCGGATAACAGGGACCTTGTCCTTATATCCCTTTATCTCGCATTGAACATTTCGAGTGTTTTGTTTTCTGTTGGCTGAAATCATTGCATAGTTTTGTCCGATCAAGTACTGTTTTTTTTTTTTTTTATAATAAAGCAATATGCTCGGGTCTGTACTCTTTGTTAGACTTAAAGCTAGGTAGGTGCTTTAGAAAATACGTCTATCTCGTTTCTATTTTCCCCCATAACTGGCCAAACTTTGGTCTGATTATGGATAAAAATATATTTTAATTCATATTTTGTGACTAATTTTCTCGCTAATTAAACTAACAGAATTAAATAGCTAAAAAACAATAACATAGATAACGTAGTGCTATATGATCGTGTATTTTTTATAACCACAGAGTGAAAATTTGAGAATGTGGCGATTGTTAAACTGTGCACCTGCATTGACAGTGAAACGCCCGCAAATGCGAGTCTGGTGAATGCTCTTAATAATATGGATCAATCTGTTCGGCACGCATTGAACATCAAATTCTAACTTTTAAAATTAAAACGAAACGTGAGGAAATTTCCAGCAGGGAAAACCAGAAAATAGTTTTTTTCCATGGTGTACACTTGTCAGGCACTTATCTACTGGCGGATAAAACTTATCAGCTAGCGGCTAGACTGACTAAATACTACGTATTTAGTCCCCGGCCCGACTAACTAAATATTACGTATTTAAATTATAAATTTCTAAGTTTTTATTTAAAAACTGTTGCTATGCAATAGCGTAGTGTAATATTGATTTAATACACATAATGACATAAAATAATTCCGAATAATAAATGATTCTTTTTTAATGTTTTATTTTGTAAAATGCCACTAATTTCAAGTGTCTGCCTAAAAAAAAAAAACTGAGGCCTATAACGCAAAACTACGTTTATCTCAAGACTTGGCAAAGTGGACACATCACGGGCTCATATTTGCCTCGCTTATCTCTTATCACTGAGCACCGCACCTACCTGCCAGTATATTGCTCAGTGTTTGTCGGGTTTATCTTCAGGCAGTGAGAGACGAAGCAAAGGCAAGGGTAGCGGCCACACTATAGTTACAGTTTTATATTTGTTAATTTCGTTTAATTTGGAATCGCAAATAATTGTCAACAAACTAGTTGTGTCAGCTTTTTGCATATCTCGCTGAGTAGTCTGCCTATCTACCCGACAATACGGCCTGGCCATACGGCGCACTAACATACAACATACACGACCGTAAGTAACCTTGGCTGATTCGCATTAGTGTTAACATTAGAAAAAAGCTCTTGTGTGACGCGTTGATAAGCGAGCGCGTACACATCAACGAACTTTCTGGAGAAAAATTCTCAAAGTTTTTAAAAAACAACAATTAACAACAATAGAAGAAGGCGCATTGCAAACATTTTTGTAATTGCTGTTACCATTAAGCGTCTTTCACAACCAATTAGCGTGCGAAAATTAACGTGTAGAAATTTTAGAAATTGTTGTAGGTGTTCAGAATGAAATTTCACAAATGAACATAAACCAATCAGATATGAGTGCACTTTCCGCGATAATCCGACCTTCTATTATCGTACAAAATGTTCTGAACTTTGCACAAGATTGATGAAAAGTGAATTGTCCATTATAACCTCAACAGCTTTCTTAAAACCCGCAAACAAACTCAAAATATGTGTATTTGGTTTTGTGCGCATGCGAACAATTTAGAAAATTACTGAAATTAGCTGTAAAGTTGAAGTTGGTTCAACTTTTCGATAATTACGTGTAGCGATAATTTCGTAAATTTCCATGTGAGCATTGGCATATGAACTGCATTGGTATAAATTCGTAATTTTCATAAGTTACGTACGCTCAGGGCTTTTTTTCGGCCGGTACGAGCCGGTACGCGTACCGGCTAACACAAGAGGCGTACCGGTAAAAGGCGATAAAGTCACACTATAGCCGGTACGCTACGATCAGCCTTGAAGCGCGTGAATAACTTTGAATTGTGCAGTGTGACAGGCTTGTGACTGCAAAATGTGTTTCATTTTGTAATATAAGGATGTTGCCACCCGCTGGTGACATGGGTGTGACATGTAGTAAATTACTTCTTTTTAAACTCTTGGCGGCCACTCACTACAGTAATCTTTTCTATTATTTGGGTCATCAGTTCTAAGGAAAGATAATTAGGGTTGTTTTGACTAAAATGTCAACTGTCAAGAGTAGCTTCTGGGAACCGCAAAAGAGAATTTACCTATCCTTACTTTTCTGTTTTCCTGGAAAGCGCCTTTTCAATTTACAGACAACGATTGGGTTGTGTTGGGGGAGGAAGGGGGGTGGGGGGGGGGGGGAGATCGGTGGTCAAGGGATTGTAAGTTGTGTGTGGCCGGGTTAGTTTCCTCTCTGGTGACGAGTGGAGATGTCGTGATTATAGCAAGTGTGTGTGTGTCTAGTGAGACTGTAAAAAATAAAAATGAACCGAAAAATAACTTCTTGGGTCGTCACCTCGCCACCTACGAGCAGAGCAAAAGACCGACGTGTTGCTGACGAGAACATGACTATTTGAATTCGATATCATCGATTTTGGTGAGTTATAAATTATTTTAAAACAAATATTAACTATTAAGTTTGTAGTGAGTAAATGCACGTCTCGTGTTTGGGTCACGTTAAACAGGGGCGAATTCAACATGAATGGGGGGGGGGGGGGGGGGGTCTGAAAAAATAATTTTAGTTTCCGTCTTATTACAATGAAACCATCACTATTGGCACGTTTTTTAAAAAGATATTTTATGTTTTCTGTGGACGCTAGTTTTCTCGATCGTGTGGACACAGGATCTAATCCCAGTCATGGTCTATGCAACATAAGCTTTATATTTCGTCGATATCTACGATACAAATCCGCCTTAAAAATGCATTTTTGGCCATCAAATTTAATGCAGTACCCCAAAATTTTTTCGCCTACGGCGAATTTGCCTCCGGCGGCTGGGGCTTCGCCCCAGACCCCAGCTATACCACGCCAGTCACATGAAACATTATACCGAACGTACCGGTTAACTTTATTTTAGAAAAAAAGCACTGCGTACGCTAATTGGTTCTGAACGGGCCTTTATACTTTCCGACATCGCTGAGAGCAGTGCAGTATGCGTTGCTAAGAATTTTCGTCGTCATGTTCTCGACACGGTCCGTCACTGCTACAACACTTATTTACAGCAAATAGAAAGCTAATTTGTGCCTCTAATACGTATCAGATAACGTTTAAATGAGTTTATTTGAGAACGGACGAAAATGTGCTATAATATGTATAGCCACATCACATTTTGCCGTTATTGTATTTCAGAAAAATATTTTCGATTAACATTTGTGTAACTTTGCCAATACTTATCAGATCGCAATAAAATGAATATATTCGTGACCGGAAAAATCTTTATAAAAATATGGCTAGCTCAGATTTAGCCGCCATTTTGTTACAGAAAAATTTTTCTCACAAAACTATACACCTTCAATCCACATCAAGGCTTGTGGATGGCCCAAATTTCACCATCCAATCCAAATACAAAATCCATTTACACCAAAGCAACAATATACATGAACAATTAAAAAAAATAAAAGTGTTGGTATATTATTGACTTTGCATTGAAGTGGGCAAGGAAATACAATATTTTGATGCCATAATGAATGTAATATAATTGGACTGAATAGTGGTGGATGAGCATACTTGCCCATTATTGACCAATGGACACACAGGATCTGTTTTGATTGACTTGTATTGTTGTTGCAGATAGTTGTCTTCCGAGATATACCCTTGTCACGGCAGATCCCGCTAGGAAGCCCGAGACGAGGTATGTAGGGCCTACAGGTCCAAGACAATCTACTCACATGATCAGTTAATGGACACACAGGATCTGTTTTGATTGACTTGTATTGTTGTTGCAGATAGTTGTCTTCCGAGATATACCCTTGTAACAGCAGATCCCGCTAGGAAGCCCGAGACGAGGTATGTAGGGCCTACAGGTCCAAGATAATCTACTAACGTGATCAGTTAATGGACACACAGGATCTGTTTTGATTGACTTGTATTGTTGTTTCAGATAGTTGTCTTCCGAGATATACCCTTGTAACAGCAGATCCCGCTAGGAAGCCCGAGACGAGGTATGTAGGGCCTACAGGTCCAAGATAATCTACTAACGTGATCAGTTAATGGACACACAGGATCTGTTTTGATTGACTTGTATTGTTGTTGCAGATAGTTGTCTTCCGAGATATACCCTTGTCACGGCAGATCCCGCTAGGAAGCCCGAGACGAGGTATGTAGGGCCTACAGGTCCAAGACAATCTACTAACGTGATCAGTGAATGGACACACAGGATCTGTTTTGATTGACTTGTATTGTTGTTGCAGATAGTTGTCTTCCGAGATATACCCTTGTCACAGCAGATCCCGCTAGGAAGCCCGAGACGAGGTATGTAGGGCCTACAGGTCCAAGACAATCTACTAACGTGATCAGTTAATGGACACACAGGATCTGTTTTGATTGACTTGTATTGTTGTTGCAGATAGTTGTCTTCCGAGATATACCCTTGTCACAGCAGATCCCGCTAGGAAGCCCGAGACGAGGTATGTAGGGCCTACAGGTCCAAGACAATCAACTAACGTGATCAGTTAATGGACACACAGGATCTGTTTTGATTGACTTGTATTGTTGTTGCAGATAGTTGTCTTCCGAGATATACCCTTGTCACAGCAGATCCGCTAGGAAGCCCGAGACGAGGTATGTAGGGCCTACAGGTCCAAGACAATCTACTAACGTGATCAGTTAATGGACACACAGGATCTGTTTTGATTGACTTGTATTGTTGTTGCAGATAGTTGTCTTCCGAGATATACCCTTGTCACAGCAGATCCGCTAGGAAGCCCGAGACGAGGTATGTAGGGCCTACAGGTCCAAGACAATCAACTAACGTGATCAGTTAATGGACACACAGGATCTGTTTTGATTGACTTGTATTGTTGTTGCAGATAGTTGTCTTCCGAGATATACCCTTGTAACAGCAGATCCCGCTAGGAAGCCCGAGACCAGGTATGTAGGGCCTACAGGTCCAAGACAATCTACTAACGTGATCAGTTAATGGACACACAGGATCTGTTTTGATTGACTTGTATTGTTGTTGCAGATAGTTGTGTTCCGAGATATACCCTTGTAACAGCAGATCCCGCTAGGAAGCCCGAGACGAGGTATGTAGGGCCTACAGGTCCAAGACAATCTACTTACATGATCAGTTAATGGACACACAGGATCTGTTTTGATTGACTTGTATTGTTGTTGCAGATAGTTGTCTTCCGAGATATACCCTTGTAACAGCAGATCCCGCTAGGAAGCCCGAGACGAGGTATGTAGGGCCTACAGGTCCAAGACAATCTACTAACGTGATCAGTTAATGGACACACAGGATCTGTTTTGATTGACTTGTATTGTTGTTGCAGATAGTTGTCTTCCGAGATATACCCTTGTAACAGCAGATCCCGCTTGGAAGCCAGAGACGAGGTATGTAGGGCCTACAGGTCCAAGACAATCTACAAACGTGATCAGTTAATGGACACACAGGATCTGTTTTGATTGACTTGTATTGTTGTTGCAGATAGTTGTGTTCCGAGATATACCCTTGTAACAGCAGATCCCGCTAGGAAGCCCGAGACGAGGTATGTAGGGCCTACAGGTCCAAGACAATCTACTAACGTGATCAGTTAATGGACACACAGGATCTGTTTTGATTGACTTGTATTGTTTTTGCAGATAGTTGTCTTCCGAGATATACCCTTGTCACAGCAGATCCCGCTAGGAAGCCCGAGACGAGGTATGTAGGGCCTACAGGTCCAAGACAATCTACTAACGTGATCAGTTAATGGACACACAGGATCTGTTTTGATTGACTTGTATTGTTGTTGCAGATAGTTGTCTTCCGAGATATACCCTTGTAACAGCAGATCCCGCTTGGAAGCCCGAGACGAGGTATGTAGGGCCTACAGGTCCAAGGCAATCCACTAACGTGATCAGTTAATGGACACACAGGATCTGTTTTGATTGACTTGTATTGTTGTTGCAGATAGTTGTCTTCCGAGATATACCCTTGTCACAGCAGATCCCGCTAGGAAGCCCGAGACGAGGTATGTAGGGCCTACAGGTCCAAGACAATCTACTTACGTGATCAGTTAATGGACACACAGGATCTGTTTTGATTGACTTGTATTGTTGTTGCAGATAGTTGTCTTCCGAGATATACCCTTGTCACAGCAGATCCCGCTAGGAAGCCCGAGACGAGGTATGTAGGGCCTACAGGTCCAAGACAATCTACTAACGTGATCAGTTAAGTGTATGAGTCATACTCATAAGCCATGGCTAGTTCATCTAGGAAATGAATAGCTTGCACTATCTGAGAAAATTACAACCCTGATTTTTGCGATGACTACTGTCCAAGAAATTGGGTTCCCTCAATAGATAATTGGCACAGTTGTGATTCGGGCTGAGTTGTTTAAACGTGTAAACGCCCAAGCGAAAATATACTTGAACTTATCTATGAATATTTTTCAAGAACACTCTTGTCTTAATGCACTTCATCCAGACATTGAATAGCCGGTCCCAGTGGTCTAGGGGTCATGGCGCCCACTCGGCAAGTGGGAGTTCTGGGTTCGATTCCCAGTCGTGGTTGGTTTTTTCATTTCTGGATTTCACATACTTGAACTTGTACAAACATTTAAACACGTATAACCGTGTCTTATACCCCGGCCGACCAATACCCCCCCCCCCCCCCCCCGCCGCCCTAACCCAAAACCCAATTAACAGATATGTCACAGCTTTTCGACGAGCCGACAAAGCATAGCAATTAGTGTGTGGAATCAAAATGAATGTGGACAGTTGGACACAAAGCTGGAGAATATAATGAATCACCCGTGTTATTTCGTTAAACATGTTTTTGCGCAAACCTAACAATTCGTATTTTTGTTAGCATTTTGTGAACAAGAGGGACGTGTTGCGTTTAAACGCGAAAAATTCGGAAAAATAAACGTGTACAAAATGAACCGTTTTCTCACAGCCCTGGTTGTGATAAACACGGACAGTGTATTGAATTCCTCGGGCTGGATTCGTAAGAGGTCTTATCTTGGTTTGGTGGTCTTAAGAAGGGGATGGGTACATTTACGTCAAAAAACGCAGCAAATTGACATGTTTTAATTATATTTCAAGAATGCACCTCAAAATAAAAAAACTGAGTAATTACTTATCAGCATGCTGTGGTTTGGTAAGCCCTTCATACTCGTGAATAAATGTATACAACATTATAATTACGTCCAGTCTTACAATGTCCCAATAACAACTTATTCGTCGAATAGCTTGTTTTCTCAATGGCAACGACCAATCAAAACTCTTGAAATCCTCCAAATAGCCTAATGTCTACAAATAACTTTCCCAATAGAAAATTGTAAGACCGGCCCTTAGTGTGATTGTGATTCTGATTTAATGAAATTATAATAACATTCATACTGGTTATAATGATAAATAGATTTATCATTCAGTTTGTAGGCCTTACCAAACCACTCATGCTGATTTCTCAGAATTTTTATTTCGAGGTGCATTCTTGAGATATAATTAAATTATGACAATTTACCGCCGGTTTTTGACGTAATCATAACCATTGTTCTTAATACAGGTCCTAGGTTTGACTGTACCAAATGTGCTGTTATAAATCCATGGTAGGCATACCACACGGCCCAATTGATAGCTAATTTCGTGGAAATCACTGTGAACTTAAAATATTGCCGAGCAGTGTTTTCAAGTTTAGTGTTTTGTTTCCTGATACCTCCACATTGTGTGCATGTCAAGGTAAATAAACAGTATCTATTTACATTCTCAATTTGAAGTCATAGGCGCATTGCCACCGTCTTGGAACAATGATAAGACCAACTAAGACTGGACCTTAATTTTGGTCGTACGAGCGAAGGGTACCTCTACGTCAAAAACCACACAACATTATTATTTTCAAATTGTATTTAAAGACTGGACTTTGAAATCAAATATCTGCATCAATAGAGCACTGGAGTTTGGTAAGCCCTACATACAGAATACTCTACTTTATTGTTTATGATTTATTTTGCTTTGACACAAGTTTCTACGCTTGTGTATATTTCACATTGTCAATCAATAATATACTGTTTATAAGCAATAGCCCATTATTAGGTACTTCTTGCTAATAATATTGAATCATCGAATTTTGAATATCGTCTGCTGTCGCCAAAACAGCTTGATTTGAATTTAATCACATCCAATGTGTAACAATTTCTTCATTGGGCCAATTAAATAGGACACATATCAGTTATCCTGTTCTCACAATTATATACTTTTAATACTCAGTGGGCCTAATTGGCCTACTATTTTGTAGGACAGATGGTCTAAAACATTGTTCAACAATTAAAAAAATTAAACAATATTTATCAAAAGTTATCATGATTTCTCCATTTTCTCATGTACGGAGACATTTCTCTAGAATTTCCACGAGCGATTTCTCCCCAAAAACGTGTTCGCCCGTCAGTTAGCATGTGGTTTGTCTGGTGCGGAGGGTGTCTGGGAGGGGGCGTGAAGACCTTGTCGTAGCTATGAATAGCTTACTGCATAGTACACTAAGTGTAGCAACAAAGACTGGTAGATAACAGAATGGTCGGTGCCCGTAACAGCGCCAGGCTAGCCCGTCAGTTAGCATGTGGTTTGTCTGGTGCGCAGGGTGTTTGGGAGGGGGCGTGAAGACCTTGTCGTAGCTATGAATAGCTTACTGCATAGTACACTAAGTGTAGCAACAAAGACTGGTAGATAACAGAATGGTCGGTGCCCGTAACAGCGCCAGGCTAGCCCGTCAGTTAGCATGTGGTTTGTCTGGTGCGGAGGGTGTCTGGGAGGGGGCGTGAAGACCTTGTCGTAGCTATGAATAGCTTACTGCATAGTACACTAAGTGTAGCAACAAAGACTGGTAGATAACAGAATGGTCGGTGCCCGTAACAGCGCCAGGCTAGCCCGTCAGTTAGCATGTGGTTTGTCTGGTGCGCAGGGTGTTTGGGAGGGGGCGTGAAGACCTTGTCGTAGCTATGAATAGCTTACTGCATAGTACACTAAGTGTAGCAACAAAGACTGGTAGATAACAGAATGGTCGGTGCCCGTAACAGCGGCAGGCTAGCCCGTCAGTTAGCATGTGGTTTGTCTGGTGCGGAGGGTGTCTGGGAGGGGGCGTGAAGACCTTGTTGTAGCTATGAATAGCTTACTGCATAGTACACTAAGGTCCAAATGCATAGTCGCTTCCTCACGTGCTCCTTAACTCAGCCTTACCTCAGCCTTTCCTCAGCCGCGACTCACGAATGGAATTCATGAACCTTCCTCACGCTCGACTCAGCTGAGGAAAAGCTAGTGTCATTGTTAGACTTGGCAACATTGTATATTGCCACCTTGATTCAAAATTGTTTCCATTTTACAAGGCAGTGACCTGTTGTTCATTCAAATAATACGGCGGCAACTATAAAGACACTTGTCAACCACTTCGTGGCCTTGAAATATGGCATTATTTATTAATTATATATATATTTATTTACTTATTTATCTATTTGTTAATTTGTTATTTATTTATTTAATTATTTATTTATTCATTTATTTATTTATTAGTAGCAGCATTAAAATATTAAAATAATTAAAGTAAATGAATATTGGAAAATCTAGAATAATGTTTAATAAATAATAAATACAAATTATTAACACTGATTAGTGATTAGCAATGAAATTAAAATAATTATTCTCAATTGATGAACGAAGACTGTAGGAAAATTGACAGCCTATCAAGGGTAACCATATAGGTAGCCATATATGAATTCTTCACAAAATATATTAATATTTCCTTTTTTTTTTTAGCAATTACAAGTTTGGTTGAAGCATGAATCGTGGTTGGAATTTTTAAGCCTAATGCAATTATTGGTTCACAATAGGTATAATATTTTTATTTTTACAATGATTGCAAGTATAATTTGAGGATTTACTTTTTTTAGCAGACCACCGTTGGTTAACTCCCCCCCCCCCCAATGCTATAGGTGATTGGCATAGGGCTATTAAAATACATCCACATCCACATACATTACATAGCATGATGACATAACAGCCAAATGTGGGCATTAAATAAAAAGAAGACATTACTTCGGAATTTGTTTTTATATTTTTACACAAACCACATTTTCATTGCAGAAGTCATAATTATTTTCTCAACTTACTAGTATTGTGTGTTCATTTATGACTTTCACACGTTGTTGGGAGCTGAAATAAATTTGTTATTAGGGCAACCAAAGTTATTTTACTGGTATATTCTTTGAACTGAGTTGAAAATGCTTTCAGATAGTAGGAATTGTAAAAATTAGATAGACAAGTTTTAAATAATTTATGATTTAAAATTTTATTGAGTCAGAATTTTATACAATATCAGGTAGGCCTACATGTACATGTACAAGCAACATTAAAATTAAAATAGGCATGTGGAAATAAACATATTGTAGGCCTATTACAGTGGGTTTAGCTCTAGGTAGTATAGGAATTTACATCTGCAAGTTGTGAGGTTTTGGCTTACCATTGTGCTGGGTGTCCAATTGCTCACAGTACACTAGTCAATAGTAGGCCTAAACTTGCTGTTACTTGCACAACAAATTCATTGTACTAATAATATAGGTAGCAATGTTGTTGTGGGTGCTGAATATTATGTTTATGCCTAGGCCTAAATTCTCCCCACTTCAGGCATAAAATTGAATGTTGTTTTAGGCCTAGACCAACCTACATTTTTACTGTGGAATGATTAATACAAATTAGGTATCAAAGCTGAATTCAAGAACTGTCCTGCAATCCTCTAGGCTTATAGGCCCTACATAACAACCTTGGCAGTTTTCTGTACCAAGCCTACTCTATTCACATAAGCCTGAAGTTGGATAAGTGATCCGTTGCATCATTATTTTACTAGTCATAGCCCGTATGTCTAGGCTAGGCCTAAAGTTCTCTGAGGAATGTGGCAATCAACATGAGTTGAGTGCAAACTAGGCCTAGGCCTACCGGCCAGGCCAGGCCACGCTGGGGTAGGCTCTATACCTAGGCCTAGGAGACATAACTTCAGTCTTCAACCTTGTGCTCAGATGACCACAACCACTATAACGATGTCCATTTGAAATAGGATAGGCCTAGGTAGACCTACCTAGTCGATGATGTCTAGGCTAGGGCTAGGCCTATGCTAGGCCTAGGACCGTATATTTTACATAGCCTACACAGCAACCTTTGGCAAGGCCTGAGGGCCGTAGGATAGGGCTAGACCTGGATGTAGGTTATATCCAGTTAGTAGACAAATATATTTACAACGCACCTGAAATCTTCTGCTTACGTAAAATATTAAATTCATTTAAAAACTGGTTTAATTCGAAACCTGTAAATCTCGATTGTCCTATGAGCGAAGTCCGGGCCTCCTTCGCCACAGTTTCATCGCAAAACGGTAGAATATATTGAATGCACCATAATGAAATCTTCCAGTAGGTTCTCATATCTCTTAAATATCTTCTCGTTCCCTCTGGTACGGCCTTTTCGTAAAGATATACTGCGAATCTCTGTAAAAAGTCACGCCATCCCAACACATTTGCCGTGAGCGCCGCCATTGAAATTGAAACAAGCACAGCTGTGAGTTGTTATGATTTTGGAGCGCTGTGATTGGCTAAGTTTTGGCTGAGGTCGGGCGGAGGAAGACTCGAGCCCTCCTCAGCGTGATGACGATGTGAGGTCGAGGTAAGGAAGAGCTGAGGACCTGTTTGCGTCCTTGCATGGGGCTCTCACGACTCAGGTCTTCCTTATCTCAGATCTGAGGAAAGGAAGAGCTGAGGAAGGTATATGCATTTGGACCTAAGTGTAGCAACAAAGACTGGTAGATAACAGAATGGTCGGTGCCCGTAACAGCGGCAGGCTAGCCCGTCAGTTAGCATGTGGTTTGTCTGGTGCGGAGGGTGTCTGGGAGGGGGCGTCAAGACCTAGTTGTAGCTATGAATAGCTTACTGCATAGTACACTAAGTGTAGCAACAAAGACTGGTAGATAACAGAATGGTCGGTGCCCGTAACAGCGGCAGGCTAGCCCGTCAGTTAGCATGTGGTTTGTCTGGTGCGGAGGGTGTTTGGGAGGGGGCGTGAAGACCTTGTTGTAGCTATGAATAGCTTACTGCATAGTACACTTAGTGTAGCAACAAAGACTGGTAGATAACAGAATGGTCGGTGCCCGTAACAGCGGCAGGCTAGCCCGTCAGTTAGCATGTGGTTTGTCTGGTGCGCAGGGTGTTTGGAAGGGGGCGTGAAGACCTTGTCGTAGCTATGAATAGCTTACTGCATAGTACACTAAGTGTAGCAACAAAGACTGGTAGATAACAGAATGGTCTGTGCCCGTAACAGCGGCAGGCTAGCCCGTCAGTTAGCGTGTGGTTTGTCTGGTGCGCAGGGTGTTTGGGAGGGGGCGTGAAGACCTTGTCGTAGCTATGAATAGCTTACTGCATAGTACACTAAGTGTAGCAACAAAGACTGGTAGATAACAGAATGGTCGGTGCCCGTAACAGCGGCAGGCTAGCCCGTCAGTTAGCATGTGGTTTGTCTGGTGCGCAGGGTGTTTGGGAGGGGGTGTGAAGACCTTGTCGTAGCTATGAATAGCTTACTGCATAGTACACTAAGTGTAGCAACAAAGACTGGTAGATAACAGAATGGTCGGTGCCCGTAACAGCGGCAGGCTAGCCCGTCAGTTAGCATGTGGTTTGTCTGGTGCGCAGGGTGTTTAGGAGGGGGCGTGAAGACCTTGTCGTAGCTATGAATAGCTTACTGCATAGTACACTAAGTGTAGCAACAAAGACTGGTAGATAACAGAATGGTCGGTGCCCGTAACAGCAGCAGGCTAGCCCGTCAGTTAGCATGTGGTTTGTCTGGTGCGCAGGGTGTTTGGGAGGGGGCGTGAAGACCTTGTCGTAGCTATGAATAGCTTACTGCATAGTACACTAAGTGTAGCATCAAAGACTGGTAGATAACAGAATGGTCGGTGCCCGTAACAGCGGCAGGCTAGCCCGTCAGTTAGCGTGTGGTTTGTCTGGTGCGCAGGGTGTTTGGGAGGGGGCGTGAAGACCTTGTCGTAGCTATGGATAGCTTACTGCATTGTACATTTTTTCAAATTTTAATGGTCGATGCAATGTTTTTATCATTTTGGGCTAACAAGTGAAGGATGAATAGAGCACCGAAAAATGTTAATTCACTTCACATAGTGTTTTTGATTTAATAAAGTAATAAAAAATTATCATTGGATTTTTTTTTATTTTTACTTCTGTCTAATATCAACGGTTATTTCTTTTGGTGGTTCTCTTGAGTGTTTCAAAAGTTACCCTTGAAAGATTTTGATAATAGATGTATTTATGAAATGCTTGTGTGAGTATTGAAGCTCGCCACAACGTTGGCTAGTCGCTGCGCTGTTCACTCACTCCTCCCACCCCCGTCTCCATCAGTTAGTTGTAGTTTGTAATTCTTTACGTGATTCCCTCTTTTGTGAAATAGTTGGTATTTTTCAATGTATGGAAATGAAATGATTAAGCCTAAATTAATAAAAATTGCAAATATGACATTCTTCAAATCATTAATCAAATGGATAATTTTATGTTAATTTAATTGATTAATTGATATTTGGGTTTTCAATCCCATATTTTTGCAACGTTGCTTAACTCAAGTCCCCTTCTTTGTATTGTATTGTATTGTATTGTATTCTTTATTTCTTATAGCTCGGTTGGAGCTAGTAGCACTTTTTGCATTACACATTATACATGATACAATACGCGTATACTCGTACATAACACGTTATACTCGTATAGTAGTTTACACACTAGACATATATTAAGCAGTACATCATATAATATTATTAGTTATACATATAAAAATAAGAAAAATACAATTTAGGTTACCCTATGCCTACAGACTTTCATTACATATTTATCACAACTAAGGCATTATTTATACTCCCAGTGGGAATTCTCTTTTAACAAATTCCACTACATGCCTTCTAAACTTACCACCTGTCATTTGCCCTATACTGCCCATTCTGTTATACAATTTAATACCATTGACAAAAATTGATTTTTGCGCATTCGTGAACTGTTGATTTTGCAGGTGTACTGTGTTACAGTTTCTTGTTTCATGTTTATGTATTGACGACTTTTTGATAATAAATTTCTTAAAATAATTTTCTTCCTTAGTAGTTATGCAATAATTTAAGAACATAATAGTTCTGTATTGAATCCTTTGTTCCACAGACATAAAATGCAATGTTTGCAGCATCAAATTCCTGCTGGTTCTTATACCACAACATAATATAATTCTCATTGCTTTACATTGAAGTTTCTGTAATCGCTCAAAATTTGTTCTACTCATGCTAAACATTATTGTAGCAGCATATTCAAAGTGGGGTGCTATTATTGTTTTGTAAATAAGTAGCTTTGCCCACATTGAAAGTGTACTACCACTTCTTTTCAACACTCCAATTTTTTTTGCAATCTTCTTACAAATATAATCTACATGCTCATTAAAAGTTAATGTTTTATCGATAATTACTCCTAAGTATTTTACACTATCTTGAAAAATAATTACCTCCCCTCCAACTACAATATTTGTATAACAGGCATTTTTCAGTTTTCTTTCTTTACTGCACGAGTTGGATATACACATAGCACATGTCTTCTCTACATTTAGTTTCAGTCTATTTTTTAGGAACCATTTTTCAATTTTCTGCAATGCTACATTCATTTGTGTCCAACATCTGTGTCCAACATCTGTGTCCAACATCTCGTTTGGTTGCAGGATGGCTGAGAACGATGACGCTCGGTTCGTTATAACCAAGCCTGGTGTCCTGGTGTTGAGTGGAGGCCTGCCTGCTGGATCGAGCATTGTGTCGTTCTCCCAAGATGAGACCGTCGTTCAGGTGTCTTGCGGTTATGACCACTCTGCAGTTGTCTGCGAGTCTGGCCGCGTCTACACCATCTGTGTAACACGAGACACAGGACGGATGATGAACGAAGGCTCGGTCGCTGAGCCGAGGCTTGTTGACACTCTCAGCACTGTTCGTATAACCCAGGCTGCTTGTGGAGGTAGATACACCGTGTTCCTCACTGACAAGGGTGAGATGTATTCGTGTGGGCGGAATTACTACGGTCAGCTTGGCCTCGGCCACACCCATAACACCTCTACACCCGTCCTGGTTGCCGGTCTGCCACCCATCAAAACGGTTGCTGCTGGGTATTACCACACGGTTGTTCTTGCAACAGGTGGTGAAATCTGGGTGTGTGGATGCAATGAAGAGGGCCAACTAGGACTCGGTCAAACAAACCAGCTAACCTCATTCACTCGCGTGCCCAACCTCCCCGAGGCCATCGTTGACATATCGTGTGGTTGGTGCCATACAGCTCTTGTCTCGGCCTCTGGGGTCCTCTTGATGGCTGGGTCTAATCGCAGTGGTCAACTTGGGCTTGATGCAGTGGATAGCGTGTCCAGCTTCACACGAGTATCGGTGCTGTCAACAGCCGTGGCTGCCGTGTCCTGCGGTTACAACCACACTGTGGTCCTCGGAGTCGATGGGACGACCTGGGCTTGGGGTCGTAATGCTGAAGTTCAGTTGGGTACCGGTGCCACAACCAAGAGATCCGCCCCCACTAGAATGATTGGCCTCGAGGGCCAGACTGTCTCCCAGGTTATGGCTAGATGTTACCACACTGCGGTGTTGACACGGGCAGGGGACGTGTTTGTGTGTGGCCAAGGAACAAGTGGTGAACTGGGTCAGGGGAAGAATAACCTCTCGGTGGCGACTCTGTTGCCGAAGTCACCGGGGCTGGTGGTTCAACAGGTGGCTTTTGCTGGAACATACACACTACTGTTGGTCACGTCAATCGTCGCACCTTCAGCGCAGTGTGGGATAGGAATAGAAGAAAAGTTGAGGGAAGACATAACGGACTTGAGGCAGATCATAATGCGGAACCTGGAGTGTCCCGTGTGTTTTAAGGACATGTGCGCACCGATACGTCAATGCATCGCGGGGCACAACCTGTGTAACGCTTGCTGGTCTGACGACAGGATCACAGTTTGTCCGCTGTGTCGCGGACAGCTCTCTGCTGGGAGGAATCTTACGTTGGAGGGTCTGAGTACCGACATCCGGCTACCGTGCACGGAATGCCTGCTGCGCATGCCCGCGTGCGAGCTGGGGGGACACGGCGCGGTCTGTCCCCGCCGCGACTACGACTGTCCCCTGTCGTGCGGCGGTTGGAGGGGCCGGCCCGAAGCGATGCTGGGCCACGCCCTCTCGGCCCACGCGGACCGGACGTGGCCCGACCTGCCACGCACGTTTGTGCAGCGGCGCGGACTCTTGCTCACGGACGTGCTCGCGGCGCACGGCAGAGTGTTCACGCTACATCGCGGGTACGACGGGGAAGGGCGCACGTTCCGGGCGGCCGTCAGGTACGTGGGCGCGCCCGAGGACAGGCACGCGTTCAGGTTCAAACTCTCACTTCTCACCAAAGACATGCGCAATACTTACCACAGGAACCTGTGTTCTGACATCCAGAGCGTCGAAGACATGTTCAGTTCTTCTAACTGTGTGAGCGTGGAGGGGAAATGTCTTGACACATGTTTGCAACAAGATAGTCTGATTTGTAAAGTGGACATTGTGGAAGTTGGAACCACAGGGTTCGCTGATGAAATGAAGGCTTTGCTTAGTGCTCAAGAATTCCAAAGCTTACCTTCGTAATGCCGACACTGCCTCTACGGATTGAAGTGAGACGCAGGTGTTGTTCACTATTGTATCAAGTGTTTTTCCTTTTTTTAACTTTTATGAATAATTTATTTATTGAGCTTTGAAGAATATTAGTACATTGGGACCCCTAAACACTTTTATATGTTGTTACAGCTCCATTATTGCACCTACTTACTCTGGTATTTTCATGCATGTACCTAACATATGGTATATTAAATGCATTTGTGAAATTCACATTAACTATGTAATTTTTTGCGAAAATTCATGAACTTTGGTAGAGTTATGCATCTAATAAACCTTTTTTCTTGCAATTTCAAGTGAAACGAAAAACTTCCATTTTATGTGATAAGCGCGAAACATACGAATTCACGCTAATCTTTCTCGAGCTTAAGCAACAATCATAAAAAATGCGAAAATAATACACTAGGTTGATTTCCAGTAATTCCAGTCCACTGTATTTCCATTTGGTTACTAGCCCTATTTTAGTTTTTTTTTTTTTGTATTCATAGTGTCGATAAACATTTTGAATCAAAAAATAATTTTTTGCTCACATTTTTAGGACCACGTCTAATATTTTGTTACCCCGATTTCAGATAAAAACTAATTATTACTAAAATGTTGCGTTTTTTAAACTTAATATTGCTGTCTTTTGGAATACCCTCTCTTTAGATCATATATCATCGCAATAGGTGTGCGTGTTCGCTGACCCCAGGAGAGTCTCCCACACAGATGACCCGGCGTGTTAGCTGCCCGGGTCATAGGGCAACTTATCCATGTGTGTAATGCGTTGTGTAGCCTACGTGTTGAGTCCAACATTACTATAATACCACTCTGCTCCGGTCACCAACAACAGCTGCCCGGGTCATAGGGCAACTTATCCATGTGTGTAATGCGTTGTGTAGCCCACGTGTTGAGTCCAACATTACTATAATACCACTCTGCTCCGGTCACCAACAACAGCTGCCCGGGTCATAGGGCAACTTATCCATGTGTGTAATGCGTTGTGTAGCCTACGTGTTGAGTCCAACATTACTATAATACCACTCTGCTCCGGTCACCAACAACAGCTGCCCGGGTCATAGGGCAACTTATCCATGTGTGTAATGCGTTGTGTAGCCTACGTGTTGAGTCCAACATTACTATAATACCACTCTGCTCCGGTCACCAACAACAGCTGCCCGGGTCATAGGGCAACTTATCCATGTGTGTAATGCGTTGTGTAGCCTACGTGCTGAGTCCAACATTACTATAATACCACTCTGCTCTGGTCACCGACAACAGCTGCCCGGGTCATAGGGCAACTTATCCATGTGTGTAATGCGTTGTGTAGCCTACGTGTTGAGTCCAACATTACTATAATACCACTCTGCTCCGGTCACCGACAACAGCTGCCCGGGTCATAGGGCAACTTATCCATGTGTGTAATGCGTTGTGTAGCCTACGTGTTGAGTCCAACATTACTATAATACCACTCTGCTCCGGTCACCAACAACACAACCAGTGTAAACCAAATAGTGTTTGACGCGTGGTCACCGCCAGCTAACAAGTGAATAGCATCATTGTGCACAGCCAGGCATCTGGGTTCGAGTCCCTGTCGAGACTTAACGTCGGACTCCACTCCCCAGCATAACTTAGACCACCACCATTCATTGCTTCTTTGTTAGATAATTCTTGAAACAATAACATCATTATCACAATATCAAGTCGTAGCTTTCCGTGACCTCAATGATGATTTGCTTAAAAGATTAAGATTCAGTGGTTTCAGGTGTGTAACCCATGTACAACATAATACAGTTTAACTTCCTTATAACAAACGTCTTTATTACAAAATTATCTATTATAAAAACTGTTTTTGAGGTCCCAAAAGGTTCTCATGCATGTTAATGTTATATCGTTATAAAGAAATGTTCATTGTTAGTGGTTAGCGCCCTATATTCTTTTATTTTGATAGTTATAGTTGTTTTAATCATTCGGCTAGATGAAATGTAAGCTTGAGTCTGTATTGACAAGGTGTGCACATATTGCACAGCTGCATTGTCCTGGTTGTGTTCTTTGTAAGCTTGAGTCTGTATTGACAAGGTGTGCACATATTGCACAGCTGCATTGTCCTTGTTGTGTTCTTTGTAAGCTTGAGTCTGTATTGACAAGGTGTGCACATATTGCACAGCTGCATTGTCCTTGTTGTGTTCTTTGTAAGCTTGAGTCTGTATTGACAAGGTGTGCACATATTGCACAGCTGCATTGTCCTGGTTGTGTTCTTTGTAAGCTTGAGTCTGTATTGACAAGGTGTGCACATATTGCACAGCTGCATCGTCCTTGTTGTGTTCTTTGTAAGCTTGAGTCTGTATTGACAAGGTGTGCACATATTGCACAGCTGCATTGTCCTGGTTGTGTTCTTTGTAAGCTTGAGTCTGTATTGACAAGGTGTGCACATATTGCACAGCTGCATTGTCCTGGTTGTGTTCTTTGTAAGCTTGAGTCTGTATTGACAAGGTGTGCACATATTGCACAGCTGCATTGTCCTTGTTATGTTCTTATTAAGTACGTAGAGTTAAATTTAGTCATTGTTTTCACAGTTAAACTTTTCTTCTATTAAACTTGTTGATAACAAAATTATCTACATAATAAGATTGCTTTTTAGGTTCCAGAGGGTTATTAACATAAATTAAAATGTACCATTCTTGTAACAAATATTCCTTAAGGGTGTGAATCGACCAATTACAGTTTTCCAAAATACGCATCACGTGTAAAAGGTTAACTTTGTAATTGAAACATTGTTATGATTTCATAATTTTCCAGCGACTGATACAGCCAATATTGCAAATCTTGAATCCGCTTAATTAAAATGTTCTGCCTGCACGAAATACATGATGGTGATACGCAAATTACATTGAGGTTAAACATACAGAGTACATACTTCATTACTTCCTTCAACAGTACATACTTGGTCTTTGGTATAAAGTATTTTCAGTAGATTGTCTCATACGGTAGTTCGTTTTGATTATTTGAATCTACCGGTACACATGTGGCCACGGTACCAGTACCGGCCCTGAAGAATTAATACACAAATATTTTTGGTACTTTTTGAACTCAATGGTTCAAGTTTAAAGTTAGTCCTTTGTAAAGAATGCATCTTTTAGAAAAATGATAACGGTCGATGCATACCCTTCTATCCATGAGAGTTTGTTGTAAAAATATCACAGCCATTTTTTATTTTTCACAGAGATTGAATTCCTGCATTGCTACCTTATCTCTGTTTAATCATTGTGCTGGATGTAATCTTGAGACTGTTGGCCAAGAGTGTACTGTACATGTTGCATGGTTCCATAAGGCTTTAAGTATTCTCATTATAACTATGTTGATTTTAATTTAGACAATGGTTGCAAGTTTTTTATTTTTACATATATTATTGATCTTAGCCTCTATTGAAAGCTAGCAATGCTCATAAATATACATTGTCTTGAGATTTTACTAACAAGTATGTATGTATTGCACTGTTCTTATTGTTGTATTATATTGTGCATGTAGATTGTTTAATGTAGTAAATTGTAATATGTATTTGATGCTTGCAATGCTTATTTGATTTCTGTTTTCTGTTTCATAAATCATTTAGCTATCGTAAATGTAACCTTAAAGTAATATGTTGATTAAAGTAAAGTGTACTGTACACATACCACACATGACAGTGTTGCATATTTCTCTCCTTTAGCCCCCCTGTTTCAAAAGAATTCCATCTGTGAATGTCCTTGTGTTATTCTCCTTGAAGCCTATAGGTCATCGTCTGGTGGAAGAATTGCGGTGTGTTATGTTCCTTTGATGCAAAGTACATGTTTCTCTTTACTGCTTTGTATCGCAATAAAAGCCTGGCAAGCTGAGTCGTTGACTGTGTCCTGCCCTAGACAAGTGTGTACAAACCAAGGAGTATTACAGGAGTATTCAATCTTCCAAATAGCTTAATTGCTACAAACGATGTTTCTATAAAGAGAGACTGTAAGACCAGCCTCAAAGTAAATATAATATTACTGCATTGAAGTCACTATTTACATTTCGGGTAAGTTTTTTTGCTAAAAATTAACATTATATATATGCATGTTTTAAAGTAAATACATGCGTTTAGGGTTGATATACGTCCCAAAATATCGGGATTGTCCCGATTTCGTAATCTGTATATTTCTTGTCCCGGAAATGCAGCAATATCCCAGTTTTCCAAACCTATGACGTCCTTGCATGTCAGCTTTGACAACTACATCAGCTGTCACTGACGTCCTTGCATGTCAGCTGTGACAACTACATCAGCTGTCACTGACGTCCTTGCATGTCAGCTGTGGTACAACTACATCAGCTGTCACTGACGTCCTTGCATGTCAGCTGTGACAACTACATCAGCTGTCACTGACGTCCTTGCATGTCAGCTGTGACAACTACATAAGCTGTCACTTACGTCCTTACATGTCAGCTGTGACAACTACATCAGCTGTCACTGACGTCCTTGCATGTTAGCTGTGACAACTACATCAGCTGTCACTGACGTCCTTGCATGTCAGCTGTGACAACTACATCAGCTGTCACTGACGTCCTTGCATGTTAGCTGTGACAACTACATCAGCTCTCACTGACGTCCTTCCATGTCAGCTGTGACAACTACATCAGCTGTCAATGACGTCCTTGCATGTCAGCTGTGACAACTACGTCAGCTGTCACTGACGTCCTTGCCTGTCAGCTGTGACAAATACGTCAGCTGTCACTGACGTCCTTGCATGTCAGCTGTGACAACTATATCAGCTGTCACTGACGTCCTAACATGTCAGCTGTGACACTACATCAGCTGTCACTGACGTCCTTGCATGTCAGCTGTGACAACTACATCAGCTGTCACTGACGTCCTTGCATGTCAGCTGTGGAAACTACATCAGCTGTCACTGACGTCCTTGCATGTCAGCTGTGGCAACTTCATCGGCTGTTACTGACGTCCTAGCATGTCAGCTGTGACAACTACATCAGGTGTTATTGACGTTCTTGCATGTCAGCTGTGACAACTACTTCAGCTGTCACTGAGGTCCTTGCATGTCAGCTGTGACAACTACATCAGCTGTCACTTACGTCTTAGCATGGCAGCTGTGACAACTACATCAGCTGTCACTGACGTCCTTGCATGTCAGCTGTGACAACTACATCAGCCGTCACTGACGTCCTTGCATGTAAGCTGTGACAACTACTTCAGCTGTCACTGAGGTCCTTGCATGTCAGCTGTGACAAATACATCAGCTGTCACTTACGTCTTAGCATGTCAGCTGTGACAACTACTTCAGCTGTCACTGAGGTCCTTGCATGTCAGCTGTGACAACTACATCATCTGTCACTGACGTCCATGCATGTCAGCTGTGACATCTACATCGGCTGTCACTGACGTCCTTGCATGTCAGCTGTGACAACTACATCAGCTGTCACTGACGTCCTTGCATGTCAGCTGTGACAACTACATCATCTGTCACTGACGTCCTTGCATGTCAGCTGTGGCAACTACATTAGCTGTCACTGACGTCCTTGCTTGTCGGCTGTGGCTACTACATTGGCTGTCACTGACGTCCTTGCATGTCAGCTGTGACAACTACATCAGCTGTCACTTACGTCCTTGCATGTCAGCTGTGGCAACTACATCGGCTTTCACTGACGTCCTTGCATGTCAGCTGTGACAACTACATCAGCTGTCACTGACGTCCTTGCATGTCAGCTGTGACAACTACATCAGCCGTCACTGACGTCCTTGCATGTAAGCTGTGACAACTACTTCAGCTGTCACTGAGGTCCTTGCATGTCAGCTGTGACAAATACATCAGCTGTCACTTACGTCTTAGCATGTCAGCTGTGACAACTACTTCAGCTGTCACTGAGGTCCTTGCATGTCAGCTGTGACATCTACATCGGCTGTCACTGACGTCCTTGCATGTCAGCTGTGACAACTACATCAGCTGTCACTGACGTCCTTGCATGTCAGCTGTGACAACTACATCAGCTGTTACTGATGTCCTTGCATGTCAGCTGTGACAACTACATCAGCTGTCACTGACGTCCTTGCATGTCAGCGGTGACAACTACATCAGCTGTCACTGATGTCCTTGCATGTCAGCTGTGACAACTACATCAGCTGTCACTGACGTCCTTGCATGTCAGCTGTGACAACTACATCAGCTGTCACTGACGTCCTTGCATGTCAGCTGTGACAACTTCATCAGCTGTCACTGACGTCCTTGCATGTCAGCTGTGACAACTACATCAGCTGTCACTGACGTCCTTGCATGTCAGCTGTGACAACTACATCAACTGTCACTGACGTCCTTGCATGTCAGCTGTGACAACTACATCAGCTGTCACTGACGTCCTTGCATGTCAGCTGTGACAACTACATCAGCTGTCACTGACGTCCTTGCATGTCAGCTGCGACAACTACATCAGCTGTCACTGACGTCCTTGCATGTCAGCTGTGACAACTACATCAGCTGTCACTGACGTCCTTGCATGTCAGCTGTGACAACTACATCAGCTGTCACTGACGTCCTTGCATGTCAGCTGTGACAACTACATCAGCTGTCACTGACGTCCTTGCATGTCAGCTGTGACAACTACATCAGCTGTCACTGACGTCCTTGCATGTCAGCTGTGACAACTACATCAGCTGTCACTGACGTCCTTGCATGTCAGCTCTTACAACAACATCAGCTGTCACTGACGTCCTTGCATGTCAGCTGTGACAACTACATCAGCTGTCACTGACGTCCTTGCATGTCAGCTGTGACAACTACATCAGCTGTCACTGACGTCCTTGCATGTCAGCTGTGACAACTACATCAGCTGTCACTGACGTCCTTGCATGTCAGCTGTGACAACTACATCAGCTGTCACTGACGTCCTTGCATGTCAGCTGTGACAACTACATCAGCTGTCACTGACGTCCTTGCATGTCAGCTGTGACAACTACATCAGCTGTCACTGACGTCCTTGCATGTCAGCTGTGACAACTACATCAGCTGTCACTGACGTCCTTGCATGTCAGCTGTGACAACAACATCAGCTGTCACTGACGTCCTTGCATGTCAGCTGTGACAACTACATCAGCTGTCACTGACGTCCTTGCATGTCAGCTGTGACAACTACATCATCTGTCACTGACGTCCATGCATGTCAGCTGTGACAACTACATCAGCTGTCACTGACGTCCTGGCATGTCAGCTGTGACAACTACATCAGCTGTCACTGACGTCCTGGCATGTCAGCTGTGACAACTACATCAGCTGTCACTGACGTCCTGGCATGTCAGCTGTGACAACTACATCAGCTGTCACTGACGTCCTGGCATGTCAGCTGTGACAACTACATCAGCTGTCACTGACGTCCTGGCATGTCAGCTGTGACAACTACATCTGCTGTCACTGACGTTCTTGCCTGTCAGCTGTGACAACTACATCAGCTGTCACTGACGTCCTTGCATGTCAGCTGTGACAACTACATCAGCTGTCACTGACGTCCTTGCATGTCAGCTGTGACAACTACACCAGCTGTCACTGACGTCCTTGCATGTCAGCTGTGACAACTACATCAGCTGTCGCTGACGTCCTTGCATGTCAGCTGTGACAACTACATCAGCTGTCACTGACGTCCTTGCATGTCAGCTGTGACAACTACACCAGCTGTCACTGACGTCCTTGCATGTCAGCTGTGACAACTACATCAGCTGTCACTGACGTCCTTGCATGTCAGCTGTGACAACTACATCTGCTGTCACTGACGTTCTTGCCTGTCAGCTGTGACCACTACATCAACTGTCACTGACGTCCTGGCATGTCAGCTGTGACAACTACATCAACTGTCACTGACGTCCTGGCATGTCAGCTGTGACAACTACATTAGCTGTCACTGACGTCCTGGCATGTCAGCTGTGACAACTACATCAGCTGTCACTGACGTCCTGGCATGTCAGCTGTGACAACTACATCAGCTGTCACTGACGTCCTGGCATGTCAGCTGTGACAACTACATTAGCTGTCACTGACGTCCTGGCATGTCAGCTGTGACAACTACATTAGCTGTCACTGACGTCCTGGCATGTCAGCTGTGACAACTACATTAGCTGTCACCGACGTCCTGGCATGTCAGCTGTGACAACTACATCAGCTGTCACTGACGTCCTGGCATGTCAGCTGTGACAACTACATCAGCTGTCACTGACGTCCTTGCATGTCAGCTGTGACAACTACATCAGCTGTCACTGACGTCCTGGCATGTCAGCTGTGACAACTACACCAGCTGTCACTGACGTCCTTGCATGTCAGCTGTGACAACTACATCAGCTGTCACTGACGTCCCTGCATGTCAGCTGTGACAACTACATTAGCTGTCACTGACGTCCTGGCATGTCAGCTGTGACAACTACATCAGCTGTCACTGACGTCCTTGCATGTCAGCTGTGACAACTACACCAGCTGTCACTGACGTCCTGGCATGTCAGCTGTGACAACTACACCAGCTGTCACTGACGTCCTGGCATGTCAGCTGTGACAACTACATCAGCTGTCACTGACGTCCTGGCATGTCAGCTGTGACAACTACATCAGCTGTCACCGACGTCCTTGCATGTCAGCTGTGATAACTACACCAGCTGTCACTGACGTCCTTGCATGTCAGCTGTGATAACTACACCAGCTGTCACTGACGTCCTGGCATGTCAGCTGTGACAACTACACCAGCTGTCACTGACGTCCTGGCATGTCAGCTGTGACAACTACATCAGCTGTCACCGACGTCCTTGCATGTCAGCTGTGATAACTACACCAGCTGTCACTGACGCCCTTGCATGTCAGCTGTGACAACTACATCAGCTGTCACTGACGTCCCTGCATGTCAGCTGTGACAACTACATCAGCTGTCACTGACGTCCTGGCATGTCAGCTGTGACAACTACATCAGCTGTCACTGACGTCCTTGCATGTCAGCTGTGACAACTACACCAGCTGTCACTGACGTCCTGGCATGTCAGCTGTGACAACTACACCAGCTGTCACTGACGTCCTGGCATGTCAGCTGTGACAACTACATCAGCTGTCACTGACGTCCTGGCATGTCAGCTGTGACAACTACATCAGCTGTCACTGACGTCCTTGCATGTCAGCTGTGATAACTACACCAGCTGTCACTGACGTCCTTGCATGTCAGCTGTGACAACTACATCAGCTGTCACTGACGTCCTTGCATGTCAGCTGTGACAACTACATCAGCTGTCACTGACGTCCTGGCATGTCAGCTGTGACAACTACATCAGCTGTCACTGACGTCCTTGCATGTCAGCTGTGATAACTACATTAGCTGTCACTGACGTCCTTGCATGTCAGCTGTGACAACTACATCAGCTGTCACTGATGTTCTGGCATGTCAGCTGTGACAACTACATCAGCTGTCACTGACGTCCTGGCATGTCAGCTGTGACAACTACATCAGCTGTCACTGACGTCCTTGCATGTCAGCTGTGACAACTACATCAGCTGTCACTGACGTCCTTGCATGTCAGCTGTGACAACTACATCAGCTGTCACTGACGTCCTTGCATGTCAGCTGTGACAACTACATCAGCTGTCACTGATGTTCTGGCATGTCAGCTGTGACAACTACATCAGCTGTCACTGACGTCCTGGCATGTCAGCTGTGACAACTACATCAGCTGTCACTGACGTCCTGGCATGTCAGCTGTGACAACTACATCAGCTGTCACTGACGTCCTTGCATGTCAGCTGTGACAACTACATCAGCTGTCACTGACGTCCTGGCATGTCAGCTGTGACAACTACATCAGCTGTCACTGACGTCCTTGCATGTCAGCTGTGACAACTACATCAGCTGTCACTGACGTCCTGGCATGTCAGCTGTGACAACTACATCAGCTGTCACTGACGTCCTTGCATGTCAGCTGTGACAACTACATCAGCTGTCACTGACGTCCTTGCATGTCAGCTGTGACAACTACATCAGCTGTCACTGACGTCCTTGCATGTCAGCTGTGACAACTACATCAGCTGTCACTGATGTTCTGGCATGTCAGCTGTGACAACTACATCAGCTGTCACTGACGTCCTGGCATGTCAGCTGTGACAACTACATCAGCTGTCACTGACGTCCTGGCATGTCAGCTGTGACAACTACATCAGCTGTCACTGACGTCCTGGCATGTTAGCTGTGACAACTACATCAGCTGTCACTGACGTCCTTGCATGTCAGCTGTGACAACTACACCAGCTGTCACTGACGTCCTTGCATGTCAGCTGTGACAACTACATCAGCTGTCACTGATGTTCCAGCCACTTTCGATCAGATGGAAGACGTCTGCACATCCTCATCTGCACTCCCACACAAGTGCGATCCATACCTGCGGGTGTGTACGGTGTCAACGAAAATATAGTAGGCTGTACGCTCTACGCTCTACGAAATTCTTGCTTACATACAAACTAAGTCAAGATCATCTAGAAATCTTTTTCAGTGCTATTCGCAGCAAAGGAGGATTCAACAATAATCCCACAGCAAAACAGTTCCAGACTGCGTATAAACGTTTGTTGGTACACCACCAAATTTCATCTACAAATGAAGCTAATTGTCAGATGCTTGATGCAACTGCTATCTTGCATACTTCAAGTGGACCCCACCCAAACCATCATATTGCCAAGATCAACCATTCTTATGACATAAGAATGTATGATGATGACTTGCGTGTTTCTGATCAGGTGACAAATGTGACAAATGACCATTCATACAGCACTCTTACTCTTGATGCAAGCAATGTATGTACACTTGGCCGGTGTGTTTCTGATGTTGTTGGCTATATTGCGGGATTTGTCCAAAAGAAATTGAAGAAACAGCTACATTGCGAAGAGTGTGTCACTGCCATATCGAGCTCCTTACCGTCGTGTAGTAACAGTCACTTATTAAATCGTAAAAATAATGGCGGTTTAACAATTCCAGCTAATGATGTGGTCAAATTGTGCAAAATTGCAGAAACTTGTTTCCGTGTTGTACAAGCAACAGGTAAATTGAGATCTAAGCAGGTTTTCCACCTCCTCACTAGAGAGTCTATGAGAAAAGTGGACAGCAGTGTTTTTACCTGCCTAAGCAACCACATACAAGAACAAGATCCATTTGAAAGCCACAGGACCCACTTGATTAAATCTGTACTGTTTGAGTATTTTAACATACGTTTGTATCATGTTGGTAAATCAATCACTGAAAATCTTCAAAAAAATAAGATCAGAAGCTTGAATTCAAAACTTACATTTTTCAAGGGTCAGTAGCTAGCTATGCACAAGCCAAAGTAGCGACCAAGCAAGGTAACAAAATAATACATAATTCAAAGAGGCAACTTTTGTATTGTATTATGTATATTGTATTAATTGTATATATTGTATAGATAACTATTGTGTAATATGTAAATACTGTGTACTGATTAGGCCTAGGGTAGTGTATACAATGGCATGTATATTGTATACAAGGGGTGGCAAACACTTCCCTATCCTGTTGCAAAACTCAAAACTTACACTTTTCAAGGGTCAGTAGCTAGCTATGCACAAGCCAAAGTAGCGACCAAGCAAGGTAACAAAATAATACATAATTCAAAGAGGCAACTTTTGTATTGTATTATGTATATTGTTTTAATTGTATATATTGTATAGATAACTATTGTGTAATATGTAAATACTGTGTACTGATTAGGCCTAGGGTAGTGTATACAATGGCATGTATATTGTATACAAGGGGTGGCAAACACTTCCCCATCCTGTTGCAAAACTCAAAACTTACACTTTTCAAGGGTCAGTAGCTAGCTATGCACAAGCCAAAGTAGCGACCAAGCAAGGTAACAAAATAATACATAATTCAAAAAGGCAACTTTTGTATTGTATTATGTATATTGTTTTAATTGTATATATTGTATAGATAACTATTGTGTAATATGTAAATACTGTGTACTGATTAGGCCTAGGGTAGTGTATACAATGGCATGTATATTGTATACAAGGGGTGGCAAACACTTCCCCATCCTGTTGCAAAAACTTAATAATATTACTGGACACCAATGCCAATAGTGTCAGCAGTGACATTATTTTCTGTTCTGATGATAATTATCTAGTACTGTATTATGTAATCATTAATCAATAACCTGCAAGAAGGTTGCACTTCATTGACCTCATTGTGTATCTTGTTCATTATTTAACAAATACAAAATGTTGATACTTGAAATGATGTGTTTGTATTTGAAAAGTGTAGTACCTCTCCCTCTCTCTCATTTGTTATTTCATTTATTTTATTTATATATACTTTATATAAATAAATCTATTTATATAGTTACTTATGTGTTGTCATGTTATCAATCTTTTGAAAAACCTCTTCATTCAATCTTCCTTTCTGCCAGTCTTTTAACTTCAATTAAAGCAATTGAACCCTTGAAATTCCTACAAGTGGTCATGTTAAGAGTATTTCTGAATGGGGTGAGGGTGGGGAAAATTCCAAAGTAGAACTTGATTGAAGAATAACGGAGTTTTAGATCAAAACGAACGACCTTGCCGATGATAGGTACATCTCCGTGCGAAAACTCTTTGAATTGCCGCGCGACCTTGCCCCAAGTCACGTGGTTTGCCTCGATCCAATGTTGGTGCCGTCGAACGGTGGCCGCGTGCATTGGCTTTAGTCCACTACCCAACTATATATGCTCTAAGGTACGCAAGTGCACGCAGGTCGCTCCTGATTGGCCCAAAACCGCCGTCGCGCACCGTCCCGCAGAACAACGCAATGTCATGAATCCAGTGTGCATTAGCATAATATGCCTACAATAGGAAACAGTGTAGTGCAGCCTGCAGCATGATCTAATAATACGAGAAATATTGTTAGATCATGAGCCTGCAGACAGTTAATGTTGGAGAAAAGAAAAACTGATTACCAACAAAATTAGGGAGCCTGTTATACTGTCTTGTCAGGCTATTTATACAAACACTGATTTATACTGAAACAAATTATTGTATAATGATCATTTAATAGCATATTATGTAAGCATAATGTTGGTCACAAAATAGTGCAGATAGATAATATGTTGAAATAAAAAATTAGTTTACAGTTGAAAACTGCTGTATCTACCATGATATGTTGGCGGGTTTTGGTTCCAAATCTTCCTTAATACCGACAAAAATTATTGTATAACGATCATTTAATAGCATATTATATTAGCATAGTATTGGTCAAGAAATAGTACAGACAGATAATATAGTGAAATTAAAAATTGGTTTGTAGTAGACAATTGTTGCACCTATTGTGCTTTGTTGGCCACGAAATGATCCAAATGCTGCTTCATATGCTATTAAATAATCGCTATACAATAATTTTTTTCGGTATGAAGGAGCATTTGGAACAAAAATCCGACAGCACAGCATGATAGATACAAGAATCGTTTACTGTAAACCAACCTTTTGTTTCAACATATTATCTGTGCACTATTTTGTGACCAAGAGTATGGTAACATGTGGTTTAAATTAAATGATCGCTATAAAATAGTTTGTTTCGGGATAAAGCTATATAGTATAAATAATAAGACAGCATAACAGGCTGCCTAATTTTGTACGATAATCAGTTTTTCTTTTCTCCAACATTATCTGTCTGCACTACACTGTAACTGGATCCTGTTGTAGGTGTATGATAATGCAATCTTTGAAATAGCATAAATTAAAAATATCTGTTCCCTCGTGAGTACAGCCTGCTATATTTTCGTAAATTGACACCGTACACACCTTAGACCATCTATCGTACACACCCGCAGGTATGGATCGCTTTTGTGTGGGAGTAGCGGAGTACAGATGATGTGCAGACGACCTCCATCTCATGTCATCTGTTGCAAGTGCATTTCTCGTCTGATTGAAACGCTCTTGCTGGTTTGGACTTGGTTGGATGAAGATTTGTTCGGGTTTTATGCCGTAAGTTGTTTCGTAAGTGTTCAGGTAATAGTAACATCCGAATGTGACAACTCTTGACTCTTGAGATAGATTAATAACGCTAGGCTAGGCCTAGGCCTAGTTTGTCACGCGTGTTGGTTGGGCGTCCTAGGCCTAGCCTAGGCCTAGGCCTAAGCTGTAAGGAATAATATCAATGGCGTAGGCTAAGCTACCTAGGCCTAGCCACACGACGTGCAAAACCGTAGACCTAGGCCGTAACAATTTCAAACCCAGCTGCCCTGGGCATAGGCCTAGGTCTAGGACTGCCTAGGCCTAGACTTCTAGTGCAGCTGGCCCGACGTACAAAGGCTTACGGCCTAAGCCTCCGCTTTTGTACAACCAGTCTGTGGCTAGGCCTAGTAGGGTCCAGCTTACTAGGCCTAGCCTATGTAGAAAAGCTCAAGCCTAGCCTGGCGATAGACTCGGAAGTAAGTTACAAAGGTGAAGGCTTGCCCGCTCGGCTTAGGGCATAGGCCTAGCCTAGCCACAAGCTGTACGTACAAATATCTAGGGTTAAGAGTAAATACCTAAAGCGCCCGTTACTGTAGAACTTTTGGGCTGACGGGTCACATGCATCAGGCGCGTCGACCAATCAGATTGCAAGTTTGCCGCTTCAGCTGCGGTGCACGCGAAACGAACCCATGCAACAATGCAAAACGTGTTTATTTCCATTGTTTTCGATTCGATTTCGAACATCTCTAGTTTAGAAATGGTTATAAATGAACCAATGTGATACCTAATTATAATTACAAATTTATTGAACAATGATAAATAATCAGGACTAGGTACACATTATAAATACACTTCATAAAAAATACTACATATAAGTAGGGCCTAGAACAGGGGTGCCCAACTTGATTTAGAAGTGGGCCACATAGCTTAATTATTCAATGTTGGCGGGCCACATCAACTTAACTATATACATATATACACGTATATAGGTGGAGGTGGTAGTCTTGTTGGTAAACCTACTTGCTACAATGAGAGTCATGTACATATCTGTTTTCATCCTTGTGCCCGGACGCTCTGATGTAACCCTGCCTAGTCTGGTTATTCTATATCTACCTAGACCTATATCAAATTCCCCGTCAGCAAATGGTGTTCCCCCCGCTGATAGTAAATGTGCACTGTGCAACACGAAAACTAGCGCTGACAGACGCTTGATTCTCATTTACCTTCTATTTAAACATATTTTGCTGCGAAACAAGATTTACTTTTTCAATAAGAATTAATCCTTCGTTTTATTACACTCGTTTTTGTGATTCGAGTCATGACGCCTTTGCAAGATCACAACTAAAAGGGTGAAACATATTTGCGGGGACACTTGTATAACCAGTAGCATTTGTTATCTGTGCCAGTAGAGTCCTCGCCAATTAGTAAGTCGGATGTCGCCACAGAGAACAATAATACCCCCCCTTCCCCTCCTCGGCTTCCAAGAAATTAGGCTTGAATGAGAACAAAACTAAAAGTAGAAACAAATGAATTATGATAATTTTTCGCTGCGAAGTCTAAAATATAGTTATACACATACCCACCGAATAAATTTCAAAACGTGCTTTCAAATAAAATTGAGTTTTCTTCGTGGGTCTAGTTGTGAGACTAGAATGTAAATGGGAGGTGTGGGCCAGATGAAAGGGCTTGGCGGGCCGCATGCGGCTCGCGGGCCGTATGTTGGGCACCCCTGGCCTAGAGTATTACTGGTTAGTTTAAAAAACAAATAAAACATTCTTTAATATTTGTAGGTAGGCCTAGTTACCATGGCTAAAGGCAAAATTGGATTGGAAGTATGAAGTTCGTTAAAGTCCTTGTCTTATCTCGGTCTCACGGCGCATCATTCATACCAACAGATATTCAATTTCGTGGTTAGGTATTTGATTTAGCTTGATATGCCATCTACTGGCTAAGAAAAATTGAGTTCTAAAATATCTCTGCACGGAAACTAGTGGGCTTTCAATGACGTCACTGTACGCGCATACCTCGTGATAACCCGAGGGCCGGCTCGCGTTACGAAGCGCTCGGCTTCCAACTCCCAATCAGTCAATCACTTGCAGTTGACTTACAAGTGCATTTCTTCTTCGAGAGGATGTGGAACTCAATATAGGAGTACACTACCTTCCCATATGCATCTTCATTAATGTTCACCCCTAGGAAACAGATAATAAGGGTAGTTATAAAATAATGTGATGGAAATCTGACAACAGCTGTTATTATTTTTCAGGTATTGGAGCGCTGCGTTGCTGAACTCAATTCTCCTGCCAGATACGCTAACGCAAGTCTCGCGGGGGGCGTTCCACGTAAGTCACAATACAGTACGTAACTACATAACCAATAGGCCTACATTTGTATGTCACCTGCCTTGTCTCTGTACTCGCCACATAGATTACCCAAATATTTCTACTTTAGCTTTCATCGAATGCTTCCCAACGTTATCAACAACAGTCATTATTTCCAATGTCTTGCTGAACAGAGATAGTTTGTTTTAGTTCCTTGTTCCTATTGGATAGGTCGGTAATTGTACACAATCAAATGCAATTGGCAAATGTACATAAGCTAGACACTGTAGTCTCTTGTCCTAGATACAATTATTATGAATGTTAGCAGTGGAGTAAAAGCGATCGGTAGTTTTAAACACGAAAGTCCGGCCAGTGTGGAGTACTCTGACCCATGCAGAGTAGTCCGGCCCGTGCAGAGTGGTCCGGCCCACATAGAGTAGTCCGGCCCGCATAGAGTAGTCCGGCCCGTGCAGAGTAGTCCGGCCCCTGCAGAGTAGTCCGGCCCTCATAGAGTAGTCCGGCCCGTGTAGAGTAGTCCGGCCCGCATAGAGTAGTCTGGCCCTCATAGAGTAGTCCGGCCCCTGCAGAGTAGTCCGGCCCTCATAGAGTAGTCCGGCCCATGCAGAGTAGTCTGGCCCGCATAGAGTAGTCTGGCCCTCATAGAGTAGTCCGGCCCCTGCAGAGTAGTCCGGCCCTCATAGAGTAGTCCGGCCCATGCAGAGTAGTCTGGCCCGCATAGAGTAGTCTGGCCCTCATAGAGTAGTCCGGCCCCTGCAGAGTAGTCCGGCCCTCATAGAGTAGTCCGGCCCATGCAGAGTAGTCTGGCCCGCATAGAGTAGTCTGGCCCTCATAGAGTAGTCCGGCCCCTGCAGAGTAGTCCGGCCCTCATAGAGTAGTCCGGCCCAAGCAGAGTAGTCCAGCCCGTGCAGAGTGGTCCGGCCCGTGCAGAGTAGTCCGGCCCGTGCAGAGTAGTCCGGCCCCTGCAGAGTAGTCCGGCCCGCATAGAGTAGTCCGGCCCGTGTAGAGTAGTCCGGCCCGCATAGAGTAGTCCGGCCCGCATAGAGTAGTCCGGCCCAAGCAGAGTAGTCCGGCTCACATAGAGTAGTCCGGCCCGTGTAGAGTAGTCCGGCCCGCATAGAGTAGTCCGGCCCAAGCAGAGTAGTCCGGCCCGTGCAGAGTAGTCCGGCCCGCATAGAGTAGTCCGGCCCAAGCAGAGTAGTCCGGCCCGTGCAGAGTAGTCCGGCCCGCATAGAGTAGTCCGGCCCACATAGAGTAGTCTGGCCCGCATAGAGTAGTCTGGCCCTCATAGAGTAGTCCGGCCCGTGTAGAGTAGTCCGGCCCGCATAGAGTAGTCTGGCCCGTGTAGAGTAGTCCGGCCCGCATAGAGTAGTCTGGCCCACATAGAGTAGTCCGGCCCGCATAGAGTAGTCCGGCCCGCATAGAGTAGTCCGGCCCGTGTAGAGTAGTCCGGCCCGCATAGAGTAGTCTGGCCCGTGTAGAGTAGTCCGGCCCGCATAGAGTAGTCTGGCCCACATAGAGTAGTCCGGCCCGCATAGAGTAGTCCGGCCCGCATAGAGTAGTCCGGCCCGTGTAGAGTAGTCCGGCCCGCATAGAGTAGTCTGGCCCACATAGAGTAGTCCGGCCCGCATAGAGTAGTCCGGCCCGCATAGAGTAGTCCGGCCCGCGTAGAGTAGTCCAGCCCGCATAGAGTAGTCTGGCCCGCATAGAGTAGTCCGGCCCGTATAGAGTAGTCCAGCCTGCATAGAGTAGTCTGGCCCGCATAGAGTAGTCCGGCCCGTATAGAGTAGTCCGGCCCGCATAGAGTAGTCCGGCCCGCGTAGAGTAGTCCAGCCCGCGTAGAGTAGTCCAGCCTGCATAGAGTAGTCAGGCCCACATAGAGTAGTCTGGCCCACATAGAGTAGTCCGGCCCGTGTAGAGTAGTCCGGCCCGTATAGAGTAGTCCGGCCCGCATAGAGTAGTCCGGCCCGCGTAGAGTAGTCCGGCCCGCGTAGAGTAGTCCAGCCCACATAGAGTAGTCCGGCCCGTATAGAGTAGTCCGGCCCGCATAGAGTAGTCCGGCCCGCGTAGAGTAGTCCAGCCCAAGCAGAGTAGTCCAGCCCGCGTAGAGTAGTCCAGCCTGCATAGAGTAGTCTGGCCCGCATAGAGTAGTCCGGCCCGTATAGAGTAGTCCGGCCCGCATAGAGTAGTCCGGCCCGCGTAGAGTAGTCCGGCCCGCGTAGAGTAGTCCAGCCCACATAGAGTAGTCCGGCCCGTATAGAGTAGTCCGGCCCGCATAGAGTAGTCCGGCCCGCGTAGAGTAGTCCAGCCCAAGCAGAGTAGTCCAGCCCGTGTAGAGTAGTCCGGCCTGTGTAGAGTAGTCCGGCTCGCATAGAGTAGTCCGGCCCGCATAGAGTAGTCCGGCCCGCATAGAGTAGTCCGGCCCGTGTAGAGTAGTCCAGCCCAAGCAGAGTAGTCCAGCCCGTGTAGAGTAGTCCGGCCTGTGTAGAGTAGTCCGGCTCGCATAGAGTAGTCCGGCCCGTGTAGAGTAGTCCAGCCCAAGCAGAGAAGTCCAGCCCGTGTAGAGTAGTCCGGCCTGTGTAGAGTAGTCCGGCCCGCATAGAGTAGTCCGGCCCGTGTAGAGTAGTCCAGCCCAAGCAGAGTAGTCCGGCCCGCATAGAGTAGTCCGGCCCGTGTAGAGTAGTCCGGCCCGCATAGAGTAGTCTGGCCTGCGTAGAGTAGTCTGGCCCGCATAGAGTAGTCTGGCCCGCATAGAGTAGTCCAGCCTGCATAGAGTAGTCCGGCCCGTGCAGAGTAGTCCGGCCCGTGCAGAGTAGTCCGGCCCGTGCAAAGTAGTCCGGCCTGTGTAGAGTAGTCCGGCTCGCATAGAGTAGTCCGGCCCGTGTAGAGTAGTCCGGCCCGCATAGAGTAGTCTGGCCTGCGTAGAGTAGTCTGGCCCGCATAGAGTAGTCTGGCCCGCATAGAATAGTCCAGCCTGCATAGAGTAGTCCGGCCCGTGTAGAGTAGTCCGGCCCGCATAGAGTAGTCTGGCCCGCATAGAGTAGTCCAGCCTGCATAGAGTAGTCCGGCCTGTGTAGAGTAGTCCGGCTCGCATAGAGTAGTCCGGCCCGTGTAGAGTAGTCCGGCCCGCATAGAGTAGTCCGGCCCGCATAGAGTAGTCTGGCCCGCATAGAGTAGTCCAGCCTGCATAGAGTAGTCCGGCCCGCATAGAGTAGTCTGGCCCGCATAGAGTAGTCTGGCCCGCATAGAGTAGTCCAGCCCACATAGAGTAGTCCGGCCCGTGCAGAGTAGTCCGGCCCGTGTTGAGTAGTCCGGCCCGCATAGAGTAGTCCAGCCCACATAGAGTAGTCTGGCCCGTGCAGAGTAGTCCGGCCCGTGTAGAGTAGTCCGGCCCTCATAGAGTAGTCCGGCCCGTGCAGAGTAGTCCGGCCCGCATAGAGTAGTCCGGCCCTCATAGAGTAGTCCGGCCCTCATGGAGTAGTCCAGCCCGCGTAGAGTAGTCCGGCCCTCATAGAGTAGTCCGGCCCTCATAGAGTAGTCCGGCCCTCATAGAGTAGTCCGGCCCTCATAGAGTAGTCCGGCCCTCATAGAGTAGTCCGGCCCTCATAGAGTAGTCCGGCCCGTGCAGAGTAGTCCGGCCCGCATAGAGTAGTCTGGCCCACATAGAGTAGTCCGGCCCTCATAGAGTAGTCCGGCCCGTGCAGAGTAGTCCGGCCCTCATAGAGTAGTCTGGCCCACATAGAGTAGTCCGGCCCTCATAGAGTAGTCCGGCCCTCATAGAGTAGTCCGGCCCTCATAGAGTAGTCCGGCCCGTGCAGAGTAGTCCGGCCCGCATAGAGTAGTCCGGCCCTCATAGAGTAGTCCGGCCCTCATGGAGTAGTCCAGCCCGTGTAGAGTAGTCCGGCCCTCATAGAGTAGTCCGGCCCGTGCAGAGTAGTCCGGCCCGCATAGAGTAGTCCGGCCCTCATAGAGTAGTCCGGCCCTCATGGAGTAGTCCAGCCCGTGTAGAGTAGTCCGGCCCTCATAGAGTAGTCCGGCCCTCATAGAGTAGTCCGGCCCTCATAGAGTAGTCCGGCCCGTGCAGAGTAGTCCGGCCCGCATAGAGTAGTCCGGCCCTCATAGAGTAGTCCGGCCCTCATGGAGTAGTCCAGCCCGTGTAGAGTAGTCCGGCCCTCATAGAGTAGTCCGGCCTGCATAGAGTAGTCCGGCCCGTGCAGAGTAGTCCGGCCCGTGTAGAGTAGTCCGGCCCGCATAGAGTAGTCCGGCCCGTGCAGAGTAGTCCGGCCCGTGTAGAGTAGTGGGCCTGTGCAGAGTAGTCCGGCCCGTGCAGAGTAGTCCGGCCCGTGCAGAGTAGTCCGGCCTGTGCAGAGTAGTCCGGCCCGTGCAGAGTAGTCCGGCCCGTGCAGAGTAGTCCGGCCCATGCAGAGTAGTCCGGCCAGCATAGAGTAGTCCGGCCCGTGCAGAGTAGTCCGGCCTGTGCAGAGTAGTCCGGCCCGTGCAGAGTAGTCCGGCCTGTGCAGAGTAGTCCGGCCTGTGCAGAGTAGTCCGGCCCATGCAGAGTAGTCCGGCCCGTGTAGAGTAGTCCGGCCCGTGCAGAGTAGTAGCGTAGCGTAGATTAGAGTAGTCGCAACTACGGGCTGGTCATTCAAAGGTCACCATTTGTGAAACCTTAGTGGCAACAACAAAAAGTTATTTGACCCAAAGCCCAAAATATTTTCCTTCTGTGAGGTGCAAATACTGGATACTTATGTCGACCTTTCGTATCTCGTGTGTAATACGATGCAGGCTAATAAAATCGGTTTCGGCAATGCACACGGATTATGACCTTCCAGTTCAAGCTCACCTACCTTGCAGAACACCCACTTTCGGTACCCTACATTTAAAATTTTTTATTTATTTATTTATTTATTTATTTATTTATTTATTTATTTATTTATTTTCAAGATGAATACAAGAAATACTTATTATAATACAGAGATCTGGCCCCCAAAGAGTAGGAACTACTAAATTGTGTTACAATGGTTTTGAGTAGTCCCAAGAGGATATCAAAATTTTTCATCCTTTGGAGCAGCGCTTTTCAAACTTTAAAGCCCGGGACCCGGATCCCTTCCCCCCCCCTTTCCTCCCATTCCCCATTCCCAGGTACCCCTTTTCCTTTCACTTAAGACCTGGGCTAAACAATTAATGAAAGGAAAAGGGGGACCTGGGAATGGGGAACAATTAATCGTCTCGATTAGCCTCATTGCAAAAATATGAGACGTAAAACCCCAAATATCATATAAACAATTAACGTGATTTTTTATATGTTGGTTTATAAGGGTATCAATAGCAACTCTTGATATTTCTCAGGAAAATGTAGACGCACCAAGTTATAAGCACGCGCACTGGCGGCAATTGGTACTTGTGTGTAGAAAGGAACCAAGGAGTCAGAGACCCCCAATAAACGTGCCGCAGGCTGAAAGACAATACAAAAATTTGGTCGGTTCTGTAATATAGAATGAAAACAATTAACATATCATGAAAAATCAGTATCAAAATTATCTCCAAGTGGTGCTCATACTTGACTTTTCGGGTTCCGCGCTTACCTCAAAACAATATTAAGATGTTGTACTCGATGTACTACTGTAGAGATGTACTACTCGAAAGACGCGAGCTTACGAGTGGAGCTTTCAACAGTTGCCTATTACTTGGTATAGGCCTAATTAATTTATTGTTGCAAAGCTTTACTCTAATCAATTTAATTAAGCGAGCGAAGCGAGCGTTTCCACTTGACTCTTATGGCACTTCGTTCTGTTTTTTTTTTGTTTTTTTGTTTTTTTTTTTTATGTCCGTCGATAGCGGTCGAACGGAAAGTCCGATCAACTTGAAATTTGGACCATCCACAAGCCTCGATGTGGATTGAAGGTGAATAGTTTTGAGGCAGAATCGTTCGAAAAGTTACAAAGTTACACCATAGTTACTGCAAAATATTTTTCTGAAACAAAATGGCGGCAAAATGTAAGATAGCCAGATTTTTCTACAGATTTTTCCGGTCACGAATATGTTAATGTAATGGCGATCTAATAAATATTGACAAAGTTACACAATAGTTACTCGAAAAAATATTTCTGAAACACAGTAACAGCAAAATGTGAGGTGGCTATCTTATAGTAAATTTTTGTCCGGTCACGAATATACCAATGCAAACGCAATCTGATATGTATTAGAGGCAGAAATTACATTTCTATTGCTGTCAATAACTGTTAGTAACGGTGGCGGACCGCGGCGAAAACATGACAGCGAAAATTCTTAGCAACGCACATTGCACTGCATCCAACAATGTCGGGAAGTTTAATAGCTATGGAAATTAGAAAAATTGTTTCAATGCGCATTCCTGAATTGTTGTTAATTGTTGTTTGTATTAGCATTGAAATCTTTTCGCCAGAAAGTTCGTAGATATTGACGCGCTCGCTTATCAACGCGTCAAACAGAGCGTTTTCCTAGTTAATTAAGCGAGCGAAGCGAGCGTTTCCACGAGACTCTTATGGCACTTCGTTCTGTTTTTTTTTTTCTGTTTTTTTTTTTTTAAGCGAGCGAAGCGAGCGTTTCCACTTGACTCTTAATATGGCACTTCGTTCTGTTTTTTTTTGTTTTTTTTATGTCCGTCGATAGCGGTCGAACGGAAAGTCCGATTAACTTGAAATTTGGACCATCCACAAGCCTCGATGTGGATTGAAGGTGTATAGTTTTGAGGCAAAATCGTTCGAAAAGTTACAAAGTTACACCATAGTTACTGCAAAATATTTTTCTGAAACAAAATGGCGGCAAAATGTGAGATAGCCAGATTTTTTTAAAGCTTTTTCCGATCACAAATATGTTCATGTAATGGCGATCTGATAAATTTTGACAAAGTTACACAAAAGTTACTCGAAAATATTTTTCTAAAACGCAGTAACGGCAAAATGTGAGGTGGCTATTTTATAGTAAATTTTTGTCCGGTCACGAATATACTAATTTAAACGCGATCCGATACGTATTAGAGGCAGAAATTACATTTCTATTGCTGTCAATAACTGTTAGTAACGGTGGCGGACCGTGTTGAAAACATGACCACAAAAATTCTTAGCAACGCACATTGCACTGCATACAACAATGTCGGAAAGTATAATAGCTATGGAAATTAGAAAAATTTTTGCAATGCGCATTCTTGAATTGTTGTTAATTGTTGTTTGTATTAGCATTGAAATCTTTTCGCCAGAAAGTTCGTAGATATTGACGCGCTCGTTATCAACGCGTCAAACAGAGCGTTTTCCTAGTAATTGGACATGGTTGACTGAGTGAACTACGTACGCACGCATTGTACTTGGTTTACATCCCGCTGTGCATCGAGGTTATCGAGACAACGTTCATAAATAATAAATATACTGTATTATTATTAATATTAAAAACATTGTTGAAAATAATTTCAAATAATAGATCTATTGTTGTCGTAGCTATACAGCATGTTTATGACGGAGGATAATAATTACGTTGGTCCCACGTGAGGAGTGAAGCGAGGGCTATTCTGACGTTGCTGACGAGACATATGACGTGAAAACACAATACAGATACGTAACGAGGGTATCGAGATGTGTTGCTATTATTATAAATGAACTTGTGCGCGCAAGCGGACATATTTAAGAATGATGCACGCTGGTCCCACGTGATTAGTGAAGCAAGCGCTATTCTGACGTCGCTGACGAGACATATGACGTGAAAACACAATATAGTAAAGTGCCAAAGATTTTGTTCAAATTCGACACTTGGGCTGAGCATAGAAAGTATAACTCGAGTAGGCTGCGGATTGTAAATTCAAAAAATGGAGGCTCTAACCCAAGTGAAGTCCAAATTGTGAAAATTTTTGTTTTTCACTACAGCTATCTGAACTGTAAATTTGAAGACGAACATGCTCTCATTATCGCATTTAGGTTTGATTTCCCCCTTAACCCTTTTGGGGTGAGGGGGGTGGGGTCTATTTCTTAACGGATCAAGCCCAAATGCGGCGTGCCTGTCGACTGCATATTATGTCCTGTCTCTTTCCGTGATCTAAATCTACAAATTCTACATCGTTTGTGTACGGCTAATCGTAATGATTTTAAAATGTTCAAAATATACCGTTGTTTGTTGGATTTCGTTGAAGCTCAGGACGTGGGCTTATTAGTGATACATGATAGTACAACGCGAGTAAAAAGAGGCCTGCACATTGGGGTAAAGTCAAAATTTTGAACATTTTGTATTTCCACTATGCCTATATCTAAACAGTAAATTTGACGCTAAACACGCTCACACTATCATATAGGGGCTAACTGCCCCCCCTTCCCTTTACCCCAGCTTTGTGGTTAAGGGGAGTGGGGGAAGGTCGTGTATTTGTTTTTAAGGGATCAAGACTAAATTCGGTGTTCCTGTCGACATGCATGTGTGCTATCTACTTCCGTGAACTAAATTTACAAATTCCCTACTGTTTGCGTACAGCGAGGCTAATCGTGATGAATTTACAATATCCAAAATTGGGAGTTAACGTTGAAAAAATCAAGCGAAAATATGCAAAATCATTGCTATATTTTATCGAGAGCATTATTTTAAAACATAATTTAAACCATGATATGCAAAGAACATATTTGATGATGATCTTGTTATTGTTTGATGCGTAAGAATAAATCTTATGCAACGAAATTATGTTCAGATTTACAGATACCATGTACGCCTTTGTAATACAGTACAGCATTGTAAGTCGAATTCGTGTAGTTGTCTTAAATGTTAATGATATGTGTAATAATGTCATTAGGTGGGCCTGTGTTGAGGGGGGAGGGGAGGGGGGTGAATAAATAAATAAATAAATTCACATTTAGAGTCTACCCACTCAATAACTTAACTGATTTGCAGTGGGGGACTTTAATTTAAAGCGACTAAACCAACCCTGTAGGCTCCGAACACCATCGACGAGTGAGCGATAACCAATCAAAGATCGATGATGAATGATCCGTTGTCTCTGTTGCCAGTGTACGAGCGTGCTTGCATAGATAAGCTCGCGTTATAATGACGTGGCCTAGTGACTATTGCGAAGACTGTTGATAATCATGGCTTTAGGAGGGCCTGGGGGGGGGGGGGATGAATGAATCCGTTGTCTCTGTTGCCAGTGTACGAGCGTGCTTGCATAGATAAGCTCGCGTTATAACGACGTGGCCTAGTGACTATTGCGGAGACTGTTGATAATCATGGCTTTAGGAGGGCCTGGGGGGGGGGGGGTGAATGAATCCGTTGTCTCTGTTGCCAGTGTACGAGCGTGCTTGCATAGATAAGCTCGCGTTATAACGACGTGGCCTAGTGACTATTGCGAAGACTGTTGATAATCATGGCTTTAGGAGGGCCTGGGGGGTGGGGGGGGGGGGGGGGGGGGGTGAATGAATCCGTTGTCTCTGTTGCCAGTGTACGAGCGTGCTTGCAAAGATAAGCTTGCGTTATAATGACGTGGCCTAATGACTATTGCGAAGACTGTTGATAATCATGGCTTTAGTATTTAGAATGAGCGTTTCAAACCGTTTAAATAAGCACAACTAGGCCATTTGTGGACCCAATTTGACGAATATTGGACAGGCAGAGACCGCGTAAAGAAGGGAAGAAGCCAAGGGCGAAACAACAATGTTTAAGAGCACAATTACTAGGCCGCATGTGAACCGACTTCGACGAATTTTGGACCAGCACACAACATCAGAAAGTGACCGGCGCGGTCTTGTGTATGTATATTGTTGTTTTTTATGTTTTCGCGGACGTATGTTATGGATTTGTTGTCTTCCGGGATATTCTACTGTTGCGGACCGAAGTCTGTCACCAATGCAATGAGCAATGGGTGACAGACTTTGGTCTGCACCAGTATACACACACAGGCGACGGAATATCCCGGAACACAACAAACCCATATGTATATATAGAGTACGAAAACATTAATACTAACAAAATCTAAAAAAATCAAGTATATACATTTATATTCAAAGTAGTTTTTTACTGTAAAATACCACATTACGTTGCGTTGTGTGCAGGTTTTTCTAAGTATTTATTTTATATGGTGCCATGTGTCTATTCTTTTTATTGCTTTTAATTGTGCCGTCCGTGAAAATGAAAGGTGTAGTTTTTTTGATACGATGAGAATTTTAAATTCATATTTGTTGTTTATACATCAGGGCCCAGATTCACAAAGGTGCCTAAGTGCTAAGACGCCCTAGTTTAGGCAAATCTTAGTGATATAAATCACCAATATGTCATTCTGCAATGTTATAAAGATAAAATATAGTAAAATATGAACAATTTAACTAATAATATTTGATTTGTGAATGTGTATTAATACCTAGACATGATTTATCTTGATTTATCTAGCTAGGATTTAGGACAACTTAGAGTTACGCATCTTTGTGAATCCAGGCCCACAGAAATTAATATGATACACAAATATGGACCACAGAAATGTACGCCAATATAAAATACATCTGTATACAATATTGTAGTTAATATTGGCTAGCATTTCACTCGGTCTCCCGCGACCCGGTATCAAACCCATGGCGACCCGGTTGGGAAACGCTGCTTCACTGCGCTTTCTTATGTATTGGATTCAAACAACATCCAATGGTATTCAACTGTAATATTTCCAATAGTATCCAACCGTATTTTTAAGCAGGGTATTAATGGTTTTTTATTCCAGTCAATATTTTCGTTTTGCAGATGTATAAATTAGATATGAAAGAGGTTTAGCAACACAAGATACAAAAAGTAATAATAAACAAAATGTAATAATGATCATCTGAAAAATGGAAATATTGATTGGAACAAAGAAACATTCTTAAGACACTTTTCTATACAGGATGACATATTTTGATTTAAATTTAGGACAGTTTGAACACACTTTAAGCAATTTAAGAGACCAAAATCGGGAGTTCCGCAAGCTAGGTGAACGTACAGCCTTAAACATACAAGACCACAATACTAATGAAAAACATTGTTTTGTAATTCTTTTTATCAAACATTCATCCAGTCTGTCGGTTTATCCTCCACTCTAACTTGTCCCCTTCTGTGTCCAACATCTCGTTTGGTTGCAGGATGGCTGAGAACGATGATGCTCAGTTCGTTATAACCAAGCCTGGTGTCCTGGTGTTGGGTGGAGGCCTGCCTGCTGGATCGAGCATTGTGTCGTTCTCCCAAGATGAGACCGTCGTTCAGGTGTCATGCGGTCTTAACCACTCTGCAGTTGTCAGCGAGTCTGGCCGCGTCTACACCTTCTGTGTAACACAAGACACAGGACGGATGAAGAAAGCAGGCTCGGTCGCTGAGCCGAGGCTTGTTGACACTCTCAGCACTGTTTGTATAACCCAAGCTGCTTGTGGAGAGAGACACACCATGTTCCTCACTGACAAGGGTGAGGTGTATTCGTGTGGGTGGAATGACGAGGGTCAGCTTGGCCTCGGTCACACCCGTGACACCCGCACACCCGTCCTGGTTGCCGGTCTGCCGCCCATCAAGAAGGTTGCTGCTGGGTCTTACCACATGGCGGTTCTTGCAACAGGCGGTGATGTCTGGGTGTGTGGATGCAACGACGAGGGCCGACTAGGCCTCGGTCATACAAACCAGCTAACCTCATTCACTCGCGTGCCCAACCTCCCCGAGGCCATCGTTGACATATCGTGTGGCGCATACCATACAGCTCTTGTCTCGACCTCTGGGATCCTCTTCATGGCTGGGTGGAATTTCATTGGTCAACTTGGGCTTGGTGCAGTGGATAGCGTGTCCAGCTTCACACAAGTATCGGTGCCGTCAACAGCCGTGTCTGCCGTGACCTGCGGTGTTTGTCACACTGTGGCTCTCGGAGTCGATGGGAGGACCTGGGCTTGGGGTCGTAATGTTGAAGGTCAGTTAGGTACTGGTGACACAACCACCAGATCAGCCCCCACTAGAATGATTGGCCTCGAGGACCAGACGGTCTCCCAGGTTATTGCTGGATGTTACCACACTGCGGTGTTGACACGGGCAGGGGACGTGTTTGTGTGTGGCCGAGGAACAAGTAGTGAACTGGGTCAGGGGAAGAATAACCTCTCGGTGGCGACTCTGTTGCCGAAGTCACCGGGGCTGGTGGTTCAACAGGTGGCATTTACTGACACATATTCACTACTCTTAGTCACGTCACTTGTCGCACCTTCAGCGCAGCACCTGACAGGAATTGATGGGAAGGTGGGGGAAGACATAACGGATTGGGAGCAGATCATAATGCAAACCCTGGAGTGCCCTGTTTGCTTCAAGGTAATGTACGCACCGATACATCAGTGCACTGAGGGGCACAGCTTATGTAACACTTGCTGGTCTGACGACAGGACCACAGTTTGCCCGCTGTGTCGCGGACAGTTCTCTGCTGGGAGGAATCGTCTTGCGGAGGGGCTAAGTGCCGACATCCGGCTACCGTGCACGGAATGCCTGCTGCGCATGCCCGCGTGCGAGCTGGGGGGACACGGCGCGGTCTGTCCCCGCCGTGAATACGACTGTCCCCTGGCGTGCGGCGGTTGGAGGGGCCGGCCCGAAGCTATGCTGGGCCACGCCCTCTCGGCCCACGCGGACCGGACGTGGCCCGACCTGCCACGCACGTTTGTGCAGCGGCGCGGACTCTTGCTCACGGACGTGCTCGCGGCGCACGGCAGAGTGTTCACGCTACATCGCGGGTACGACGGGGAGGAGCGCACGTTCCGGGCGGCCGTCAGGTTCGTGGGTGCGCCCGAGGACAGGCACGCGTTCAGGTTCAAACTAACGCTTCTCACCAAAGACATGCACAATACTTACCACAGGAAGGTTTGTTCCGACATCGAGAGCATTGAAGACATGTTCAGTTCATCCAACTGTGTGAGCTTGGAGGGGAAAGGTCTTGACGCGTTTCTCCAAAACGGCGATCTTACGTGTCGGGCGGCCATCTTGCAAGTGTGATCCGGGCGGTTGGGTTTCAACATGTAAACCGTTACACCACGTTGCACTCGACCAGTGCAGAGAAAATTACTAAACCCAGCTATGTATATTTGTCCCAACACTACCTTACACATGCTTTCGTCATAGGCAACAGGTTCGTAGCCAATCAGCGATCGGTATTTGCACGCTTGTGTCTCGGGTGCTGGTTGGCTATGAGTGCCTCGTCTGTGACAAAAGCATATGTAAGGTTTTCTTGGGCCAAGTATACAAGTAAGTGTTCAGTTACGTTCTTGGCTCTGTTTTCTGTGCCAAGGTGGGTTTTCATCAGTTAGGCAGCCTGACAAGCTGCCCACTAATTGCCTTGTTGAACATTGCTCGCATTGAACAACTATTTACTTCTTTCAAGTTATCACCCCAATTGTTTTTATATGTTGGTATAATCATTCATCTAGATGAAATGTAAACTGGAGTCTGTGTTGTCAAGGTGTGCGTGCATGTATTGCACAGTTGCATTGTTCTTATTGTGTTCTCATTAAGTATGTGAAATGTTAACTGGAGTCTGTGTTATCAAGGTGTGCGTGCATGTATTGCACAGTTGCATTGTTCTTATTGTGTTCTCATTAAGTATGTGAAATGTTAACTGGAGTCTGTGTTGTCAAGGTGTGCGTGCATGTATTGCACAGTTGCATTGTTTTTATTGTGTCCTCATAAAGTATGTGAAATGTTAATATAGGTTATTTACCATATTTCTTCATCTTGACAACAGAAATTGAATGCATTTAATTGAAATCGTTCTGCTAGATTCAACGTATTTTTGAGACCATTGACCAAGATTACACGTATTGCGTTATTCTCTTTGTATTTGCGTTAGCCTAAGTGATGTGTTGACTTTTCATTGTGTATGGTAATTTCTATGGTAATTTCTTTACTTATCAAGTTATATTTTAAGCTTTCAATGCTTTTTTAAAAACATATGTTATTATCTTTTAACTTGTTTTACGAAGTGTGTTTGCATTGTGTTGTTATTAATTTCTATGTAGATTGTAGATTTTACTACTTAGCTAACTGAGCTGGGCCCTATATTGAATGTTTTCAATGCTTGTTGATTTATATTTTATATTAATAATTTTGATACCTTAAATGTAACCTTCAAATAATGTTGTAAGCAAGTAAAGTGTACATGACACGAATGACATTGTTGCATTCTCCTTCACACCACCTGTTTCATAAAGAATCCCGTTCTTGCCATCCCGTTAACATGCTCTTGGGTTGTTCTCTTTAAAGGGTAATTAATTGTAGCCCGGCCTGGCCTAGGCTGGTCTGTCTGGAAGAATTGTGATGTACATGTTTTTATGTCCTTTTTGATGAAAGAATGAATGTCCGTGTCCGGCTCAGATGCATCCACCCCAAAAAACAGTGGCATTTGTTGCTTTCTCATTTGCCTTAATAAAATTATTCATTTGATAGTAAAAAGGTTAACTGAAGTACGAGGTGAACTTCTAATGTACTAAGGTGAGTACTAAGTTCAGTGGGCAAGTGGACCCTCGGCCGGCTTCTGGTTTAGGGCCTCCCTACAGTGGAGACCACTCGGACAACGAAGCAGTCGATCCGACCGACGAGCGCGCGTCGATCTTATATTTACCTGGTTTGTAAACTCCTCGTTAGAGGGGTAGTCGGGCAGACTTGTTCGCGCTCACTCATTTCCTAGAATTTCATAATTGGCTACAAAGACAACTGTAAAAGCTAAATTCCAAATATAAATTAATGTTTTATTTGAATAAACGTTTCGGAAACTTATTCCTTAATATAGATCAGAACACCACGAGTTTGATACCTTTTTATTTTTTCTTGTAGCGTTATTATTAGATGAATGCGAATCAAACGATTTGTATACTGCATAGTGCATACATAAATTACATAATATGTTTCTTCAAAATCCTACTACAAAGACGATTAAAAGATGACAATATGCATAAATGCATTTAGAAAACGATTGTGATAATTGAAAATCACGTAAACCCAGAAGCAAAAATAATAAAACTAGCACGGGGTATTTAACAGAATACAACAGTCCGCAATCTGATTAAACGATCTTCTAGCTTTGAATATTGACATGAATGCGATGCATTCCCAATGGTTGTACAAAATATGGTCATCGCTCAGAACCGGTTTTCGCCGGATATTCTGCTTCGTTGTCCGAGAGGTCTCAACTGTCGCCGGCCGGAAAGTTTAAAGGTGAAGAGCCAGACGAAATCCTCCCCTTCCCTTTTTCTTCTTCTTTACGTCCTACTTATCCCTATCCTCCAAACACCCATCCCCCCCTCCCGTCTTATGCAGTGATGAATTCAGCTATGATCCCAGGGGTATTTTCATCTGCCCCCCCCCCCCCCCCACACCAGGGGGACCTGCGAAAAGAGAGAATGTGACAGCTCACGAGGACTCTTAATGTTTGCACCTGTAATGATAGACAGACCCTGCGAAAAGAGAGTATGTGACAGCTCACGAGGACTCTTAATGTTTGCACCTGTAATGATAGGCAGACCCTGCGAAAAGAGAGTATGTGACAGCTCACGAGTACTCTTAATGTTTGCACCTGTAATGATAGGAAGACCCTGCGAGAAGAGAGTATGTGACAGCTCACGAGGACTCTTAATGTTTGCACCTGTAATGATAGGCAGACCCTGAGAAAAGAGAGTATGTGACTGCTCACGAGGACTCTTAATGTTTGCACCTGTAATGATAGGCTGACCCTGCGAAAAGAGAGTATGTGACAGCTCACGAGGTCTCTTAATGTTTGCACCTGTAATAATAGGCTGACCCTGCCAAAAGAGAGTATTTGACAGCTCACGAGGACTCTTAATGTTTGCACCTGTAATGATAGGCAGACCCTGCGAAAAGAGAGTATGTGACAGCTCACGAGGACTCTTAATGTTTGCACCTGTAATGATAGGCAGACCCTGCGAAAAGAGAGTATGTGACAGCTCACGAGTACTCTTTATGTTTGCACCTGTAATGATAGGCAGACCCTGCGAAAAGAGAGTATGTGACAGCTCACGAGGACTCTTAATGTTTGCACCTGTAATGATAGGCTGACCCTGCGAAAAGAGAGTATTTGACAGCTCACGAGGTCTCTTAATGTTTGCACCTGAAATGATACGCAGACCCTGCGAAAAGAGAGTATGTGACAGCTCACGAGGACTCTTATGTTTGCACCTGTAATGATAGGCTGACCCTGCGAAAAGAGAGTATGTGACAGCTCACGAGGACTCTTAATGTTTGCACCTGTAATGATAGGCAGACCCTGCAAAAAGAGAGTATGTTATAGCTCACGAGGTCTCTTAATGTTTGCACCTGTAATTATGGGCTGATTCTGCGAAAAGAGAGTATGTGACAGCTCACGAGGTCTCTTAATGTTTGCACCTGAAATGATAGGCAGACCCTGCGAAAAGAGAGTATGTGATAGCTCACGAGGTCTCTTAATGTTTGCACCTGTAATTATGGGCTGATTCTGCGAAAAGAGAGTATGTGACAGCTCACGAGGACTCTTAATGTTTGCACCTGTAATGATAGGTAGCCTAGACCCTGCGAGAAAAGAGTATGTGACAGCTCACGAGGACTCTTAATTTTTGCACCTGTAATGATAGGCAGACCCCGCGAAAAGAGAGTATGTGTCAGCTCACGAGGACTCTTAATGTTTGCACCTGTAATGATAGGCAGACCCTGCGAAAAGAGAGTATGTGACAGCTCACGAGTACTCTTAATGTTTGCACCTGTAATGATAGGTAGACCCTGCGAAAAGAGAGTATGTGACAGCTCACGAGGACTCTTAATGTTTGCACCTGTAATGATAGGCAGACCCTGCGAAAAGAGAGTATGTGACAGCTCACGAGGACTCTTATTAATGTTTGCACCTGTAATGATAGACAGACCCTGAGAAAAGAGAGTATGTGACAGCTTAAGAGGACTCTTAATGTTTGCACCTGTAATGATAGGCAGACCCTGCAAAAAGAGAGTATGTGACAGCTCACGAGGACTCTTATGTTTGCACCTGTAATGATAGGCTGACCCTGCGAAAAGAGAGTATGTGATAGCTCACGAGGTCTCTTAATGTTTGCACGTGAAATGATAGGCAGACCCTGCGAAAAGAGAGTATGTGATAGCTCACGAGGTCTCTTAATGTTTGCACCTGTAATGATGGGCTGATTCTGCGAAAAGAGAGTATGTGACAGCTCACGAGGTCTCTTAATGTTTGCACCTGTAATGATAGGTAGCCTAGACCCTGCGAGAAAAGAGTATGTGACAGCTCACGAGGACTCTTAATTTTTGCACCTGTAATGATAGGCAGACCCTGCGAAAAGAGTATGTGACAGCTCACGAGGACTCTTAATGTTTGCACCTGTAATGATAGGCAGACCCTGCGAAAAGAGAGTATGTGTCAGCTCACGAGGACTCTTAATGTTTGCACCTGTAATGATAGGTAGGCCCTGCGAAAAGAGAGTATGTGACAGCTCACGAGGACTCTTATTAATGTTTGCACCTGTAATGATAGACAGACCCTGAGAAAAGAGAGTATGTGACAGCTTAAGAGGACTCTTAATGTTTGCACCTGTAATGATAGGCAGACCCTGCGAAAAGAGAGTGTGACAGCTCACGAGGTCTCTTAATGTTTGCACCTGTAATGATAGGCAGACCCTGCGAAAAGAGAGTATGTGACAGCTCACGAGGACTCTTAATGTTTGCATCTGTAATAGGCAGACCCTGCGAAAAGAGAGTATGTGATAGTTCACAAGGACTCTTAATGCTTGCACCTGTAATGATAGGCAGACCCTGCGATAAGAGAGTATGTGACAGCTCACGTGGACTCTTTATGTTTGCACCTGTAATGATAGGCAGACCCTGCAAAAAGAGAGTATGTGACAGCTCACGAGTTCTCTTTATGTTTGCACCTGTAATGATAGGCAGACCCTGCGAAAAGAGAGAATGTGACAGCTCATGAGGACTCTTAATGTTTGCACCTGTACTGATAGGCAGATCCTGCAAAAAGAGAGTAGTTGACCGCTCACGAGTACTCTTAATGTTTGCACCTGTAATGATAGGTAGACCCTGCGAGAAGAGAGTATGTGGCAAATCACGAGGACTGTTAATGTTTGTACCTGTAATAATAGGCAAATCCTGCGAAAAGAGAGTGTGTGAGTGCTCATGAGGACTCTTGATGTTTGCATCTGTAATGATAGGCAGACCCTGCGAAAAGAGAGTATGTGACAGCTCACGAGGACTCTTAATGTTTGCACCTGTAATGATAGGCAGACCCTGCGAAAAGAGAGTATGTGACAGTTCACGAGGACTCTTAATGTTTGCACCTGTAATGATAGGCAGACCCTGCGAAAAGAGAGTATTTGACAGCTCACGAGGACTCTTAATGTTTGCACCTGTAATGATAGGCAGACGCTGCGAAAAGAGAGTATGTGAGAGCCCACGAGGACTCTTAATGTTTGCACCTGTAATGATAGGCAGACCCTGCGAAAAGAGGGTATATGAAAGCACACGAGGACTCTTAATGTTTGCACCTGTATTGATAGGCAGACCCTGCGAAAAGAGAGAATGTGACAGCTCACGAGGACTCTTAATGTTGGCACCTGTAATGAAAGGCAGACCCTGCGATAAGAGAGTATGTGACAGCTCACGAGGACTCTTAATGTTTGCACCTGTAATGATAGGCAGACCCTGCGAAAAGAGGGTATATGAAAGCACACGAGGACTCTTAATGTTTGCACCTGTATTGATAGGCAGACCCTGCGAAAAGAGAGAATGTGACAGCTCACGAGGACTCTTAATGATTGCACCTGTAATGATAGGCAGACCCTGCGAAAAGAGGGTATATGAAAGCACACGAGGACTCTTAATGTTTGCACCTGTATTGATAGGCAGACCCTGCGATAAGAGAGTATGTGACAGCTCACGAGGACTCTTATTGTTTGCACCTGTATTGATAGGCAGACCCTGCGAAAAGAGAGTATGTGACAGCTCACGAGGTCTCTGAATGTTTGCACCTGTAATGATAGGCAGACCCTGCGAAAAGAGGGTATATGAAAGCACACGAGGACTCTTAATGTTTGCACCTGTATTGATAGGCAGACCCTGCGAAAAGAGAGAATGTGACAGCTCACGAGGACTCTTAATGATTGCACCTGTAATGATAGGCAGACCCTGCGAAAAGAGTGTATGTGACAGCTAACTAGGACTCTTAATGTTTGCACCTGTAATGATAGGCAGACCCTGGGAAAAGAGAGTATGTGACAGCTAACTAGGACTCTTAATGTTTGCACCTGTAATGATAGGCAGACCCTGGGAAAAGAGAGTATGTGACAGCTCACGAGGACTCTTAATGTTTGTACCTGTAATGAAAGGCAGACCCTGCGTAAAGAGAGTATGTGACAGCTAACGAAGACTCTTATGTTTGCACCTGTAATGATAGGCAGACCCTGCGATAAGAGAGTATGTGACAGCTCACGAAGACTCTTATGTTTGCACCTGTAATGATAGGCAGACCCTGTGATAGGAGAGTATGTGACAGCTAACGAGGACTCTTATGTTTGCACCTGTAATGAAAGGCAGACCCTGTGATAGGAGAGTATGTGACAGCTCACGAGGACTCTTAATGTTTGCACCTGTAATGATAGGCAGACCCTGCGATAAGAGAGTATGTGACTGCTTACGAGGACTCTTAATGTTTGCACCTGTAATGATAGGCTGACCCTGCGATAAGAAAGTATGTGACAGCTCACGAGGACTCTTAATGTTTGCACCTGTAATGATAGGCAGACCCTGCGATAAGAGAGTATGTGACAGCTCACGAGGACTCTTAATGTTAGCACCTGTAATGATAGGCAGACCCTGCGATAAGAGAGTATGTGACAGCTCACGAGGACTCTTATGTTTGCACCTGTAATGATTGGCAGACCCTGAGAAAAGAGAGTATGTGACAGCTCACGAGGACTCTTATGTTTGCACCTGTAATGATAGGCAGACCCTGCGAGAAGAGAGTATGTGACAGCTCACGAGGACTCTTAATGTTTGCACCTGTAATGATAGGCAGACCCTGCGAGAAGAGAGTATGTGACAGCTCACGAGGACTCTTAATGTTTGCACCTGTAATGATAGGCAGACCCTGCGAGAAGAGAGTATGTGACAGCTCACGAGGACTCTTAATGTTTGCACCTGTAATGATAGGCAGACCCTGCGAGAAGAGAGTATGTGACAGCTCACGAGGACTCTTAATGTTTGCACCTGTAATGATAGGAAGACCCTGCGAAAAGAGTGTATGTGACAGCTCACGAGGACTCTTAATGTTTGCACCTGTTATGATAGGCAGACGCTGAGAAAAGAGAGTATGTGACAGCTCACGAGGACTCTTAATGTTTGCACCTGTAATGATAGGCAGACCCTGCGAAAAGAGAGTATGTGACAGCTCACGAGGACTCTTAATGTTTGCACCTGTAATGATAGGCTGACCCTGCGATAAGAGAGTATGTGACAGCTCACGAGGACTCTTAATGTTTGCAGCTGTAATGATAGGCAGACCCTGCGATAAGAGAGTATGTGACAGCTCACGAAGACTCTTATGTTTGCACCTGTAATGATAGGCAGACCCTGTGATAGGAGAGTATGTGACAGCTCACGAGGACTCTTAATGTTTGCACCTGAAATGATAGGCAGACCCTGCGAAAAGAGAGTATGTGACAGCTCACGAGGACTCTTAATGTTTGCACCTGTAATGATAGGCAGACCCTGCGAAAAGAGTGTATGTGACAGCTCACGAGGACTCTTAATGTTTGCACCTGTAATGATAGGCTGACCGTGCGAAAAGAGAGTATGTGACAGCTCACGAGGACTCTTAATGTTTGCACCTGTAATGATAGGCAGACCCTGTGATAGGAGAGTATGTGACAGCTCACGAGGACTCTTAATGTTTGCACCTGAAATGATAGGCAGACCCTGCGAAAAGAGAGTATGTGACAGCTCACGAGGACTCTTAATGTTTGCACCTGTAATGATAGGCAGACCCTGCGAAAAGAGTGTATGTGACAGCTCACGAGGACTCTTAATGTTTGCACCTGTAATGATAGGCAGACCCTGCGAAAAGAGAGTATGTGACAGCTCACTAGGACTCTTGCTACGGCTTGGCCAGGAACTCGATATGTGAATGAATGGCGATTGCTGGTGCTCAAATATCAAACTCTAAGATATCTGATAGCATTTACGGTATTGTGTTTTAACCCTCGACTCTTCACAATAAGTAATAACATATTGATGGAAACAATTAATCCTTCAACTACCTTATCATGTACAGACAGTTATAGACAGACACGAGATTAATTCGAGTGTGGACGATGCACATGTGTCAATATTGACAGCGTCTCGTGTGTGAGGGGGTGTGTCTAAGGAATAAACAAATATTCTACCCGTTTTTTAAATTTACTTTATTTTATATCCTGAGCGTTGGACGTGAGTTGCCAAATTATACTGTGTAGGTGTCTTTCTCTGTGGTATCGTTTAAAATGTCATCACAAAGTTAAAATATACTAGTTTAGTTTTTCAAGTATTACCATTGACCTCTTCGAAACGATTTGTTGTTGGTCCCCAAAAGAAGCTCATATTCAAGACAGAGAGGACGTAAATAGAAAGTACGTATAAGTACATAGAGCTTTCTATGTGTCATAAAAGTTAGTGACAAGAGAGCTGAAACAAGCAAATAAAACAGCAGAGAAGAGAAAGGCTTATCTAAACTCCGCCGCTTCTCAACATGTCAACGTGGAATTGGGTACTTCACTTTCAAATTTTTTGTACATTTATTTAACATTTGACAGTGTATTAGTAAAAGTAGTAGTGGTAGAGGTGGTTTTGAAAGTTGCCCCCCAGCCCTCTTTATTCGATGTCTAATCCCCCGGTATTTGAAATAGCCCCCCCGGAGAAAAAACTCTGACTTCAACACTGGTCATGTGGTCATAGTTCTCCAAGACGTCGTTAAACAACCAACAATTAAATAACCTCTGTATTCCAAGGGACCTCCACCAATTTACCCTTAGGTAGAACTAATCACGGCCATCTAGATCTTCAGTGACAACAATGTACAACACTGGAAATACCATAACTATGGGTAGGGTCCGAGACTTGTTGGAAATGCTTTGGTTTTAGCGTTCTCCAGCAGGGCGCAGCACTGTCAAGCGTCGCAGGTTGCGGAACAGGTGAAGTGAAAATATGGACAAAACATGCGCGAAGTTTTGTAACATTAGGAAGAAAACTTGTTTTACTTCTTAACCTAGAATTTATGAAATTAAATGAATAGAATTTTATTTCTACAGCTTTATGTATGAATAATGACGTAATATACACAGTCGGCCTAGCAGAAAATACCAGCTTTTCAATTTTGGTATTTTTAAATGGCCGCCATAATACCTGAATGCCGACGTCCTTGCATGTCAGCTGTGACAACTACTTAAGCTGTCATGCACTGACGTCCTTGCATGTCAGCTGTGACAACTACATAAGCTGTCATGCACTGACGTCCTTGCATGTCAGCTGTGACAACTACATCAGCTGTCACTGTCTTCCTTGCATGTCAGCTGTGACAACTACATCAGCTGTCACTGACGTCTTTGCATGTCAGCTGTGACAACTACATCAGGTGTTACTGACGTCCTTGCATGTCAGCTGTGACAACTACATCAGCTGTCACTGTCTTCCTTGCATGTCAGCTGTGACAACTACATCAGCTGTCACTGACGTCCTTGCATGTCAGCTGTGACAACTACATTAGCTGTCACTGACGTCCTTGCATGTCAGCTGTGACAACTACATCAGCTGTGACTGACGTCCTTGCATGTCAGCTGTGACAACTACATCAGCTGTCACTGTCTTCCTTGCATGTCAGCTGTTACAACTACATTAGCTGTCACTGACGTCCTTGCATGTCAGCTGTGACAACTACATCAGCTGTCACTGACGTCCTTGCATGTCAGCTGTGACAACTACATCAGCTGTCACTGTCTTCCTTGCATGTCAGCTGTGACAACTACATCAGCTGTCACTGACGTCCTTGCATGTCAGCTGTGACAACTACATCAGCTGTCACTGGCGTCCTTGCATGTCAGCTGTGACAACTACATCAGCTGTCACTGACGTCCTTGCATGTCAGCTGTGACAACTACATCAGCTGTCACTGACGTCCTTGCATGTCAGCTGTGACAACTACATCAGCTGTCACTGGCGTCCTTGCATGTCAGCTGTGACAACTACATCAGCTGTCACTGACGTCCTTGCATGTCAGCTGTGACAACTACATCAGCTGTCACTGACGTCCTTGCATGTCAGCTGTGACAACTACATCAGCTGTCACTGACGTCCTTGCATGTCAGCTGTGACAACTACATCAGCTGTCACTGACGTCCTTGCATGTCAGCTGTGACAACTACATCAGCTGTCACTGGCGTCCTTGCATGTCAGCTGTGACAACTACATCAGCTGTCACTGACGTCCTTGCATGTCAGCTGTGACAACTACATCAGCTGTCACTGACGTCCTTGCATGTCAGCTGTGACAACTACATCAGCTGTCACTGACGTCCTTGCATGTCAGCTGTGACAACTACATCAGCAATCACCGGTGTCCTTGCATGTCAGCTGTGACAACTACATCAGCTGTCACTGACGTCCTTGCATGTCAGCTGTGACAACTACATCATCTGTCACTGACGTCCTTGCATGTCAGCTGTGACAACTACATCAGCTGTCACTGACGTCCTTGCATGTCAGCTGTGACAACTACATCATCTGTCACTGACGTCCTTGCATGTCAGCTGTGACAACTACATCAGCTGTCACTGATGTCCTTGCATGTCAGCTGTGACTACTACATCGGCTGTCACTGACGTCCTCGCATTTCAGCCTTGACAACTACATCAGCTGTCACTGACGTCCTTGCATGTCAGCTGTGACAACTACATCAGCTGTCTTTGACGTCCTTGCATGTCAGCTGTGACAACTACATCAGCTGTCACTGACGTCCTTGCATGTCAGCTGTGATAACTTCAACAGCTGTCACTGACGTCCTTGCATGTCTGCTGTGACAACTACATCAGCTCTCACTGACGTCCTTGCATGTCAGCTGTGACAACTACATCAGCTGTCACTGACGTCCTTGCATGTCAGCTGTGACAACTACATCAGCTGTCTTTGACGTCCTTGCATGTCAGCTGTGACAACTACATCAGCTGTCACTGACGTCCTTGCATGTCAGCGGTTGCAACTACGTCATCTGTCACTGACGTCCTTGCATGTCAGCTGTGACAACTATATCAGCTGTCACTGACGTCCTTGCATGTCAGCTGTGGCAACTACATCAGCTGTCACTGTCGTCCTTGCATGTCAACTGTGACAACTACATCAGCTGTCACTGACGTCCTTGCATGTCAGCTGTGACAACTACATCAGCTGTCACTGACGTCCTTGCATGTCAGCTGTGACAACTACACCAGCTGTCACTGACGTCCTTGCATGTCAGCTGTGACAACTACATCAGCTGTCATTTACGTCCTTGCATGTCAGCTGTGACAACTACATCAGCTGTCACTGACGTCCTTGCATGCCAGCTGTGACAACTTCATCAGCTGTCACTGACGTCCTTGCATGTCAGCTGTGACAACTACATCAGCTGTCACTGACGTCCTTGCATGTCAGCTGTGACAACTACATCAGCTGTCATTGACGTCCTTGCATGTCAGCTGTGACAACTACATCAGCTGTCACTGACGTCCTTGCATGTCAGCTGTGACAACTACATCAGCTGTCACTGACGTCCTTGCATGTCAGCTGTGACAACTACATCAGCTGTCACTGACGTCCTTGCATGTCAGCTGTGACAACTACATCAGCTGTCACTGACATCCTTGCATGTCAGCTGTGACGACTACATCAGCTGTCACTGACGTCCTTGCATGTCAGCTGTGACAACTACATCAGCTGTCACTGACGTCCTTGCATGTCAGCTGTTGCAACTACGTCATCTGTCACTGACGTCCTTGCATGTCAGCTGTGACAACTACATCAGCTGTCACTGACGTCCTTGCATGTCAGCTGTGGCAACTACATCAGCTGTCACTGTCGTCCTTGCATGTCAGCTGTGACAACTACATCAGCTGTCTTGACGTCCTTGCATGTCAGCTGTGACAACAACATCAGCTGTCACTTACATCCTTGCAGGTCAACTGTGACAACTACATCAGCTGTCACTGACGTCCTTGCATGTCAGCTGTGACAACAACATCAGCTGTCACTTACATCCTTGCAGGTCAACTGTGACAACTACATCAGCTGTCACTGACGTCCTTGCATGTCAGCTGTGACAACTACATCAGCTGTAACTGACGTCCTTGCATGTCAGCTGTGACAACTACACCAGCTGTCACTGACGTCCTTGCATGTCAGCTGTGACAACTACATCAGCTGTCACTGACGTCCTTGCATGCCAGCTGTGACAACTACATCAGCTGTCACTGACGTCCTTGCATGTCAGCTGTGACAACTACATCAGCTGTCACTGACGTCCTTGCATGCCAGCTGTGACAACTTCATCAGCTGTCACTGACGTCCTTGCATGTCAGCTGTGACAACTTTATCAGCTGTCACTGACGTCCTTGTATGTCAGCTGTAACAACTAGATCAGCTGTCACTGACGTTCCAGCCACTTTCGACCGGATTGAAAACATCATCTGCACTCCCACACAAGTGCGATCCATACCTGCGGGTGTGTACGGTGTCAATGAAGGAAAATATAGCAGGCTGTACGCAAATGGCTCCAATTTCCAACGAAAAGAGGGATCAAATATTTGAAAGGTTCCATTATTTGAAACGTTGCATTACCATATGCCTACAATAGGAAACAGTGTAGTGCAGCCTGCAGACAGTTAACGTCGGAGAAAAGATAAACTGATTACCGGGTATCGTACAAAATTAGGGAGCCTGTTATGCTGTTATGTCAGATTATTTATACAAACACTGATTTATACCGAAACAAATTATTGTATAACTATCATTTAAAAAGCATAAAGTTGGTCACAACATAGTGCAGATGGATAATATGTTGAGACTAGAAATTATTTTTACAGTAGAAAACTGCTGTATCTACCATGCTATGTTGGCGGGTTTTTGTTCCAAATCTTCCTTCATACCGATAATAATTATTTCATAGCGATCATTAAATAGCATACTAGGAAAACGCTCTGTTGGACGCGTTGATAAGCGAGCGCGTCCATATCTACGAACTTTCTGTCGAAAAGATCTCAAAGCTAATAAAAACAACAATTAACAACAATTCAAGAATGTGCATTTTAAAATTTTTTCTAATTTCCATAGCTATTATACTTCCCGATATTGTTGAATGCAGTGCAATTTGCGTTGCTAAGAATTTTCGTTGTCTGTCTAGGGTTTTCGCGGCGGTCCGCCACCGTTACTAACAGTTATTGAGTGTAACTTTGTAACTTTTCGAACGATTTTGCCTCAAAACTATACACCTTCAATCCACATCGAGGCTTGTGGATGGTCCAAATTTCAAGTTGATCGGACTTTCCGTTCGACCGCTATCGACAGACATAAAAACAAAACAAAAAACAAACAGCATGAAGTGCCATAAGAGTCTAGTACACAAAAAAAAAAAAAAAAAAAACAGAACGAAGTGCCATAAGAGTCTCGTGGAAACGCTCGCTTCGCTCGCTTAAATACTAGGAAAACGCTCTGTTTGACGCGTTGATAAGCGAGCGCGTCAATATCTACGAACTTTCTGGCGAAAAGTTTTCAATGCTAATACAAACAACTATTAACAACAATTCAAGAATGCGCATTGCAAAAATTGTTCTTATTTCCATGGCTATTATACTTTCCGACATTGTTGTATGCAGTGCAATGTGCGTTGCTAAGAATTTTCGTGGTCATGTTTTCGCCGCGGTCCGCCACCGTTACTAACAGTTATTGACAGCAATAGAAATGTAATTTCTGCCTCTAATACGTATCGGATCGGGTTTACATTAGTATATTCGTGACCGGACAAAAATTTACTATAAGATAGCCACCTCACATTTTGCCGTTACTGCGTTTTAGAAAAATATTTTCGAGTAACTTTCGTGTAACTTTGCCAATATTGATCAGATAGCCATTAAATGAACATATTCGTGACCGGAAAAAGCTGTAAAAAAATCTGGCTATCTCACATTTTGCCGCCATTTTGTTTCAGAAAAATATTTTGCAGTAACTATGGTGTAACTTTGTAACTTTTCGAACGATTTTGCCTCAAAACTATACACCTTCAATCCACATCGAGGCTTGTGGATGGTCCAAATTTCAAGTTGATCGGATATTCCGTTCGACCGCTATCGACGGACATAAAAAAAAAAAAAAAAAAACAAAAAAAAACAAAAAAAAAAAAAAAAAACAGAACGAAGTGCCATAAGAGTCAAGTGGAAACGCTCGCTTCGCTCGCTTAATAAGCTAACTGTTGGTCAAGAAATAGTACAGATAGATAATATAGTGAAATAAAAATTGGTTTGTAGTAGACTAGGAAAACGCTCTGTTTGACGCGTTGATAAGCGAGCGCGTCAATATCTACGAACTTTCTGGCGAAAAGTTTTCAATGCTAATACGAACAACAATTAACAACAATTCAAGAATGCGCATTGCAAAAATTGTTCTTATTTCCATGGCTATTATACTTTCCGACATTGTAGTATGCAGTGCAATGTGCGTTGCTAAGAATTTTCGTGGTCATGTTTTCAAAACGGTCCGCCACCGTTACTAACACTTATTGACCACAATAGAAATGTAATTTCTGCCTCTAATACGTATCGGATCACGTTTATATTAGTATATTCGTCACCGGACAAAAATTTACTGTAAGATAGCCACCTCACATTTTGCCGTTACTGCGTTTTAGAAAAATATTTTCGAGTAACTTTTGTGTAACTTTGCCAATACTTATCAGATCGCCTTTACGTTAACATACTCGTGACCGGAAAAATCTGTAGAAAAATATGGCTATCTCACATTTTGCTGCCATTTTGTTTCAAAAAAATATTTTGCAGTAACTATGGTGTAACTTTGTAACTTTTCAAACGATTTTGCCTCAAAACTATACACCTTCAATCCACATCGAGGCTTGTGGATGGTCCAAATTTCAAGTTGATCGGACTTTCCGTTCGACCGCTATCGACAGACATAAAAACAAAAAAAAACAAAAAAACAAACAAACAAACAAACAAACAAACAAAAAAAAAAACAGAATGAAGTGCCATAAGAGTCAAGTGGAAACGCTCGCTTCGCTCGCTTAACAATTGCTGTATCTATTGTGCTGTGTTGTCCTGTTGATCCAAATGCTGCTTCATATGCTATTAAATGATCGCTATACAATTGTTCTCGGTATGAAGGAGCAAATTGGAACCAAAATACGACAGCATAGCAGGATAGCTACAACAATTTTCTACTGTAATCCAACTTTTAGTTTCAACATATTATCTCTACACTATTTTGTGACCAAGAGTATGGTAACATGATCGCTATGAAATAATTTGTTTCGGTATAAAGCTGCTATGTTTGTACTAGGAAAACGCTCTGTTTGACGCGTTGATAAGCGAGCGCGTCAATATCTACGAACTTTCTGGCGAAAAGATTTCAATGCTAATACAAACAACAATTAACAACAATTCAAGAATGCGCATTGCAAAAATGTTTCTAATTTCCATAGCTATTATACTTCCCGACATTGTTGGATGCAGTGCAATGTGCGTTGCTAAGAATTTTCGCTGTCATGTTTTCGCCGCGGTCCGCCACCGTTACTAACAGTTATTGACAGCAATAGAAATGTAATTTCTGCCTCTTATACGTATCGGATCACGTTAATATTAGTATATTCGTAACCGGACAAAAATTTACTATAACATAGCCACCTCACATTTTGCCGTAACTGTGTTTCAAAAATATATTTTCGAGTAACTTTTGTGTAACTTTGCCAATATTTACCAGATCGCCATTACATTAACATATTCGTGACCGGAAAAATCTGTAGAAAAATCTGGCTATCTCACATTTTGCCGCCAGTTTGTTTCAGAAAAATATTTTGCAGTAACTATGGTGTAACTTTGTAACTTTTAGAACGATTTTGCCTCAAAACTATACACCTTCAATCCACATCAAGGCTTGTGGATGGTCCAAATTTCAAGTTGATCGGACTTTCCGTTCGACCGCTATCGACGGACATAAAAAAAAAAAAAAACAAAAAAAAAAAAAAAAAAAAAAAAAAAAAAAAAAAAAAAAAAAAAAAACAGAACGAAGTGCCATAAGAGTCAAGTGGAAAGGCTCGCTTCGCTCGCTTAATAAATATTAAGACAGCATAACTGGCTGCCTAATTTTGTACGATAATCAGTTTTTCTTTTCTCCAACATTATCGGTGTGCACTACACTGTAACTGTAAGTGTAACCCGTTGTAGGTATATGATAGTTGATAATGCAATCGTCGAAATAGCATATTAAATTAAATCGTTACGTTATGGCGGGTTTACATAACTGACTAGTGACTAACGATTAGCGACTAAGCGAGCCCGTGACTAAGCCACGAGCTTCTTTCATTGGCTACGGTTGCGAATACTGCTCTCCGATTGGCTGTGACTAAGGTTTGTCTTGACTTGACTAAGAAGTTGAACATAGCTCAACTCCTTGGTCAAGTCCTTAGTCACGGCCAATCAGCACGCAGTATTCCCACTGTCGGCCAATGAGAGAAGCCTGTTGCGGCTAGTCAGTTTCATGAACGCGCTCTTAGTCGCTAGTCGTTAGTCACTAGTCAGTTATGTAAACCCGCCATTACGTTACGTTTGACATTTGAGTACAGCCTGCTATATTTTCGTTAATTTACACCCAAGGTCCTCTTGATCTCCGCCTAGCGGAGGCTCGTCGAACTCCCAAGTTAGGTCGTCGCAGTCCGTTCCACAATGTTAAAAATCACATGTTATTCAAATGGGAGAAATGTGAAAGAAAACAAATGAAGTGATCTGTCAAATAGAATTACCTCCTTAAAAGGAAATATCATCATATTTTATAATCTATAATCATTGAATTCTATCAAAATGTCTCTTATAGGTGTTTTAACTATTGTATTACATGATCTACAATGGATATTTAATTATTATAACAGTTTTTTTAGTGGGATACAAAATGGCGATTTTGGTTCCCTTGCGACGACCTAGCTTGGGAGTTCGACGAGCCTCCGCTAGGCGGAGATCAAGAGGACCTTGTTTACACCGTACACACAGGTATGGATCGCACCAAGGTCTACTGGATTTCCTCCTAGCGGAGTAATTGCGAAGCGCAGCCATCGGCCTGTGCCGCTAGTAGCGAAGCCTAGCGGCAATTCAGTAGACCTTGGGATCGCACTTGTGTGGGAGTGCAGACGTGCTGTCAAATCGTCACTTTCGTTTGCGGTCCCTGGCTTTTCAATTCTTTCCTTGTTTGGATCAAGATTTCAAGATTTCTCTGGGCTGTAAGTTTTTTTCGGACTCGGACCGTAGGCCTAGAACACCTAACAACTATTGTCATAGATTAATTACGCTAGTTCGTCAGCCGTGCAATATGATGGACGGGCAAAAGAGTAGGGTTAGGCCTAGGCCTAGGCCTAGGCTTACTAGGGTCTAGCCTACTAGCCTAGCCGTAGGATTGATTGACGTACAAAGCCACAAGCTAGGAAGGGCTAGGGTTTAGGCCTAGCCTTTGCCTAGCTCTTGCTAGCCTTGCCAAAAAACTGGGAAGGGCTAGGCCTAGCCTAGGCCTAGGCCTACTAGGGTCTAACCTACTAGGCCTCTAGGCCTAGGCCTAACCTAGCCGTAGAATTGATTGACGTACAAAGGCGTAGGGCTAGGCCTAGCCTTTGCCTGGCTCTTCCTAGCCTTGCCATGAACTTGGAAGGGTTAGGCCTACTAGGGTCTAGCCAACTAGCCTAGCCATAGGATTGATTGACGTACAAAGGCGTGGGGCTAGGCCTAGCCTTTGCTTAGCTCTTGCTAGCCTTGCCACAGAGTTGGAAGGGCTAGGCCTACTAGGGTCTGGCCTACTAGCCATGTAACAGACACGGAAGTGCGTACGGCTTGGCAAAGCTTACTAAGCCTAGCCATACACTGCGTTTATCTAGCGGACTGGGTTCAGTTCGCAGTGAGTTCGGCACCCGTTTGGCAAGCATAATTCAATCCAGACTCTTATTAAATTCTATCCGTGGTCCTATTAAACCGGACTAGATCGGCTTCTTAACAGAACTGAAATAAGCTTGAGCTGAGGTGTTTTATCAGTCAAACTCGGTGCGCACTAAACCCGGCTCGCACCGCCAAGTGCGAGCCCAGTCTGCTTGATGAACGTATTGATAGACTTGAAAGTATAAAGACGAATGCTAGGCCTTGATAGGGCCTAGCCCACGGTCTGACAATATTCTTCCTTGCTCAGATGTGGCACTCCGGCACACTCGTTTCCGTCTGCCCCGCGCTTGACGTCAGCCACATACATGATCGCTGTAGGGCTGGCGCTTCGTGCGTGTTGAAATGCTAGAGGCTTGTCGCCTGGTTCTACATTTATTGGCCAAATTTACATTGCGTTTGGATTTTGTGTTTAGACAATTGCATGCATGAAATGAAACGATGCATGTTATTAGTAGATAGGCAGCACCATTCGACAGTTGTAAGTGTGGTCCAAATGTCAGCCGTGTTTTGGTAACATCGAAGTGTTTTTTTTACACAATACAAATCTTTGCATGATACTACTGCTTGAAGAAGGGTTACTCAGAGTGGTAGAACCCCAGCCATCGTATGGTCAGTCGCAAGGCTAGTAACATTGCCCAGCCAATCGTATGACAGTTGCAAGGGTCTACTGTTTGAAGCAGAGTTACACAAAGTGTTAGAACCCCAGCCATCGTACGGTCAGTCGCAATGCTAGTAATATATCCAGCCATCGTACGACAGTTGCAAAGGTTCACACACATATGCACACACTAGGGTGGTCTGGCTGCGCTGTCGGGCCAACAAGCTCCAGCTAGCAGGCGACACTGCGTGGAACGTGGTGCGCGGGGGGCTCGCAACTACATTGTTGACGTAGGTAGCATCAACTGTCAAGGTGGCTTTTAGAAAAAATGACCAACCGATTTTCAAAATGTGGACCGGTTCGAAGTAGAACAGGTTTCCGGGTACCCGAAGTCATTCCTAATTATAAGTTTGTCGTGGGGAAGATGCATGTGATACCTTTGTCACACGTTATTAAATGTATTTGATACAAATTAGATTCAAGATGCTTGAATTGTGGGACAAGTGTTTCTCTTTATGGACTTGTAAATTACGTAGAAAAGTCACTCGTCCAATGGGCAGTGGTCTTGTGTGTCTAAATTCCTTTACGATGTATCTATTGCACATTCAGATACAATGACAACAAATTAGTTGAGTCTTGACCATCATGCATCATTAAATAAAGTGGGCCTACTGCCCATTGTCCATTGCTACTATAGTGTCTCGTTCGATTATGATCGCGCTGTTAGTTTACACGTTTTCACTTCCAAATGAGATATTTAATTTTGAATGCCCTACCATCATATAATATTGGTATTTTACAATAATTCAATGTGTCCATATTACTGTTTTGAAAAGTAGTTATTTATCTCCACCAGATACTTTTCTAAGTATGTATCTTCTTTTCTTTATGTATACCTAAATCATTTTGAACCAAAGTACTTTTACCATTACCTGGCCAGTGTTTCTTAAAGTGTGGTCCGTCAGTCTGTCTGTCTGTCTGTCTGTCCGTCTGTCTGTCTGTCTGTCTGTCCGTCTGCCTGTCTGTCTGTCTGTCTTTCGGTCTGTCTTTCGGTCTGTCTGTCTGTCTGTCTGTCTGTCGGTCTTTCTGTCTTTCTGTCTGTCTGTATGTCTGTATGTCTGTCTGTCTGTCCGTCTGTCTGTCTGTCTGTCTGTCTGTCTGTCTGTCTGTCTGTCTGTCTGTCAGCCAACACGACAGAGGCGCCACCGAGAACGCCGAGAATCTCGAGTGCGTCAGGGACGAGAGCGGACGTCACAAGAGGCGGACGCAAGACAGACACTCGTGCCAAGGGCCGTCCAAGAAGCCCAAGCTCTCGGCCGAACCCCTGGTCTGCCGTCTGCCGGCCGCCAACAATGTATGGGTATTTGGGTTTACCTCAATAATAAATATACGTACAGTTACAAGCTGCGTTCCGGAATTCGTCTCGACGAGTGATCGCGGATTACCGCCGTGACGCCAGGACATGAGAGGGACACTAATGGGATTTGTTTTGCTTCGTTAATGAAGCGAATTTCAAAAGGAATTGAATTAGAGTGCAGATGTTTTTAGTTTTACATGGTTTGTAGCATCACACCCTAGTTATGTGACGAATACACTATAACTGATTTGAAATAATTTTATATGAATAAATATGATATGACTGTCAGGTTGTCACGGGAGTAAGGGGTCGTCACATAGCAATGGAGGGCAGTGTCAACTAAGACTATCCTAAGTCTGTTGATTCTAGATCATGTGAGCAGCAATCCAGTATGAATATTGGAACACTTTGATTACTCCTGGCTTAGTGAGATTAGTAATCTGATGAATTCTGGAAAGCAGCTAAACTTCTTAAATTTAAGTTGCAAGGGATCATAATAACCTCAATTTGAATTAAAAGAACAATCTTTAACATTGAGCGAAATGTTCTAATCTTCTCCAGGGACATCATAACTACTTTGAACTGTACACATTTTAAATTTGAGTTAACAGAGTTTCAATTAACAAGGTTTTACTATACCTGTTTATTGTCTACCCACTCAGTTCCATGGAGTGATATTCAGAGGGGGACATTTGTACAATTTATTATGTGCTTTGTTGCTTTGACGGCTCTAAAGTTACCGTTTACATTATCATACGATTTTCATTTTATTAAAGTAAATTTCCAAAATAAATTAGCTCAGCCCAAACCAGAAAACGAACCCGGGACCTTCTGCATCTTGAAATTATTCGCAAACTTACATGAACTCTGCTGTTATAAAATGGATGTATATGTTAATGATACAGAAGATTTGTGAGGCGTGGGGATTACATTTTATTTCATTGAAATTAGATTTTTGTTATTGATGTCCACAAAGTAAACATAGGGTCAGAGGGAACTTGTCTTACTCTAACAATTCTTCTGCACTCACCTTATTATTGTTTGGTTCCAACTAATTTAGGCAACAAATCCAAAGGCAATGTAGGTTTATTAGAACCAAATAACGATCAGTAACTGTATCGGTAAAGCCCTACGGAAATAGTTTTTTTTCCAAATTTTGTTTTTCAGAATGTAAATTTCACATTTTGGCGGTGTTATTTTTATAAGGGGCATAACAAGCAAAAACAAAAAAAGTTATAATCAATTAAGGAATATCACTCATATAAAGACGACTCATTCGTGTGTATAAACAGTAGGGCCTACTTCTATCTATTTTCTTATATTTTAAATTCTTTGCATTTTTTCTTACAAAAACACTTATTTTTTGCCAATATTCAACACATTTTGTTATTTTGCTTTTATTTCGCGAATACACTGATATTTCGTGGATTTCGTGGTTAAAGCTCCAAATCGCGATTCAAAATTGGTATAATTAGCATGCTGACACGACGTCTCGTCCACAATTATCATATTTAGGGGTACTACTATGATGTGTGCTTTACTTACTTGCATTCTGTACAGCTATATTGTGTGAGAATGGTTGAAAGTTAATTAGTGTTAAATAGTGCAGCAGTGGGTAACACAGCCCACATGGGAAGATTGATTTGAAGCCCCATGAATAAGGTTGTACATGAAATGTGATAATATTTTCATTGTCAATAATCTGTTGTTTAAGCTAAATGTGCAGTGTCTTGTTTGATGAATAGTAGGGCTGTGCGAGCAGGGATTTTTCAAGTCGAGCGAGATCGAGCAAGATTCATAAGATATTCTTGAATCTCGAGCAAGATTCGAGATCGAGCGAACCAAAAATTTTCTTGAATATCGAGCGAGATTCAAGATAAAAACAGACTTTTCTTATGACCTTCCTAGTACCATAAAGGCCCGAACATAATGCGATGTTTTTTTTTTAAACAAAAAATTCCATATCTTCGCTCGCGCTAGAATCGGAGACTACAAATTTCCAAACGCATTTCACGATGTTTGAAATTCCCGCCTAAAGTCGATAAAGTAGTAACTTTCCATACCGGCAAGTCGATCAAGTAGTCCCAGTCTAGCCCCCATGCTAGCGCAACCACTTATTAATTGAAGAACTTCTAAGGGAGGAACAGGGTGTTGGGAGTGGGGTGATATCCAAGTTGGACGTTGTCAATGGAAAGTGATGACTCTGTCTGCGGAATTTTTACCAGCAAGCAATTTTGCAAAGAGTTAAGACTATTTTTGAAGTCCATGGCATATTACTAGAATCCATGTTTTGGTAGTACAATCACAAAAATAGGCCGCCTAAATGTTTTATCTAGATTATACAAAGCCTAGGCTAGGGTAGGCCCAAGCCTAGGCCTAGGCCTACCTTACGTAAGACAGTCCACGCCTAAGCTCTTCATAATTCTGTGGTAGGCCTATTAGTATTTATTACCAAATTTGGCTAAGAGCGAAGGATACCTCTACGTCAAAAACCGCAGAAAAGTTTCATTTTTTAATTATATCTCAAGATTGAAACACAACATCAAATATCTGAGACACCATAGCGCTGTGGTTTGGTAAGCCCTACACACTGAATGATAAATGAATTTAACGTTATCATCAGTATGACTGTGATAACGATTTCCTTAGTAATTTGAGGAAATCGTTATCACAGTCATACTGATGATAACGTTAAATACATTTATCATTCAGTGTGTAGGGCTTACCAAACCACAGCGCTATGGTGTCTCAGATTTTTGATGTTGTCTTTCAATCTTGACATATAATTAAAAAATGGAAATTTTCTGCGGTTTTTGACGTAGAGGTATCCTTCGCTCTTAAAATATAAAAATAATGATGAAATATTGTGAACGTCGTAGAGTCTCCACAGAATGTTTCCGTTTTAATATATTCTTGAGCCCGCTCGAGGCTCGAATTTTCGAGCAGGTGTTTGAGCAAGTCGAGCGATACAGGAGCAGAATTTTTATCTCGATCTCGTCTCAAAATTTCCAGACTCGCACAGCTCTAATGAATAGTGATAAAGATAGTTTCAACTATCAACACTAAATATAGGTAGGGCCTATGGAAATTGAATTTCACCTTATTTGTCGGTCTTTTGGCAAGATTTATGTCCATTCGATCACTTTTATTTTTGTTAATCAATGCTTAATGATGACTGCCGTAACAGTAACACTAACATTTGCTATTGTTCCTATGTGGCTAACAGTTATAATTACCATTAATTACCCCTAAAAGTACTATAGAACTAATTGGGCTTATTTGTAAGGAAAATATAAAAAAGTAGAATTTTCTATGAGGCTTTTTTATAACCTATTTTAACATGGTCAAGAAGTGAAATTTCCTCTGATTTGTACATTTTAAAGTTTAAACCCACATTTTTGAGAATGCTACAAAACGCGATATTTCAAATAACGAATGGTGAAAGTAGTGATCTCTTCTCGTAGGAGAAAGGAGAGCCGGGGAAACCTCTTCCGAAGTTTGTGCTCCGCTTCAGTCCCAGCGAGAGTGTCCCCGACGCTGTGGCTCCACCCCGCAACTTGTCCAACTTGATCAAAAGCTCAACTTCCTCGTTTGACCTATGTAAGTAAAAGTTCAAGTTCACTCATACCCCGGTCAAATTGCAATTTTACCCGGAATTAATTGGTACAGAATTTTTTTTTATCAGAAGTTGTAGGCTATGTATACCTTACTATTCCGAAGAAAGTTTACCGCCGTCCGACCCCCCTAATTAACGTAATTAATTAATTTGCTAAAATTAATTAATGCTTATATAATCGTTATTTTAAAAGATTTTTCTAATATTGTATATATTTAATACATTAAGTAAGCATTTTGTAATAAGAACAACATTCAATACCTGTATATAGATAATTCGGCAAGCCTTAATTAATTAATATCAATATAATAACATTTTTAATAAAATGGTTCCCGTGTGTAATTGGTATTATGAAATATATAGTTGATAGTTGCAAATACATAAGTAGTTACACATGAAACTACTGTAGAAAGTTTACTGAAATAAAAGTAATATTCGTATGATAAATCAGCATAATTAATGAATACATTAATTACCGATGTTTAAAAGGAATACATATTTGAATGTATGCATTATGGGTATCAAAAGAAAGCTGCCGATACGTGGGTTTTATTGTCGGTATCTCCGGGAGGAAAAAAAAAACGTTTTCCTAGGGGATTGAGGGGGGGGGGGGGGGGGGGAAATGCAGATGTTTCGTTAAACGTATCAATCGAAAGATATTAATACGTCGTTTTTAGGAAAAGTACTTTAACAAGGCGATAAAAGAAAATGTGCCCTAGTACTTGGCTAATATATTGCTGAGGAGGGGGGGGGGGGGGGGGGGGGGGGTTAAGTAAAAGAGCGCCTTTCAATTTTAATGTTTTAATGTTTACCCAATTTAATTGATGTGACTTCATAGATTGTTTTAATGTTTACCCAATTTAATTGATGTGACTTCATAGATATGAGATTCGATTACTCCGATACAAAAGACCCGTCACGGCTTGGGTTAGAATAAGCCCAGAGTGACCCTGCTGGTCGTAAGAGGTGACGAAAGAAGACCCAGTGATATTCCCTCACCCCCACTATCCCACTGATGATTTATTCTCCAACTTGTCCCTGCCCTCCCTTGCTGGACTCCCTTTATGACGATTGACCACCTCGCGATGTAGATGGACCTGATTCGGAAGACGTCATATGACCTAAGAGGTTGAGTACGTCGTTAAACACCGCCAATAATATAATCCGATACAAAATTCTAGGCCCGTCTACCAAGATTCACTTTGCAGTGATTCACCAGGCAATGATGGTATAATTCTCATGGTTAGCTGACTCTACGTGCGGCATCATCTTTTGCTTGAAGTACTGTTATGATAGGTTATTGTCTTGACCCGATGAAGGAAGCTTAGTGAATCTTGATTTGTTAATTACACACCAATAATATGGCCACTTGATTGGGTTGGTGAGAAAATTATTTTTGCTGCTCAAGCAACAGTCATGTTTGGTTCAACTGGATTGTAGGGCGTTTATAACCATGCCACTCCGTTTAAAATGTTTTTTTTTTTTTTTGCTGTTGTTGATAGCCCATTATAATCACCATCAACTACTACAGTGGTATTTTAGTATTTGCTTTTGATGTACTAAGCATGCATATTGCATAGCAGCTCTTCATAAGATTCGTCTCTAGACCAATGTATAAACGATGCAGTCAATGCCCTCCATAAAATACAAAGCAATTGTTATTTATTTTTTCATATTCCATATTCTCGTATTCATATTCATATTCGTGATCATAATCGGGGTCGGGATGGATCGTTACCGTACATTTTCTTATGCTAAATCATTACGACATAAAGATTTTATTGTGAACAGCGTAATAAGAACCATGTAGGTTAACTCTTCTATGATTTCTTAATTGCGATTGCGATCCCGATACCGACAATTGCGGTTGGGGATTTATATTCCAAACAGTATACACAAGAGACAAATTTTGATCTTGCCTTGGAACACTCAAATAGTATAATAATCTGAACTGAAGATAGTGTTGCCTCTGATGACTCTCGAAAGACGCGCGAGAGTCGTTGGAAAATCAGCAAAGGATCGACTTTATTGTATTTCCACAAATGAACGGCTCAAAAATAATTGCGCTCACTGAATTCGATACCCAAGTAATCAATATCAACAACTTATTTACTTTGTTGTATGAATTGCATAAAAATGTAAGTCTTATTATATGTTTATCTAAACGTTAAAGTTTGTTTGGTATTACGGGCAAAATCTTTGCGTTATACTGTTCATTGAGAAATTCCGCAGTAATGACATTACAAATTTTGTTAAATCTTGGTAGACGGGCCATAAGTTTTGTATCGGAGAAACCGGACCTTATATTTATGACGTCACATCAATTGGTGCCAGATCCAGTGATGCAAGTGATATTACTGTTTTAACGCAAATTACTGTTCTGTTGTTGAAGTGTGTCAGTGATACTTGTTCGTTTAGCTAAATATGAGTTTATTTCACATCGGGTCTTTTTGACTATATTTTGAAATGTTATTTATATCTGGTATTTTAAAACATACGCAACAAGTTATTGCTAGAATGTGATGTATATACATAAAAAGTAAGTAAAAACTGGTATTCAAATAAGTACCAGTACGGCGCTGCGGCACACTTTCATCATTGGTTAGATCACATCTAAAATGGGTTCATAAAGTGCCTGTTTTATTTACCCCCCGCCCCC